>LR990305.1:8944255-10144255 GCA_905147355.2 Apotomis turbidana | reverse complement strand
AATTTTTATTTTACCGTTCTGTCGGCGTTATACATACACATACTCATACCAAATTTCAGCTTTCTAGTACTAATGATCACGGAGCTAAGCCGCGGACGGACGGACGGACAGACGGACATGGCGAAACTATAAGGGTTCCTAGTTGACTACGGAACCCTAAAAATCACCCCCACTTTAGGTGTTCGAGAGGTTCCCCATTTTTTTTTTTTTTTAATTTTTATTTTACCGTTTTGTCGGCGTTATACATACACATACTCATACCAAATTTCAGCTTTCTAGTACGAATGATCACGGAGCTAAGCCGCGGACGGACGGACGGACGGACAGACGGACATGGCGAAACTATAAGGGTTCCTAGTTGACTACGGAACCCTAAAAACGGTATCTTCATAGTATTAAGGTTCAAATCAAAATAATATGACTGCAGTATTGCTTCGGGGTGATCTATCGTCCTACACTACCAAAACGTAATATCTAGAATATCAGAGACATTAAATTTGAACCAATAC
This sequence comes from Apotomis turbidana, assembly GCA_905147355.2. Lineage (NCBI taxonomy): Eukaryota > Metazoa > Arthropoda > Insecta > Lepidoptera > Tortricidae > Apotomis > Apotomis turbidana. Next base: position 10,143,746 of record LR990305.1, on the reverse strand, counting down.
TATGTATTTACCCATATGCGTAGGTGCTTGTTTTCTGTTAGTATCTAATTATCTGCTCCCATCACCTTATGCTGCACCTACCTACTCTGTATTAAGATAAAATGCTCATCAGTTTCACTACCCAACGGTTGTCTGGAAGAGATCGCTTTTTAGCGATAAGACCGCCTGTTGTCTACTGTTATTTGTAAATTGTATTTGTCTTGTTTCCTTTTGTAAAGTTTTATTGGTGTGCAATAAAGTATTGTTGTTTTGTATTGTAATGTTACATATTTTTAACCCCCGACGAAAAAAGAGGGGCGTTATAAGTTTTACATGACATGTGTATTTGTGCATCTGCGTGTCTGTCTGTGGCATCGTAGCCGTGTAGTATCCGTATCCTAAACGGATGGACCAGTTTGAGTGCGTTTTTTAATTAATTTACTTTTAATCGAAAGACATGTCCTTCGAGATATTTCTTAGCTATGTTTGGTGGAAATAGGACCAGTATTCTCCAAGATATTCAGCTTAAATTGGAACAAGTGGCCAAGTGCTAATGTTGAAGCTAAGAATTCAAAATTTTGTAGTTATGTTCATTTTTAGTAGCATTTTCTATATCACTCATTGAATGAGGGTCTCATGGTCGTCAGCTACTTGTGTCGGTAGTGTTTTATTAATTTAGGTTATATTTGATTGTAGAAACACAAAATTAAATTAACCATAAACTTACCGCTGTATGTCTGTTCATATGCGCCAAAAACGACCTCCTCGTACAAAAAGGCTCCACACATTTCTCACATCGGAACACAGGAATACTCTTCACATAGAACTCTTCTTCTCTCTTCTTCTCCCACCATCGTAACATCTCTTCTTCTGTCAGTCTTTCTTCTGTGAAAGCATCTGAGTTCCTAGGTTCTTCAGAGGTTTGTGAATCGTTTTCTGGTGCTTTTTCAAATGTTTTTACAGTTTTAGTACTGCTTTGTATGTGTTGCGGTGGGATTTGAAATGTAGGGATATTAATCTCCGGGAAAGAAAATCGAGAGCCTGAAAAATAGATAAATATTCACCGTTCGAATGCGAAGTTCATTGACAAATGAAATTAAATAATTTATTCAGTAAGTAGGCCACAGGGGAACTTTTACAAGTCAGATTGTGAATCTACCGGCATGTCTCAGGAGGAGACCGCTGTTTAGAAGAAAGCCGAAAGAAACTCAACAGCAAGTCGGGCGTATTTAAAAAGATGACATGATCGCTTGCATCTTCAAAAAGTAATAATACCAATCATACTCACTTTGAATGATTGATACATAAATCAAAGCCAACAGAAATGTAGTTAAACATGTTAATCACTCCACCATCCCAACGCCAGGTGACCTCTTGAATTTTTCTTTAAGCTTTGTGTGTGGATCTTTGTATTTTATATTGAAAGACTTTACACCTTAGCGATCTCTATGTGAACATGTTAATATTAACACTATGCCGCTCTCCCATTAAAGCTGTGATCTCTGTGCTTTGACCTTTGTATCAATTTTTCAATAGCAAAATGCGGTGTTTTCATATTAAAAGAAATAATTAAACATTAGATGTTTCACAAATGAATACTCACTTTTTCTATTCAACAGAGTCAACAGAGTCGCATTGGCTATGCTATCGCCTTTACCATCAACTTTACAGCTTTCATTAACATCTACATGTTCATCTTTATCATCATTTGCTACTTCAATTTCAATTTTATCACAATTTTCATCACCTATACTTTCATCTTTAACATCGATAACTTTACTATATCTTTCATCAGAGGATCTAGTTTCATGCTGAAAGATGTCAAAATGTTCAAAGACATTGGCTACTTCATGGGACTCGAGGTCATGTTCAGGCTCTGTTTTTATTGGATCTTCCAGAGTTGGGGTAATATCTAAATAGATACCAGAAGATTTTTTGAGTTTGGAGAAACTTTGCAATTGAATTGGCTGTAAAACAATAGGGGTTATTTTATTATGCGCTGATAAAATAAAGAAATAAATAAAACCATTTATTTATTTACATCAACATTACATCTATCATGACAGTTTCCCAATGTGATAGAGTAGCAACACGTAACAATATTATAAGATTATTAATTACGATTATGTATTATATTATTATTAAGGGACAACACAAATCGCTCTGTCCCAATCATGTAAGGTAAAAACAAAAAAACGCAGAAGAATTTGTAGGCGCCTCCTATGCCTCGCGAAAAGGGATTGCCAGCCTAATATCCCTATCCTTCTCTGTCTATATCGGCAATTGGTCCTGGGTTTGAATCCCGGCCAGGGCAAATATTTGTGTGATGAACTCAAACATTTGTTCCTGGGTCATAGAAGTCTAGTACCCATAGAACAGTCACTATCAGATATATCGCAGCATATAAGGCGTTCATAAATATCTGATCATGTACTATAATGCCTAGTCAATAAGAGTCGTGTTCAGATATTTATGAATGCCTTATATGCTGCGATATATCTGATGGTGACTGTACAAGCTTTGCTTAGTTTGAGACTAAGTTGATTTGTGTAAGATTGTCCCTTAATATTTATATTTATTTATAATATTTATATACTTACTTGTCTATTTACCAAGGCAGAGAGACGAGCCTGTGCCCTCATTGCTTTGTATCTGAAGGCAGCCATCTTTAAAATGAAATGGTTGCACTCCCAGCATATCTGGTCCTTTTCCGAAAGCTGTAAAACATGAAACTCTAAATAACTAGTGGCTGTGTGCGCTATAGACTGCAAGAGTTTTATATCAAAATGGCTAAATTTTTTATTTAAAAACAAAACAAATTGGTGTGGGAATGGGGGTCGAAAATGTAAAATAATCTAATATATTAGCCATTTTAAAAACTATAGCGAGGTATACAGCTCATAATGCCACTTCTTTAAAGTTTCTCAGCACTGATTGACAAAATCTTATCCATTCTGGGAAATCACTCACTGCTGGGATAAAATAAAGCCAATGTATCTCAGCAAACTTTAAGTATACTCCGTGCAAACTATTACGTCTATACGATGCTACCTTAACGTTAAAGATGAGAAAAATAACAAACACATTAAGATGCAAATAGTAATTAACATGGGGATGAGGATAGATCTATGATGACTTGATCAAAAATATATGCCATTAGGATTAAAACAAAATCTTTAAAAAGCACGGAACGGTTCCTAAAACAAACTTACCATTAAATCTTTGAGAGTAATAGAAAAATGTTTCGTATATTTCACTCGAAACATCTTCCTGCCTTGGCTTAAACATGTTGCACACAAGGATTCTGGATCTACATTCATTGTACTAACACTTACTATGTATTTACAATGAGAGCATTAATAAATAATTCTAATATTTTTAAAATATTTAGGAATATAATCTTTACAATTTATATCCACTCGTCGTAGAATCAAAAAGCGTTCGGATATTAACCCATTGACCTCACCTACGTAAATCGCGAATTTGTGACTATGTATTTGGACGAATTTTTTGATTACAACCAATCCACAGTAACAAATTTAAATGTATTTTGATAATATATGTGCCCTTCGAAATTTAATTTAAGAAAAATCTTCTGATATTCAATGGGTACACAATGAGAATATTCTATGGAAATTGAACGCTAGTTGTATTTGTTTTGACAAGTTGAGAAATGTCAATCAGTATTTTTTATCTCATGCTATTTTTGCAGCGCTTTTCACTATGTCTTAAACATTCCCTTAAATTGTGAAAGCTATGGCTGCTGTACACTCTTGCCGAGGTCGAGTAGGACAAGCATGCCGTTATAGACCGGGAGATAGTGACACAATTTTCTTGGTAATTTGTAACAGTATGGCGGTTCTTCAGGGGTCTTAGTACGCAATGACAAAAAGAAAAATGATGGTCATAGCGCTGGTACCGGCGGCCCAATCGCGTGGGCGTTAGTCGAACTCGTCGGATAAATTACGAGTGTCAAACGATTTGTACCACAAAATTTTTAGTATTTTCCGATAGCCCATAAAAAACATGTAGGCGGTAGTGTCATGCCATACTTCTCCGGTGTGACTTACTGCCCGCCATTCCGACGCGAATGCTTTATTTAAAATTAAAAAAATTCAACCATTTGTACCAGGCTAATTTTTGCACAGTTGATTATCGTCGTGCAGCGATTTACGAAAATCACCATGCCATACTTTTCCTACGGTTCTAAATGGCCGCCATACCGCCGAAAATCAGCAAATTTTTTTTTTCGCCAAACGATTTATATATTGTATTTGGATTTTTGGAAAGTATTTGATAAAATGTGACCGTTATTATATTTGCCATACTTCTAGTAGGGGGAAAAAGTGCTGCCATACTTGAAAAACTTATTTATTCGACACGTTTCAAAAATACGACTGTACAATACGTAAAATATATTTTTACAGCATGGGATCATTATATTCTGTTTGTTTGGATACAATTCTACCTACAAAAAATTATTACGGATTGTAACCATGGGGCGGACGACTGTGAGACTAGAGCCAAGACGTAAAAAAAAAACAAAAAATTTGACGATTTGTACCAGTATGGCATTTGGATTTTTGGAAATTATATGATGCAATGGGACCATTATTATATTTGCCATACTTCTAATAGAGGGAAAAAGGGGCAACATACTTGAAAAACTTGATTTTTCAACTGGTTTTCAAGGTGCAAGACATAAAATCATTTGTTATCATTGGTATCATTGTATTCGGTTCGTTTGGATGAAATTCTACCTAAAAATAATTATCCCATACTGTAACCAAATTATACAATATAAACATCTGATTATAAGTCAAGATTGCCGCCACCTAGATCTTTGAAATTTTGTATTTATATTCGTTGAACCTCAAACTTACAGGAAAAATTTGTGCCATACTGTTACAAATCGTTCAAAATACGAATAAAATCTTACAATTAAGAAAAATATATATACACATTCGCCACCTCCCACAGGTATGGCATTATCACACTTCTATTTATCATAATTCAGGAGCTGTTGAAAAAAAAAATTTAGGGTGGTACAAATCGTTTGAGAAAAAAAAATTGCTGATTTTCGGCGGTATGGCGGCCATTTAGAACCGTCGGAAAAGTATGGCATAGTGATTTTCGTAAATGGCTGCACGACGATAATTAACTGTGCAAAAATTAGCCTGGTACAAATGGTTGAATTTTTTTATTTTTAATTAACGCATTCGCATCGGTATGGCGGGCTGTAAGTCACACCGGAGAAGTATGGCATGACACTACCGCCTACATGTTTTTTATGGGCTATCGGAAAATACTAAATTTTTTGTGGTACAAATCGTTTGACACTCGTAATTTATCCGACGAGTTCGACTAACGCCCACGCGAATGGGCCGCCGGTACCAGCGCTATGACCATCATTTTTCTTTTTGTCATTGCGTACTAAGACCCCTGAAGAACCGCCATACTGTTACAAATGACCAAGAAAATTGTGTCACTATCTCCCGGTCTATTATTTTTTATTCTCGTGAAATCGTTGTCCATTCAGTTTCCGATTTTTTTCTATGCAAAGATATGGGAATTTAACCCTTAAATGCATGGTGTAAGATTTTTTTTTTTTTTTATTTTTTTTTTATTTATTTCAAAAAAGCATGGTACACATTTTACAACAAATTCGCCAAACACGAAGTTTATTGGCGAGTACTGCACTCACTTTTTTAACAATAGTAGGTACCATTAAAATCTTAACTAGGACGCCTTTTTACGACAACGATCCAATCCACACAAAAAAGATGATGTGAGCTTTACACTCACGGTTAAAATTTTAAATTTTGTTTTGTGCGGGTTGGATCCTTATCCCTAAAAAACGTTCACTTAACCTTAAAAGTAGGTAGGTAACTATTAGCCAGACACTTTAGATTCTTTAGAATCAAACTAAATAGGTAGGTAGTAACCATAACAGTAAGTGTTACACTAAGACAGGGCATCTAATAGTATATTTTTTAATCTATTCTTAAATATACCTTTAGTGGCGCATTCATCTTCCGGAAAGATAGAATTAAATATTCTGGGTATTAAATATTCTCTTTTCCTTTTACCATAATAATTATTTGCTTTTGGTTCCGTGTAGGTATGGCGTGACGTTACTCGTAGATTTCGGGTGTACACTCGGACAGTTTTAAATTCAGTTCTTTTGAATTGTTCCGTTGCTAATATATATTTAATTTTTTCGTGGATTGGAGGAATATTTAGTTTTTTATATAAGTCCATGTAGTTATTACCGGCACAGCTGTTTTTGGTCTTTTTATCAACTATATTTTTTATCAGTCTAGTTTGTAGTTGTAGTATCTTATCAATATAAGTTTTGAAAGTACGCCCATAAGCAATGATTCCGTATCCAATTACCGCGTCCGCCAGTGCATGATATAACATACCTACGTAATATTTTCTTGTTGACTACTTTTTTTAAACTAATAATTTTACATAATATTGATCTAAGTTTATTGCATACTATATCTACGTGAAGTTTCCAATTAATATTTTTATCTATAGTTAGGCCCAAATATTTATATTTATCCACTTGTTCTATTGGTTTACATTTACAATTTAGTTTTCCGTTATGTAAGCAATCGTACGTATGTCCTACAATCCTAACTGGCGGTTGACTTGTTTTTATATATGGGGAGTTTATAAGCACAAATTTGGTTTTTTCTATATTTAACAGTATACCGTTGTCGTGCGACCATTTAAGTATGTTCTCAAGATCCTCCTGTATATTATTTTGTATGTTTGAAATATTTTTATCACCATAAACTAGGCAGGTATCATCGGCATACATGTAAGTGGAGCAATTCCGTACAACATTGGTAACGCTGTTTACATGCATAATGTACCCGACCGGGCCGTACACGGAGCCGGTCGGGACACCGGTACGTACCGCTGCCTCGTCGCCGCTGACTCCGTCCACAGTGACGCGCAGGGTTCTTCCCGTCAAATATGTACGGAACCACTCCAACACTGGACCACGAACACCACACTCGTCCATCGCCTGCAGGAGTTGTTCGTGGTCCAGTGTATCAAATGCTTTCTTAAAATCAATAAAAAGCACTCCTACATACTTTTTATTATCTAGGTTGCTATATACATAGATCAGCTTACATAAACAAAAATGAATTACTGGTTGAAAACAAGAAACATTTATTTGAAATAAAATAGTATTTTATAATATTGTTTTTTTTTAATTCATGCATTTAAGGGTTAAAGTGCATGCACTATACTTGGGATGATCAGTTAAAAAGTAAAAAAAAAGTGAAATAAAATCTTGAAACCACATACATTTTTGGTAAGCCTTTTATTTGTTACTTTGCACAATTTAGAATGATCGTATTGATAGTAGGATTGTTTTTACACACACATAAATAAATGGTAAAGCAAAAACAGCAGCATCACCCGCCCCGACTTGCACAAGCTACTCGTGCAAGCCATACTTGGGCTTGCATTTCAAGTTCACGTGACTCAACGCGGCATGTTTCTGGTTGAACTTGAGCCAGTACTCGCCCGAGCTACTCGTGCCAGTGGGAATAGTCATTGCTTTTCAAATGTTTTTACTTGACGTGACTCAGTATGGAGTGTTTCTGGATCAACAGGAGCTAGTACTCGCTCGAGCTACTCGCGCTAACTGGCCTTGCTTTTCAAGTATATGTACTTGACATGTGTCAACATGGCGTGTCTCTGCGTGAACTTGAGCCAGTACTCGCCCGAGCTACTCGCGCTACCTTGGTCTTCAAGTGTATGGACTTGACATGTGTCAACATGGCGTATTTCTGCGTGAACTTGGCGTCGCAGTGTTCGCACGCGAACGGCCGCTCCCCCGTGTGCGTTCGGATGTGGTTGATCAACGTTGTCTTGAACTGTCGACATACAATCGTGTTAAACTATATTTTAACGAGAAAAAAAGGACCCACTTTAAAAAAACTGAAAAGCCAATATTTACATACATACATATACTGAGAACCTCGTTTTTTTAACACGGTTAAAAAAGGAGGTTCTCAGGTTGGCCTGTATGTATGTATGTTTAAGTTTGCATGCCATACTGTGGCGGACCATGCATTTATGTAATTTATTCATTTTATGTATGTTCAAGCAAATTAATAAATTGAATTGAATTGTTTGTCCGCGATTGTTTCGCGTTTGGCTGATGTATTTTAATTGAATCACTAAAAATAAAAAAACAAAATGTTTAGCAAAAAAATAACAGACTTCAAAAAAACTGGCATCTCACTTCAAAAGGTTATTTAAATGTAAGTACATGATCGGGTTATCTTTGGCTTTTCAGTTATTTTTAAGTCGGTTTTTATGCAGGGAATTTAATAGGATTTTTGTAATCGATGAGTAATTGAAGTCAACGACACCTGAACCTCAATGAGCGACTGAAACACCTCCAGTCCAGTCAGACAACAAAACAAAATCGTGTGCCTGAATTCCGGATGTCTAAACACACACACACATCTGAAATTCGTTTTTTTAACGTTATCTTAAGTTAACATGTTATTAAAATTGTTTTCTTAAGTCTCCATGTTTTCGAAACAAAACGAAAAACTGACTCGACTAAAATCGACGTATCCAATCTACTCACAAAATTTCGTGAGAATCAGTTGAGAAATGCGAGCTCTAGATGAGACCAGCCAGAAGCACAAGGACATTCAAATATTCGGGTTTTTTAAACTAAAGCTTAAACTGGGGTGTGTAATGGTAGAAATAACAACGTTTCATATAATTTCAATGGATATAACAACATTTGATATAATGTTTCATTTTATATAACATCATTAGGTATAATTTCAGTGGGTATAATTTCAATTAGTATAAAAGTCATTTGATATAACCTTTATATTCGCAAGATAACCTAACACTCCTCCTCGCCTCGCTCGTCGTCGTACCTAACCATGACTCTATTACAATTTAACTTTCATGTTTGAGCAGTTTGAGTGTGTATTGAGCCTTTAAACGTATGATATCAAATGATCATTATACTGTATGATATTATGTCATATGAAATCATAACAAATGTTATTATATTATTCGTTTATTGTACCACTTGATCGTTATATTGACCAATATTATATAATAAGTTGTTATAGCGACCGTTACGCACCCCTTAAACTGGGACGACTCGCTCGTTTCGCTCGCTCAGCAAATATAGACAACTATTTGTTACCGCAAACGCTCTCCCACAGATAGTGCATTCCTGGTTCTTCGCCCTCTCTGCCCCCTCGTGCTGGTACCGCCTGTGGTCCCGGAATTTCGTGCGGTTTAAGAAGCGCTGCAACAAATCGAAATAATATTAATACAGTGTCTGAGCTGACAGAATGCGATTCGAGTTTTATACCCTGTCTCGCTCGCTCTTACGCAACCCAGATAAGAACCTCTCATGTTTCACCCGAACCCGAATCACAATCTAAGAGCTCACGGGCTGTAAATAATGCAAATATTGTTATATAAATGGCGCACTACACTTAAATATCCGTAATTCTCCATCTTCATATATATACATAAGTATTATTATTATTTTTCAATAGGCATAGTGCTTCTGTTGATTAAATAAATAAATATATCAGTGTTACGACCTCGAACATAAAGGGGCCAAGCTGAAAATCAGCGCTGGTCGTCCAACGGCCAGCATATGCTGAGCTCGGTACCCATGGCCAACATTATTGTTTTTTGTAGATAATATTGTATACGCATAGACCTATAGTACCTTTTTTCTTATTTTTCTCCGCTTCTGCATACTTATATTGTTAATATTGTGTTTTAATGTTGTGTCAATAAAGCTAATTTGAATTTGAATTTCTGTAGAAGGTGCTCAAACTTCGTCCGCGTGGAAGAAAAAAACATAATACCACTTTTTCCTAACCTTGTATGTGTATAATATGTATTTTATTTATTTTAGCTTTATTTCAGAAAACAAAAGTCAGTGCAAATGGCGGACTTAATGCCAAATGGCATTCTCCACCAGCCAAGTATAGGGCCAAACAGAGATACTAAAAGTTGGTGCAAATCAGAAATCTGATGGTACAGAGAGAGAGTAGTTTATTCAGCAAGTAGGCCACAAGGGCACATTTACAATATACCGGAATATACCGGCATTTCCCAAGAGGAGACTGCTGTTGAGAAGAAAGCCGAAAGAAACTGAACCATAATTCATTAGTAAATAATACTCTGTTTTCTAAATGTTTGGATAATTGTCATTGGAGTCGTTTTCTATGTACCTGATCGCAATCCTCACAATAGTACTTGCTCTGCTTGGCGTGCACGTGGCGGTAGTGGTTGTTCATGTATGTCTTCCGGGAGTACACGTTACCGCACTCGGGGCAGGGGTACTTCTTGTCGTTACTGCGTTTAGGTCTGTGGGCATAACAATACATACTGAAATCCTCGCAAGTTTGATGAAAAACATTGTGTGCGCCTTGAGCGGTATAGGAATTACCAACTCGAATCACTAAAGTCGCCGTGCTTCATGGAGCTCCATAGCAAAAGGTCGCCTTTTAGCTTAGCACGGCACGGCAGTAACGGCGAGTTTAGTGATTCGAGTTGGTAATTCCTAGACGCCCAAGACGCACACAATGTTTTTCATCAGACTTGCGAGGAAATTTTTTTTGTGGACAATATTCAACCTATTACCTACATCGTTTACGTGTGATTAGTAAGTGTGATGAAAATCAGCCCAGTGTGGGTCGGCCCCCGACTAGACGGACGGATGACCTCGTGAGGGTAGCGGGGAATCAATGGATGCGGTCTGCACGGGATCACACTCTGTGGCGAATCATGGGGGAGGCCTATGTTGAGCAGTGGACGTCTATGGCTTATAGATAGATAGACAGTGATGAAAATAGAAATTTGCGATCCAAAGTGGTAACGCCGCCAGCGAAATGGGGACTATGCCGCAGGCGGACCTACTGGATGGAATGTTCTTTTTAGAGCATTTTTTTTTCTGAGTAGCTTTAGGCAGCTGTATATTGTAAATATGTTTTAGTGTCTATAAAAAAAAAAAACTATTATGCCATTTTGTATGTAGAGGGTGGGCCCTTTAGATTGGTCAGTATGGAGATCAGGAGATCGTTCATGAATGTTTTGTCGCGCAGCACACTATACAAGTTGTCTGTGATGGAAGATACGTGCTGGGATTGAACGTGGAGTTAAACGAGTTCTTTAGTATCCTCTTAGCTTAGACAATGTTTACAATTCAACCTTGTCCCAAGTTAAGTATGCTTTTATTATCGGTCTATACTCCGCATTAGTTAGCATGTCAATAAAGGTCATTGACCCAACATATACAGCGTCAATGCCCACTATTGACACGGTAACTGGAGCAGAGTATAGGCACTAATGTATAATCTATGGACTATTCAATATAATATTACCTAGTCTTGCCGCTTTCTCGCGCATGCGCCGCGCTATTATACAAATGCTGCTTATACAGGAGATCGTTCATGAATGTTTTGTCGCACAGCACGCAGTACGAGTTTTCTGAGATGGAAGATACGTGCTGGGTTTCGACGTGGCGCTTGTAGGAGCAGGGGTTCTTTAGTTTCTTCTTGCAGTGTGGACATTCGTATCCGAAGTGGTATCTGTAAATGGATAACGTGAATTAAAAATTTGAATCTCCCCCGAAACTAGCTGGTTATCATAAGACCCTCATTCAATGAGTGATATAGAAAATGCTACTTAAACTGAACATAACTACAAAATTTGGAATTCTTAGCTTCAATATTGGCTGAGATCTTGTCACTTGTTCCAATTAAAACTGAATATCTTGGAAACTACTGGTCCTATCTCCACCAAACATAGCTAAGAACCATCTCAACGCATTAAAATTGGTCTCTCCGTTAGGGAGCTACGATAAAATAAACTTTTGCACGCTAGTGGATAAAATAAACTTTTGCACGCTAGTGGATAAAATAAACTTTTGCACGCTAGTGGATAAAATAAACTTTTCCACGCTAGTGGATAAAATAAACTTTTGTACGCTAGCGGATAATATAAACTTTTGCACACTAGTGGATAAAATATTTTTTTGCACGCTACTGGATAAAATAAACTTTTGCACGCTAGCGGATAATATAAACTTTTGCACAATAGTGGATAAACTTTTGCACGCTAGCGGATAAGTTAGACTTTTGCACGCTAGCGGATAAAATAGACTTTTGCACGCTAGCGGATAAAATAGACTTTAGCACGCTAGTGTATAAAATTAACTTTTGCACACTAGTGGATAATATAAACTTTTGCACGCTAGCGGATAAAATAGAATTTTGCACGCAAGCGGATAAAATAGACTTGCACGCAGATTTTGCGCTATAAACGGAGGGAGTTCCAAGCGAGTGAGGTGAAAACATTATTGACTAACTTGAGGTGTCTTTCTATGATGGCTCGCGAATTGCACCGCTTCCCGCACACGTCGCATTTGAAAATTTTGTGCAAAGCTTTGTAGTGTGTGTAAAACAGCGGTACGTTCCTGGAACAAAAAAATATTACTTGAAGCAGCCCGCAACTTCTCTTTTCTTCACCGTAGTAGTCGGGACCCCGTCAATTTAAGGCAGTGAAATGAGTAATTTTAATACCTCGACTAAATTCTATTTCGACTTTTTTATTCCTTATAATACTTTTTTTTTATTAAGAAACAAACAGTCTTAAAATAATATCACATTGGCATTGTCATAGGACTAGAAATAGCCTTAATTGTAGACCTATAGTTCCATACAGTTACTTTACTTTATAATACTTTATAATAATAAATTAAATAAATAATAAATATCAGACAACCTCACACACAAATAGATCTTATACATTTATGTAATGTCTCATTATTTTTAATGTAGGTACACCATAATAATTTTTTATATTGTACTATTGATACAAAGGTCAAGAAAAAAAAATTTACCTGGCGGAAGAGACCGGGAGTCGAACCCGGTACCTCTGGATTTGAAAGGCTTTAAGCCAGTCTCTTCGCACTTTGATCTTTGTATCAAAACATTTGTCATCTTATAAAGCATTTCTTGACATTTTTATACCCCGTCATTTCTCCTTATAGACATTAGTATCCTAAAGCATAGAGTAAGGAATTAAAGCAAAGCACACTAACTTGAAGCACATTTCACACGCAAGACACTGCACCATACGATGGTGCTGTTCCAGATGCCTCTCCATGATGCTCTCAGAGCAGAACTGGATCCGGCACACCGTGCATTCCCTCATGAAGAAATGCTTTGTCTGGTGTGCTAGCAGTTCATCTTGAGACGGGCAGCGGATTTGGCAGATGTTACACTGGTAGGAGCCGTTAGCCTGAAAAAAAAAGTCTTGACGGGCATTTCAATTTTCACCAGTGTCTTAACTTAATAATTTTGTCTTATATATTTTTAACCCCCAACGAAAAAAGAGGGGTGTTATATGTTTAACATGTGTCTGTCTGTGGCATTGTAGCTCTCAAATGGATGGACCAATTTGAGTGCGTTTTTTTTAATCGAAAGACTTGTCCGTCGAAATGGTTCTTAGCTATATTTAGTGGAAATAGGACCAGTAGTTTCTAAGATAGAACCACCTAGCTATCACAGAGGCAACCAGACAGACAGACAGACAGACAGACGGACAGTGGAGTCTTAGTAATAGGGTCCCGTCCCTTCGGGTACGGAACCCTCAAAAATAATTACAGATCCAAGATTCCAAGTTTAACTTACTTCATCATGCCACTTTTTAATATGCTTCCCAAGACCATCTTCATCATTCCACACTGCAACACAACTCACACATTTATAACTCTCCTTTGCAAGGAAACCTCTCTCCTCTTCCAAACCAATCAATACCTCATTAAGCTTAATTGGTATCTTCCTTATTAACAAACGTCTCTGTTTCTTTAACTTAATGTTCAGAAATCTATACTTGGCTTTTCTATTGATTAACTGTTTAGTTTGTTTCATATATTCCTTCTGATTAGATTTGGATGCTTCTGGAGTTTCCGTATCAACTTTAGCTTCTTTAATATCAGTATTATGTTCTTTTGTTTTTTCGCATGGGACATTAATGTCGTCAGAGACATCAAAATCATCATCAAATTGTTTGTATTCCAGTTTGATCAGTTTAATTTCTTTTTCTTCATAAATTATTTTTATCTCATTAGTATCGGCGGTGTTATTTGTGCTAAGGTTTGATAATGAGCGTGGGAAGTCCTGGAATTATTAATTAATTTAATGAGAAGTAAAACTTAAGAAGAGGTAATTCATAACTACAAGTTGTGTAAAAGAAAAGTTATTACTCCAATTTTTTTTACTTTTTAAGTGCAAAGACGGCAACTCACGTCAATGGAAAGCTGTGCCCCTGACGCCACAACGTCATTTGCCGCTATACAATGCCATACTATCTGCTATCAGCTTGGCATGTCGGACACAGTTTTCAGGTGACTGAACAGGCATGAGGCTAAATACAAGAGTATTTTATTGTTCTAGTTTCATTTGTTGATAAAATAGAAAAATTGGGTTTACCAGGAACTATTTGCCAAAGAAAAACAGCTGTTTATTCTTCAATTTGTTTTTAATGGTAAGTAATGGTACAGGGCACATGCTAGACCACATGGTAGGTCTCCCATGAGGTGAACTGACCAAATCAAATCTTCCACAAACTGCCCTCTGCATGAGAGCACCAGACGCGCGCCTGAGAGAATGGCACCGTGCTTGACACAAAGAATGACAGCCTCAACCACTCTGCCCAGAGTGTAATGACAAAGAAAAAGAAGGTAAAGCAAAATGAGTTGATCAATTTTGTTGTGCCATTGTCGAAAATATTTACTGTCTTGTACGTAGTGTGAACTTTTCTATACAAAACAAATAATGTTCATGAAAATTTATTTATTTAAACTTTATTGCACAAAAGGAAAACTTAACGTACAAAAGGCGGACTTAATGCCATGAGGCATTCTCTACCAGTCAACCTTAGGGCAAAGCAGAGAAATTGTAGGCGGTGCATCAAACAACATAATTACATATAATTAAAATACTCATACTAGGTACATACATATATATAAATAGACACATACATAAATATATACGACGATGAAACAAACCAAGCAGATATACTATGAGACTACAGTTCTGCCAGCAAAGAAACTTCGCACGGCCCTTTTAAATGCCAACTTACTCGGAGCCTGAAAATTTCTGGTTACAAGACTACTCTTACCTGTTTATTTGTGTTAAAGCACTGAAGAATCCTCTGAGCTTCTGCTACTTTCCTTGTGAACATCCGCAGCCTTTTCAATAAAGCTGTACACTCCCAACATAGGTATGTCTCAATTGGAAGTTGCTAAAAATTAAACTAGCCAATTGGTAAATTCAGTTTATATAGGACATCATGTGATTAAAATGAAATTATAGGAAGTTTTTAACTGTACGATGGCTGTGATCTTATTAAATTTATCAATAAGATTACAAAATTGCTTACCATGTTCTGATTTTCGCAAATTTTGTAATAAATATCGAGATATTCGGTTGCGCTTGATAGTTCCCTGTCTGTGCTGAGACACGCATGACAGATAGATATGGCTCTGTAGTCCGTGAAGAATTCATTTTTTATACAAATTTCCATTTCATTCGAGCAAATACATCTAAAATGGTTAAAAAATAATGTGTTGTTGTTATTCCGGATACGACAGCTGCCAATGTCAAAGACAGTTTTTGACAATTTTGACGTTTTAATATTGCTCAGAGTTCAATTTTGAAAATATCCGGCTATTTTAGTTTTGAGAAAGTTTTTGGGAACATCAGCTACATGACGACAAAATAATAAATATTAAACGTGTTTTTCGTGCCTTTTTCATTTACTGAAAACGTATCTGATTTAGACGAAATAAAAAAAAATGGGCAAGTGCGAGCCCGACTCGCGCATGAAGGGTTCCGTACCTATACATATAATCTATAACAAGTTTGTTGTATGGGAGCCCCCCTTAAATATTTATTTTATTTTATTTTTAGTATATGTTGTTTAGCGGCAATAGAAATACATCATCTGTGAAAATTTCAACTTTCTAGCTATCACCGTTGTTGAGATACAGCCTGGTGACAGACGGACGGACGGACGGACGGACGGACGGACGGACGGACAGCGAAGTCTCAGTAATAGGGTCCCGTTTTTACCCTTTGGGTACGGAACCCTAAAAATGGAAATTGTGCTGATTTCTCATGGCCATGACATTAAGTTCGACAAGAAACTAGAAAGCGCAATTAAAAAGACCTTTCTATTTTTGTTTTTCCTCATATTTTTTTACTGATATTTTGTATAGTTTTTCATTGTAAATCTCGGCATATCCAAGTGTCCGTCAAATTGGTGGCGCGGGCGTACAGTCATAGATATTATAGTATAGTTGTCAGGCCCTTGCGTACAGTACATACATAAAATAAAATACGCATGAGGGTGACCAGATAAGAAAAGGTGAAATAAAAACTCGAAAGCACGTACAATTGTGTATAACTTTTAATTGATAAAATGTACATTATTGTTAATACATTATACAATTATTGTATTCTACACACATATAAATTGTAAATAAATAGTAAAATATAAATAATATAGTGAACTTGAACTGAGCTAATCGAGCCAGCTGTAATTTTGCTAGCTCTTTTAGTATTTATCTCTGTCATTACTATTAAAAGTGAAACCATAGTTTATAGCGAAAATTGGTTATAGTGAACTTGACCCACTTGCCCATGCTAGTTACTCGTGCTATCTGGACTCAATCTTCAAGTATATGTACTTGACATGGTTCAACATGGCGTGTCTCTGCGTGATTTTGAGCCAGTACTCGCCCGAGCTACTCATGCCAGCTGGACTTGCGCTTGCTCTTCAAGTGTATGTACTCGACATGGGACAACATGGCGTGTTTCCGCGTGAACTTGAGCCAGTACCCGCCCGAGCTACTCGTGCCAGCTGGAATTGCGCTTGATTTCAAGTGTATTTACTCGACATGGGACAACATGGCGTGTCTCTGCGCGAACTTGAGCCAGTACTCGCCCGAGCTACTCGTGCCAGCTCGACTTGCGCTTGCTCTTTAAGTGTATGTACTCGACATGGGACAACATGGCGTGTTTCCGCGTGAACTTGAGCCAGTACCCGCCCGAGCTACTCGTGCCAGCTGGACTTGCGCTTGCTCTTTAAGTGTATGTACTCGACATGGGACAACATGGCGTGTTTCCGCGTGAACTTGAGCCAGTACCCGCCCGAGCTACTCGTGCCAGCTGGACTTGCGCTTGCTCTTTAAGTGTATGTACTCGACATGGGACAACATGGCGTGTTTCCGCGTGAACTTGAGCCAGTACCCGCCCGAGCTATTCGTGCCAGCTGGACTTGCGCTTGCTCTTTAAGTGTATGTACTCGACATGGGACAACATGGCGTGTTTCCGCGTGAACTTGAGCCAGTACCCGCCCGAGCTACTCGTGCCAGCTGGAATTGCGCTTGATTTCAAGTGTATGTACTCGACATGGGACAACATGGCGTGTCTCTGCGCGAACTTGAGCCAGTACTCGCCCGAGCTACTCGTGCCAGCTCGACTTGCGCTTGCTCTTTAAGTGTATGTACTCGACATGGGACAACATGGCGTGTTTCCGCGTGAACTTGAGCCAGTACCCGCCCGAGCTACTCGTGCCAGCTGGACTTGCGCTTGCTCTTTAAGTGTATGTACTCGACATGGGACAACATGGCGTGTTTCCGCGTGAACTTGAGCCAGTACCCGCCCGAGCTACTCGTGCCAGCTGGACTTGCGCTTGCTCTTTAAGTGTATGTACTCGACATGGGACAACATGGCGTGTTTCCGCGTGAACTTAAGCCAGTACCCGCCCGAGCTATTCGTGCCAGCTGGACTTGCGCTTGCTCTTTAAGTGTATGTACTCGACATGGGACAACATGGCGTGTTTCCGCGTGAACTTGAGCCAGTACCCGCCCGAGCTACTCGTGCCAGCTGGAATTGCGCTTGATTTCAAGTGTATGTACTCGACATGGGACAACATGGCGTGTTTCCGCGTGAACTTGAGCCAGTACCCGCCCGAGCTACTCGTGCCAGCTGGAATTGCGCTTGATTTCAAGTGTATGTACTCGACATGGGACAACATGGCGTGTCTCTGCGCGAACTTGAGCCAGTACTCGCCCGAGCTACTCGTGCCAGCTCGACTTGCGCTTGCTCTTTAAGTGTATGTACTCGACATCGGACAACATGGCGTGTCTCTGCGTGATTTTGAGCCAGTACTCGCCCGAGCTACTCGTGCCAGCTCGACTTGCGCTTGCTCTTCAAGTGTATGTACTTGACATGGCTCAACATAGCATGTTTCTGCGTGAACTTGGCCCCGCAGTACTCGCACGCGAACGGCCGCTCGCCCGAATGAGTTCTGATATGGTTTATCAACGTTCTGTTGGCCTGTTGACAGATAAAACAAATATATAACCTTTAGCATAACTGTCATATGCGTATTTCTCGCGCAACATAATTACCCGTCTCTTTCTATGCAGTAATGTGAGAGAGTGACGGGTAGCGCTATGTCGTTACATAGTTGTGCTAGACGGGCAACAAAACTGACAGAAATTTCTGTCACTACTCACTACTCTTCAATACCTCGTATCTAGTTGTAACTTGATAGGTCTAAGTTGTATTTTGCCCTAGTGTGCGACGTCTTAGTTGACCACAGTTATACAGAAAGCGACCAAAGATTTATTTTCATAATGCAAAAAGCGACCAAACTCATTTATTGATTTATTTAAACTTTATTGCACAAAATACATAACTAAAAGTACAAATGGCGGACTTAATGCCTTTAGGCATTCTCTACCAGTCAACCCCTGGGTTAAGCAGACATATGATTGATTAAGACTTAAGTCACTTTGACAAAAACCTACGTTGGTCGCTTTCTGCATAACTATGGTCAGTTGTACATAGACTAAGTAAGCAAAAATACTATTTTGTTTAATGTCATGGTGAGAAAATGGTCTTAGTTTGAAAAATACTTACTTAGCAAAACGTCTAGGTTGTAAAATGTACAAGTAGGCAGAATGACTCACTTTTAAATGGTCTTGATTGTATTAAGACAAGATTAGCAAAAGGTCTTGATAGTATAATGTCTTTGTTGAAAAATGTATATGTAAATAAAACGTCATAATTGCAAAACGACTAAGTTGTACGAAGAATTAATGATGTATTCAAACTATCATAAATGAGTGAAAAAAGTTGAACTGTTAACTTCAAAAAGTTGGACATAAACGAGCCACTACTACATCTACATAAAAAGTAAGTAATGGCCTTTAATCGACTTTGAAGTACTACGGAGGTGATAATGAAATAATGTACTCTCATTCATATCAATTTACTGCTACTTAGACATGTATATATATTTGACGAAATTACTACAAGACAGTGGACGCATACAAGGTCTTTATACAATACAGACGTTCTGCCACATTGGCCTTTATGATCATCGGGACCATTTGCCTATTAGAACGTTATGATATTAGGTCGTTTTACAAACAAGCCTTTTTGTAAGCTGTGGTATTTTGCTTTTAAGCCGTTTTAAATAAATAAATTATATAATAAATAAATAAATAAATAAATATTAAGGGACAATCATACACAAATCGACCTAGTCCCAAACTAAGCAAAGCTTGTACTATGGGTACTAGACGACGATATACATAATATATAAATACATATATAGATAACATCCATGACCCAAGAACAAATATTTTGCACAAATATTTGCCCCGGCCGGGATTCGAACCCGGGACCGCCGACTCAGTAGGCAGGTGTCTACCAACCGAGCCAAACGCGTCGTCAAAAGTCGTTTTGAACATCAAGACATTTTGCTACCTAGACAATACAATTGGGACGTTTTGCTTACCATGTCAAAATACAACATAAACCTCCTGAACCGAACCCGAGATACGAGCTTTGATTTAAGTAGGTATTTGTTACTTCGTTAGTTTTGGTTGTCAACAGACATTACGTAAATCAGGCGATCCTTTTATAGACAAACATTTCGATGAATGATTCATTTCATCGAATTTTCATTACATAGACAAGTTCATCCTAAAAGTCATAAATTTTTCGGAAATCTTGAAAATGTCTAACTATAGATTAAGTTAGATCAGCTTAAGTTTGTGTTATCATATTCCAAAATATTATATGGTTTCAGAAAACATAATCTTTCGATGAAATGATAATTCTATAGAAAAATGGTCTATGAAACAAGGTTAAACTCTCTTTTATATTAAACTGGAAAAACTGTTAACGATGTAACGACTTCAGGCGTTTTACTGATTGTCTATATCAGCATGTTATAATTTAAACAATTGTGTGTTTTTGCGCATATTTTAATTTTTAAGTATAAATGTTTATTTTCTCGCACTCGAAGTGAAAAGCAGAGTGTATAGCGCATTGTTAAAAGCCTTGCGACACGGAGTGATTATTTCGACGAGCGAAGCGAGAGAGGATAAATATATTCGGTTCGGAGTGTCACAATGGCTTATTTTAGCCCCTTGCCTTGTTAAACAATCTACTATTTAGTTTGAACTGTTTTCCTTTTTCTTACCGCAAATCCTCTCCCGCATATGTTACACAGTTTGTCCTTGTCTCTCTTCGCGCCCTCATGCTGGAAACGTCGGTGGTCCAGGAACCGAGTGCGGTTCAAAAAGTGCTGTAACAAATTATATATAATTAGGGTTCCGTAACTCGATCGAACTGAACCCTTATGGGATCACATTGTTGTCTATCTGTCCGTCAAGACCTTTTCCATTGATGAAAATTCATAAATTTGATAAGAAGCAACATCATATAAGACAAGTAAATAAATAGCTCCGAAAACAGTAAATCTAACTTTTTGACATTGGATATGCATTTGCAGTTGGTAAACTAACCCTGACCTATGTCGATATATGGGGACAACAGTTTTCCAACGGTAAAGTTAAGTGTGTCACTCAGTACAGTTTATCTTTTCGTTAGAGCACTATATAGCGCTGTTATAGTTTGTACGAAACCCTCGATGCGCGAATCTATATCGCACTTGACCGCAAAATTCGCAGGCGATACCCATAACCTACCTTAGGTTAATGGGTATACAGTCTACACATAACCTACCTTAGGTTAATGGGTATCATCTACTCATAACCTACTATAGGTTATGGATAACATCTACCCATAACCTACCTTAGGTTACCGTCTAATGGGTACCGTCTACTCTACTCATAACCTACTCTAAGTTATGGGTGTCGTCTACCCATAACCTACTTTAGGTTATGGTACCGTCTACTCATGACCTACCTTAGGTTAATGGGTAACATCTACTCATAACCTACCTTAGGTTATGGGTACCGTCTACTCATAACCTACCTTAGGTTATGGGTATTGTCTAGGTATTCGAAAAGTAGTCAATAGGCTATTTGACTGATGTTGAATTCTACAGCGTACTGTAGTTATATGAATAAAATTAGCTAAATATATCACGAAACAAAGAAAAAAAATCCAGAAACATATATCTTTTTTGGAAATATGTGACTTCAAATTGACTGTACGCAAATTTTATGATTTTTTTTTAATCCAAAATTAATTTTGAAAATGTTTTCAGAATCCTCATAATTTTACGAAACAATAATTGTATGACAACTATGAACTTAAACGCACTTTTTCACGGTGAAAATGCCAAATTTCTTAATTTTTCCATACAATTATTGGTACCTATACCGGCCTGTGACGTCACTAGCCTGACGCGTTTTGTATGGAGCGTTTTTAGCGCTACGTAGAAATGTTGAACTTTGACGGTCATTTCTGACTTTTAGAGCAGTTTAAGTGTAGTCAGTCCCATATAGGCATTTGATCACAATAAAAAATAGAATCGATTGACATCCTCAAAAAAAATTAGTCAACATGTCTATTGTCATAGGTTTGTAGGTGCTCACCCGATCGCAATCCTCACAATAGTACTTGCTCTGTTTGGAGTGCACGTGGCGGTAGTGGTTGTTCATGTAGGTTCGGCGGGAGTATACATTGCTGCATTCTGGACAGGGGTACTTCCGTTTAGCCCTGTTGACAAAAGTCTGTATAAACCATTGATACAAAGATCAAAGCCTAAATAAAATTTGAAAATGAGTTTCTTGGTGGAAGAAACCAGGAATCAAAACAGGTACCTCTGGATTGCCGGTCCAGCGCGTTAGCCTTTCCCCTATCCTAAGCTGCAAGCAAACTTTCGATTTTTTTTCTTATGCTTTGTGTGTCGCTCTTTGCATTTTTTATTTGAAAGGCTTTACACGTTAGCATAAGCTAAGCATACTACCAAGGGGTTACCCTCATCTCGCAGAAAATTGTTTAACCGAAAGTAATATTTCGCATAATGTTCATATGGCAGAATTTTTCGATATCTGAAACGGGAAATATATTTTTAAATGTTTTGGTGTATCCTAGTAGATTAGGGTAGGTTAGGTTAGGTTAGGTTTATTATAACTTTCAGAGAAGTCAATGGTGTCCGTAGAATAACAATTATGTGAAATGAGCATTATGCGAAATATAACGTTCGGTAAAATTATTTTCTGCGAAACATTAGTAAACCATTACCTAGTATCGTCTTTGTATGCACCACGCTGGCCTAAAAGTGCCGCTTTTACTAAAAGCTTGCTCGACTTTAAAGGTACATTTTGGTTGTAACGGCTAACTTGGCATCGACAATAGAAGTTGGGAAATGCCATCTGTTGCAAGCAAAACTGTTCTCTTCTGTCGCACTGCACGCAGTATGAGTTGTCTGAGACGGAAAATCAGGCAGTCTTCCACCCCAAACAATATCTATCTATATCTACAAGTAAAAGTCTAGATACTCCGTGTCAGTTAAAATGTCATCAGAGGTCATTGACACGCCACATACAACGTCAATGGCTGCTATTGACATGATAACTGACGCAAACTATAAAGCACTCATCATTACAATAGAGGTAAACAATAGGCGATCTTATCGCTAAAAAGCGATCTCTTCCAGACAACCACTGGGTAGCGGATTAATAAATAAAATGAGATGAAAAGCGATGCAAAAAGTAACCAAGAAAACTAATAAAATTATCAAAATCTACTGAAACCTATAATAATATTTATTGATACATACATAGTGTTGTCCCTCTCTCGCGCATGCGCCGCGCTGGCCTGCAAGTGCCGCTTGTACATCCGGTCGCTGGTGAATCTTCTGTCGCACTGCACGCAGTACGAGTTGTCTGAGACGGAAGACGCGTGCTGGGTTTCCACGTGGTTCTTGTAGGAGGATGAGTTCTTTAGTTTTTTCTTACAATACGGACATTCGTAGCCGAAATGGTATCTGTGAACAAACATACAATGTAATAATAAATAAATATTAAGGTACAATCATACACAAATCGACCTAGTCCCAAACTAAGCAAAGCTTGTACATAATATATAAATACATATATAGATAACATCCATGACGCGAGAACAAATATTTTGCACAAATATCTGCCCCGGCCGGGATTCGAACCCGGGACCGCCGACTCAGTAGGCAGGTGTCTACAAAGCGAGCCAAACGCGTCGTCGAATGTGTCTGATTATTTTGAATATTGATACAAAAGTAAATATTTTTTCATCACACTTGCTC
Source organism: Apotomis turbidana (assembly GCA_905147355.2). NCBI lineage: Eukaryota > Metazoa > Arthropoda > Insecta > Lepidoptera > Tortricidae > Apotomis > Apotomis turbidana. The sequence continues at coordinate 10,120,112 of LR990305.1, read as the reverse complement.
CTACGCAAGGGTTTACATGCTGGAAAAGCGAGCGGTAAGTCGTAAATTACGCTTTAGGGCGGTAAGTAATTTTTATCACACTTTAAGGGTTTACATGCTAGAAAACCGGGCAGTAAATCATATATTACGCCCTAGGGCAGTAAGTCGTATATTACGCCCTAGGGCGTTAAGTAATTTTGGTATTGACTACTACTAATTTTGTTTTATTTCCTCCAAAGTGTGATGAAAAACGTCGTACGTGACTCTGGTGGTGAAGGAATTCCAAACTCGTGTCATTAAAGCCCTCCCCTTCGTCTTCGGGCTTCTAATAGACACTCGTTTGTAATTCCTCGTTTACCATCCTTGTTACGTAATGAACTAGTTTCACAAACATGCAATGAAATGCAGTCATAAAGTGCGTTATAATATAACTGGCTTCGAAGTATCACGTTTCGGACGGAACAACTCGAGAGAACTGTAAAGGGGTTTCATACAAAATTGAAGGCCAAAGTTGGGAAGCAATTTTTTAAACATGGCGTCTGTGTTAATGAACAGGCTAAACAGCTGAATTATATTTTTATTGAGTGGTGTATTTATTTCATTGCATATGTTTCAGAAAAGCACTATACATGCCTTAGCCGTGAATTCAAAACGTCCAGCTCTCGGTACTAAAATTGACGTTTCGTGCAAACGGCACTTTGATCTGTGACGATGTGAATCTCTAAATATCAGATTTTTTTTTTTTTTTTTTTTTTAATGTCATAGGGGGCAAACGAGCAAACGTATCGCCTGATGGAAAGCGATTACCGTCGCCCATAAATACCTGCAACACCAGAGGAGTCACAAGTGCTTGCCTACCCGGAGGACGAAGATAGAATGCCTCTATGCTAGTAATTTCACCGGCTATCTTACCCCCACACCGGAACACAACAATGCGAACATTGCTGTTTGGCGGTGGGTTAGTAGGCAAGACGGTAGTAACAATCCGGACGGACCCTGCACGAGGCCCTACTACTACAGAATCATGGATGCTCACACAGCTAGCACATAGGTATCAGCGCCAAAATGGCGACAATAGCCTTCATTTTGCAACGACAATATGAAGTCCAGCATACTTGTACAAGAAGTCAGTGTTTGTTTAAGCGCGAAAAAATTGCGGGCTTCATATCACTATACCTACTCACCCGGTAAGCCGTTTATTCCCGGCGTGTGCAGTAATGTACTATTATAGTTAAATAGTAATAATTCTGTTAACCTGAGATGTTTCTCTATGATGGCTCGAGACTTGCACCGCTTGCCGCACACGTCACACACAAAGCTGCCGTGAAGTGCCTTGTAGTGTGTGTAGAACAGGCGTACATTCCTGGAACACAGTATGAAACAATAAAATAACAGTAGCTTTTATGTATTTCTTTTGTTCCATGTATTTTGTTGTTTCTTTATTAGGGTTCCATACCCCAAGAGTAAAAAACGAGACCCTATTACTAAGACTCCGCTTTCCGTACGTCTGTCTATCTGCCTGCCTGTCTGTCTGTCTGTCACGAGGCTGTATCTAGCTCATGGACTGTAATAGTTAGACCGTTAAAATTTTCACAAATACTAAAAAACTGGATAAAATAATTATTTACATAGAACAAACGTGATCGGTAACTTTGTTTGTACCTCATTTGTATCCGGCGCCATACATGCCAGGTGCAAACTTAACATAACCCGGCCAGTGGAGATGAGATATGCGCGGTGCGCGAGTCCGACTCGCACTTGGCCTGTTTCTTATTTTGTTTAAGGTACAGAAAATCTGTAATAGTTTTCTAGGAATGGGTGAGATAATTCCTACCTATTATAAGTATGTTTATCGTCGTCTAGTGTCCATAACACAAGCCTACTAGAGCTTACGGTGGGACGAGATTGATTTGTGTGTAGTTGTGTGATATTGATTTATTTATTTTATTTGATTATATCAGAAAAAGGCCTAGTCAAAAAAATTAAACGTCAATTCATCAAGGATATACTCACTTAAAACACAGCTCACAAGCCAAACACTGCACCATACGATGGTGCTCCTCCAAATGTCTGTCCATGACGCTCTGCGAGCAGTACCGGATCCGGCACACCTTGCATTCCCTCCGGTAGTAGTGCTTGCTTTCGTGGGCTTGCAGTTTATCCTGAGACGGGCAACGGATTTGGCAGATGTTGCATTGGTAGGAGCCATTAACCTGTAAAAATGTCTTTTACTTTTTAGGGAAAAACGGGACGCAATTACTAAGATTCCGCTGTCCGTCTGTCTGTCAGTCACCAGGCTGTATCCCATGAACCGTGATAGCTAGACAGTTGAAATTGTCTATTGCCGCTATGACAACAAATACAACAAACAAAAAAAGTAAAAAATTATTTAGTTGTACGGGAAACCCTCAGTGCGCGTGTCCGACTCACGCTTGGTCGGTTTTTATATTATGCATTCAGGTTAACAGAAAAAGCACCGAGTCTATTTCATATGTATTATTTTTAATACACTTTTATTATCTTCACTTGCGACTAAACATTTTTTGAGGCCTATGCTAAAAAGCAAGACAGTCAATGACTGTAGACAAAGGCTTATATTATTATATTATATTATAAACATTTTTTAATTAAATGGATGTCAGTTTTAATCTACTTACCAAAATGAAACTTTATACGTAATGTACGTAATGTATACGTAATGTAGTTCACATGAGAATACAATAATTTGGTATGTTGGGGCTGATCTCATGATGGAGATAGAAGGCCAAAGGAACTCCTTAACAGTACAAAATAAACCTATTGTTGGGCATATTTGAGTTACTGTTTGTGTAAGAAACCATGATCAACACGAAAAGCCTGTTTTTTTACCAATTAGGAACAAAAATTCGGGTTATACAATTATTTGCCTTGGCCGGGATTCGAACCCAGGACCGCCGGCTCTGTCGGCAGATGCACTACAAACAGCGCCAGCCGCGTCGTGCAATAAATAGCCTGAGTGTCACTTACCTCCTCATGCCATGTCCTATTATGTTTTTCGAGCCCATCTTTGTCATTCCACACCGCAACACAACACATACACTTATACTCCTCCTTCATAAATAAACTGCACCTTTCCTCTTCCAAACCGGACAAAACTTCATTCCTCTTAATCGGTATCTTCCTTATTAACAATCGTCTGTGCTTTTTTAACTTAACATTTACAAATCTGTACTTCGCTTTTCTATTCATAATTCTTTTCATATTAAACTCTTTCCAATCAGATTTTGATGGCTCCGAAATCTCCGGAATATCCTTTGTTTCTATAATATTAATATTAGCAAGTTCTGATGGTTCGTCATCCGGTTCGACTTTGATTGTATAATCAAAAGTATCAAATTCATCATCCAATTGTTCCGTTTCTATTTTTATAGGTTTTAATTCTTCTTCTTCATGTGTCAGTTTTATTTCATTGTTATTAGTGGTGTTATGTGTGGTAAGGTTTGATAATGAGTGTGGGAAATCCTGAAAACATTAATTTATTTCAATAATAACTTAAATATAAATTAACATTAAAACCTTAAAGGGCTGGTACCTTCGTCGCTCAGTATTACAATACAGCTAGGAAATGTGGCCAGTATCCTTGGGCCTTGTATTAGACCCAGTTTAGGTCTACTTTAGTTTTAATTTTATTCGCGTTGAAGTTTCTATATAAAGAAATGTATTTCAGTCAAACTATAAATGTGAAGGTATTGTTCAAGTTCATTGTTGAGTTTTTTTTTTATGAAGCAGCAAGCAATGGATTGATTTTTTTTTGTATAGAAATCAGAATAGGATTAGTGACTTTTTCTCCAATAAAATGAATGGTTAGTGGAGTTATTAAAGCAAAATGTTATTCACTTATTTTTTTCTCTGTTTGGCATTAAGTATGGTTTTTGTTTCTTGTGTAATGAAGTTAAAATAAATTAATAAACTACAATAAAATATTAAATGTTTACCTGTTTATTTGTACTATAAAATTTAAGCATTCTCTGAGCTTCTGCTACCTTTTTCGTGAACATCTTTAGTCTCTTCAGCAACGCTGTGCACTCCCAACACAAGTATGTCTCCGTTGGAGGGTTCTGAAAATTAATTATCAGGTTTAAAGTTTTTTTTTTATTGTAAATAATTTTACATATAATGGTTCATAGGATTTCGTTGGTAAAAAAAAAACAATTGCTACTTAGATCCTATTGAATATTCCAATAAGACAGCTAAATAGCTTACCACGTTCTGATAATCGCAAATTTTGTAATAAATATCGATATATTCGGTCATAGTTGAGAGCACCCTGTCCGTGCTAAGACATGCGTGGCAGTAAGATGTGGTTCTGTAGTCCGTGAAGAATTCATTTTTAACGCCGATAGTCTCCATTTCATTCGAATAAATATATATACAAGGGAGGAAATAAAAATAAAAACACAAACAATACTTGTAACTTGTAACGTAAAGTGACAGTTCAGTAGACGGACTGGGGAGATTGTTTAAGCTAACTTTAAAAACGCTTTCAATTTGCGTGTTCAGTGTAAGGTTGACTCGATTTTACCTCGAGTCGAGTAGAAGTTTTGACAGTTCAGCGTTTAGTTTACGACTGCGTTGTATATTATATGTTATGTATTGTATTTTATTTTATTGTATGTGATATCAATTCATCACTATTGTGACGAATTCCAATTAAATTAATTGCTTCTAAGCCAAAGACTAGATAAATAAGTACGCTAGTTCAGCCACCGTAAATTGTCCTTTTCTAATGTTCAATCGTTGTCTTAATACAGCTCTATTAAAATCTTATAACTACGAAAGAAGTGAAAGAAAATGGACTGTATAAAAACGGAATCCGATGATACTGTGTGCCGTGGCTGTCTCAGTAGGGACCGGCGGCTCTCTCCTATGACGAGCTACGAACTGTATTACAGTCTATTGGAAGAAAAACAAAGAATGGAGGTAATTTAGTTCTTTTCTAATTGGTTTATGTTTGTCGAATAATTTATGTTTTAGAAACGTTCAATCCTTTTAGAATCTTTCTAGCTGTGTCACTTGGGCATCCTCTGGCTTTTGTTACAGAAATTCCACAATTCTGATTTAATTCTTATTCAAGATATAGATTATGAAGCAACAGCAGCTAATTCATAAATGCATACTAAGCATATATTAGTTTGCCCTATAGTAAAACAACATAGTGCATAGGAATAGTATAACTGCTTGCCACATCACCGGAATGAAATTGGGCTGGGCATATTTTCTTGTAACTGTTGTTTTTTATACAGAAACACTTCTTATTAGACCTAAAAACTATACTACTTGATTTATATTTCTGCAAAAAAACGAAACTTAAAAATGCTGTGGTGCCAAAGTCGCAAACAAATGAAATGAGCGAGGTAGTGATATCAGCTATACAGCAAAAAAACATTTTCACAGTTTTTGTGAAACCAATGGTTATGTTTAGTTTTATCGAAAAGTTGACCCAGCTTTAATTCAAATATGAATATTTTAATTTGAATAAAGTTTATATTTGTAAATAGCCACTCAATTGCTTCGAATTTTGAGTTGGACTCTATTTATATAATAAAATAAGAGCGGTGACAGTTAGCCGTAGTTACCAAAAGCAATCTAGTGGATATATATGTAATTGATTGGTGGATTGGGCTGTATTTTCAGGCATCAAAAAAACTATTCATAGTGGTATGCTGGGAGTGTAACGCAACGCTGAGGAGGTTGCAGTTGTTCCGAGCACAGGCGCGGAGAGCCCACACTATTCTAGAAGATTCCCTCACAACTGTAAGAGTTTAAAATTATTGACAACATAACTAAATATCAGACAATCTCACACAAGTAAGCTCTAGTAGGCTTGTTTTATGGGCACTAGAAACGACAATGAACATTAATACATATAAAACATCTATGACCCAGGAACAAATATTCAAGTTCATCACACAAGTATTTGCCCATACCGGAATTCGTACCCAGGACCATCAGTTCAGTAGGCAGCTGCAATAGAAATTATAAATATATATTACAAAACTACTCGTCTGAGCGCTAGGTAATACAATATTATACAAGATAATATACAAATGCTTATAGATCTTGAATTTGTAGATAAGCAAATTTACAGTTTAGTTACGACGCGTTTGGCTCGGTTTGTAGACACCTGCCTACTGAGCCGGCGGTCCCGGGTGCGAATCCCGGCCAGGGCAAATATTTGTGTGATGAACTCGAATATTTGTGCTTGGGTCATGGTTGTTCTATGTGTTTAAGTATAATATTTATCTATGTAAGTAACATATATTGTCGTCTAGTACCCATAACACAAGCCTTCTTGAGCTTAATTTGGGACTAGATCGATTTGTGTGAGGTTGTCCGATATTTATTATTTATTATTATTTATTTATTAATTATTTTTAACTTATGTGATATATCTTCATAAAAAAATATTAATAATAATTTATTTTCACTTGTCTAATACCTTATTATTTGTTTGTAAAAGTTGAACATAGCTTTATGACAGGTGTTACATGATATGATATCCATATGTATGAGCAAAAACTACTGATAGGAAATAATATATTTTTTTAATGGTCATATAAATAATTTTTGAAAATGTATTTTTTACAATTTCCAGCCAACTAAAGACACACTATCCCGGCTAACTATCAGAGTTAAAGACAAATATGATGCTTGCTTCGAAGACACCAAGGATATCCAACAGGCACCAAACAGACTACCCACTGACATAATAAAACATGAAACATCTAACATAGAAGATAAAGAAACAGATAGTAATAAAATTAAAGTTGAAACCACTATAAATGATCTAGTAAAAAGCTTTGAAAAGTCAATTGATCATCCTAAGAAACGGAAAGCAAAGACTAAGGCTGGAAAGAGTAAAAGAAGAAAAGTATCTGTTGATGATGATGATGATGATATAGTAATTAGCAAATTGAAGGTAGATAAAACGATTAAAAATGCTTCTAATGAAAGAAGAGATAGTAAGACAGATAAAACACATAAAGGAGTAGAAATTGAGATATGCAATGTCCTTTTGAATAATGATGATGAAAGTAATGAAAAAATTGAAGTCAAAGTAGAATGTTTAAGTGATAATATTGACGATAATCATTGGATGGACGATTCTGCATTCGTTGACGAAACACCGACTATTAGGACGAAAAAAAAGAGTAAATCAGGATCTGAATATAGTTATAAGGCAGATAAAGAAAAGAAAGATGATAAAAAGAGAATTTTCACATTTAAGAAAACTATTGTAAAGTATTCTCTGGATGTTTTAAGTTATTTTACAGAGGTTGAAATGAGTGAAGTGGAAATAAGGGACGTTCTAGCGAATCAACCAGAATTAGTTAATAAATCTAAACCATATCCGTGTGAGTTTTGCGGAGTTTGCTTCAAGCAGAAGAAGACTTTGGATGGACATCTGAATCATAGTCACAGAAAGGTAAGAAAGTTAACTATTTTACACTATTTTTGAAACCAATACAGGAAACGAATATCAGAAGAAAATCTCCAATACTTACACAAAGTAAACGGCGAGCGTAGGCACTGTTCCATACTGTATGGTGCTGAGCCTTTGCTTGATGCACCAGTGTATTAATTTAAATGTTTACAATGACGCGAAAAATTTAAAAATTTAATGGTTCGGACAGGATTCGAACCTCCGTTTCCAACGGCTTTCCGGGCCAACACGGGCGTCCTACCAACTGGACCACGAACCAGATGTCAGAGCCATTGAATCTTTCAACCAGTTGCTTCAACATGCCTTAGGGTGGCATCGTAGCGCCATCTACCGTAGATTTAGACTTTATCGTCGGCACCATCGTCTCAAATTTGTTGAAAATCGATAACCGAAATTAAAAAATATATATATATATATATATATTGATTTATTTGTATGAGACAGAGAACATGCTGAAATGGCACCATCTACAATAGCTTGTTGGCACTTTGTTGAGATATTGCTAGTCTTCTTCAAATTGTCCTTCTGTATTATCAAGTCTTGACAACACCGACATGTAGTGTAGTCTCCCCTCTTTATTGTGTTCCGGCGAGCACTGATAATGAAATTCGGGTATTGGAAAGAGACGACACACGAATGCGATATTGCTGTTCTTTTTCCCGAAACTCGCTCGGATATTTCTGTTCCGTAAAATTTCCATTCATGCATATGGGGATTAAATAATTATTACAAAATACAGTTCCTATATGTCAAAACAATTAAACTAACTATTACAATTACCGAAATGATGTCGTTTAAGTTATAATTTATTTAATTATTCCCACACATACCCAGAAGTTTACTTAAAAAGAAGAACTTCATCTGCCGAACTATTAAAATATGGAACTCTTCGCCGGCTCATGTGTTTCCTCCTTTTTCAGGCAAAGCACAAAGATCATATTAAAAAAGAAGACCCAGAGCCTGATGGACCGGCACAAGACAAGCACTCACTCTTCAGGTGTTCGCTATGCGATAGAATGGTCAAGAAAGCTCACACTCAAGCCCACTTGCAGGAGTACCACCGACACAAATACCACTGTCTTGGCTGTACATGGTCCAAGGCATTCTTTTGGTGAGATCCGTTACTTCCTTTCCTTATGGATAAATAATGAAGAGACCGGGAATCGAACCCGGTACCTGGATTGCCGGACCAGCGCGTTAACCATTTCGCTACCCTAGCTCCAGGAAGATCTGATGAATTTTTCCTTATGCTTTGTGCGTCGATCTTTGCATTGTTTTATTTGAAAGGTTTTTACACCTTAGCGACCTCTATGTGAGTACGTTAATATTCACATCTTACCGCACCACTTTACAATGGTGACCGAGCAAGCGAGAGAGGGCGCTGTTAGTTTTTTTAAATTTATGAAACATGTAATGTCTAATTTCTTAATGTGGGTAGGTACACCACAATTTTTATTTAACCCTTAAATACAAAGATCAAAGCTTAAAGAAAAATTGAAAAAATAAATACAAAATTACCTAAACTTGATTAAATCCTGTTTCTCGCTCACTCACACCTCAAACAAAGCCGCCTATACCTACAACTGAACGACAAAGCCGCCGACAAATTGTAAGTAAATATCTACACGAATTTCCGAACCTTGGACATTACATTACATGTTTCATAAATTTACTTTTTTACACCTTGTTTTCACAGAAGTGAAGTGAAGATATTCATATGAATTGTACGTCGCTTACGTTGAATATTACTTTATTTTTTATTCAGGCTTCCTTCAAATTGACGACGCGTTTGGCTCGGTTTGTAGACACCTGCCTACTGAGTCGGCGGTCCCGGGTTCGAATCCCAGCCGGGGCAAATATTTGTTCTTGGGTCATGGATGTTATCTAAACATGTATTTATATATTATGTATATCGTCGTCTAGTACCCATAGCACAGATTAATATAATAGTTCTTCGACCCATAGTACAAGCTTTGCTTAGTTTGGGACTAGGTCGATTTGTGTATGATTGTCCCTTAATATTTATTTATTTTATTATTATTTCAAATGAAATAAAAAGGCAATGTGAAACATTTCTTAGATTTCGAATCCATCTGATCCAGGAATAAAGACGACCACGCGTCCCACTGGCAAGCTGTCCACGCGCAACTGGTGTGTGATCTCTGCAAGCAGACTCGACGGAACACACACGACATGGAACGCCACATGCGGTAAGCTCTGAAGCCTTTCGCATATGTTTCAATTACCTAGTTATAATATAATTGTATTAGTTTTTAAGTATAATTTAAGAAAAAATTACTTACTGTTGAGTTTCTTTCGGCTTTCTTCTCAACAGCGGTCTCCTCTTGCGAAATGCTGGTAGACTCACAATCTGACTTGTAAAAGTGCCCTTGTGGCCTACTTACTGAATAAATTATTTCATTTCATTTCATTTCATCTCGAACGCCAAGCGGCAAAGCAATTCACCGTGCCACTGACGCCAAACAAAAAAAAAAGTTGCTCCAAAATCAACAGAGATTGAAAACACAGATAGTGGTTTGAATGAGCATGTTTTGACCATTGAAATTTTTGACGTCAGTAGGCGTCGTTGGCGTCAGTGGCACGAATTCCCAATGACGTGATTTGCCGTCTTTGGCGGTCAAAGGGTTAACACAAATTCACATTTAAGTGTATAAAACAAAGTCGCTTCCTGATGACTGTCCCTATGTAAAGTAGATAATGAATATCGGACAACCTCACACAAATCGATCTAGTCCCAAATTAAGCTCAAGAACGCTTGTGTTATGGGTACTAGACGACGATATACGTACTTATATAGATAAATACGTATACGTATTATGCAAATAAATAATTTATGATTTATGATAAATATTATACTTAAATACATGGAACAACCATGACCCAAGCACAAATATTCGAGTTCATCACACAAATATTTGCCCTGGCCGGGATAGTACCAGATTCCTCGAACCCCTTCAATTACGTAGGGACATTGGGTCGCTGAGCGTTTTCTATCGCCTATACCATGGCGAGTGTTCTGAAGAGTTATTTTCTCTTATCCCACCCTCCCCTTTCCGTCATAGAACCACACGTGCCAGCTTGCGATGTCATCGCCTCACCGTGGAGAATATTCCCACACGTACCAAGAAGTTTGGCAATTCCTTCATCTGCCGAACTATTAAAGTATGGAACTCCTTGCCGGCTCATGTGTTTCCTCCTTCTTATAACTTGGGACCCTTCAAACGAAGCGTGAAGAAGCATCTCTCGGGCCAGCATGGCAGTGTCAACTGACTTGGCACCGTTGATTTCTCGTCAGTTGCCATTGCGACTTGGGCTCCCCTTTTTGCTTACCATCAGGCGAAGTGGAGCCACTATGTTGTGCCGTTATAAAAAAAAAAAAAAAAAATTCGAACCCGGGACCGCCGGCTCAGTAGGCAGGTGTCTACAAACCGAGCCAAACGCGTCGTCGATGTATGCTTAGATCTTTAAAACTACGCAACGGATTTTGAAGCGATTTTTTAAATACATAGAGTGATTCAAAAGGAAGGTTTATATGTATAATACATGCATAATTTATCAGCATTACACCCGTGATAAGCCGACGCGGGTCGCTAATTTATCTATAAATAAGAAATGTGACATCACCACATAAAAAAATAGGATAAACATTGATTATGTTCAATAGAATCATTGAGGTATTATTACGTCAATAAATACAACAATATATTTTCTAATAGTGGTGCGACGATGCATGGTTTAGCGCATTGACTGACAAGAGGCAGAAACGACATCTAGGCGACCATACTAACTCAACAACGGTCAGTGTCTCTTGTCAAGTTTGCGGTCGGGTATGCCGATCGCGTATCGGTCTTTTCAGCCACCAAAGACGGTGCTTCGCAGACTGAAGACCACAAATCGTCTGTAATAGACTGAAGGGCCTATGATGATGATGATATTTTCTATCGTTTCAGAGCCAGTCATCTCCCTATCAAATGTCCACAATGTCCAAGAGTGTACTCCAAGTGGAAGTACTATCGGCAGCATCAGAAACTAGCGCATCCTGTCCTGGCACAGGAACCGCCAGAATCTAGGTAAGTTGTCAACCATATTGTTAAAACTATCGTGAGCAGGGAGCGAAACTTTGGTGCCGGTGACGTCAAAATGACGCAAGTCGCATATAGGATGTTTTTTTAAACAAAATTGCAACACGTCAGTGATTCTTTATAATGTAATAATGGTAATATAAATATTATTGTTTATTTATAAAAATGTTTGGTATTTATACAAAAAAATAATGTACATATTAAAAAACGATACGAATAACATTTTTTACTGGATAATGAAATCCTAACAAAAAAAAAAACTTTTCCTCAAGTAAATGAAACAACACAACAAATGTTTCGTTGGATGACGAAGTATGCAGAACGCTTAAAGTTCAAACGTAATAATCGCGTCTTCTTTCTTATTTACATGAAGGAATAACGATGTACGAACTTTTGTAGGCGATACAGGGGACTATTTGGAAGAGTTTGAACCCTACGAGTATATACTTTAGTCCAATCCGTGATGGTTTTTTTTAAATCGCGTTTTTCCATTTTTTTCAGTGCGTACCAAAAATTTACGTGAAGAGTTACATTTAAACTAAACTATGCATATAATTTACATGTATACATTTCACACGTACATTCAGGGCAATATAATTCTCGAACCTCTCGTCAGTTATAAATATGCCAATAAGTTGTCATTTGATTCGGTAGGGGGAAGTCCCCTAACGCCGGACGGCACCTAACGCCGGACACTCGAACTATCTCGGCAACTAGCAACGCGAGCGAATCAAGGACAAGTGGAAGGGGCGCGGTGGTCCCTCGCGCCCCTTCCACTTGCCGAGTTGCCGTTGCCGAGCTTCCAGTTGCCGAGATAGTTCGAGTGTCCGGCGTTAGCTGCCGTCCGGCGTTAGGGGACTTCCCCCTATCTATAATCTAAATAAAAACACTCTGTAAGTAGCTTGACGTCATACGTCTGTCATCGGCACCATATTTTCGCTCCCTGATCGTGAGACACAGTATAAAACGAAGTCGTTTCCTGCTGTGTGTCCCTATCTATGCTTAAATCTTTAAAAGTACCCAACGGATATTGATGCGATTGTTGTAAAAGATAGAGTGATTCAAGAGGCAGGTTTATATGTATAATACATGTATAATTATAATGTAACAGCATTGCACCCGTGGGAAGTCGGGGCGGGTCGCTAGTGTATTTATATATTACTTTGTTTTATAATATGTAGTGATGACTTAGAGAGCGGATTCGAATTAGCGATCTCAATATTAATATGCATACGACTACTTAGTGCAATTTGTTAAATACGTGTCATTTTATTTATATAAAGTCTTACAGTCTATTATTATTACACCTTCACCGCAAACTTAGCTTAATAAACAATTAGATTAAATGAATATTATTTTTGCAACATAAATTACATTTAAAAAAAAGGTTTTCATTTGAAATAAAGGAGTTTTTATACAACTCAAAGGCTGTAGTTCCTATTTATTACGTACCTACAATATGATAGTTCATGTCAACAATGTCACTTTAATATAATAAAGTGTGCACACTTGAATGACTCATTGTTTAACGATGTTTTTATAAACATCATAATTTATGCCCAATATTTACAAAAGCTTCCAAAAAGGTTTTTTACTTTTTTGTTCCGATAAGTTACATTATTTTTGTGTGTAGAAAAATAATAAATTATACCAGTCATATCCATATTAATATTGAGATGATTGAGATCGCTTCTTCAAATCCGCTCTCTAAATCGTCGTCTAGTACCCATAGTACAAGCTTTGCTTGATATGGAAAAACGTCAATTTGTGTAAGATTGTCCCTTAATATTTATTTATCTAATCATATTATTGCAGGTACTGCGTGGAGTGCGATATGCAGTTCCCCTCTATCATGGCGTACAAGATGCACGTCATGAACCAGCACCGAAGTACTCCTAAGAAAAGGTAAACTCTAAAAAGTATAATAACTGACCCACTGGTCTGCACAGCTGTTTATCTCTTGGTATGGTAATGGCACGAGTTTGTTATCCCCTTGCTACCCGTGATACACACAACGTTTTTTATCACTTTTGCGAGGAAATAAAAAAATAAGCTTAACACTTTCGCAACCAGATATAAAATTTAACCCTACCCCAGAAACCGAGAGCCCGCTAGGTGGGTAGCTCTTTAAGCAAAAATACGTGACCGGCATCTGAGCAATGATTACGAGTGCCTACCAGGCGGGTTCCTGGTAGCGAAAGTGTTAAGCGATTGTCAATCAACTTTTTTTGTATTTTTGTACGGGATTCACCATACTAAAAATCCTGGGATTGGAAGTCAATACGATTTCCTAATTCAAAATTCAAATTTTTATTCTGTAGTAGGCCTCAAGGGCACTTTTACATGTCTGATTCTATGTCATTGAAAAACAATAATAAATATATAATTACAATAATAATTACATTACAACAATAAATATATTTAGTAATTTAATGCAACAGACAAATCACTGGGCACACTTTACCGGGATATGTACATTATCTCCGGGTCCATTGCTACAACACTCTTAACCTATACTATCAGAGATGTAAAGGTAGCTTACAACTAAGTTTAATGGAGCTATAAATATATCGTCTCCAATATCAAAATAAAAAAATAAATAAAAATAAAGGGTGTATTGCATTTAGATATAACAATTGCCTCGTTTCAGATGGCCATGTCCAGCATGCGACAAAACTCTCAACAACAAGGACACGATGAAGAAACACTACGCTCTGTTCCACAGCGACAAAACAAGCTATCAATGCCAACACTGTGGAAAGGTGAGTTGAAAGAATCACCTGTAGTCAGTTATATTTGGGTCAGTCAACTTTTTTCTGTTGCTTGTTGCCATGGTGATCCTCTCTGGGTTACTCTTTAAAACTACTATTTTCGGCGGCAATATTCAACAAAAATGTTGTAATTGCAGCAGTTATAAGCCCATTCTTTTTTGAATATCTCTTGTAAATGGGCAAATTTTTATTTTGTTTTTTCTCAGATTTCAATAAAATTTGGCGAGGTAGTAAAGTTGCTTATTCTGAACATGGTAAGCCTAATTTCACGATATGTCCTACAAAATTTTCCATTGAGTTACAAAAAATGTATGGATTTTTTTAACCAAATTTCGTATTTCGACTAAAATTTAGTACAAAATGAGGAGCTCGAAATGAAATTCAATAATTCTACAGCAAAGAATAAATGGCCATAGGCCAATTTCTGTAATACATTTTGTGTAACTCAATGGAGAAAAATGTGTAGGACATATCTTGAAATTGGGCTTACCATGGTCAGAAGAAGCAACTTTACCAACTCACCGAATTTTATTGAAATCTGAAAAAAAGAAGAAATCGACAACGAAATAAAAATTTGCCCAAATACCAATATTTAATTATAAATTATCAACACTTTTCTAAGAAGTTTAATCACCATTGTCTCCTGGGTGATGGGACAGAATAACAACAGGAAAAAATTGATCCACTCATCCCACGGGAACACTACGCCTTTTCGGGATAAAAAGTAGCCTATATATGTTAATCCAGAGGCAACCTTCATTCCAAAATTTTAAATACATTTTATTATTAAAAAAAAGTATTCCACCCGTTTAAGCGTGATGAACTAACAAACATACACATAAACACGATTACAAACTTTCGCCTTTATAATATTAGTGTGGTTTTATGTATTTATTAAGCCTCGACGAAAAAGAGGAGTGTTATAAGTTTAACATGTGTATCTGTATGTCTGTGTGCGTACCCATTTGAGTGCGGTTTTATTTTTATCGAAAAACTTGTCCGTCGAGATGGTTCTTAACTATGTTTGGTGGATATAAGACTAGTAGTTTCCAAGATATTCAGATTTAATTGGAACAGGTGACAAGATCTCAGCCAATATTGAAGCTAAGAATTCCAAATTTTGTAGTTATGTTCAGTTTTAGTAGCATTTTCTATATCGCTCATTGAATGAGGGTCTCATGATGACCAGCTCCTTGTGTCGGGGGTGTTTTAAATATTTAATTGAGGTTTTTTGCTATCTATAGCAAAATCCCGGCAGTCTCATACATATGAGACGGGTTTAATCACCGCCGTACCACCGCGACAGACCGGCGCTCCTGACGATGAATCGCGAACCGATTCGAAACATGAGAAATATTCGGCTTGAACGACGTGAGTTTCATATGTTAAGATTATGTTATTGAAACAGTTTATTTGTTTCAGTATTTATCCTCAAAGTGCTCTCTGCAACACCACATGAACTCGCACCTTAATATAAAGCTGCCGAAGGACAAGCTATGCTCGGTCTGCGGCCGCGGCTTCTCGGTAACTGTTTTACTCATACTCATTCTCATTTATTCTCTTACAACAGGCGTGCGGACAACTTGAGGATGCCAATCGATTCTATTTTTTATTGGGATTAAATGTTTATATGGGACTACTTACATTTAGATTGCTCTAAAAGTCAGAGAGAGTACAGAGCGCTAAAACGCTCCATACAAATGGCCTACCGACATATGACGTCTCTGGGTTGGGTACTCGGGTAATATTTGTATGGCGACAATAAGTAATTTGCCATTTTCACGGTGAAAATGTACGTTTAAGTTAATGGTTTACCAATTATTGCTTTGTTAATTTATGGGGAATCTGAAGGAAGTTTCAAATTTTATTTTGGATTAAGAATAAATCATAAAATTTCCGTACCTTTAGTATTTTTTTCTAATGAACATGTTTGTTGCCAGACTAAACGCATGCTGCGTTTCCACACGTACACGCACACGGGCGAGCGGCCGTACGCGTGCCCGCACTGCCCCGCAGCGTTTACGCAGCCCAACCCACTGCGCGTGCACGCGCGCAAGCAGCATCCGCACCTGCCCCTCCAAGTGCGGAGCGACCCCAACACTAACGATAAATAAAGAGGATACAAAGCATTTTGTGTTTGACTTCTATATCTATACGCCAATCACACCAAAATATACGCCAATCACACCAAAATATACGCCAATCACGCCAAAATATACGCTATACGTACACCAAAATATACGCCAATCACACCAAAATATACGCCAATGACACCAAAATATACGCCATACACACCAAAATATACGCCAATCACGCCAAAATATACGCCATACACACCGAAATATACGCGAATCACACCAAAATATACACCAATCACACCAAAATATACGCCAATCACACCAAAATATACGCCAATCACACCAAATTCTACGCCACTGGAGCGCTCTCTGCGTCGTCTATACTATTATAAAATTCTAGTTTTGCATTGAAAATCATTTTTCTATGGAGAGGGGTCATGATTTCAGGAAAAATCTTAACAGCGAGATGCAGGATCGTCATTAATTATTTGTATGGTGCCATCCGTTCCACATCCACAGAAAAAAAACTGCACATATTTTCGAAATTTTAATAAATTTATTTATGTGTTCATCAACGTATTTTACGACGTCGCACGCTACGTGAAGTTGACGGTGCGACGCCGTGACGTGATTTATTACGTTGAACTCCGTAGATTTATACGACACGACGTCGCAACGTTACACGACGCCGCAACGTGCCGCACGTAACGTCTAATTGTGTGTTGGCCCTTAGTCAACCTAGTTACTTGTGCGCAGACCTGACATGCGCAGTGAGCGCCTGTTTCTGCGCGAACGCGGCCGAGCAGTGCGCGCACGCGAACGGCCGCTCGCCCGTGTGCGTGCGAATATGGTTGTCCAGGATACGGTTGTTCTGAAACAATACATTATGTTAACGTGACCCGTTTCATATGGGTATTTTCATCTCGCTTGCTCGTATCAAGGGTTTAGAAAGAAGGGGTTAAGATGTTAGAAAAGCGGGCGGTAAGTCGTAAATTACGCCCTAGGGCGGTAAGCAATTTTGGTATTGACGACTATTTATTACTTTTGTTATATTTCCTCCTAAGTGTGATGAAAAACTTCGTACGTGACTCTGGTGGTAAAGGAATTCCAAACTCGTGTCCTTAAAGCCCTCGCCTTCGGCCTTCTAATAGACACTCGTTTGTAATTCCTCGTTTCTCGTTTGCCACCCTTGTTACGTAATGTACTATAATATGTCTAAAGTCACGGGAGTTGTTTTTTTTATAAATATTGACACAAAGGTACCTAAATTATGAGAGATTATTACATAGAAAATTCCCATGACTATTTTAAAAGTATCTTTTTTTCTCGATTCTGTTTTAATGTGGAAATACCACATTTAAATTTTTATAAATATTGACACAAAGGTAAATTATGAAAGAAAAATGTAATGTGATCCACTGCAATGAAAGCAGGACTCGAACCTGCGACCCTACGCTCCGGCGTAGTGCTCTTCCAACTGAGTTATCACATAGTTACGTCAATCACACCAAATCTCTGATTCCATAATTCTACGCTACTGAAGCGCCATCTGCGTCAAATATCCGCATTAGTCGTTTATAGAAGTGTGACATAAATTTTTCAAAAAACATGTACTTAGTTAAGGGAAGGGCTATAATGAAAACAAAACTTAATTACCCATATCTTTTTATGACTAACTTTCGTTACACATAAGACGCGATCGTAATTTTGTTTTAATTAAGCCTTCAACTATGTACGTCTTTTGAAAATGACACATAAACACTGCATCGCGTTTTGGCGCGAAAATTTAAATGGATTCTACAGTCTGACCAAAAAGAGTAGAAAAAATAAAAAGTGGCAATACTGTAGTGCCGTCCCGGTTTTCTTAGATTGATTAGAAAGGGACGACACCACAGTATTGCCACTTTTTAATTTCTACCCTTTTTGGTCAGACTGTACAAAACGTAAATAGCAAAAAAACATACATTGAACCCTTTTCCGCAGTACTTGCATAGCTTGTTCTTCGGTTTTGGTCGCTTCTCGTGGAAGAACTTGACGTGGTATCGGAGCCGGTAGCCGTTCAGGTAGTACTGTAACACACACAATAAGTACGTAAATAATTCTACACAGAATACTACCGTGTCTCAGACGTATTGAAATACATAAACGGGCTTAGTCACGTCATAGAATCATCTTCATCTATTCCTCATGTTGCTATACTCGACGCCACGTAGCTTGGCAATAGCGACTAATGACTCCTCCTACCATGAAACTCAATTTCTAATAACGACACTTTTGTTTGATGAAGTGGATGAAATGATGAAATGATCGTGGTAGAGGGTGCCACGGTGTAGCAATAAAAGTAAAAATGGTCGTTACGGGGAACAAACAAAAGTGTCGTTATTAGAAATTGAGTTTCATGGTAGGAGGAGTCATTGGTCGCTATTGCCAAGCTACGTGGCGTCGAGTATAAGCACGGTCAGCACTCTGCAGATGCCTTTTCTTATCACGACATGTTGTATTTGTCTTATAAAATTAGACCCCCTACGCCCAAAGTTAAAACTCTCCTTCAGCGCAATTTTGCTCGAATGGACTTTGATAAACTTCGTGAGGATGCTGCAGATATTGATTGGGGTGTCATCTGTAGAGCTGTTAGTGTGGACGAACAGGTGTCTGTTTTTAATTCCCTCCTCATGCAGCTCTACGATATGAATCTACCCGTAACTTATATATACTACAGACATGTTTCGAATCGGTACGCGGTTCATCAACAGGAGAGCCGATCACTCGCAGCGGCTCGCTTGTTAAATCCGTTTATGTATAATACGTAAATAATTCCTGTAGTTTTGACTACACTACTAATCTAAGGTTTGAAATGTGCGAAAACACCCAAATTACGCATGATAGCCATTTTTAGGGTTCCGTAAAAAACGGGACCCTATTACTAAGACTTCGCTGTCTGTCTGTCTGTCCGTCTGTCACCAGACTGTATCTCATGAACCGTTATAGTTAGACAGTTGAAATTTTCACACATGATGTATTTCTGTTGCCGCTAGAACAAAAAATACTAAAAAACAGAATAAAATAAATATTTAAGGGGGCTCCCATACAACAAATGTGATCCGTTGCGTTAACTTTGCACCTCATTTGTGTCCGGCGCCATACATACCAGGTGCAAACTTAACCCGGCCAGTTAAGATGAGATAAGTGTTTGTACGGAACCCTCGGTGCGCGAGTCAGACTCGCACTTGGCCGGTTTTTTTAGGATGTAAATCGATATTTGCATTGTTTACTGAAAGGCTTTACACCATAGCGACCTATTCGTTTAGTCTGTGTTGCTCGGAATAAATGATATTTATTTATATATAAGCGGAAGTCTCTTTCCAACTTCTTATATTAGAAAGAGTTGCGTATTACATACCGTGTCGCAAAGAGCGCAGTGGTACTTGCTTTTCTTCAGGTGCACCAGGTCGTAGTGGTTCGTCATGTTGATGCGTTTAGTGTATATTTTACCGCATTCCGGACAAGGGATCCTGAAATATACAGTAAAAAATATCATTGTATGCAAGCGTTGCATAATGAAGCTTCTTAAAATCGTGTATCGCGTTTAGGCCACGAGAAAGGTCTCAGTGTAGCGGAGCAATCACAGAATTGAAGCGGAGCTGAGATGGCGGCGCGCGCGGAGGAGCGGGACTTGTGCATTTTGCATTTTAAACACTCACTAACCATCCTAGACAACATATTATCAAAAATTCAAAACCACCGAATCGTTTATAAGGTATAATTCGTTTCTTCGCTGGATTAATAGTAACATAGCTATTTAATGCTTTCAATGCGAGCAGTCAAAAAGGGTCGTCAATTTCGAGTAGTTTTTGAAACAACAATTATCAATGAAAAGTTCAAACTTGTAGGTTTCAAATACATACCAATAAATCACAATGGCACCGATCTAAGTAGTAACATTATTACTTTAGATACAGATTTCCATTTATTCCGCATGTCTCCGCTCCGCTTCGCTTCAGTGGAAACGAACCCTTCGTACGGCACGAAATTTTAACACTTTATTGTATAACTATTGCTTACAATACTTTTTATACATACGAAACGGAGAAAAACTTTCTTTATCTTTAATCGTTTTCATTCAAGTTTTAGTGTTAATCAAGTGTTCTCTTAATGGCAATGCCACCTTATTTACTTGCATAAAATCTCAGTGGGAATTGTGTTAGGATGTAGATGATGATAATGTTGTGTATTGGCTATACCTAACTTAAGATTTCTATTCATATTATGTAACTGTTTTTGTCTATGTCTGTTTTTCCCCAATAAAGAAAATAAAATAAAATAAAATAATCGTCATTCTTCTATGATTTTTTCAGTTTTGATATAACCTTTTTCAGTCTCTTTCGAACTGGCTTATTAAAAACAAAACATGATCGCGATGGTCATCAACTATTTAATCAGGGAACAGTAGCGTGTTTTTTTTAAAATTATATATGCTGAAGTTCTCTTTTTGAAGTTCATTTGAGTTGAGTAGAGAGTTGCCTTATGAAATATTAGAGTTCAGTAGCAGGTATCATAGAGTATAGAATTTTGGTACAGGATAACTTAAAATTAAGTAACCTTTACTAAATACCATCCCACTTCTGATCCCACTTGATCTGTTTTGTCCAAAGATCCCACTTCTGATGTCGTAGTTTTCAAATGCTTCGTCATTTTGTGATAATTTTGAAGACTGAGTTTTATCTTCACTGTTCTGCTTCTATACTCTATGATATAGAATTTTGGTACAGGATAACTTAAAATTAAGTAACCTCAAAATCTAACTTGTGATAAAGCAGAACAGTGAAGATAAAACTCAGTCTTCAAAATTATCACAAAATGACGAAGCATTTGAAAACTACGACATCAGAAGTGGGATCTTTGGACAAAACAGATCAAGTGGGATCAGAAGTGGGATGGTATTTAGTAAAGTAAACGTTTATAATTGACTATCTGCGCCGCGCGGTGTTACCCGCTCATCCCACGGGAACACTAAATTGTTTCGGGATAAAAAGTAGCCTATGTGTTAATCCAGGGTGTCAGCTACCTTCATAACAAAATTTATCAAAATTAGTCCAGCCGTTTGAACGTGAAGAACAAACGTACACGTAAACACACCTAGAAACTTCACCTTTATCACATTAGTGACTTATGTTGATTGGTAAGAGATGATGTAATGTGATGATTTGGTAAGAGTTTAAACCATATAACTTCCAACTATAATCTCACTTGTGAGAATAATAAAGCAGAATAATGAATATAAAACCCAATCTTCAAAATTATTACAAAATTACGATTTTTTTTAACTACGACATCAGAAGTGGGACAAAACAGTTACTGTGACGTCAGAAGTGGGATGCTATTTAGTAAAGTAAACGTTTTAAACTTGACATGTGACTTACGCAGGGTTCGCTCTGTGTTTCACGCTGCTCTTCAGATGCTCGTTAAACTGCGTACTATTAATGAACTGCATGTTACATTCCACGCAGTAGTTATGTTCCGGCGCTTCTACCACGTGTTTCCGCTTGTAATGGCGCAGGTACGAATCTTGTGTGGCGTAGGATACGTTGCATATCTTGCAGCGGTGGTCGGTGTGGCGTTTCCTGTTGAAAATATATGAATGGTGAAATAAACACAGTAGGTACTAGAGATATCCCTTTTCTGAAAACCTTCCACATTTTGTATGAGAAAAGAGGAAAGTTTCCGGAAATGGCGCTACACACAGTACTGAAATTACATGTATAAATCTAAATATTTCTATAAACTTTTTTTATTTTTATTAAAGCAGTAACGTCTGCTAACGTAAACCAAATGTTTACAATGAAGCGAAAAATTGAAAAATTTAATGGTTGACGCAGGATTCGAACCAGCGTTTCCAACGGCTTTCCGGGCCAACACGGGCGTCCTACCAACTGGACCACCGAACCAGATGTCAGAGCCATTGAATCTTTCAACCAGTTGCTTCAAAATGGCTTTAGGGTGGTGTTAGCCTGGAAAGCCGTTGGAAACGCAGGTTCGAATCCTTTAGATAGAAACTTTGTCAAAATTGCCTTGTTTGACGGCCGTTCTTAATATTAAGTTAACCGAAGTTTACTTGAAGTCGCCAACAGATGGCGCTAGTAGTATGCGTTTTAGCTTTTGAAAGTTACTTTAATAAATTATTTTATTACATAAATAGGATCCAAAAAATCATATAAAACGCATGCTAACACTATTTCCGAATAATATTACGATTTTTAGTGTTACTTTTAGTTGCAACATTGGTCGCTAGATGGCCCTGTACCGAGTAACAAACTAGCTATTAAGATTTTTCTTGGTTTAATGACGAGGTTGGAGACTCGACGTTTGATTCATTCCTCAGCTACTATAGTTACCTGTATACCTATACTTATATAGTAATATATAGTTTTTATAAGTACAAGTGGTATTATTTTGGGACCCTCTGGGAGTTGAACATGGTCCTTCGAACCGGATACGGGATCCAGGAGTAAGCGGCAGGAATCAGGAACTGACGTCATCGCCGGTTGTGTGAGTGTGTGTGAAGCAAAACTGTGAGTACTTTCATTGTTATACGTCAAACTAGTGAACTGAAAAATTTGAAGAATAAAGTAAATGACCTTGGAACTTAGAAAAATTAGTGAATCTTGGACTTAGAATAATTTAACTTCATCGACTTAGAAAAATTCTCTCAAGTTTGGAACGACGGGGAATCCATGCCCTAAATCCGTCAGAGTTTAAAACACTTAGAAAAATTTCGATCGTTCAGGACTTAGAATAATTTTGCTGATTTTGGACTTAGAAAATTTTCGAGGAATATGGACTTATAAAATTTTTGGTGATTTTGGACTTAGAAGAATTTTGAACAATATTGACCTATAAAATTTTTGGATTTCGGACTAAATAATTTTAACAATTTGGACTTGTAACAAAATCTATAATAGACACGATGGATGGAAATATGAGAATCCAGAATAATTTGAACGAGCGTATACAAAGGGCCAGAGACAACTTCAAAAAGTCTCCTAAAGAGCGCCTTCGGTCCTCTGATTACCTGAGTACTCGGTTAGAGGCGTTGGAAGAACTATGGTCTCAATTCAGTTTAACGCATACACAAATGGTACAAGATACTGATCACACGACTTTCGAAGCAAGTGATTATACATCAAACGAAGTCTATGAGCAAACTGAAGAGTTGTATATCGAGTACAAGTCTGAATTGAAATCAGCACTTACCAAATTGAGTCCAAATGTTAAGCATAATAACACCGACACTGCAGGTGCAGTTAACACTGATAATGCAACGAGCTATTCAAACATACGACTTCCGAAGATAACTATTCCAACTTTCTCAGGAAAATACTCAGAGTGGACTACCTTTCATGATTTATTCGTGTCCCTAATCCATAATAATCAGTCCTTAGATGATGTCCAACGATTACATTACCTTAAAAGTCATTTGGTTGGAGAAGCTGAGCAGCTCTTGCGACATATCAATGTCACTCAAGATAACTACTCAAAGAGCTGGGAACAACTAAAAAACCGATACGATAATAAAAGGTACCTCGCAAATCACACGCTGAAGAGACTGTTAAGTCAAAGAAGTCTAACAAACGAGTCATCACAGAGTATTAAAGAATTACTGGATACTACGAACGAGTGCTTAAATGCGTTGAAGAACATAGGAATCGACATCAGTAGTTGGGACATTATCATAATTCATTTAATTTGTTTAAAGTTAGATAATGAAACGAGGAAGCAGTGGGAATTAAAAGCTAGCGAGTCCTCTGATGAAATGCCCACTCTTCCACAATTCAATAGGTTCTTGGAAACTCGATTTCGTGCATTGGAGTTCGTAGAACCTAAAACGTTTAAGGGTGCTACCAGCTCTAATCACAAGAGTTCCAACGTTTCTGTAAATCCAAAGGTCCACCATGATACTGCTTTATCATGCGCCTATTGTTCCGAAAATCATCGCATTGCTAATTGTAAAGATTTTGCAAAGGTTGACACTGACACTCGTCGTAATTTTGTCCAATCCAATCAATTATGCTTCAATTGTTTAGGTATTAATCACTCAGTATTTGCCTGCCGTCAATCCACAAGATGCCGTATTTGTAAAAGAAAACATCACTCCTTACTTCATCCCAAAGGTACCACTTCAGCGACTGATTCAGTAGTTTCGAATAAATTAGTCGCTGAGAGCGGGGCTGCGCCATCAGCCTCGACAGGTTCATCAGCTCATGGTGAGCCCATTACTACCGAGATAAGAAGCCATTTTTCGACCAGCCGTAGTCAAGTTTTGCTAGCCACGGCTTTAGTTAAGGCGCAGTCGAAATCTGGAACAGGTATACTTCTCAGGTGCTTACTTGACCAGGGATCACAAGCTTCGCTGATCACGGAGTCTGCAGTTCAGCTATTGGGACTGAAGAAGATAGCACACAAGAGCACAATTTCGGGTTTAGGAAGTGACGAGAGCGCTTCGTTAGCCTCTAAGTCAAGAGTTTCTTTAAACATTCAATCACTTCTGGACCCGAAACTCGAGTTTAATGTTAATGCCTTTGTGTTAAGTAAGCTGACTTCACTCTTACCAGAAAAAAGGGTTGTTGTCGAACTGTGGTCAGAATTCACCAATATTAAGTTAGCAGATCCAGGCTTTGATAAGCCAGACAAAATAGATTTACTCCTTGGCGCAGATATTTATGGCCAGATCCTGCAAGAAGGAATTATCAAAGGACCACCGGGAGCTCCAATAGCCCAAAAAACCTCCTTGGGTTGGATTCTTTCGGGACCTATCCATGTGAATACACATGAATCGGTAGAAAATAAAGGTATCAGCGTCAATCACATTCACCTCAGTGAAAACGAAATTCTGAAGAAATTTTGGGAAATTGAAGCTGATACACCTGCAATGTCGTTGAAAGAAATGTACACAAACGATGAAAAGCGGTGTGAAGAAATATTTGAAGCCACCACAAAAAGAGACAGTTCTGGCCGATACATAGTCAAACTCCCGTTTCGCGATACAGATCCCAGCTGTAAGTATGGAAATTCAGAAGCTATTGCCACTAAACGCTTCTTGCAGCTCGAAAGAAAATTCGCCAGAGATCCACAGTTCAAGTCGCGATACTCTGAGGTCGTCGAAGAATACCTCAGACTGGGTCATATGGAGAAAGTTCCGAACGACCAGCATGATCCAGATGTCGTATATCTACCTCACCATGCTGTGATTCGCGAAGATAAAACAACCTCGAAATTGAGAGTTGTTTTTGACGCTTCGTGCCCTGGGACGAACGGAGTATCGTTGAATCAAGATTTACTGGTGGGTCCAACTTTACAGGCAGATTTACGTCATATTATCCTGAGATGGCGCCGATATCCAATTTGCCTCGTGGCCGACATAGTAAAAATGTATCGACAAGTGAAGGTCGCCGACGAAGATTCAGACTTTCAACGTATTGTGTGGCGATCAAATTCAGAAGACCCAATTGACCATTTTAGATTGCTGAGAGTCACATTTGGTACGGCTTCAGCACCGTATTTAGCTGTCCGTGCGTTACATCAAGTCGTGTATGACGAAGGAAAGAACTTCCCATTGGCCGCTGAGAGGGTGTTGCATCACTTCTACATGGATGATCTGCTGACAGGATGCAATACTGTGGAAGAAGGAAAGAAACTGTATCAAGAGTTAAATCAATTATTAGCTAAAGGAGGGTTCGAGTTACAAAAATGGACGAGCAACAATGAAGAATTAATGAGAGCGATAAGTGGCGAAAAGGCAGAGACTAAAGAAAATATAGATTTGCTGATAGATACAGTACTGAAAATTTTAGGACTCACCTGGAACAGGAACAGTGACGAATTTGAGTACTCGGTGCGGCTTCCTCCACCCAAGACACCTACAACTAAACGACAAGTAATATCAGACATAGCGCGTCTATTTGACCCATTAGGATGGCTGGCGCCGGTAATTATTTCTGCAAAAATTTTCATCCAGAAATTGTGGCTTTCTGGCATTGAATGGGACGATGAAGTTCCAACTAATTTACTCAAAGAGTGGTTGACTTATCGAAACAATTTAGGAAAGCTTACTAAATTCAAACTGCCAAGATGGATCCATTCTAGCAGCAAAGAGGACACCCAAGAACTTCAAGGCTTTTGCGATGCCTCTTCAGAAGCCTATGCCGCAGTGGTGTACATTCGGGTAATTGACAAGGATGGTAACGTTCACGTATCTTTAGTCTCGTCGAAAACGAAGGTAGCGCCAATTAAACAGGTGTCTATTCCAAGGCTAGAGCTATGCGGAGCGGTTCTACTTACGAAGTTATTAATGGAGGTGGCCAACGTTATGAGCATCGACAAGATGAACATTCACGCCTGGACAGACTCTTCAATAGTACTGTCTTGGCTGAACAGCCGCCCTAACAGGTGGAAAACTTTCGTGGCCAATCGCGTATCGGAGATACTTACCTCAATGGAACCGCACCAGTGGTCGCACGTTGCATCCAGAGATAATCCCTCTGACTGCGCCTCTCGAGGAAATTACGACTCAGTACATGATGATCTCTGGAAAGAAGGTCCTATGTGGCTGAAAGAGAAAGAGATAAATTATAAAAAAATCACAATAAAGGAAACAAAATTAGAAGAGAAAAGCAATAAAGTATGTCTAACAAATACCTTCAATGACGATGAAGCTGCTGTAACCTTGGAAAAAGAACTGATGTCGAAGTTTTCCAACTTGACCAAACTTATACGTGTGTTAGCATTATGCAAGAGGTTTGCTAAACTGTGCAAAAAGGAAGCAGTTACTAAATGGTTAACACGTCAAGAGCTTCAAAGTAGCGTTATCTCATGTGTAAAAATAGTTCAATTAGCGCATTTTAACGAAGAGGTTAATCAATTGAAAAGAAACAGAACTATAAATAAGAAAAGTAAACTTACCTCGGTAAATCCATTCATCGACGACAAAGGAATATTACGTGTTGGCGGAAGGCTTCAACACGCTCAGCTAAGCGAAGAAATTAAGCACCCAATTATTTTGCCTCAGAAGTCACACTATACTGACCTGGTAATAGCAGATGCACATCAAAAAACGATGCATGGTGCACCGCAGTTGATGCTTAACTATCTAAGGTCCCAATACTGGATAGTAGGCGCTAAAAACCTTGTTAGTACTTACGTTCGGCGGTGTGTAATTTGTATACGTTATGCTGCAACAACGAAACATCAATTGATGGGACAACTGCCATCAGTAAGGGGAACAGTCACCCGACCGTTTTGCCATAGCGGGGTAGACTACGCAGGTCCCATTAATATTCGCACATCGAAGGGCAGAGGTCACCATGCACACAAGGGTTATATTTGCCTCTTTGTTTGCATGGCAACACGAGCGATCCATCTGGAGCCGGTTACTGATCTCACCTCACAAGGCTTTCTAGGAGCATTTAAAAGGTTCGTTGCACGACGCGGTCGATGCACTGACATCTGGAGCGACAACGGGACAAACTTTGTTGGCGCTGCACGCGAACTTAAATACTTATTTGATGAAGAAAAATCAACTATGGTCGCTGAAATAGCGAATAACCTGGCCACTAATGGGACAAATTGGCATTTTATTCCGCCTCATTCCCCGAATTTCGGAGGACTGTGGGAGGCCGGAATTAAATCCACTAAATACCACCTCAAAAGGGTGATTGGTAACTCAACATTGACATATGAGGAGATGGCAACCGTGTTGTCACAGGTTGAAGCTTGCCTCAATTCTAGGCCAATTTCCCGTATCAACGATAACTGTAATGATCCATTACCTTTAACTCCCGGACACTTTTTAATAGGAGAGCCATTAGTGCTAGTACCTGACTACAACTATGAAACAGCAAACATAAGCAGCCTTCGAAGATGGCAGCTCACCCAAAGAATGTTACAGGACTTCTGGCGTCGCTGGTCACGTGAGTACCTGACCCAATTTCACCACCGGTACAAATGGGCCTATCAGACTCCTGAGCCTGTCGTAGGAGACATAGTTTTGGTAAAAGAAGACGATCTTCCTCCGGCAAAGTGGTTGTATGGCATTATTACAGAGAAGCATCCCGGATTGGACGGAATTACGCGGGTCGTTAGTCTTAAATGTAAAGGTAGCATAATCAAAAGACCAGTAAGTAAATTATGTATTTTGCCTATTGAAACTTAACTGGAATTTGCTATGTCCTGTGCTATGTACTTCAATTTCAAATTAGGATTTAGGTCATGTGCTTGTGTTTTGTTTTTATTTTATTTTTTGTATTTCATGTGCCAATAATATTTAGTAGTGCACTATTTTTCTAATTTCAGTGTAATAAGCCCTGTTACATTAATATTTTTAACTTTTATCTGATAAGTCATGCATGGTGGGCGGTTTGTAAGGACAATCTTGCGTATGTCCTTGGTGGGCGGCATGTTTGACGGCCGTTCTTAATATTAAGTTAACCGAAGTTTACTTGAAGTCGCCAACAGATGGCGCTAGTAGTATGCGTTTTAGCTTTTGAAAGTTACTTTAATAAATTATTTTATTACATAAATAGGATCCAAAAAATCATATAAAACGCATGCTAACACTATTTCCGAATAATATTACGATTTTTAGTGTTACTTTTAGTTGCAACATTGGTCGCTAGATGGCCCTGTACCGAGTAACAAACTAGCTATTAAGATTTTTCTTGGTTTAATGACGAGGTTGGAGACTCGACGTTTGATTCATTCCTCAGCTACTATAGTTACCTGTATACCTATACTTATATAGTAATATATAGTTTTTATAAGTACAAGTGGTATTATTTTGGGACCCTCTGGGAGTTGAACAGCCTTGAAATCTGAAAGGGACGTAAATTTGATTGCTAATTACGTCATTTCGCAAATAAAATTTGTGGTATTTTATGCATTTAGGAAACATGTATGAAGTTGGAATTATTTTGGTTACATCAGTTCATAAACTATTATATAATTGGGATACAACTACAGGATCCAGACTTCCTAGTGCCTCTCGATTTCATAAAATTATCTACCTAACATTCTTCCAATACATCGAATCTTATTGCTTGAATCGTTAGGTAACTGAGTCCAATATTAAAAACTACATCCACATATATTACATACCTAGGGCGGTGGAGTAGGTACCGTCAAGCCGGAGCCCAACTGCTGCGCACGGTCGAGCTACACACGTGGGTACAAAAACGCTTTGTATAAAAATGTAGGTAGATACTTCCACAGTGATGCACGAGCACGCTGCGCACGAAATGACGTCACTGATAACAATATTATAACAATGGACCCACGTGGGCGACGTGTATAGCGTGTCCGTGCGTAGCGTGCGCAGCAGTGGAGCTCCGGCCTAAATATGTGATCTGGGCTTTACTAATTACCGCCCCTGGTTTGTCTAAAGTTTTACGTCTTCCCTTGGCCTGGAAGTGAGAATTTCACCCCGCGTGGCGGCCAGTAAATACCACTTACTGCTTAGTTTGACGCTAAAGTTATTTATGCAGGTTGTCCCACTTTCTTTCACAATATTCCCATTTCGAAAAACGGGATCAACATACCCGATATGCTGAGCCAGAGTTTTCTTCTTAAGGTATTTCTTGCCGCAATAGTCGCAAATGAATTGCTCGTGCATGGTCCTGTAGTGTTCGAAGAATTCCCGTCTTCTTCTACAACTGTAAAAATAATTTTCGATATAAATAACTACTAAGTCCAGGGATCGCAGTGGCGCTACAAACAGCCTTCATATGGCAATAATGTGCATACGTCACATATTTGCATTATTAAACGTCAGTAGCGATTTTTCATCAACCAGATTCAAAACATTGTTTACCGGAATGCTGCTCAATGCTTCGTTTTTCTTGGGAAATAAATACTGAATCCTATTTTGACTTTATTATGCAAAATTTACTTTAAATTTGCGGAATATTTAGCCTTATTTTCTCTTTGTTTACATCAGCGGCATTCAGTAACTTTCAACGTCACGTCAGTTACGAAATATTTGTCGTCGCCAGTAAATACCACTAAAATCCGCAATATGGCGTAGGCTGAAAAACCAGCATGTCTAGCATAACTTTGACACGCGACGCATGTCGCGCGAGATATCATCATCCGTCACTATCTCATAGTACTGTACAGATAGAGACAGGTAGTATATCTCGCGCGAGTAAGAGTCGCGTGTCAAAGTTATGCTAGCCGTGCTGTTGGTCTATAAAAATCGACATGATTAGAGACGATGGTGCCGAAAAAGTCAGAATATTTACGGCAGATGGCGCTGCGATGCCACTCTAAGGCATATAAGATGAAGCAACTATTTGAAAAAATCGATGCTTAGCTAGTGGCTTTGATAGAACAATTGGCAGTTCACCCGTCTAGACGTGGGTTCAATCCCGCTCAAAGCATTTTAGAGTCTGGCTAGCCAAATAATGTTGACAGATATTTCCTTGTTGTAATCACCAATTAATTGTCTATGATTTTTTAAATTTCCCGCCAAATCTTTAAGTAATATGTATTTCATTAGCCAGACTATATTTTTACATTTTTCGCTTTAATAGTTATAAAGATTTAGTTTTCGCTATCAAACTTCGCTAGTAACATCTGTTACTGTTTTAATAAAATAAATAACTACTTTTTCAGTTTTCCTGCTCAAAAAGTATAGCACGAATATTCGACTTCATCACACAAATAGCTGGGATTCGAACCCGGGACCGCCGGCTCAGTAGGTAGGTGCACTACAAATTACGCCAACCGCATCGTCAAAAAAGTATATTGTCAAAATACTCAACCAACAATTCAGAGCGCAGCGAGTGAGTATGTTAGAATCTAGAGTGCAGTGAGTGATTCTAAGCTAGAATCCTTAGCGTACCGAGTGCTTCGAAGCGAACTAAGGGCCTAAGGTAAATAGTATATTATAACACTTACTCGAATCGTAATCCACACTTCTTACACTCCCTCAACCGCCCGTGCGGGCCGTGTGTGAAGTGCAGATAAATCTCCCCGCGCGTGCAAAACGCCTGTTTGCACAGTTTGCACGCGAACTGCACAAAGTGTGCACGCACATGGTAGGAGAGCTTGTGCATGTCGGGGAAGCGGAAGCCACATATGTCGCACTCATATCGACCGAGACGCTGAAATAATATACGTATAGATAGAATAGAATGATATAGGCTTAAACTTAGTTCTTTATTCTTTACTAGCGACCCGGACGCTGAAATAATATACGTATAGATAGAATAGAATGATATAGGCTTAAACTTATCTTATCTTATCTTATTAGGAAGGGGTCCTTGCGGATACACTTCGACCCAATGGGATCTTTTGTGTAGTTACCCCCATCGCGCCTACTCAAAGGATTGTTCCACCACCTTCATATATCGGATGATGGAACCAGTTGGTAGTGCCTGGAATTCCTTCGGTTCTGGGTAACCAATACCGAATTCCTTCATTCTGAGTCTGGCGAGGGCATGACATCCACACAGTATGTGCTTCATTGTCTCTGCCTCCTCGCCACACATTCTACAATCTGTATTGTCAGACAGTCCCAACTTGGCCAATAGTCCTTTGACCCCAAAGTGACCGGTAAACACCCCCGTTATGATTCGGAGCTGTCTTTTGCTGTATTCCCATAATTTCTTGGTCCAGCCTGATTCTATACATTCCATGAATAGCTTTGAGTGCCTCAAGCCTGCCATTTTCCTCCACTCTTGTTGGTGCTGGTTTTTGGCATAGTCCTTGATGGCTGTTGCTATGGTTCCCTGCGAGAGACCCACACATGGTTCAGGTCCTATGAAACTTGTCGCAGACCCTTTTCTAGCAAGTTCATCTGCAATTTCATTACCGATGAAGCCTTCATGCCCTGGGATCCATACCAGTTGCACCTTATTGTGCCTTCCAAGCTTGTTCAAAGCTAGGACGCCATTATACACAAGTCTAGAATCCACTTTAGGCGCACCTAGCGCTTTAAGTGCCGCTTGACTGTCACTGAGTATGTAGATGTGCTTCCCTCTGGTAAGTCTATCTATGTTCTCCTGGGCACAGGCGATTATAGCGTATGTCTCCGCTTGGAAGACAGTCGCATAACCTCCCATACTTGTACTTGCATTGAAGTCGTTTGCATGAATGCCTGCTCCCGTACCTGATCCCATTTTTGATCCATCAGTGTACCAAATAATGTCCTCACCATCCGCTGTAGGTGGCTCGCGACCCTCGGCCCATTCCGCCCTCGTTGGAACTTGTACCTTGAAGTTCCTATTGAATACAAACTTAGGCTGCATTTTATCGCAGCTCATAGTTGTTATTCTGTCAAGAAAATTGTTGCTTTCCATGTTAGTGTGCTTAGTCTTCGGCGTGCAATAACTCCACAGGTCCATTGTTTTTAACCTGTGCAGCGATTTGCGCGCTTCGGACTGTATCACTATATGTAGCGGTGGTAGATCTAGCAATATTTCTAGCGCCGCGGTTGGCGTAGTTCTAAACGCCCCTGTTATAGCCATGCACGCCGTTCTTTGCACCTTCGTCAAGGCGTCTCTGCATGTGCTCCTCAACGTCCTTGGCCACCATACGAGGCTGCCATATAGGATGATCGGTCGTACCATCATGGTATAAATCCACTTTAGTACCTTTGGGCTTAATCCCCACGTCTTACCATACGCTGATCTACACATCCCAAATACTCTGAGAGCCTTTGTTATGGTGTGATCGACATGCTTTTTCCAATTGAGTTCCTTATCTAGTATGACACCAAGATATTTCACCTCACTGGACATTTCGAGTACCTGTCCATACAGTTTTAGTTCCTGCATGTCCTTAAGAATCCTCTTTCTCGTGAATGGTATTACCACTGTTTTGCCTGGGTTAATGGATAGTTGGTGATTGTTACACCATTTCTCCACTTTCCTCAGTGCTTCACTCATAATTGCTGATACCGTACTGGGAAATTTCCCATTTACGAGAATCACCAGATCATCTGCATATCCTACCGTATAGATAGGACCACTGTTGAGTTCCTCCATTAGGGAGTTTACCACCAGACTCCATAGAGTAGGTGAGAGTACTCCTCCCTGGGGACACCCTTTTGTAGCCGTAGCTAGTATTTCATCTCCCATCAGAGACGACTTTATTAGCCTGGCGTTTAACATGTTGCCTATCCATTTGCAGATGGTCGGTTCTATGCCATGTCTTGCAGCTGCTTCACTGATAGCTTGGTACGTGGTGCGATCAAACGCTCCTTCCACGTCTAGAAAAGCCGCTAGGCTTAAACTTAGTTCTTTATTCTTTACTAGCGACCCGTGCCGGCTTCGCACGGGTACAATGCTGATAGATTATGCATGCATTATACATATAAAGCTTTCTCTTGAATCATTAGATCTATTAAAAAAAACCGCATCAAAATCCGTTGCGTAGTTTTAAAGATCTAAGCATACATAGGGATAGACAGACGGAAGCAACTTTGTTTTATACTATCTATATAGATAGTGTTACCCGCGGTTTTACCCGCTCATCCAACGGTAACACTAAATTTTTCAGGGTTTATAGTCTTTGTTGCTGATTTATAATATTATTAATCAGAAAATAGATAGTTAAGTGCTGCTTAAAAAGGAATAACAATATAATTTAATTGAAATTATAATCAACCAACCAACACGGTTATTGTCATTATTTGATCAAATTGGAAGATTTAGCAGATACATGACGTGTTTATTTATAAATACATTATTATATTACGAGATTTTGTTTATACATTGATTAATATTTTTACTCCTAAAACACCAAACAAAATATATGCAAAAGAAAATAACAATTACAATATGATATGAACTCGATATTTTTTAAGGTTTCGAATATGCATCTATGATAAATGGCGAAATTATATTTTACAATAAGTAAATATAATTTACAATAAGTAATAAGGTGAAAAATCTTATTATATTTGAGCAATGATCAATTGTTTTATATAAAAGGCACAATCGTTTTAATATTCGGTCGTTAAATAAAAATATAATAAAGAAAAAAAAAATACGTTGCAATTAAAACTTTTTCGGGTGTTTTTAATGATTTTTTTGGTATAACGCGTACCTATCCGAACTGTTCTCAATCGAGGTCGAATTCGAAA
Organism: Apotomis turbidana; assembly: GCA_905147355.2. Classification (NCBI taxonomy): domain Eukaryota; kingdom Metazoa; phylum Arthropoda; class Insecta; order Lepidoptera; family Tortricidae; genus Apotomis; species Apotomis turbidana. Next base: position 10,085,562 of record LR990305.1, on the reverse strand, counting down.
ATCGAATTTCAAATTGATAAGTTTCTATCCCTCTCTTTTATATACATATAAAAGAAACAGAGTGCATCGAGATTCAAATAATTAGAATTTTATAATTAACCTTTGGCTGAAGAATGACAATTCGTGGTCAGATATTGAAAAAAATAAAAAGCTACTTTCTACTCTCGCTCGAAACAAAATCGCATTTTGTTCACTGTTATCTGACAGCAAAATCGCCATGTTTGAGCTGGTGAGGTGAAAATATCTATTCTATTCTATTATGAGGAAACCCTGACAAAATGAACTCAAATGGCACAAGACAGAGATCAATGGGCATCTTTGGAGGAGGCCTTCACCCAAATTAGGGTTCTTGCAGAAAAAATAAATGAATGATATTGTTTCTATACTCAATGTTTGCAAGAATAAAATAGCATTTGTTAGGGTTCCGTACCCAAAGGGTAAAAACGGGACCGTTACTGAGACTTCGCTGTCCGTCCGTCCGTCTGTCACCAGGCTGTATCTCAAGAACGGTGATAGCTAGACAGTTGAAATTTTCACAGATGATGTATTTCTATTGCCGCTATAACAACAAATACTAAAAAGAAAATAAAATAAATATTTAAGGGGGGCTCCCATACAACAAACTTGTTATATATTACTAGCTGTGCCCCGCGGTGTTACCCGCTCATCCCACGGGAACACTAAATTTATTCGGGATGAAAAGTATCCTATGTCCTTCCCCGGGACTTAAACTATCTATATACCAAATTTCATCTAAATCGGTTCAGCGGTTTTAGCGTGAAGAGGTAACAGACAGACAGACAGACAGACAGACAGACACACTTTCGCATTTATAATATTAGTATGGATGGTACGGAACCCTTCATGCGCGAGTCGGACTCGCACTTGCCCAATTTTTATATTTTTTATTTATGAATCTTTAACCAACCTTAGCATGGCGGACTTCCAGGTGGTGGTCGTAGAACTTCTGCTGCGAAAAGCCGCAGAAGCAGCGGCCGCACTGGAACATCTTAGAGCTGGTCTGTTTCTTCTTCTTCTCCATCCACCCTTCCAGACCTTTCTGGTCGATCTTCACCTGAAACAGATGCATAATTCAATTTGTGATACATTTTGAACAGTGTCGACGGTACAAGCTTACGTTGCGACCTACTTATGGTCGCGTGATTTCTTTTATGAAAAACTATATTTTATAGAGGAGTGAGCAACTAACACGCGTACGTCGTACGATAAACATCAATAGTAGGTGTAGTGTTCACTAGGGTTTCCTACCGGGATACTTCAATAAACACATTAATCGGGCTTTCAGTAAACCTGCAGTGCGTCCGCCACCGGTGACGTCTGTCACTGTAATGACCGGTAGCTGGCGGATCGGGGGTACATTTATAATCTATAAATGTCTATATACTACATCTCTCCCTTTTTAACCAATTAGGAATTGCTTGGAATTAGGTAGTTACAAGTATTACAAGCCTTTAGTAGACTTACTCACTGCCTCGCCCAAGTGCCAACTAATTCTGTTTAGGGACCACTTCCAGGCGCCCTACACCAGACAGCTATGACAAGCACCAACACACAAAATGCTCGCTCAAAGATCTCGAGGACCAACAACACAACGCTCTTTAAACTATGTCGATTACGACGTCTCGATAACAACCAAAGCTATTTCTTAGTCCTCTATTTACTTAGTTTGCCTCAAGTTAATACAATTAGTAGTCTAGTCAACATGAACAATTTGGTCTTCTATACTTATTTATTTTAATCATAGCCACTATGTTCCTATATCCAATGGAAACTTCTATGCCGCCCTCCATATCCCGTTGACAACTTTTTTTTTGCGTTTATTTTTAAAATTTATTTCAAATCATTGGTTACTTTTATTTACTGTTTAGTTAATTTATATTTTTCCATCTCATACAAAATGTTTCTAAGATATTTATTAAGTATTTACTCATGTGCTAGCTAGAAAGCTATTTATATTTGAAAATTTACAATATCTACCAGCGCTTCTAAACAAGGCTTCCTGTGAGAAAGAAGCGCCTCAATAAAACTCACAGATTGCCTTTTTAATATTTCTATCAAGCCTGTCAGCAAAAGATATAAATTAGTTCAAAGATTTTAATGAATGTTTTTCCGAGCTTATTTTCCTTATCGTAAAGTGCCGTTTGTATCTTCTAAACCAGTGATAGTTCTCGACATTAGTGACTTGAAACAACATTCCTGAGAACATACTTGAAATAATATTCTGAAATCAAGTCAAATTTAAAATTTAATTCGTTTTACACACAACCCTTTAGAACTAGTTCTGCAATATAAACTTGCCCTGAACCTTGTTTCATACATAACGGTATAGAGGATGCACAAAGGATACTGTATCGAAGTCGCGTCTGCGTGCAATATGCTATGTAGTCGCCGGTCAGTCTGTCGCAGCTAACCGGTCCGGCGGTCCCCGTACGGGTTCGCGATTAGGAAGAGTTCTCCCATACCAACGTGGATAGGGAGGGAGTCACACTGGCGGAAAGGAAGGGCATGGCGCGCATGGTGCCCCGCAAGACTATGTGGCATAGGCGAGCCGGTTATTTCAGTTCTTGGGATTGCACCGTGTCCTACAAAAGGACATGAAGGTGTACCATTTCAGACCTGTCACTACGTGCAATTCAGCTCGTTTGAGCTACGCATGTCCCAGCCGCTACAGGCTGCTACTATCTGTCTAATCCTACGCCAGCCTGTCTAGCACAACTATGCTTCGCGACTCTTGACACGCGACATAGCGTTAACCGTCACTCCCTCACATTACTGCACAGCAAGAGACAGGCAAATATATTGCGCGAGAAATAGTCGCATATGAATATGACAGTTATGCCAGAGGTGCGGGTCAAACAACGCAACGGAGCCACGCCGTTACGTCGCTTAAGCTATTAAGGCGCTTATTTAATTAAATTTAACTAGTTTTAAGTTTGGTCTGCATGTAGTTTTGTAGTTTCAAAGCATGTAGGTTTTATTACTGTAATATTGTGTAACTTATTTGAAAAATAAATGAATTATAAAAACAAAGGTATACACTTGATTCCAGAAATTTTAAGAATTGTGACATAGGTGTAGCCTTATCTGTATAATTATTTCACAACAACCATCTTGTCAAGCGCTTAAGGACTATTGCTTGATGCTCTTTTCCCCCTTTTACCATCTTCAATTATTTTAAATGAAACTGAAACTGAAAGTAGCTAACTTGCTTGACACGTCATCGTAAACTCTCGTTCAATATTCTCACTAAGGCCATATTTTATAATTTGTCATCTGAAATTCCGATATACCATTCAAAAGAATATGAGAATCCAAATAAATTTTCGAAATTGCAACTAAAGTCCAATTGAATCGAGATGTTGAAACCGCGTCTTTCTGTATTGGATCTAGATTTTAAATCACAGATAAACAAATTCCAATTTAATTGCGGCACTCATTTAGAATACCAGACCATTCTCAATGTAAGGTTGATAACCGATTCCAATTTAATAGAGCCATTCATTTGAAATATAGGACTATTGACAATTTAATTAATGTTGTCTAACGATTCCTATTTAATGAAGGCACTTATTTGAAATATTAAACTAAATTGCAATTATAGTCCAATTGAATTGAGATCTTGAAACCGCAACATTTCTAATTCGATTCGGATCGAGGTATTAAATCACAGTGATATGCCAATTCCAATTTAATTCCGGCATTCATTTGTAATACCAGACCATTCTCAATTGAAGGTTGATAAACAATTCTTATTTAATGGAGGCATTCGTTTGAAATACCGGACTATTGTCAATTTAATTAATGTTTTCAAACGATTCCAACTTAATGGAAGCTCTTATTCTAAATACTAAACTATTCTCATTATAATGGAGGTTGTTAAACAATTCCAACGTAATAGGTATAGGCATTCGTTTGAAATACCGGACTATTGTCAATTTAATTGGAAGGCCTATGTCCAGCAGTGGATGACTCCGGCTGACGATGATGATGATGATGTCAATTTAATTAACGTTTTCAAACGATTCCAACTTAATGGAAGCTCTTATTCTAAATACTAAACTATTCTCATTATAATGGAGGTTGTTAAACAATTCCAACGTAATAGGTATAGGCATTCGTTTGAAATACCGGACTATTGTCAATTTAATTGGAAGGCCTATGTCCAGCAGTGGATGACTCCGGCTGACGATGATGATGATGATGTCAATTTAATTAACGTTGTCAAACGATTCGAACTTAATGTAAGCTCTTATTCTAAATACTAACTTTTGTCAATATAATGTAGGTTGTTAAACAATCCCAACCTAATATAGGCATTCATTTTAAATGCCAAACTTTTGTCAATTTAAAATTGTTCTTAAACAATTATAGTTTTATCCAGGCATTCATTTGAAGTACCAAACTATTGTTAATTCAATGAAGGTTGTCAATCAATTCCAATTTACTGGAGGCTTTCAGATCTCTAGTATCTCAATTGAATGGGAGTCAAAACCAAGTCATATTCCCATGTTACGGACCCTCTGATACCTCAGATATTCCAATTTAATGAGTCTTAAAACAACAGCCGTTTTCAATTGAATGAAAGTTTTAAAGCACAGCATATTTCAATTTAATCGACGCGTCGATATTCAAATTTTAATGGAAGTCTCAAAAACACATACTCCAGTTTATGAACGCTTTGAGACCTTAGATTCAGATTCATTACAAATTCGAATTTCAAGTCTCAAAACTACTATTATATTTCCCAATGCAAAAGAAGCTTTAATACATATAGTATTCAAATTTAATAACATGGTATTTGAAATTGAGCTTCCAGCACGAATGCGGCACTTTACAATTTACATACCGCTTATAATATTTCTATGGTCTATCAAATTTACCTTCCATGCAATTATATTTGCTTCGCCTTTAAGCCTTACGATTATCTTTCTTACGAATACTTTGGTTCCCGTGGTCTATTAAATAGACGTTTCAAAATGCATTTCGCTTACTTTAACAATCCTCTTAGCCTATCATATTGGCAATCCAGCGTGGTCTATCAAATTGACCTCTCATACAGTCTTAGCCTATCATATTGGCAATCCAGCATGGTCTATCAAATTGACCTCTCATACGGCCTTAGCCTATCATATTGGCAATCATTGCATGGTCTATCAAATTGACCTCTCATACGGCCTTCGCCTATCATATTGGCAATCCAGCATGGTCTATCAAATTGACCTCTCATACGGCCTTAGCCTATCATATTGGCAATCCAGCATGGTCTATCAAATTGACCTCTCATAAAGCCTTCCGTTTTCCGTAACCATACAGTCATAAGCCTATCATATTGACCTTCAACTTAAAAGTCTTCCATATCACTTTTAAATTCAACTAGGTCTATCATATTGACCTTCCTTATAGATACACCTTTTTTCTATAACAATCCAGTCATAGCCTATCATATTGACTTCCACTGTATACCTACTTAGTCAGTAACATTTTAATTAAAAGTAATAAACTCCTCAATAATACAAATAACTTTACCATGTAGAAGAGTGCTGCCTCTTAGCACAAGTATTAAATACTTAACAGATACTAAACTGTTTGTATACTGGATTACGGTGTTACTGAACAAATACATTTATAAAAATGATTTTCCAAATAAAAGTCTTCCATATCACTTTTAATCCGTCTTGGTATATAATGTTAATGAACGCTCAACACTCTCAAATAGCTAATAATTACAACGAAATTCCCACAGATGTATGGCTCTCTTGCTTCTTTATATTTCGTTGTTCTATACCTTACAAGACGCTGAACTGTAATTCTATAAAAATATCTGCTGGTATGTAATTACTGATTTTGTTATACCAAATTGATTACATGTGACATATGCACCTATGTGTGTCATGTGTACTAACACATGACCCTTGAGCTGGATGTTCATACGGTTTATAAACTATACAAGATACTCTGGATAATTATTCCAAAAAACATTTTCAACATAAGACAAGTAAGCTTATCACACTATAATATTTAAACCCGTCAATATATTTTGGAATTCAGAACAATCAATCCCACTCCATAGGAAAGTATTAAGTAGCGTATTTAATTAAGTACGCACGCACAAATGAACAGTCGTATCAATTAAATAGACGCCTAGCAGTCCAATCGTTTTCTCAATCTGTTCATAATTATTATATTGTGATCCGTCATCCACTGCGCCACTGCGCAGTCGAAGATTAGTAACACGACCAATTCGAGAATTACGCTAAACGGCTAAATATTTATATTCCTCGAGTACACAACTACAAATTAATATTCAAAATAATACACTTCGCCTGTGTTCCTATTTATTTAAGCAACTTTCCACAAGGTGGTGCTTTGTGGGTAGGCCTCAGCCTTATGTCGTGGGTAGGCCTCAGCACGAATTCCGTGACTAATATACACTACCCAAAATAAAATTATCGTACATTTAGCAACCGAAAACTTGTGTTAATAGTCTTATCACCCCCAAAGAAACCGCATCTACTTTTCCAATGCCCTTGTCGTCCCTTTTTATTTTCCAAGAAAATACTGTCAAGGACGTCGGTAATTACGTCAATGATTTAAGTCAAATTTAACTCACGCTTTTATTCCGTTGCTTTATACTCGTCGCCATTGTAGTGTTCACTAGGGTTTCCTACCGGGATACTTCAATAAACACATTAATCGGGCTTTCAGTAAACCTGCAGTGCGTCCGCCACCGGTGACGTCTGTCACTGTAATGACCGGTATCTGGCGGATCGGGGGTACATTTATAATCTATAAATGTCTATATACTACAGTAGGTACTGCCAACTATTTTATATATATAGGTGTTATAAGTTTAACGTGTGTGTGTCTGTGTATCTGTCTGTGGCAGCTCCCATACGGATGGACCAATTTGAGTGCGGTTTCGGTCGAAAGACTTGTCCGTCGCGATGGTTCTTAGCTAAGATGTTTGGTGAAATACGAGCAAAATCTCAGCCAATATTGAATTGATTTGCGAGACATCCCGACACAGGTATATATATACCTACTGGGAAGCGTCAACCTTGTTTTGGTTGTAACCACTGCTTTTTGAAATAAATACATTATTATTATTATGTTTGTGGTTTTTTTTTTTTCATTTCGACTTTACGTCGGGTTTTTTATAGGGCCAGATACGGGTTTATCAAGTAATCTGGTCCTTGTGTGTAGGTGTGTTGTGCTTACGGTGTTGATTTTATATATCTTGTGTCTGGTGTATATCTGCCTGTGTTCTGTGGGATGTTTGTAATGTGTTTTGTGTATGTGGGGTAGGGGGAATAGTCGTAGTTTCCGGAACACTAAGCAGTGTGAGTGAAGTTGGGTTTAGAAACCGGCGTACTATCGAACAAGTGTCCAGTACTATTGATTTTTGTAGTGGGATATACGTTTTTGGGTGAAGATCTATTATTTTCAGGGCAGTGTGTAGGGTTTTAGGTATGATACCGGTTGAGGATATAACTATGGGTACTATCTTAACGGTTTCTTGGTGCCACATCTGTTTGATTTCGTCGGCTAATGGTATGTATAAATTATTATTATTATTATTATTATTGAAGGTAGGAACTCCATTGTTTATGTTCACTTTTAGTAGCATTTTCTATATCACTCATTGAATAAGGGTCGCATGACCAGCCACTTGTGTCGGGGGTGTTTTAAATTTTAAATTTAGGTTATTATAGTACCGCGTTAGCAAATGAATCTCTTACCTTGTCATACAACTTCCTCTTATCCGGGATATCTTTCATAATAATAGTCCTATATTTCTTCTTCAAAACACCGCGTTTCTTCCTCTCTTGCTTAACCGTAATATTACCCTTCTTCTCAAGTAAATCCAGTGGCACTAAAACTTCATCACATTCCTTCTTCACATCTTTATCGTCTATTGTATCAATGTCATCAAAATGATGTGTATCATCTTCATCCTTGACTAGTTCCTCTTTAGTTATTTCGAGAAGATCCTTCGGATCTGAATGGTCAACTGTTATTTCTAATTTGTCTGTATCTTCGAAATAATCAGGTTTCTCGTGTTTCACTTCAACTTGAATTTCTATTGGTTTGTTTTCGTTTAAATCTTCGTGAATTATTGATGTGTAATCGTCGACCTTGGTTTGAAGAGTCAAGGTTGACAGGGAATTAAGCAGCAGCTGAAAATACAACAAACATACATTTATACCATCTAAAATTATATTGAAAGTCAGCTATAGATTATAGTCATTTTTAGGGTTCCATACCCAAGGGTAAAAACGGGACCCTATTACTGAGACTTCGCTGTCCGTCCGTCCGTCCGTCCGTCCGTCTGTCACCAGGCTGTATCTCAAGAACGGTGATAGCTAGAAAGTTCAAATTTTCCCAGATGATATATATCTATTGCCGCTATAACAACAAATACTAAAACAACAAACTTGTTATAGATTATGATACGGAACCCTTCATGCGCGATTCGGACTCGCACTTGCCCAATTTTTTAAGGCTTAATAGCGCGATGCAGGATACAGTGCCATCGGTTGGTAAACAAATATTTGCCCGCTCATCACGCCGATATGGCTGGATGGATTTTAACCGATTTTGGTACAGGGATAGCTGGACGTTCAAAGATGGTTATAGGATATCTTCTACCCGACTATGATATAGGATAAAGCTTTCATCATCATCCTCTCAGCCATAGGACGTCCACTGCTGAACATAGGCCTCCCCTTTGGACTTCCATATATACCGGTTGGAAGCGACCTGCATCCAGCATTATAAGGTCATCTGTCCTGAATAAAGCTTTACGCTGGCGAAATTGTGAACACCTTTTTGATAGATTGTTGTTTGTCCGTAAAATCTCTACATGGCCTAGCGAAAGTATGAGAATAAATAAATAAATATTAAGAGACAATCTTACACAAATCGTCCTAGTACCAAAGTAAGCATTGCTTGTACTAATGGGTACAGTCGAGTTCATTTACATCTACACATCTACGAAAACAAAAATATCTGAACACGACTCTATTGTCAGGAGCATAAAATCGTGTTAGATAATTTTGTTCTCGTAAGTGCATGTGTAGATGTAAATGAGCTCGACTGTACTAATAGGTACTAGACGACGATATCACTTTGTCGTCCGTCCGTCTGTGTTGCAAGCCGTTTATCTCGAGAACGCGTGGAGTATCGTGGAGTATAGAGGTATCGAGTTGAAATTAAAACAAAAAAAAAAACTAAGTTAACGTAAAAAAAAAAATAGGACCGTTTATGCCGCAAAATACGTACATTTCGATACTGAAGGGAATCTAAATGTATTGGGTATTTTCCGTTGACCTAGATCTATGAAATTTGGCTACTAATACCCTCTTATATTACAAGTGTAGGGGTAAATCTAAAAAACTTTACATTTGTATTTAATCATACAATATATTAAAAAGTACGCAAAACAGTTTTCCAACGGTAAAGTTAAGTTTGTCGCTCAGTACAGTTTATTTTTTTATTAGAAAAGTATGCGGTTCTTTCAAAGTTCGTACGGAACCCTCGGTACGCGAGTCCGACTCGCACTTGACGGGTTTTTTAATGTTAATATGCACAGATAATAATCTAGGTGAATAATTTCAGCTTTACTTTTACATTTACATGTAATATTCCCAACAGCTAGGTACTTAGGTATGATCAGGTACTTATTCAGTACTGGTTTTATACTTAACATGTTTTAAAATTTGTATGGATAAAATAAAGTTTTAAAATTTATATGACACTTATAGTCTAAGATCCCTTTAAGAACGACCTTCACCGAGATGTTTATTTGATGAAATGTATTTTATATTTAATTTAATATGTCAATAAATATATTGCATATGGGTTGCCTAACAAATTTTAGTCCAGGGTATGTTTAATTAATGATTAAAAAAATTTTTTTTTTAAACATTTGATTATTAGATAAATTCTATACCAATCGAAAGTATGAAGCCCATAGAATATGCAAACGTTAGGTTGCCTATTCTTTTCCCGTCACAACTATCGGGTAGCCAGGTTTAAACTGGTAAATCTATACTAGCATTTTGCAACGGTCTGATTATTGAATTGAAATTAAATAACATTAAAGATTATTTTATTATGAACACGGTGGTATAGGGTTGCCTGCGAAAAATCAGTCCAGAATTCCGGTTGTCGAATTTTGAAAAGTAAAATATTGCAGCGAGTGAATGTGTGCGACTGAGAGGTCCCAACCAAAACCATCCCATACGATAGAAGAGGACACAGCATAGCAGCTGTTTGAAGTCCGCCCATTTAAAAAAAGAGAGTGCGCATGCTATTTTTGCTTGAAAATGAAAAGCATAGCGATAGACTCGTATATGCTGTACATTATTTTATAGTTATTTAACTTTTTTTTTAATCAATTAATTAATGAAATAATGAACTTTATTCTGCAAGTAGGCCACAAGGGCACTTTTACATGTCTGAGTCTATCGACATTTCACAAAAGGGTGACCACTGTTGAGAAGAAACTCCGAAAGATTAGATACATTACATTTGTTTTATTCTACTACCTATGTTTCTACTTGAATCACTTAAAATTAATGCCGTTTAAACACTTTTCACCGTTGGTTAAAATTCTCCAACATTTAAAAGTATGAGAATCTCTGAACACCATGATGACGTAGGCTTGTGTCAGTCACGTGGTTCGCGAGTCTCGGAAGAGAGTACTAGGCGGAGTATATTATTATACCATGCATTTTATTGTATCTATAGCGACAATCTACTCCAAAATAATGCACAGCATATACGAGTCTATCGCTATCCTTTTCATTTTCAAGCACAAATAGCATGCGCACTCTCTTTTTTTAAATGGGCGGACTTCAAACACCTGCTATGCTGTGTCCTCTTCTATCGTATGGGATGGTTTTGGTTGGGACCTCTCAGTCGCACACATTCACTCGATGCAATATTTTACTTTTCAAAATTCGACAACCGGAATTCTGGACTGATTTTTCGCAGGCAACCCTATACCACCGTGTTCATAATAAAATAATCTTTAATGTTATTTAATTTCAATTCAATAATCAGACCGTTGCAAAATGCTAGTATAGATTTACCAGTTTAAACCTGGCTACCCGATAGTTGCGACGGGAAAAGAATAGGCAACCTAACGTTTGCATATTCTATGGGCTTCATACTTTCGATTGGTATAGAATTTATATAATAATCAAATGTTTAAAAAAATATTTTTTTTAATCATTAATTAAACATACCCTGGACTAAAATTTGTTAGGCAACCCATATGCAATATATTTATTGACATATTAAATTAAATATAAAATACATTTCATCAAATAAACATCTCGGTGAAGGTCGTTCTTAAAGGGATCCTCTACTATTAAATATCAATTAGATGCACATTAAGCCTTACTTATAGTATAAAAGGTGTTTAGAATGAACAATACGATAGGTAATAATAATAATACACCTGTTTAAAAAAATCATAATAATGTATACCTATACATTTTCATTTCCAGCACCAAGCAGAGCTTGAGCTTGTATTTAAAATAAATAAATAATAACAAGTTGTCATAATTAGAAAAATACCTACTATTGTTTTGTAATACTAACATAGCACAAAGTGCTTGCTGTGTAGATAGTTAATAAATGAATAAAAATTTTCATTTCAGACATAATTAAATTCATAGCATATTTGTTAATAAATATTTTTATTATATAAAAAAAAGAAATAATAAGCAAACTTACCAAAGGTGTACTGCCTAGTGTACTGTCTAAAATCTTCTGTGCCTGTCTTACTTTTAAACAAAACTTGTGAATATTATCCATGGTTTTTCTGCACTCCCAGCAAAACAGCAGTAGGATCCTGGTCTAAAATTAAAATAATCAAAAAGTAAAAGAAATTGAAAAGTCCTTGGTCCTATATTATATCTGAATAAAATACAATGTAAGTACCTAGGTAAAACTAAATTTGCAGACAAAAATTTATAATAATCTAAGCAATGCAGGAAGTATTATAAAAAGAAAGTTGTAAGGATATTGTAATTTAATGTATTCATTCATACCTACGACATGTAAACCTTTAAAGAACTAAGTAAAATGTGTAATAGAGATAAGACTTACTGGGCTGCTTGAATTACTCAATAATAGTTGCTGGTAAAGATTTAAATGTTTTCCAATTGGTGCCAGGTTTCTGTCAAGCGATAAACAGCCCTGGCAAATATTGGAGAGCGACATTTTGAAAAAAAAAATGATTATTCGACGAGGTGAATCGTTTTGTGGACGTACCTCGTCACTATAAATGAAAATAATGAAATGTCAATACAGTGTTACTACTGGTACTGCTATCAAAGTCACTTGATTATCGTTTACATTTTTTTTTTCATGAGTATTAACTCAGTTTTTGTTTCATGAGTAGTTACTTTCAGTCCACTATACGATATATTTAATTAATTTAGAAATTGGTTGATTTCGTTTAAAAACTAAATGTAAAGTTTTGTTTTTACATCTTAAAATCCGTATACGATTCAAAATCGAGTACACGGAGTACCACACTTGGAGTGTTTGCGTTTAGTTTTTTCATCGAAAGTATTGTCTCGCTTGTATCGTTATCTGTAGCAATACGGCATTTGTCAATTTGTAAATATGGCGTCCGCCTCCCCAAGACTATTTGTTCATAGTATTTGTTAATAAATAAGCTATCTAATGCCTGAATTCACTAAATCTACGGATTTACGTAGCTAACTGAAGACTATTGAAAGTAACCTTACATTCAAGATGAACGTACAAGTCCACGAAGTGCCAGCTTTAAATCAAGTGCGTCCTGACCATACGATATTACAAAATGCTTTGGTTCAGTTACAAACACCACAAGAACAGCAGCAGCAAATGCAGCAGCAGATGACCACAACTATCAGCGTCGAAGTGCAGTCACTGTCCAATGACGAACCTAAGAAAACAAAAGCGGATAAGAAGAAAAAAGAGGCGATTGACGGACAAGCTCGCGAGATTATTTTCAAGGTTATTAAATTCTTTGAAAGCGAAAAACAGAACAGAGGCTACGCGTTTCCTGTCGAAAATGTAGTCAAACGAGCGTGCGCGGCCACAGGCTTGTCCGAGAGCACAATAAAACGCATCAAAAGGGACGGTTTACGTGCAGAAGCCACACAAACTCGGATGACGGGTCCTAAGAAAAAACGCGTTAGAAAAACTAAAGTTCAACTCGACTACTTCCAACTATGTGCTCTACGAGGCATAGTGAACAGTTACTCTGTTAGAAAAGAGGTTCCGACATTAGGAAAGATATTAGCGGCAGCGAAACATGAGTTAAACTACAGAGGTGGTAAGGAATCGTTAAGATTAATATTGTTGAATAAGCTCGGTATTAAGTTCAAGAAGTGTGAGAAGAAGAATAAGAAACCACCGGAGGCCCCTCCGCAACCGCAGCAACAACCACAAGTACAACACATGATGCCTCCTCCTCCGATGCCCGCAATGAAACCAATTGAGAGTCAGTGTATCTATTCAAATATGATGCAGCAAGTGCCCCCGGTTTCGTATTAGACTTAGACAGTCCGTATGAGGGCATTTAGTAAAACGCCATCTGTTAGTGGCTTATGTCGAAGGAAGGTAGTGGGGACGATAAATAGGATGGCTCAGGAACAGTTATTTCATATTAAGAACAATGTTGATAAACAAAAAAAACTATGCACGAACCACAGAGCGTGGTCATAGGAGTGAGCAAGACACCGAACTCCGAAGTCGTGGTTGGGTCTTAATGCCGTCTCTACAATACCAAAAATCATGGAAATGTTGCGTTCGGCAATTGCTTGGAGAAGCAACCATATCCAACCAAAACCAGTTTTTGTCATAGCAGCAGGGCTTGCATATCTTGCGGTGACTTCATCTGTCTTGCTTGCACGGTGTTGAAAGGAAATAGACCGATAGTATTTAACATGCGACAAAGAAAAAAAAATTACTTATTATTTTTTTGTACATAATAAGTACTGAAGTGATAATGTCAGCCCTTATTTTTTTGTACATAATATGTACTGAAGTGATAATGTCAGCCCGTTTTATGTTTTGGTAATTGCTGTAGAAGGAATTTCTTTTTTAAAAGATTAGATGAAAATTAAAGGGAGAAAAAATACTCGAATCATATACATATGCTGTGGCCTGTAATAGGCGCAATAATTAAAACATGTATTCTACTCATGAAATGGAATAATATTTTGTTTAACAACTTTCAATAACATGCTCATTCTCCTCTCCTGTGATATGTCTAAACGTCGTAACCGGCGAAATACCTCTTGCTAAGATCAGGAAGAAGTGAAAGTCACAAGAAAAAAAAAACAGGTAGGATCATTTATCGGGAATGGACAACATTTTGAAAAAAAAAATAGATATTTTGTTTATATCATTTGTAGAAAAAAATTACAGATTATTCTGTAGCTTAAAAAAGATGAAAATGTTTTTTCCTGGCTTCTACAGGCATTGCAACGGAATCCTAAGAAACCTAACTTGGGTGCTCAAATTTTGAGTTGTATTGTATGTAAATGTTTTTGATGGAGCACTTTAATTTTTATTGCTATGGCACAGTGTACAGTGTCAGTGGCACGGTGAATCACCGTGTGGTGTTGAAAAGGTTAGTTTACTGCTCCTTTTACAGTTATAGTTTATGTGAGTTGTGTGACTTCCCCTTAATTTTCATCTAAAAATAAATATCAACTTTTATTTGTGATTATGGTTTACGAGTATAATTTAAATTAATTATATTTGATTATATAAAATTTGAAGATTATATTTTAATTTATTATATCTGAATTATTTTTATCATATTGTTTCACTCATAAGTATAAAACTATTACGAAAATTATATAATTGGTGACAGTTTCAAACAATGTTATTATCCATACAGCCAGCATATTGGAGCTAACAGACGATCAAACGGTCCGGTGAACCGAGAGGTACTGTCTCATTCTAACAGATAGCAGCATCCCTCTCGGTCCACCGGACCGTTTGATTGCTGTTAGCCCCGTAACACTAAGTCTCTGTACCTGAGAAACATAGTAAGAAGCACCTTATGCAGCCTTTATACAGCTTAAATTAGAGTTATAATGCGTTCTCTATCGTTTGCCCGAATTTCATTTGCCATAATCTATCACTTGCCATAATATTCAATTGCCATAAATCTATTTTTCTCTGTAAGCTGAAACTTCAGAATTGTCATAAAACAAACCTAACCTAACTTAATGATTTCTCCATGAATAGTATTAAAGAAATACCGAAGAGTCAATGGGTTATGAAATAAAATTTATGGCAAATGAATATTACGGCAAGTGATACATTTATGACAAATGAAATTCGAGGAAGTGAAGGTATTCGGTTATAATGGGTGTATAAGTTCTTATAGATCAGCTGTTTGCTTCTCAGGTATTGAAGGACTTGTAGATGTGGTTATAGGCTCCTTCTCTGTTTTATTGTGAATTTTAGCTGCATTTTTTTCTTGCAGGAAACTGTTAGAAATGGGCATCGGACTTCTCATAGCATCGTAGGACGTTAGAGTGCTAAGGAGTCGATATTAACATTAAAATGAAATTCATACTCATATTCATACTCATAACTGTATTTAATTCCTTTGCAATTAGTCAAGGACAAAGTCAAAAGACCTACTGAGCCGACGGTCCCGGGTTCGAATCCCGGCAAGGGCAAATATTTGTGTGATGAACACGAATATTTGTGCCTGGGTCATGGATGTTCTATGTATTTAAGTATTTATTTATCTATATAAGTATGTCTATCGTCGCCTAGTACCCATAACACAAGCTTTCTTGAGCTTAATTTGGGACTAGGTTGATTTGTGTGAGGTTGTCTGATATTTATTTATTTATTATTTATTAAAAGAATATACAAAGACCTTTGTGTACCTAGGCATTGTTTTTTTTGACATTATAAATACGTAAAAGAATTGCGACTATTTCTGTTTTCTGGACTAAATTGAGTTCTATATTGATTGAATATAGTCATGACTAGAAAAAGCATTAAACCATCAATTAATATAGTAAAATCTACGAGTTTGTAATATAATATTATAGATGTTTTTCAATATCTGGGAATTTAAACCACTGTAATCAAAAAGGCACTTAAAAATTAATTAAATTAAAGAGATTAAATTTGTATTAACCTTAGGTACTATGAAAAGTCCGAATCCTGGTAAAAAAACTGTTGATAAGATTTATACTTATTACTTTATTTTATACTTATTTTATTTTTTGTATTTAAAAATGCAGCTAAGTACCTATTACGCTCAGGGCACAGTATTTATGTTCAGAGTTGATTATTATTTCATTTTATGTTCTCATAGCCTATTTCATATAGCTTTGTGTATGTTATAAAATTTACTGAGATGACAGCTCAGTACATTTTATCACATAAATCCGAAATTCCGATTAAAATTTACTGAGATTACACATGCCACGCACAAAGCTATGTTAAGTAGACTAAAGTATGAGACAGAATTATTAATCTATATTATTTATAATTTCAATGACAGAAATGGATTTTACTATGCTAAATGCTATCAGCATGGTGTTGTTAGTATATTTATGTCACTCTAGGCCGTAAGTGAGATTTTCTGCCCGGTACGCTGTTACGCGAGGAGAAAATTTTACTTCCTGGCCTAGGCATGACGTAAAACTTAAGAAAAACCACGGGCGGTAATTCGTATAGTCCCAGATATCATATTTATGGCCCTCACCTTCGTTACGGGCCATAAACTCTTGCGATCTGGGATATTTACAAATTCATCGCCCTAGGTAACAACAGTGCGTTGGGGTGAAATAAAAGTGGCAGGTAGCTAAAACAGTTTCTAGAAAATCCTATTTACTTAAACTAAGTGTGTATATGGGAGCCAAGAAATACCTATCCTAAAACTACACAACCATAGTCCATTCCACTCAACTATGGTACAAATTTACTCGAAAATTACTTTTTTTTTTGCTAGCCTTTAGCCAGGCAAAGGCCTCCATGATTTCCATGGCTTCCGATTAGACGTTTCTTCTGGCCAGTTAAGGTCTAGATCGTCCCGCCATCTCCTAAGTTTACCCCGTCAAAAGTGACGTTGAAGTGCCGGACGGACAAGTGGCAGGCTTGCAAGCACCTCCCGCCCCTGCTATTAGAGCGGAGCGTCGTTAAAATCAGTGACAAAGTTGCCGCGCGGCTATAGGGCTAAAAGACCCTGATGAAGAGCTCCATATGAGTTCGAAACATGTCGGGCCGTTCCTGACAATTTCACGTGAGTGTAAACCACTCAATACAATAATTAAAAATGTCGCACGAAAGTTCTAAAATCACCGATAGCATATGGATCTTGATAGTAATGATAAGAAATGAGTTGATTTGGACTAGAGTCTGGCTACTGAAATATTACTCAAATGTTTGGCGGGAAATTAAAAAATCATGGGCTGGTTAGTCTTAGTTTGACATATTTAACTTAGATGACATGATCCTTAGGTAACTTACGTGTGGACAGAAAATTTGAAATATTTTCTAGTATCAAAAATAATAATACCCACTACACAAATCGTGACCGCCCAAGATTTTTTAAATCTCCCGCCAAAAATTCTGGTAATATTGCAGTAGCCAGACTCTAGTTGTGGGATTGGACTTTAGTTGGTTATTGGATTGCTTTACGGTACAGTTAATTATGTTTGACAGGATCCTTTTATGTCTGACAAAAAAGAGTAGAAACTAAAAAGTGGCAATACTATAGTGTCGTCCCTTTCTAATAAATCTAAGAAAACGGGGACGACACTACAGTATTGCCACTTTTTTAATTTCTACTCTTTTTTTTTTGTCAGACTGTAGTTGAATTGGGATATACCTTAAAAATAAATACCCCATTTTGTTATTTTAATCGTAAAATATAGGCCAATTTAATATAATTTCGTAAACGTAAAATTGGTTTGTCTCTAGTATTTTGTGATGACTGATGATGTTACTTTTGACTTGCGTTGTCTATGGCAAGGACAAATGAAAGTCGAAAAATTAATTATGGATTATCAAAGTTATCATATTGTCACAATTAAATTGTTTATTACGGTGTAAGAGCCCTATTCCTAGAATGGTTTCTGAATTGACACAGGTTGTAAAAATTGGTACATTAAACTATTGATACAAAGATCATAGCACAAAGAAAAAAATTAATGCGTAAACTGGCAAAAGAGACCGAGTAGTGAACCCGGTACTTCTGGATCACTGGTCCAGAGTGTTAGCCTCTCCACCACCCTAACGCCAAAAACCTCTAATTTTTCCTTATATCTGAAATATAAATTGGTATATCCCAACTTAGAAAAGAGCATATTAATGAATATATAAATCGGAGGAATATGTTTTGAAAGCTCTCAGGATATTGTGATGAAACAAGAATAAAATATCAGCAGTATATTGACTCTTGAAGATTTTTATAAATAAGATAGTAGAACTGGGTTAAGATGCTTTAGTCAATATACTGTTTATATTTGTATTGTGTCTGCTCGTTGTTCATTCATAAAAAGTGATAGTCAAAATGGCTGGTGTACTATTACAAATATTAAAAACAACGAATTTGGAGTCTTTTTTCAATATTATAGTTTGTTTTATATATTTGTAAAGGTACATCCGCCATTTTGATTTAATAAATAGGGCTAGAAAAATTACCCTCGAATACCTACATTCATTATATTAATGATAGGTTAAGATAATTATAAGGCTGAGTTTACATTATGTATCATAATTATTTTTACTATAAATAAAACTAAAGAGTTGACATAAATTAATTTTTATTTACAATACTATCCATAATCCTTTGTATAGATAAATTATTACTTCCTGACTTCATAAACACACTATTATTATATAGGCATCAGACTTGTGATAGCATGTTAAGACTTTAGAGAGCTTGAGCCGATATTAACATTAAAATAAACCTGCAGCGAAACTGTTGGGGTTTGACGACGGAGCAGCCATTCCCAGTTCGCAGCACTAGCTAAACTGCAACTTGCAGAGATGTGTTTTATAACTTTTTGCTACACATTATTATTTTTATTACTATTTCTTTGTTATAAGTTAAGTTTTTCTTGCAATAAAACTTCTTTTGTCATCTATTAACATTAAAATACAATTCATTCTCATACTCATTCATCTATTTCATTCCAAACTGCTTTTATGGTTATACTCGACGCCACGTAGCTTGGCAATAGCGACCAATGACTCCTCCTACCATGAAACTCAATTTCTAATAACGACACTTTTGTTTGTTCCCCGTAACGACCATTTTTACTTTTATTGCTACACCGTGGTAGAGGGTGTCTGGGCGTGGAGGGAGCGGACCCGCTACCACGGTGTAGCAATAAAAGTAAAAATGGTCGTTACGGGGAACAAACAAAAGTGTCGTTATTAGAAATTGAGTTTCATGGTAGGAGGAGTCATTGGTCGCTATTGCCAAGCTACGTGGCGTCGAGTATATTGTGGTTAACATTCCCATGCATTAAATAATTATAAATGTAATAAAATGTATACAATATTAACCTCTATATTTAACTTTATTAATTGTCAATTTCATGCATTTTCCAGTCATAACTGGATATTCGATTAATCTTCTTCTTTCTTCTTCTTTGTCGTCACACTCTTGGCAGAGTGGTCGATTCGATTAATATAGGAACCGATTTACTCCAGGAAACATAGAAAAAGTCGCAAATATTTACGTATTTTATAAATAAATATCGGGCAACCTCACACAAATCGATCTAGTCCCAAATTAAGCTCTAGAAGGCTTGTGTTATGGGTACTAGACGACGATATACATACTTATATAGACAAATATATACTTAAATACATAGAACAACCATGACCCAAGCACAAATATTCGATATGAAGATGATTTATATATACTTAAATACATAGAACAACCATGACCCAAGCACAAATATTCGATATGAAGATGATTTTCAATTCCTATACAAATCATCTTTGTATATTCTTCTGACTTTGTCCATTACTATAGAATTTAACTTGCGAATTAAATAAACTATGGAGTTGTATTTTAATGTCAATATCGGCTCAATAGCTCTCTAATGTCTTAACGTGCCATCAAAATTCCGATGCCTAATTGTATCATATACTTATTGTATTAAGCTGTTTACACTCACGTGAAATTGTCAGGAACAGGCTATTGGAGCGGAGCGTCGATCAAAGAATCAGTAACAAAGTTGCCACGCCGGTGTACGGGTAGCACTCCCTGATGAAGAGCTCCATACGAGTTCGAAACATGTCGGGCCGTTCCTGATAATTTCACGTGAGTGTAAACCGCTCAATACAATAATTAAATATGACTTACGAAAGTTTTAACCCTTTGAGCGCCAAGCGGCAAAGCAATTCACCGTGCCACTGACGCCAAACAAAAAAAAAAGTGTTCGAAAATCAACAGAGATTGAAAAACACAGATAGTGGTTTGAATTAGCATGTTTTTGACCATTGAAATTTTGACGTCGATAGGCGTCGTTGGCGTCAGTGGCACGAATTCCCGATGACGTGATTTGCCGTCTATGGCGGTCAAAGGGTAAGATTATATCATATACTTCTACAGCTCACATAGACAACAGTCTACGCTGTACTGTATCAATAGACATGTTGACTAATTTTTTTTGAGGATGTCAATCGATTCTATTTTTTATTGTGATCAAATGTCTATATCGGACTGACTACACTTAAACTGCTCTAAAAGTCAGAAATGACCGTCAAAGTTCAACATTTCTACGTAGCGCTAAAAACGCTCCATACAAAACGCGTCAGGCTAGTGACGTCACAGGCCGGTATAGGTACCAATAATTGTATGGAAAAATTAAGAAATTTGGCATTTTCACCGTGAAAAAGTGCGTTTAAGTTCATAGTTGTCATACAATTATTGTTTCGTAAAATTATGAGGATTCTGAAAACATTTTCAAAATTTATTTTGGATTAAAAAAAAAAATCATAAAATTTGCGTACCTTTGAAGTCACATATTTCCAAAAAAGATATATGTTTCTGGATTTTTTTTCTTTGTTTCGTGATATATTTAGCTAATTTTATTCATATAACTACAGTACGCTGTAGAATTCAACATCAGTCAAATAGCCTATTCTCCATACGGCCGGGCCTCGATGTCGGTCTTACCGGCGAGCTGCACGTATCTCGCTCACTCGTATGGTCGCAGCGCTCGGATGTCTCGCTCCCGCTCAACCGCTTGCCGCATCTCCGTTAGTCTGTTACTGGCACACTATGGCTTCGTAGCCGCGACAGTAGTAAGAGATATATCTACAGTCTGATCAAAAAGAGTAGAAATTAAAAAGTGGCAATACTGTGTAGTGTCGTCCCCGTTTTCTTAGATTGATTAGAAAGGGACGACACTAGACTATTGCCACTTTTTTTTTTTTTTTTGGTCAGACTGTTCTTGCATGCTCGAAATGAGAAAAAGAGAGTGTGCGTTGGCTATAGCTCCGTCCCGCTCACTTCTCCTTGTGTATGGCCGCGAGATGCGCTTTAAGCGCGACGCGCTGCGCGAACGCGGCCGAGCAGTGCGCGCACGCGAACGGGCGCTCGCCCGTGTGCGTGCGCATGTGATTCTCTAACACGCGATTCGTCTGAAATAAATAAAAAAATATCAGACAACCTCACACAAATCAATCTAGCCCCACAGTAAGCTCTAGTAGGCTTGTGTTATGGGTACTAGACGACGATATAAGTACTTATATAGATAAATATATACTTGAATGCATAGAGCAACCATGACCCAAGCACAAATATTCGAGTTCATCACACAAATATTTGCCCTGGCCGGGATTCGAACCCGGAACCGCCGGCTAAGTAGGCAGGTGTACAAACCGAGCCAAACGCGTCGTCAAATAAAATAAAGAAACATTCGTTGTCCACAGCTAAAGTTGAATTTTTTTAAACTGTACGAATTCCACTCAAGCTCATCTTACAGACAAGAACGCCGTCCGCACAAGACAAAAAATCTTTAACTTACCTATTGGTAATAGAATAAATAAACGCTATTTACAAGCTTTTATTTAACTTGCATTGTATGTATGTATGTAAGTATGTTTGTTCGGGTGGAATCTTGCAACTCAATTTTGAAGCAGATATCGTCAACCGATTGAGCTGAAATTTTGCATACTTACTTAACTTCGATGACAATACAATAGTATGGTACCATGGGGCTGACCTGATGATGGAGCCGGAAGGTGGCCATAGGAACTCTACAATAGAAAAAACAATCCTACCGAGTTTGGGCTCTTTAGAATCGTGTCAGTGAGCATTTGATGGATATCCAAAGAAAAGTACAGTCGGCTATAAAATCGTGTCACTAAAGTGAAAATTTCGACAAAAACTTATTTATTTAAAGGCTGTTAAACTCAATCAGAAGAAAAATATCACGAGTGAAATGGGAATGACGTTTTTAGTTATACGTTTTCTTTACCGGACCAGTGACGTCACTATCATCTACTCACTAGCCTATTGATGCGATAGTAAGTAATAGGCGTGTAGACAATGTTTTTTTGAGGATGTCAAACAATACTATATTTTTAACTGGAACCAAATGTCTATATGGGACTAACAACACTTAGACTGCTCTAAAAGTCAGAAATGACCGTCAAAGTTCAACATTCCTACAAAGCGCTAAAAACGCGCCATATACATAAGATTCGAGCCTGCGCCTCCAACGGCTTTCCAACACGGGCGTCCTACCAACTGGACCACCGAACCTGATGCCAGAGCCATTGAATCTTTTAACAAGTTGCTTCTACATGCCTTAGGGTGGCATTGTAGCGCCATCTACCGTAAAGACCGTTGGAGACGCACGTTCCGTGAACCGTTAAATTTTTCGCTTCATTATAAACATTTGGTTTACGTTAGCAGACGTTATGCTTTAATAAAAATAATTAATTTGGGTGTAGCTCATCGTTACTATCGATTCTCAACATAATTTGAGACGATGGTGCCGATTATAAAGTCTGATTCTTTACGGCAGATGGCGCTACGATGCCACACTAAGGCATGTAGAACCAACTGGTTTAAAGATTCAATGGCTCTGGCATCAGGTTCGGTGGTCCAGTTGGTAGGACGCCCGTGTTGGCCCGGAAAGCCGTTAGAGACGCAGGTTCAAATCCTGTCTGAACCGTTAAATTTTTAAATTTTTCGCTTCATTGTAAACATTTGGTTTACGTTACCTTTACAACGATTTGCCTCCCATGTCAAAATGTGGCTCATACGCCAATAGTTGAAAAAATAAAGAGCGAAAATATACCTTTTCTGTCAGCGGGAAAATTGCTTTGACAGCGTCCCGCCATTACCCCTTTTGTGGTCGGTGGCGTGGTAGGCACGACAACACACGACCACTTTAGAGGCTCTTGGCGTTCAAAGGGTTAATAAAAATAAACACCCCTACTATAATGTTTGTTTGATATTCACCCCAAACCCGCGGCCGCAGACGCTGCAGATCTTGGTCTTGGGCATCGGTATCTTCTCGTGCACGTACTTGTTGTGCGAGCGCAGCGAGAACCCCGTCACGAAGTACTGGAATTCACAAAACCACCATTAAATGCCTATGAAAGCAATAAACAAACTGATGAAAAGCTTTCCGGAATAGATTTATGTCAAAAAAGTTTTTTTGAAACTCAATTTTACTGACGACTGTACTTTCTTACACAAACGTTAATTCACGAAAGTAATAAAAAAATGATCAACTTCTCCACTGCCTAAAGGTTGTTTGGAAGAGATCGCTCTTTAGCGATAAGACCGCCTGTTGTTTGTTTCTAATTTTCCTGCGTTATGTTTCTCCTGTCATGTATGTTTTATGAGGTGTGCAATAAAGAGTACTTGTATTTTAATCACATCAACTCATGTTAAGAGTACCTAAGGCCACCTTCCGTCTCTAACATCAGAACAGCACCAAGATACCATATTATTGTTTTGTCACTGAACTGCGTGTATCATTTTGATACGACAATTAGAATTACTATACATATTGACACAATGGTAAATTATGAAAGAAAAATTTTACGTGACCCTACGTTTTCGGCGCGGCGTAGTGCTCTTCCAACTGAGCTATCACATCGTTACGTCAATCACACCAAATCTTTGATTCCATAATTATACGCTACTGGAGCGCCCTCTGCGTCATATGTGTTTAAAATGCTTATGCGCATTAGCCATACCCTAGGATGTGCGTTTCCACGCACGATCCTCAGTCCCCATTGCTTTACAGCAACTGCAAGGACCGCGAGAGAGATGGCGCTTTTCTCAAAAAATTTTAACTACATACACGCAGTTTCATTTTGATACGAAAATTAGAATTACTATAAATATTGACATACTTAATGGTAAATTATGAATGAAAAATGTTACGTAATCCACTGCAATAGGTATAAGCATGACTCGAACACGCGCCCTTACGTTTCCGGCGTAATGTTTTAAAATTGTTGTATCTTTGCATTTGTAAAATAGAAGGGTGTTTCTATCTTTGTATTTTTTTTATTTTTTATTTGAAACATAGTAGGGTGTTTACATACCTTGTCGCAGAGCTGGCAGTGGTGGCGGGACTGATTCGAGTGGAACAGCTTCATATGGTTGTTCATGTAATTCTTGCGCGAGAATACCTTACCGCACTCCGGACATGGAACACTGAAACAAGTAATTCATGTTAAGAGGTGTCTTGAGATGGGTATATAAATAATAATAAACATCAGACCACCTCACACAAATCGATCTAGTCCCAAATTAAGCTCAAGAAGGTGTGTTATGGGTACTACGCGACGATGTACGTACTTATATAGATAAATACATAGAACAAACATGACCCAAGCACAAATATTCGAGTTCATCACCCAAATATTTGCCCATTAGATACGTGTCATGTGATCTTGTCTTTAAAAGATCGACACGGATGTAGACTTCAAGGATTTTGGGGGTGTACATTGTAAAATTCAAAATGGCGGACGTCCCTTTTACTCCCCTTATGGGCTACCATCTTTCAGTAAAGATATATTGGGCATGTCACAAGGCGTAGCTATATCGCCCACATAACTGACCTGATCTTTTTCCTCGGCCGGTGCCTCTGTACTTGGCTTTACTAAGGAAGGAACAGGCCTCCCTTCATGGGCCACCATCTCTCAGTCTCCTACCTTATCTTCTTCCTCGACCGTTGTCTCTGCACCAGGCTGAGATGCTGCTTGTACTTGGCTCGACTGAGTAAGGAGCAGGCCTTCCCCTCATGGGCCACCATCTATCAGTCTCCTACCTTATTTCTTTCCTCGGCCGGTGTCTCTGCGACTGACTGAGGTGTCGATTGTACTTGGCTCTACTAGGGAAGGAGACGTCACACTCGACGCAGTGCGTCTCCTCCCCGGGCCGCGCGTGTGACGCGACAAACGGTCCCAGGTGTCGAAGGTTAGGCAGCAGGGGAATTTGACAGGTGGTGGCGTAGCTTACAAGTGCCTTGTGATGGGTATTAGATTCCAAAGATGGCAGACGTCCCTTTTACTCTTCTCATGGGCTACTAGGAAAGGAGACATCACACTCGCCTAAGGTTGAGGCACAGGGGCATTTGACAGGGAAAGTGTCTTGTTGTGATTTTGGGGATGTTAAAGTTAATAATGGTTTCCATTTTGAATTCCAAAATGGCGGCCGTCCCATTTACTCCCCTCATGGGCCACCATCTCTCAGTAAAAACATATTGAGCACCATCTCTGTCTCCTACCTTATCTTCTTCTTCGGCCGGTGTCTCTGCGACTGGCTGAGGAGTCGCTTGTACTTGGCTCTACTAGGGAAGGAGACGTCACACTCGACGCAGTGCGCCTCACCCCGGGCCGCGCGTGTGTCGCGACAAACGGTCCAAGGTATCAAAGGATAGGCAGCAGGGGAATTCGGCAGGTAGTGGTGTAGCTTACAATTATCTTGCGATGGGTATAAGATTTCAAAATGGCAGACGTACTTTTTACTCCCCTTCATGGGCCACCGTCTGTCGTAAGGTGTAGCTATATCGTCTAAATAACTGACCTGATATTTTTCCGCGGCCGGTGTCTCTGAGGCTGGCTGAGACATTTGACAGGTAAAGTGTCTTGTGATGGGTATGAGATAGGGAATGCAATCGGTTAACCGATTTGTATGAAATAACCGCGGTTTCAGTTAAAACCCGAGTTTTTCCCATCTAAAAATTCAAAATGGCAGCCGTTACTTTTACTCCCCCTCATGGGCCACCATATCTCATAAGGTGTAGCTATTTCGTTTACATAACTGACCTGATCTTTTTCCTCGGCCGGTGTCTCTGCGACTGGCTGAGGTGTCGCTTGTACTTGGCTCTACTAGGGAAGGAGACGTCACACTCGACGCAGTGCGTCTCCTCCCCGGGCCGCGCGTGTGACGCGACAAACGGTCCCAGGTGTCGAAGGATAGGCAGCAGGGGCATTTGACAGGTGGTGGCGTAGCTTACAAGTGCCTTGTGATGGGTATTAGATTCCAAAGATGGCAGACGTCCCTTTTACTCTTCTCATGGGCTACTAGGAAAGGAGACATCACACTCGCCTAAGGTTGAGGTACAGGCGCATTTGACAGGGAAAGTGTCTTGTGATGGCGGGTATATATCCATCAGTGACGTGTCATGTGATCTTTTAAAAATCGACACAGATGTAGTTTTCAACGATTTTGGGGGTGTTAAAGTTAATAATGGTTTCCATTTTGAATTCCAAAATGGCGGCCGTCCCATTTACTCCCCCCATGGGCCACCATCTCTCAGTAAAAACATATTGAGCACCATCTCTGTATCCTACCTTATCTTCTTCTTCGGCCGGTGTCTCTGCGACTGGCTGAGGTGTCGCTTGTACTTGGCTCTACTAGGGAAGGAGACGTCACACTCGACGCAGTAGGCCTCCTCCCCGGGCCGCGCGTGTGACGCCCGCGTGTGTCGCGACAGTCGCTCCCATGTTGAAAAGATTAGCGGACAGTCTGGACACTTGTTCGGTAAGTGGTGGCGGCTGTAATATAAATAATAAAGGAAATGTAATTTCATGATGTCCACAATAAAAAGTACTTATAATAAATTAAAATTTAAAACACCCCCGGCACAAGTGTCATTACATCAAGAGACCCTCATTGAGAAATAGAAAAAATTGGGCAAGTGCGAGTCTGACTCGCGCATGAAGGGTTCCGTACCATAATATATAACAAGTTTGTTGTATGGGAGCCCCCTTAAATATTTATTTAATTTAATTTTTAGTATTTGTCGTTATAGCGGCAATAGAAATACATCATCTGTGAAAATTTCAACTGTCTAGCTATCACCATTCTTGAGATACAGCCTGGTGACAGACGGACGGACGGACGGACAGCGCAGTCAGTAATAGGGTCCCGTTTTTACCCTTTGGGTACGGAACCCTAAAAAGGTACTACAACTAAACATAACTACAAAATTTGGAATTCTTAACTTCAGTATTGGCTGATATCTTATCACTTGTTCCAATTAAAGCTGGTTTGGAAACTACTGGTCCTATTTCCACCAAACATAGCTACGAACCATTTCGAAGGACAAGTTTTTCGATTTAAAAAATCTCACTCAAATAGGCCCATCCGTTTGGGCTCTACATACAGATAATACTCGCCATTTTTAACCCTCGGCAAAAAAAGAGGGGTGTTATGAGTTTAACATTTGTATTTGTGTCTGTCTGTGGTATCGCAGCTCCTAAACGGATGGACCAATTTGAGCGCATTTTTAACCGAAAGATTTGTCCACCGAGATGGTTCTTAGCTATGTTTGGTGGAAATAGGACCAGTAGTTTCCAAGATATTCAGCTTTAATTGGAACAAGTGACGAGATCTCAGCCAATATTGAAGCTAAGAATTCCAAACTTTGTGGTTATGTTCAGTTTTAGTAGCATTTTCTACATCACTCATCGAATGAGTCTCATGACGACCACCTATTTTTTTTTATTTAGGCTATGTCTATTTAATATTGAATACTAAAAGTGAAAGATGTCCTTTGAGTATTTAAACTGTAGTAATGAACACATACTCACACAATGTGCTTCTCCAATGATTTCTTAGTAGCGTTCGTGTGTCCGCAGTGAGCGCACAGATACTTGGAGTGTAGCTGCTTCTCGTGGTACGAGAACAACTGCTTGTTCCTGAAATTATAAAAAATAGTGCGTGGAAGAAGTGAAACTTCGTAATGTGGAAATGAAAATAGGAAGGGGTAGAAATTGTTTTTTAGTGAACTCATATTGTTTCTTTAAGACAAACTTCTTCACTCTCGCTCTGTCTCTTTCTATTCCCCCTCCCCAGGAGCGTTGAACGTTTAACGCAACAGTGCTTTCCTAGCCCCTCCACGGTAGCGTTAAACGTTTAACGCAACCTTGTTGGAAGTCGCATTTGAAGTTTCACTTCAATAATACTATTGCAAACTTAACGCGTTTGTTGTCACAATTTAATTCTGTTTTTTTTTTTCGTATTTGTTGTTATAACGGCAACAGAATTAAGGCTGATTTAGACGATGCCAATTTTGAGACGCCTAAATTACGGCGCCTCGAAAAGGCACCGTGTAAACACTTTCCGCGCCATTTTTTCGCGGCATGCCAGCGCTGGCGCGGAATAGAACACGAGCCTATTTTTTGGCGCCAGTGACCTCCCCCTCCGCGTCTCTCGCTGCCACTAATGACTGGTACTGAAAAAAAGCACCGTGTAAACACGACTGGCGGCGAGATTTAGGCGGCTGAACATAGTCATTGTCTAAACGGTCGGAGGTGTGCTGTGCGGTAATCACTGGCGCCGTAATTTAGGCGTCTCAAAATTAGCATCGTCTAAATCAGCCTTTACATCAGCTGCGAGAATGTCAACTGTTAGCTAACACGGTTCATGAGACAGACGCCTGGTGACAGACGGACGAACAGACGGACGGAGAGCGGAGTCTTAGTAATAGGGTCCCGTTTTTACCCTTTAGGTACGGAACCCTAATAAAACAATATACTTACTCAAAATCCACGTTACACTTGACACATCGGTATCTATACTTGTGCTGCTCTAAATGCTTCGCTCTGTCTTTCTCCCTCGCCACCACACGGGCGCACAAAGAACAGCGGTTGACTGGATGAGATCGCCAGCAGTGGAGCTCCAGTTCCCAGTAGGTTTTGTATGGGAGAGTGCAGTGAGGGCATTTTCCGATGGTACTGCGCTGAAAAGAACAGAAAGGAATTTATTTATAACAAAAACACCCCCGCACAAGTAGTTAGTCATCATGAGACCCTCATTCAATGAGTGATATAGAAAATGCTACTGAAACTGAACATAACTACAAAATTTGGAATTTCAATATTTGCTGAGATCTTGTCACTTGTTCCAGTTAAAGCTAAATATCTTGGAAATTACTCGTTCTATTTCCACGAAACATAGCTAAGAACCATCTCGACGGACATGTCTTTCGATTTACAAATACCGCACTCAAATTGGTCCATCCGTTTGGGAGCTACAATACCACAGTTAAAGTTATAACATCCCTCTTTTTTCGGTGGTTAAAAATAACCGGCGTTTACGAAACGAAATTATGACGAAAGGACCAACTAGAAAGTATATACTCTAAAACAAAAAAAAAAAAAACGAAAATCAAATTAAAAATAGTTTTTGAGTAATCGCGTTGAGTACTCAGATTCTAATACGTGATTTGGTGTCATAATGGCCTCTTCTATCCCCTAGTCAAACAATCTACTAATACATGTTATTACAACATAATTTTTACAATTTTAAAGTACTATAAAATAAGAGACATACCCGTCTATGATTACTCTTCCTATGTGTATATAACTCAGTTTTACTCGCAAATCTGAACCCACACGTCGCACACTTGTGAGGGCGACTGACAGCATCTCTGTCATCTCTCTCCCTCTCCAATATCTCCTCTATTTCCATCTCACTCAGACACGACTGACTAAAATACTTATTAGGATTATCCAAGTCTAAACCGGTATCAATTTTCTGCAAATCTCTTTTTTCCCTCTCTTTCCTATTAAGGTTTCTTTTCACTTCTTTAAGGTTTTCGTCAGAATTGTCATTGTAAGTTTCATAGTGGTTTGTGGTTTCACAACTATCAATCTCTTCTTTTATATCGATTTCTTCATGGTCTATTAAAATTTTGGGTACGTCCGGTTTAGACTCTGTGCTTTCTTCTATGCTACAGTCGAAGTCTACTTTATGGTTATGTTTGAGTGTAGATAAAGTACTTGTAGTAATCTGTAATACATAAAAATATATTTAACATAAAATATTGTATTTAATTGTTATTATAATACATTCCCCGTTTATTGCAAGAAGCAGTATGAAATTGAAAACAAGAATTTATAGATTAAAAAAACCCTTCTATATATGCTGTAAAAAACATGGCGTGTTCAGACAGAATGCCGTAAACAAAGTAAGTGAAATGTGCGTCGTATCAGTGGGTAGTAGTGAAGATGACAGACAGTTGGGTCATTCCTGACAAATATTACATGATTTTAAACCATTTTTAATAATGACTATAGCTCTAACCTTCAAGAAAAACATAATCCTAAACCTAATATATACGGACCTGTATAGGTAACTTCAAGAAAAGAATGTACTCCCATATAAAAGGCCTGCACTGGTAACTCCTCTAGTGTTGCAGGTGTCCATGGGTGATAGTAATGATGACCAAAAAATTTCACAAGAAGTGTTTGAGAATTGCGGTTGGTAGGCGAGAACAGTTGGAAATCCAAACATACACACGTACAAAAGAAATCTTGGCAAATCTGAAATAGAGGCTTCTCTCGCTCACTCCATGAATACGTGTGCTATTTAAAGTTCCGGAGCATACCTGTTTATGAGCAAGTGTGTACTGTGCATGTTGCAGGCGCCGCCGGAAAACCTGCGTGCGCCGGAGCAGCGCCGTGCACTCCCAACACAGCAGGACGTTGACATACTTGTATTCCTGGAACACCAACATTTGACATTTGTATGTATATGATATGTATATATAAATTACTGGCTGTTATCTGTAGGTCTCGGGAGTTTGGGAGAATTGGGAAATGAGGAAAGTTGTCAAGCATTTCCAGAACTGGGTTCATACTTTTCATTGGTTGATGGGGCCCACAGCCCACATGACAGGTGCGAGAGATATTCAAGCATGCCATGGGCCTGATTGGAGTTCATTGGTTATCATACCGTCTGCGGGAGGCCCCGCATGCCGTGTAGCGACCGAGTTATCGACTGCAGTTTCACTAGTGGTTATACCACCTGCGGTGACTCCCCATCGATTGTATACCGACCAATGAAACCGAGCCAATATTCAAGGAAAGGTGATCAATTATTTTATAAGTAAGAGACTTACTTCTATTATCTCTTTGGCGTCTAGAAGGATAAAGTACAGGTCATAGTTTGTCAATGGCGTCAGCCTACGGTCTGTGCTGAGGCAGCCGCTACAGACAGCCCCTTCAGTTTCCCTTTTTACTATAGCGTACATTTTTCGAGAGACCTCAAGTGATAATCACACTACAACATTATTATAGTCAAAGGTATTTAGCACCAACACTTATAGGACGCGTGGGATAACAATACGCTGACTGATACATTAAATTCAACATTTTACAGCACGTAAACAACAAAAAATTAGAATACAGACAATACATCAAACCGAAATGATGATTAAATCTGACGGTTTGTCACTGTCAAGTAAATGTCATTCAGAGGCGTTTTTTGCTATTAAATATTATAGTGCTTATTGTTATACTCGGCGCGGCGAACCTTGATCCCTATGACAGCTGTCAGTTCACTACAATATCTGTCAAATGGTAACATTTTTGACGGATACTGTACTGAACTGACAGCTGTCATAGGGATCAAGGTTCGCCGCGCCGAGTATAGTACGGACATATGGTTCTATACATTGCTACTGTTCACTAGATGGCAGCAGCTTCCAAATTATGTAAGAATATTTGAGCTATTCGCCGATAGATGGCCAACAGCTTGTGTTATAAAAACAAAAAGACACAATCAATTGTTAGTTATCTGTAAAAAGCCTTTCAAATTACTAATTATGGGTGGGTATAAAGATAGAAAAGTAAATCGAATAACGTCACTAGTAAAAACTAAACGCAATTTAATCGATTTTTCGAAATACGTATCAGCTGGAAGGGGAAAAAAAGAAAACAGTACAATCGTGGGTAGTAAGGCGGAAAAGCCCCCGAAATTCTGGAAAACTTACACAGTCCTATTAGCGTATCTAACGTATAAACGTTTGATTAGGTGAATATTAAAGTAATAAAAGTCCGCGTTTGTGAAATCTAGTCTAATTTAAAGAAAATCGGCTGAAAGTAAAACCTAGGGATGGAAGAAATGACTGATTCGGAAGCTACCTCGGCTCCTAGCTCGAATTCAGTCCCTACACAAACTCCAGAGATCGATAAGCAATGTTGTATCTGTATGCGAAAGGACAGGAAATTGTTACACCTATGCCTAGTGAATGGGGGAGGAAACAGCCTCTTTTCGCTACTCTGCGATGACCAAGATGATTCTCCGGTAAGGGACAAAAAATCTCTATTAATGTTATTAAACCATTTATACAAAGGTCAAAGCACAAAGAAAAATGTAAATGCGTAACCTGGCGCAAGAAACCGAGAATCGAACCCGGTACCTCTGGATTACCGGTCCAGCGTGTTAACTTCTCCACCACCCCGAACGCTAAGATAACCTTTCGAATTTTTCCTTATGCTTTATATTTTTCTTCATGCTTTGGCCTTTGTATCGGTTTAAGTCTAGTCGAGTTGAGTTTGCACCTCGCTAATATAGGAAGCTCAAAGACGCCAGGATCAAACTTAACAGTTTTTTATTTTTTATTAAGGAGCTTAGTTCATTATATTGAATATGTCAGCACAAGCAGGCCTAATACTTATTGTATAGGTATGACAATTTGAGCTGTATATGAGTGGGTGTATATATACCCACACATAACTTGTTGCTTTAAAAATAAGTTTCTGTCCAAAATATTTTTTTTTGCGACTAGCTGTTATAGGCGACTGTAAGTTTTCCTTGAACATACATGAATTGCTCACTGAGAAGATTCTAAAACCCGCCAAACTCGGTAGGATTGCTTTATCTATTACAAAGTTTCTAGGGCCGCCTTCCGGCTCCATCATCAGACCAGCCCCATGGTACCATATTGTTGTATTGTCATCAAAGTTAAGAGGTATGCAAAATTTCAGCTCAATCGGTTGAAGACATCTGCTTCAAAAATGAGTTGCAAGATTATATCTACTTAGTTACCTAACATTGTAAGTTAAATAAAAGTATCTATTACGAAATAGAGTAATTTTCAGCACAGAAAGGCGATTATTTTATAATTAAATTTTTACTGAGCGAATTTATAGATGTTTTTTTCTGACCATGGATAATAATGTTTTTGCGTATGTTCTTTACTTGTTTTGGAGTTCAAATCTCTAAACTTGGCAAATGATTACTCCGAATTCGTGTCCGTTATAAAAAGCCCAGTAATATATCTTGTTCCTGTAATTACCTGCTTATAAAATAACAACAATATGGGTTTACTCACGTCGTAGAATAGTCCGTTTTCTAATGGGAATGCTTTTATGGAGAGGTATACAATTTTGAGTACAGCAATGCCATTTGGCACGGGTATTATACACGTCTACCTGAGCCCAAAACACCCGGTAGCCAGGCTAAACACCGCGTCAGAAGGGGGGAGGGGGGTACAAGATACAGTGCTCCCGTCGTTCAGAAAAAAAAAATCTGGCGGATTAGTTTGGACCTTCAAGTCAAGTTTGGTGGCGTTATCCGGTAATTAAATGATGCCCAATTCATTACCTGTGCCAGTTGTTTAGGGTCCCCTAGCACAATATGACGTAATCCTTAAAATAACAAACTTTCAGTACTAACAAAATGTAAACAAACCCTTATATATTAATATTTTTATATTAAACTTGGTATATAAAAAATACTATCCAAAAGCCAATTTAATCTATGATTTAATATGGATTCTAAAAACATTAACAATAAATATAAATTTGTCTATTTTCAATGAAAAATAAAATATTGAAAGTACCTACTGCAACGTTCGTCAGCGCAGCGTAGGGAACGGCAAAAAGACCCGAATACTAAAGTAAAATAAGTATTACTAACAAAAAAAACCAGTCAAGTGCGAGTCGAACTCGCGCATCGAGAGTTTCCTACAAATTTTAACCTTTCTCATCCCATCTTAACTGGTAGGACCCGGTTAAGTTAAGTTTGCACCTGGTACGTATGGCCCCGCATACAAATGAGGTGTAAACTTAGTACTTACGGGTAGTCCTCATATAACTTTTGAAAGCACATTTTTTTATGTTTTTTTTTTAAATGTATAGTTTTCAGATAATTACTTGTACTGGTGGTATAAGACGACATTAGTTGCTAAATTTCATAGTTCTAGGTCAACGGAAAGTACCTACCCTATATATGGTGCTAACAAATCAGTCACGGATATTTTTACCTCTGATAGTACTCGGTTCTCGGAGTACATTTAAGTATGAAACATCATAGGTATTGTTTTTTTTTTGGAGAAAATTAGGAAACAAATTTGCTACGTTAAAACACCCTGTTAATAAGATAGTTAAATGAGACCTCTTTAGACATATTCTAGAACCTCTTTAAACTATCCTACACGTGGCCTCTTAAAGTTGAAAAATAAAATACTTGAATGTCAATGTCATGCTATTTGCTCTCTGATTGTCTCGGTTGCAAGGAAATTTAATTAATTAGAATTACGCTATGTATTTATTTAACGCGTATTCAAGAACTGCAACCACAGGATTACGAACCACGTGTATTATTCAGTCAGTGGCTTATTGGAAACCCCAGACGTAAAATACCTACTGTGGACCGACGAGTGTACATTTGCGAGGGTGGGATTATTTAACATTCACAATGCACACTTTTGTTTGGAAGAATCCCCATTTAGCACGTCCTGACCACTTTCAGACTCGCTTCAGTGTTAACGTGTGGGCAGGATTCCTTGGCGATTATTTGCTGGGCCCTGTCTTTCTCAACCGCCTTAATGGAAGGAAGTATCATCAATTCCTACAAGAACGCCTACCGGAATTGCTAGATGAAGTACCAGTCGATCTCCGTAGGAGAATGTACTTTCAACATGATGGCGCCCCAGCCCATTACGATGGTAACGTACGAAGGTACCTACTCAACGGAACGATTCTAATTACGATGTATTGGCCGGGGTGGGGTTCAAGCAGGTGAAGTGAACTGGCCAGCCCGCTCTCCAGATTTAACACCGCTTGATTTCCACGTATGGGGACGCGCCAAAGATTTGGTTTATGGAAACGACGGGCACACAATCAGAACGTCAGAAGAATTACAAACACGGATTACCGACGCCTTCCAGGTTATGAAAATGGAAAGAGAGAACTTAATGCGTGTTAATGAAAATATCCGAAAGCGATCACTATTGTGCATTAAAAACCAGGGTCACCATTTTCAAGAAGTTTTGTAAAGAGTTTATTGCTAATAAAAGTTTTCTTATGTCCGTGTTTGCTTTTTAAATTACTTAGACTTGTTAATTAGGTAGGTTAGCATTCGTTAAATATCTAACTTAATCATTATCAAATGTGAAAGCTTGTATGGGTGGATGGATGTTTGTTACACTATCACGTCACGCCCAAACAGTTTAACTGATCTGGATGAAATTAGGCACAGAGATAGGTTATTAGTATGGAATAGCACACGACTTTTTTTACATAAATTGTTCGTATTGGACAGTTTTTTTGTTCCACTTGGGCAGAGCCGTAGGCATACGCTAGTATTTAATAACCTACAGTTTTCCCGCCAAATCATAATGACATTTAAGAAAAACAACTTTTGACGTGACATGACAGACAGTGTTAAACATCTTGGCAGGTACATAATAGGGGTGATTATTTTAAAAATTAATTATACTTAATTTTCTTTTGTTCGGTAAGTTATAATTAAAAAAATATATACAAAGGTTCCTTAATTACAGTTAAAAGTTAATTGTTTTAATGTAATGTATTATCTCTTAAAATGTCCTTGACTAATTTGTTAGCTTAACCTTACTTTGATTCTCTTGAGAGTGGCGAAATATAAACGTACGGCCGTATATCTTTTTTTATTAATTTAGAAAATTGATTTTTTCACGACTTCAAGGGATTGTAGACTTGAGTATATGGTTTAAATTTCAACTTGATATCTCCTAGCGTTCCCGAGATAAGGGTTTTGATTTGACACACATAGTACAATGAAAGACAACATGACGAAATGCTTCAGATACGCCTCATTATATAGCAAACCACGAATTACAAATTAGAATTTGATGGCCAAGAAAAATTGTTCGTATTAAAGTGAATATTTGTTCCCTCATATCTTGTTAAAATTGGATGTTCGTACGTGCGACTTGCTTGTTCTAGTAGCTTCGATGTGATAAACATTTATTTCGAGAACAAGGTCACCACGCAGTCGCACGTACGTTCGAGCTA
Organism: Apotomis turbidana; assembly: GCA_905147355.2. NCBI lineage: Eukaryota > Metazoa > Arthropoda > Insecta > Lepidoptera > Tortricidae > Apotomis > Apotomis turbidana. The sequence goes on along the minus strand of LR990305.1, from coordinate 10,048,980 downwards.
CGCCAATCATATTGATTACGTCACCCGCCAGTCTAGCGTCGAGCGACTCGAGCGCGCTGCCACGCTCACGTACCGCCTCAAAACAAATCATTATTACCTTTTGTCAGTGCAAAGTCTACTCATTGTGAAATCGGAAATATCTTCACGTTACTATTGGAAAATTAAGAAGATGGCACCAGGCATACAAATGCCGAAAAAAATGAGAAATTCGCAGTTTGAAAAAACCATAAATCATTCAATTAATGTTGAGAATAAATTACATGAGACTATACTCGCTCGTAGCAAAAAAATAGAAAGATTAAAATGTGAGATTAATAGTAAACAGTGTAAATGGCTGAATGACACAATACAGAGAATCTTTTTCAAAAATACTATGAAGAATTTAAATAACCGAATAGCTTTAGCGAAGAAAAAATACTCTGAACAACAACCTGGGTACAAGAGATTAATATCATTATTGCTAATGAAGCGACAAGAAATGATAGACTTGATGCGATTCACGAATAAAATACAGTTCTATAAAGTTAAGAACAGCAAGCGCGCTACATACTACCACAAAAAAACCATACAGTTGAGGAAATGTGCAAGACAATTGCAAGGAAAATTAATTTCACTGCGAAACTCCAACCAGAAATCAAAAGGACAAAATTTACAAAACAATACCTTCCTACAGACTGCACTTCAATCATCCGAGCGACCCTTAACCTCTACAATTCACCCAGATTTTGTGGAAACATCTTTGCATTCGGAAAACGAGAATTCAGAGGACATACCGAAAACTTTCAAAGATTCGGAAGACAGATATAAAAAAATTACAGAGTATCTGAGCACAAAACTGCCTTCTAGATTTTTACCGTTAACAGTCCAGCAAGTAAATATTATCGATAATGGTAGATTTCGATTAACGGTGCGTTGTGCTGATGAGACAAATATTTTTTTTATTATTCCGGATCTATGTGTGTTGACTGATGAAGATAATAAAGAATTCTATTTTCTTGAGAAAAAAATATCATCGAATAATCCATCGTTAGCATCAGTGTGTGCTGTCTTGAAGAAAGGTTTCGTAGTATCGTTTCATAGGGAGTCTTTCGTATTTAAAGCAAAAAGTGATATGTCATTTAAAATAATATTGCGGAATCCATTTGAAGTAGCTGATAGCTGCATAATTTTTCCTGACAAAAGAATGCGTACTGATGAACTTCATCTGCTCACCATTAAAAAGGTGTTGCGAACAGAATTTATAGAATTATTATCTATGAAGTATGGAATAAAATTTGGCGATAAAAACGATGATAACATAGCCATCAAGAGCGGAAGAGACTTCGATAGCACTCGATCGGAAGCCGAGTTAGTGCAAGCTCTATTCGATGTGTTTCCTAATATATCAAACTATTATCGTTATTCTCACAACACATTTTATCATTGCGATGCAACAACAAATATTTGGGATTCGCTTACGGATGATGATTTTTACCATGACATGCAGCAAAATTTGAAAAAAAGAATTCAACTAACTGAGGCTGAATTAATAAACATTAGCACAAAAGACACCATCCTCAAGATACGACATATTATTGCGCGTAAAATTGAAGATGTTAATTTCACTGAACAACTCGATTCGGTGTCAAATATGTTTGTTACGGACAACATGGCTATAGATATGTCAAACATTCCACCTGTGTTTCGGAGTATAAAGTGCGAAGATTTGATAAAAACAACAAATGGGTGGACATATGACCCTGGGTTATCCTGTAAATATGAAAAATCAGTCAAGTCATATTTTAATAAACTTCTACCTAAACCATGCGAGCAAAAATGGTTTCTATCGTTCATTGCGAGAATGTTAAATGGAAAAAGATGCAAGGAGCCATGCGTACTATTGACTGACAATCGTGGAGGCAAAAGTGGAAAAAGCACTTTGATTCATCTGTTACGCGCTGTATTCGGCAATTACTACGTGAATGATTCCACAATTGTTGTTCCAAGAGGAAGGAAAAATATTAATCGATGTAGTCGGGAAAATAAAAGACTTCTCGTTGTAGATGGATTAGAAAAAAATGAAACTTTGAAGTGTGATTTTATCAAATCAATCATAAATTATGATTATAGTAACAGGCGATCGATATTTCCTGTAAATGTAGGTTTGATAATTGTTTCGAATATTGGCATGCCAATATTAGATACGAACGATGAAGACTTTTTGAAGAGGATAGTAACTTGCCCAATGCGTTCACGATTCGTAAGTAAAAAAAAAATGGCCCACATGAAAAAACACGGAGAAGATATTACAGACACTTATATTGCCGACAATTCACTTCGGCAACAATTCTCTGGATGGAGATCTGCTGTGCTGGACCATTTATTGGAATTTTACGAAGAGTCTCTTCCACCGGTCCCCGATTCTATGATAGATTATAATAATAGTAATTTGCACGATAATCATTTCTATGTTAACTGGTTAGATACACACATATCCGTGGTTGAAAACTCCGGTTCATTCATAACAGCACAGCAGATAATGAATCAAATGAAAGAATCCTATAAATCATGTGATATTGAGTGTTTGAAATCTTCAATAGCTGCATGGACAGAAAAAAATAAATATAATTACAGGCATATCTACATTTACATGGATGAACAGAAAAAATTTCAGATTACTACAAATGTCATTCTGGATGCTGCATTTTGCAATACTGTAGGTGATAAAGAAGAAATACGTATGCTCAGATGATGATTTAATATAATAGTATTCTATTGATAATGGAAAATAAATAATTTTGCATTGAGAATTTTGTTCATTTTATTTAAATATCCTACCATTATACTGCCTATCTAGGTGAGTGGATAGATGTTACTAAAGCTACGCACTGTTCGGGCTCGGCTGTCAATTCTATCCTAGACTTTATATAGCCTTATATTATTTCTTGTGGCTCTGGCATTTTATATATCTCTTTTAATAAATTTATATCTTTTAAAGAGAGATATATATAAGGTATAGCTCTATATATAACTAGAAAAGTAAGCATTGTAGATTATGTACTTATGATGTATAAATATAAGCTAAGGCGGGATTGAATAAACCCGCCACACCTGCCACACCTGCCATCTGAACACTTCCCGAAGATATTTCAAAGGAGTCGAGGTCTTCTCAAATACATCTCGGCGAGGTGAATTCAAATAACTTCATACCAAAGGTGCAACTCTACCGGGTGAATTTGTACAACCCCAAATGTAGCAAAAACATGTGGTAGATACTTTACGTTAGAAATTACACTTATTATATCGGACATAGCGAACCTGGTATTAAGCCTAGACTTATAGCGTTCTCTAGCCAACTAGCCAACATAGGTTTTTCGACACGAGACTGGTTTTTACACAGCTCCTAAATAATCAAAACATTATCGTAAGTTCCATATTTCTGCGTTTATTCGCTTTATCGTAACTGAAGGCATTTTGTGGAGTTGTTTATGGAGTTTTTATTTATTTATGAAGCACCTGAGTGTAATTCGATTCAAATTGTTGATAAATTTAAAAAATGTATATATATATATATATAGGGTTCACTGTGAGCTCGGAATTCATGAATTTCTTGAGTTCATTAACATTCATTAACATCCTAATTCTGATACTGTCATGAAGTATCAGAATTAGGAAACACTTGGAACAACGAATCGTAATATCGAAAGTAAAGTATGGCTGTCTGTTAATCGAAGAAAAGATTTTGCTTCATTTCAAAGGTCCACATGTTACTATCAACCTTATTGTAAAATCCAGAAGCCGAGAAGATATGATAAATTATTACAATTCACTGTAGGTACGGACCGAAGGAAAACAAAGTAATTATATAAGGTTTCCGTTTTTGCCGATAGAGGTACGGAACCCTAAACATAAGATATATCTATAGCTTTCATAATATCTATAAATTAAATTTCTTAAAATAAAATATATCATATTAATTATAATTGATATTCTATTATCTACTATTAAGTAAAACAAAAGTATTTTTCTCTCTTTACAAATATCTTTCTTCTTTTTAATATACTAGCTGCACCTCACGGTGTTACCCGTGGTCAAAAAATAGCCTAAATAATTGATTCACAGACGTTCTACTATTATTTGTATTTATTTTTAACTATTATTTAACTATTATCTGACTTCGTTTATAGATTGAAGATGATTACAAATCACACTAATATGATAAAGACGAAAGTTTGTGAGTGTGTGTGTTTGTTACTTCTTCACGCTCAAGTGGCTGGACCAATTTTAATAAAATTTAGGATGGAGGTAGCTGACTCTTTGGACTAACACATGTGCTATTTTTTGACCACGGGTAACACCGTGAGGTGCAGCTAGTATTAGTAAAGAGAGAAATAGTTATTTGTTATACAAGGGGGGAAAGTTGTATTTTACCCGCGAGTGTTTATTTGAAACACGAGCTAGCGAAAGGATCCTATGATTGACCACGAGCGAAGCGAGTGGTTCAAAATAGAATCCTGAGCGTAGCGAGTGTTTCAATACACGAGACGTAAAATAACTTTTCGCCCGTGTATAACACAAAACTTTTCACCTCACTACAGCGAGGAAAAAAGAATAAGGGTTTATACTATATCTTTGAAAAATATCTGCAATAATGAACCAATTTGCCATTTATTAAAACTAAGGTCTAATTAGCTTTCATGTAGGTATTTTAAACGGGATTTTTCAGAAAATAAGCTCATGTCAAATTTTACTTTAGCTGCGTTGAAACGTCAAAACTCTTTCTCCACATGTGGATAAAAAGCGATTTTCTCAATAGATATCAAACCAACAAACTGGCCTTTCCGAGCTAGTGAGGTGAAAAATACTTTTGATTTACTTAATAATAGAATATCAATTATAATTAATATAGTATATTATTTTAAGAAATTTAATTTATAGATATTTAATGAAATTATATAGTAATTATATTTATAGATATTATGAAAGCTATAGATATATCTTATGTTTAGGGTTCCGTACCTCTATCGGCAAAAACGGAAACCTTATATAATTACTTTGTTTTCCTTCGGTCCGTATGTGCGTCAAAACCATTATCTCGGGAACGCGTGGAGATATCAAGTTGAAATTTAAACCATATACTCAAGTCTACAATCCCTTGAAGTCGTGAAAAAAACAATTTTCTAAATTAATAAAAAAAAGAGATACGTACATTTATAATTATTTCGCCACTCTCAAGAGAATCAGAGTATATAGGGTACTTTCCGTTGACCTAGAACTATGAAATTTAGCAACTAATGTCGTCTTATACCACCAGTACAGGTAATTATCTGAAAACTATACATTTCTAATTAAAACATTAAAAAATGTGCTTTCAAAAGTTATATGAGGACTACCCGTTTGGATTAAGTTTACCTCATTTGTATGCGGGGCCATACGTACCAGGTGCAAACTTAACTTAACCGGGTCCTACCAGTTAAGATGGGATGAGAAAGGTTAAAATTTGTAGGGAAATCTCGATGCGCGAGTTCGACTCGCACTTGACTGGTTTTTTTTGTTAGTAGGTAATACTTATTTTACTTTACTAGTATTCGGGTCTTTTTGCCGTTCTCTACGCTGCGCTGACGAACGTTGCAGTACTTTCAATATTTTATTTTTCATTGAAAATAGACAAATTTATATTTATTGTTAATGTTCTTAGAATCTGTATTAAATTGGCTTTTGGATAGTATTTTTTATATACCAAGTTTAATACAAAAAATATGAATATATAAGGGTTTGTTTACATTTTGTTAGTACTGAAAGTTTGTTATTTTAAGGATTGCGTCATATTTTGCTACGGGACCCTAAAAAACTGGCACAGGTAATGAATCGGGCATCATTTAATTACCGGATAACGCCACCAAACTTGGCTTAAAGGTCCAAACTAATCCGCCAGATTTTTTTTTCTGAACGACGGGAGCACTGTATTTTGAACCCCCCCCTCCCCCCTTCTGACGCAGTGTTCAGTCTGGCTACCGGGTGTTTTGGGCTCAGGTAGACGTGTATAATACCCGTTCCAAATGGCATTGCTGTACTCCAAAATGTCATACTGTTTCCCAATAGAAAACGAACTAGAAGTCGAATATCGCTCAACATGTTTCGAATCGGTATGCGATTCATTATTAGGAGAGCCGATCAGTCCGACGGCGGCCAACCGAGCACGACGTTAGCAAACCCGTTTTCTAGGTATTTTAATATGCATGTACACAACAACTGGTTATAAATACATTCATAACAAATGAAACATGTACAAAGGCGAACTTATCCCTATTAATGTCTGAGGGTCACGGTAGTTTTCTATTATAACCTACTTACAAGTTGTTTAAATAGTACATTTTGTTTCATTTAACTTCCAGTTTTAAAGCTTTTTTTTTCATTGGTGTTTGTGCAATGCGAATTAAGCAGACCTATGATGGCTCGATGAGGCAGTCTTTACAATTCAATGGAGGGAAAGAGCAGCATCTTCATGTACAGTACTTTTATCTCACGAGCGCGGGTGAGCCATGTTTGTGTGAGTAATGTACATGCACATTGGCTCTGTGTGGGTGAGCCGGCACTGTTCGCTCCCGAGCTCACCCACACAGAGCCAATGTGCATGTACATCTACTCACACAAACATGGCTCACCCGCGCTCGTGAGATAAAAGTACTGTATCCAAAACTGTCCGCTGAAAGGTGTTGGATTGGTGACGCTAGTGTCGCAAGAGAGCCAGGCTAGTTTCCTGTTCCTGACAGATCAAATCAGCACTTTTTTATGTCAAAAGTGCAAGTCAAAATGCTGGAATAGTTAGCACGTTTTACCCCATTTAATTTCTATTTTAATCATTTTCTAATAAAAAAATTACTCAATAATCAATCACGAGTCTCCATTGATTTGATAACGCAAAGAAAAAAGGTGAAATACCTCTACCCTCCATAAGCTGAGGTTTAATATCCTGCAGTTTATGAACGGCAGACAGTTTCACTTACTCCAGCTACTCATTCAGCCAGGTACTCATCCGGTGTTCCGAGCGCCCCGCCCGCGCGCGATAGCATCACACACGTGGTGCCGAGGTTTATGCTGCGGCTACCACCACAACACAGCGACTTACGATAACAGCCTAAGGGCTATTCGAATTTGCAACAAAAAAAAAACATGGTATAAGAAAATTGTTAAATATATAACAAAATAATGTGTAGTGTGGCGCCATCTGTGGAAGGAATGTTGTAGCTACCCTATTGCATAGTCTGTGACTTTTAAAAAAAAATAAATTCAGTTCGTTCCCATCAACGGTGTGTTTTATTATAAGAGGTTATGGGCCCAGCACGCTTCCACTGCGCCACTCTGCTCTGCTCTGCTTGTGATTATCAGTGTAATATGGCTGGGAATGTAATAACAAGTATTTCCAAATTAAAAGGAAGAGAAAACTATGAAGAATGGGCGTTTGCGGTCGAAAATTATCTTATTCTCGAGGGCATGGACGGATGTCTCAAGAAAGAAGGTGAAGCAAATGACGCCAAAGCGCGAGCAAAAATAATTCTCACAATAGAACCAGGATTATTTGTGCATATTAAGACTGAAAAAAGTGCTTTGGGTCTGTGGACGAAGCTTCAAAAAATGTTCGACGATACCGGTTTTACAAGAAGAATTGGATTATTGCGAACTCTTATTTCGATTCGACGTGAAAATTGCGAGTCCATGGCACATTATGTTACTTCAATAGTGGAAGCAAGCCAGCGGTTAAATAATACCGGTTTCAAGATCGACGAAGAATGGGTGGGATCACTACTTTTAGCTGGTTTACCCGAGAAATTCGCGCCGATGATCATGGCTATTGAGCATTCCGGTATGGATATAACGGCTGATTCAATAAAATCGAAGCTCATAGACATGGATGACTCGAGTGAAGTTAGCAGCGGAAATTGCCAGAGTGCATTTGTCTCTAGAAAATGGCAGCCGCATAGTGGCCATAGGCATGAACGAAACGCAGCTAATGTCAGTTGTACTGAAACGTCAAAGTCAAACATAATATGTTATAAATGCAAAAAACCGGGGCACTACAAGAATCAGTGCAAGTTTATAGAAAAGAAAAAACAATCGAATGCATTTAGTGCTATTTTTCTAAGCGGAAGATTCAACACTACGGACTGGTACATCGATTCAGGAGCCAGTATGCATTTAACAACTAAAAAACATTGGTTAAAGAATGTGTCAAATCAGCCATTTGTTGATGAGATTGTTATTGCGGACAAGTCAGTGATTTCTGTGAATTGTTGTGGTGAAACCCAGATAACAACAATAGTGAAGAATACAGAATATGACATACCTGTGTCCGACGTGTTGTACGTGCCCAGTCTTGCTACAAATTTGCTATCAGTTAGCCAGCTCATCAAAAAGGGAAACAAAGTTAACTTTACTGATAATCACTGCATGATTTTTAATCAAGAGAACGAACTCTTGCTACGGCAGATTTGGTGGACGGTGTTTACAAGTTAAATGTGAAACAAGTTGATTGTTTGTTTACACCAGTTTCGGGGCGTGTGTGGCATCGAAGATTTGCGCACTTGAATAGTACCGATCTTGATAAAATGAGAGATGGTGCAGTTGTCGGCATGACATACACAGATAAGTCTCAAGTGAACCAAACAAACTGCATTGTGTGCTGTGAGGGCAAGCAAGCACGGTTACCTTTCTCAAATATGGGTAACAGAAGTGAAGAGTTGCTTCATACGGTGCATGCAGACATTTGTGGTCCTATGGAAACCAAGTCTATTGGAGGATCCAAATATTTTTTGTTATTTGTGGATGACAAAAGCAAAATGGTCTTTGTTTACTTTTTACGGACAAAGGATCAAGCACTTGATAAATTTAAAACCTTTAAGAATATGGTAGAAAACCAGATAGGAAAACGAATAAAGGTTTTAAGAACAGACAATGGTTTAGAGTTCTGTAATAGGCAGTTTGATAATTATTTAGAAGAAGCAGGAATATTACACCAGAAAACCAATCCGTACACCCCACAGCAAAATGGATGTTGTGAGCGTATGAACCGTACAGTAGTGGAAAAAGCCAAATGTTTGTTGTTTGATGCAGGACTAACCAAGAGATATTGGGCAGAAGCAGTACATACTGCAGTTTATCTGAGAAACCGGTCAATAGCATCAGGATTAAACAATCAAACGCCATATGAAGTGTGGACAGGAGAGAAACCTGATGTTAGTCACTTACGTATATTTGGCAGTAAAATAATGGTGCACATACCGAAGGAAAAGAGACATAAATGGGATAAGAAGGCTACACAGTGTATTTTGGTTGGTTATCCAGACAATGTAAAAGGATATAGAGTGTACAATCCCAACAATAACACAATAACAACGAGTCGAGATATTGTTGTGATTGAGGAGGGGAATTGTGCTACTGAGATTCCAGTGAACATAGCCGAATCGACCATTGATTTTGTGGTCAACGCGGAGACACTAGAAGCAGTGGGAGAGCAACCGAGTATGAGTGTTTGTGACATGAACCTGAAATCAGAATCCAGTTCCGGGGCAGTTGAGGATGCAGTTAGCCAGGATCCAGGCAGCATCAGCTCCGAGGAAGATGAATTTCTTGATGGTCAAGAAAGTCAAATCCCTACTCCAGTTCCAGAGCAACAGGTGGTCAGTCCCGGATCACCAGTCGTCGATGAGGATGGGCCAAAGCAGTGTCGTATTCGTAAAAAGCCTGAGCGGTATGGCTTTGCCAGTGTGAGTGCGGGTTGTGAAGTGTTTGATGGTAGTGAAATATCACTCCAAGAAGCTCTAAGTGGAGCAGAAAGTGTACAGTGGGCGCAAGCCATGGATGATGAATTGAAATCATTCAAAGAGAATGATGCTTGGGAAGTTGTGGCCTTTCCAGTGAACAGTACAGTCGTGCCTTGCAAATGGGTGTTCAAACGAAAAATAGACAGTGACAATAATATAAGATATCGTGCAAGATTGGTGGCTAAGGGGTTTGTTCAAAAGCCTGGCATTGATTTTGATCAAACGTTCTCACCTGTACTGCGACATTCATCTTTAAGATTGCTTTTTGCCTTGGCGGCTCAGATGAAGCTTGATGTAACACATCTTGACGTTAAAACTGCGTTAAATGGCTTCTTGAAAGAGACAGTTTACATGAAAATGCCAGAAGGTTTTGAATGTAAGGATAGTATAAATAAAGTACTTAAACTAAAGAAAGCCATCTATGGTTTAAAGCAGTCTTCAAGAGCCTGGTACCAAAGAGTTGATAGTTTTTTGGAAACAATTGGTTTTAAACGATCTCAACTCGAACCCTGCCTGTATACTAAAATAAATGGTTCAGATAGAATATTTATTGCTCTGTATGTTGATGATTTCTTAGTGTTCTCAAACAATGTGTTAGAAACTGAGAAAGTAAAGAAAAGTCTGTCATCAATTTTTAAAATTAAAGATATGGGTAGTGTTAAGCAATGCCTCGGTATGAGGGTTCATGTAGATAAAGTAAATGGTTGTGTAACTTTAGATCAACAACAGTACATTGAAAAATTGTCCCAAAAATTTAATATTCAGAATTGTAAGCATGTACATACACCTATTGAATCTAAATTGAATTTAAGTAAAAGTGAAATCTGTAATACTCAAGTACCTTACCAACAGCTGATTGGTAGTATGATGTATTTAGCTGTACTCACTAGACCAGACATTGTTTTTTCAGTAAATTACTTAAGTCAATTTAATAATTGCTACAATGATGTACACTGGGCTTATGCCAAGAGTCTTAAAATATTTAAAAACAACAAAAGATTTTTGCCTGAAATATACTGCTAATGGAAATCCTAAACTACAAGCTTATGTTGATGCCGACTGGGCTAGTAATGTATTAGACAGACGCTCTTATACAGGGTTCTTCTTTGCTCTTTCTGGTGGTGCTGTCTCATGGGAAACTAGGAAGCAAGTTTCTGTTGCCTTGTCCAGTACTGAGGCAGAGTACATGGGTATATCTGATTGTTGTAAAGAAGTTATATATCTAAGGAATTTACAATATGAATTAACTAATGAGTTGTATATAATAACTGTTTTCAATGACAATCAGTCTGCACAGAAGTTGGCAAGTAATAATTGTTTACATAAAAGATCCAAACATATAGATATTCGTTATCACTTCTTTAGAGAACATTTAAATGCTAATGTTATACAATTAAGATATTTACCAACTTCAGACATGCCTGCTGATTTATTTACTAAGGGGTTGAATACAGTTAAACATTATAAATTTTTAGAAATGTTAGGTTTAAATAAATAAGTTATCTTTTAGTTTTATTTTGTTATGTGGGAGTGTTAAATATATAACAAAATAATGTGTAGTGTGGCGCCATCTGTGGAAGGAATGTTGTAGCTACCCTATTGCATAGTCTGTGACTTTTAAAAAAAAATAAATTCAGTTCGTTCCCATCAACGGTGTGTTTTATTATAAGAAAAATAATCTTTCATAGGGGAATATTAGAAAAAGTGACCAGCAGTATGGCGTAAGTAATAGTTCCAAAAGGCTGCGCAAGCGGCGCTGCCCGTCTAGCACAATTATGCTTCGTGACTTGTCGCGCGAGATAGCGCTACCCGTCACCCTCTCACATTACTGCACAGAAAGAGACGGGTAATTATCTCGCGCGAGAAATAGTCGCGTACCTATGACGGTTATCCTAGAGGTCCTGGTCTCTTGTCCTGTCAGTTTGTCCAATTTTATCTAGCTGGGCTTTACATTATTATCGCGGTGGGCGCCCCCGCCGGCGGAGGCATCATTTCTGTATAGTGTGCCTGTCATGTCGCTGTCGTTTTCTCTCGTCCCTCTCAAGGTAGTAGTCCGCGTCATGGTTGACAGTAGGGTCGCCCTCTGATTCTGTGTCCGAGATGACGTCATAGGGGTACCATCTTTTGATGGTGGCCGTGATGACGTCATCTGGGTCTGTCAGTATATGTCTTGGTCTGCGGACTAGAAGTTGCCTAGCTAGTCGTAGACCTATCCAGTCTGTCTCTGTTTGGGCAATGTCACGTAAACGTCCCGTCATTCGTCTGCATTTAGGGGGGGTTCCTTATGGGGACCTGAAAATACGCTTTTACTGGAGGGGACGCCTTCTTTACTAATTTGTTGGGGTGATTGGGGGGGCTATCAAATAATTTCTTTGATAGCTCTCTTAAATGTGCGTGTATTGTAGGTACCTGGGCGTCGTGATGTATGGATAAATTGGTTACGTACCATGGTGCATCTGTGCCACGTCTGAGGAATCTATTTTGTATTACCTGCAGGGCAAGAGCTTCTGTGAGCCCACATGGGCGAACATAGGGCTGGCATAAGTTAAAATTGGACGTACGCAGGCGATGTGCAGAAGAAGGTACTTGACCTTGGGGGTCCATGGTATCGGGCTGTCATTAAGGGTGATTTGATCGAGCTTATGGGATTTGTAGACCGGAGTGGGGGATGTGTGGAAAATGATCGCCGCGCTCTCTTCTCCGCATTAACTTGCCAAAGTATGGGTTTCCGCAGGGAAGTGCCCCTCCACACTATCATATTCACCCAACCTCGGCCAACTTCGCGAGTAGTGTAGGGTAGCTTAACGATAGCGAGTACGCTCACGTTAACTCATGGAGTCAAACCACGATAACTCTCCCAAGAAAATGAACTGTCAAAGCATACAAACTGACTCACTCACTTTGTATGGTTTGACAGTTAATTTGCTCTAAGGGTACAGTTACTTTTGATGCTGACGGCACTATTTCTGTTCTCCAGGACGGCAACAAGGAGCCAACACGCCTCATCATCTGCTGGGAGTGCGACGCCATCATGTCTAAGATCGTCCGCTTCAGGCAGCAGGCCTGCAAGGCCCAGAAACGTCTCTCCAGCATCGCTGAGGGCCGGACCATGGCGCAGAATACGTTTGTTTTGATTGTGAGTATTTATAGAATAGAATAGAATGAAAATTTATTCGTTAACATACACAAAGTGGACAACAAATATTAGAAATGAAATAAAATCGTTGTTGTATAAATGCTGGCCCGGGAACCAGCGCTGGTCTTCCGGTGAAACCTATCGGTGACGCTATGGTGAACCGCACCACACGGTGGAGTATGGTTTATATTTAAACTTTATTGCATATTTACAACATATTACAAGCTGCAGAAGTCCCGTGTCTACGCCATTTTGAAAATTTTCGACCCATTTGTATTGATCCGACCCTGTATACTTATCGAACCTTCTCTCAAAATAACATGAGGATCGATTGAGAAATGTGATCTCTAGCTGAGAATAGCCGGAAAGCATCCGAATATCCAAACAGCGGGATATACGAAATAATTTTGGCCCAAGCTGAAACGAAGACTCTTCGCTCGCTGGGGAAAAAATAATGCAACATGTCACTAATGTTATAAAACCTAAAGTTTGTGAGTGTGTTTGTTTGTCACTTCTTCACACACAAAGGGCTGGACTAATTTTGATAAAATTTGGTATGGTGGTAACACCATGGATTAACACTTAGTTTACTTATCATCTAAAATGTATTCCCATGGCATGGGCGTATAATACCGCGGGGCGCAACTAGTGTTTCATAAATGTAGCTTAATATATTAAGCTTATAAGCTCAATTAGTAAAAAGGTACCTACGTAAAATTGTTTTCTCAAATATTGCAATGAAATGTTGTCATAACGTACGTTATAACAGGCTTCGAAGTAAGTATCAGGCGGAACAACTCGAGAGAAGAGTAATTTTTCTGTGTTCATAAACAGGCTAATCAGTTTTTTTTTTTTTGAGTGGTGTATTTTTTTACATTTTTTAATAGAATATTTTATCGATTCCGTCTTAATGTGGAAATACCACATTTTTACCGAATGTAACGATAAAAGATTCTATAAAAAAATGTAGAAAAGCGCCATCTCTCTCGCGGTCCTCGCACTTGCTGTAAAGCAATGGGGACTGAGGATCGTGCGTGTAAACGCACATCCTAGGGTATGGCTAATGCGCATAAGCACTTTAAGCACACATGACACAGAGGGCGCTCCAGTAGCGTAGAATTATGGAATCAAAGATTTGGTGTGATTGACGTAACGATGTGATAGCTCAGTTGGTAGAGCACTACGCCGGAAACGTAGGGTCGCAGGTTCGAGTCCTGCTTACATTGCAGTGGATCACATTCAATTTTTATTTCATAATTTACCTTTGTGTCAATATTTATAAAAGTAAAAATGGTGTATTTTTTATTCATTGCATATGTTTGAGAAAAACACTAAATATACATGCCTTAGCCGTGAAAAGGGCTTGCCGGCTTCGTCTATACCTACTCACTTCGCTAGCCCTTCTTTGCCGGCGTCTGCAGTAATGTGCTATATTGTCTGTTTCAGCCGCCGATATCCGGCGCCCGCGGCGCTGGCCCGGAAGCCATATTGGAATACCGCACGCAGACGCAAGCCGATCCGACGCAGCCGTTGCTTCGCGTTGTAAGATACGGTCAGCACTATTTATATTATACTAGCGACCTGCCCCGTCTTCGCACGGGTGCAATGTTATAGCATTATAAACATAGTATAAAACAAAGTCGCTTCCTTCTGTGTGTCCCTATGTATGCTTCGATCTTTAAAAATACGCAACGTATTTTGATGCGGATTTTTTTTAAATAGATAGTGATTTAAGAGGCAAGTTTATAGTTTGTTTTATGTAGTGACAAATTCAGCCACAGTCGTAGAAGAGGCCTCCGTTATAGAAGCGCTACTCCGATGTTCAAAGTTCGACCGTCGAATGTGCCGTCCCTCTCGATCTCCTGCCAAAGTATATTTGAATGAGCGGAACAGCACTATACGACGATCGAATTTCGAATATCGTAGTAGCATGGTAGTAGCCCTTAATGTGCCTGCCCGTCTAGCAGCCAGTGTTGCTAACTCAGACCCTGAACTCCTGACAAGAAGCTAAATCAAGTGTAAAATATCACCACCAGATATCCAACATTTCCCAAATAAAAAATCCACTAGATTTCGCTAAAATATAAATATTCAAAATCAGATATCTAAGTCCGTTTTTGCTCTCATTTGACAATATTAATCATGAGTTTAACACGATTATGTTAAAATTATATTTATTACTGCAATCATGTTCGTATTTTTTAAGCCGAAAACAGCGACGTTGCCCGGGCCGTGCCGATAACTGTGATAATGTGTTTTCGTAAACTGCTAGAGTCAAACCACGCTCTCTTCCAAGCAAATTAACTGTCAAACCATGCAAAGTGAGTGTGTATGGTGACAGTTCATTTGCTTGGAAGAGAGCGTGGTCTGACTGTCGTTTGATGTTGAACTTTGTGCTTTGTCAGCAGTGCTCCCGGACGGAACCGCGGCGCCACTGCCACCGGTGCCGCTCCCCAACTCGCTTTCCAACCAATCTTCACTGCTAGAGCTGCTGGAGGGTATTAACGGTAAGTAGCCAACATAAGACCGTTTATAGAGTCTGGCCATCGAAACGTGATACTGTAAATTACCGCCAAATTTAAAAATTCTAGCACATATTTCATCGCCAATGAGCAATGACTGATACCAATGCAATGGTGCAGATATATTAGTCATTGGCGATGAAAAATATAATATCAAAGGTACCAAAACTGTTTAGCCCTAGTTTGTACAGCGATACTAGAGCTAGAATTTTAAAATTTCGCGGTCATTTTCAGTATCACGTTTCGATGGCCAGACTCTAGTATGAATTATGTTTTGAGTCCGCATAAACTTAAGTACTTTTGTTTATTAAGTGATGATGTGAAAACCAATACACTTTTTTTGACGACGCGGTTGGCGCAGTTTGTAGAGCACCTGCCTACTGAGCCGGCGGTCCCGGGTTCTCGAATATTTGTGCTTGTTATGGTTGTTCTATGTATTTAAGGTGACGGGTAATGCGAAACTAGCGCCACTTTCGATTTTTTTCTTATGCCTTCATAATCTGATATTTTTTTAGAAATAGCTGAAGTCTAGGAGCTAGCAAAACACCTTTAATATTTATTAAATCACTATATACAATTTGTTCACTGTAGTTTACCTTACAAAACTTGTTCACGTCAAAGGCGGCCACAATAGTTTTGGGCAAGTTTTAGAGACAACTAATTTAAAGAACAAGAAATTGTTTATAATGATTTAATAAACACTAAAGGTGTTTTTCCAGCTCCTAATATCTTGCAA
Organism: Apotomis turbidana; assembly: GCA_905147355.2. NCBI lineage: Eukaryota > Metazoa > Arthropoda > Insecta > Lepidoptera > Tortricidae > Apotomis > Apotomis turbidana. The sequence goes on along the minus strand of LR990305.1, from coordinate 10,032,786 downwards.
TTACTGAAAATTGATTTGGTTTGGAAGATAAAATAAAAGTTCGTAAGTGGCGCTAGTTTCGCATTACCCGTCCCCTTAAGTATATATCTATACGAGTATGTATATCGTCGTATACCCATAACACAAGCCTTTTTGAGCTTAATTAGGGACTAGATCGATTTGTGTGAGGTTGTCTGATATTTATTTAAAACCAATATTTTTATGATTTCAGAGTGAACATTGAAGATCACGACGACAGCGTGCTCTTTCTAAGCGAGAAAACGGTTTTTGGGTCCATATAGGATCTTTGGTTTGTATTTGGGCGTTGTTTAAAAAAAAAAGTGTACCTCTGTGAATATTTATAACAACATTATTTTTGAGTTAGCTAATGGTGTAGTCATACATTCAAACCTCATACAAGAAAAAAAAAACAAAATTTAGTATATGAAAAAAAAACAGTGCGTCAAAGAAAAAAAAACATTCATACAAAATACAAAAACGTGACGTCAAGATCTGGATATTTTGGGACACTCTTTCTTTTATCGGTTTGGATGTACAAACAATTCTGAAAAAAAAAAAAGGCATCAGTACACTTTTTTTAAACGCCCATCGAAAGGGAGACTGAATAACGTAAGACGGTATATATCGAAATCATGAATTTACATAGTATTTTCTACAGGGTGGAAGAAAAATTGTGCCAAGGGGACATTAGGTATACTAGTCGGATATTGCAAATTAAAGGTAAATTTTTTCCAATTTGGGCGAATTTACGGCACCGATGCGGATAGTATTCGATAAAAAAAATGTACATGTTTTTGGTTTGTGATAAAAAAATCAGGAGACACTGTTTTTTTTCTTTTACTTCATATTTATTTTGGAAATTAGTAATCGCCGATTTTAGCCGCTCGATTTTAAGTGAATATTTTTGAGTTTAGCAGTACTTATCTCGAAAGTGTAATTTTATTCAGACAATTTACTAATAATAAAAAGACAATTTAATAATTGAAGAACCACACAAAGCCAAAATGTTAGTGAAGAGAACCCTAATGGGTAAACATAAATAAATGTAGGTACATTAATAGATAACTTTCCCTGTACTTAGCATACAATCTTTAAATAATAAGATTAGCTAAGCAAATATGTAATTCGTACTTTTTTTTTTCTGAAATAAACAGTTTAAATTTTTTTTTTTTTTTGGTACGATAGAGGTAAACAGAGAGGCCGGTATTGGATTTCAATAAGCCACTATTTTAGAGCATGCTGTATAAGTGTCCCCCACTTTATATCTTATGGAAGTTGCACACGTCGACTTTTTGCAACGATTCAGTAGGCTGGGTACAATTCTTCGAAGAACATTAAATTATATATTTTTCGATAGTCAGTCAGTGATTATGCAGTGCAGGTCATGATTTATGTTCATGTTTTTTCTTAATTATTTTTTATAATTGTCAATTTGACAGTTCGCAACAGTGTTGCAACGTGCGCCTGTTTTGCGCGACATCGGGTAAAGGAAGATTGGAGGAGAAATAATTCTGTATGGGGGTATTGCTTTCTAAAAAAACCGGCCAAGAGCATGTCAGGCCACGCTCAGTGTAGGGTTCCGTAGTTGCCCATCCTTCACAATAGACGAAAATTATGAGAAAGATTGCTAGCTCTATAAAAAGGTCGTAAACACCAAGGTATCCGTAATTACTTAAATTTATTATTATTTAAACTTAAAATTATTTTAAAATTTTTGAAGTAGTAGGGCCTCGTGCAGGGTCCGTCCGGATTGTTACTACCGTCTTGCCTGCTAACCCACCGCCAAACAGCAATGTTCGCATTGTTGTGTTCCGGTGTGGGGGTAAGATAGCCGGTGAAATTACTAGCATAGAGGCATTCTATCTTCGTCCTCCGGGTAGGCAAGCACTTGTGACTCCTCTGGTGTTGCAGGTGTTTATGGGCGACGGTTATCGCTTTCCATCAGGCGATACGTTTGCTCGTTTGCCCCCTATGACATAAAAAAAAAAACAAAAAAAAAATACTTATTACCTTCTGGACGGTATCGATTATACGCGCCAGATTGAGCGAAATGTTTTAATACAGTATGGCACGAAGTATAAGAAATAAGAACACCGCGAGGCACTTACGTCATTTTAAAGAAAATTTTATTTAATATTTATTAAACTCCTGACTTTATCAAAAAATAATGTTCGGAGACCCCTATTATTTTTAAAAGACCTATTTAACGACACCCCACACACTATATTTGGAACGAAAAAAATAATAATCACCCCCACTTTAGGTACAGGAGGTACCAGAAAAAAAGTTTATTTTTCTTTACTTTTTATTTTACCGTTTTGTCGGCGTGATACATACACATACTCATACCAAATTTCAGCTTTCTAGTACTAACCTAATGATCACGGAGCTAAGCCGCGGACGGACAGACAGACAGACGGACAGAAGGACATTGCGAAACTATAAGGGTTCCTAGTTGACTACGAAACCCTAAAAATTACTGACTATTGAGTTTTTTTCAGCGTTTCTTCTCAACAGTGGTATCTTGTGAAATGCCGGTAGACTCAGACTTGTAAAAGTGCACTTGTGGCTTACTTGCAGAATAAACTTCATCACTCATTGTATCGCGACTTGCGCCTTTCTCGGTGCTAAAACGCGGCTGGGTCGTTTTTGTATTTGATCCGCTTTTTTTTATTGCGATGTCAGGACTGTTTAGTGGTTGAGGGTATATTATTAATGACTAGCCAGTCTAGCACATCTATGGTTCGCGACATAGCATCACCCGTCACTCTCTCTCTCAGTACTGTACAGATAGAGATAGGTAGGATATCTCGTGTAAGAAAGAGTCGCGGGTCACAACAGTTGTGCTAGAGCTGTCAAACCACGTTAACTCTTCCAAGCAATGAACTGTCAAACCATACAAAGCGAATTAATTATTTTTATTAAAGCAGTAACGTCTGCTAACGTAAACCAAATGTTTACAATGAAGTGAAAAATGGCTCTGACATCTGGTTCGGTGGTCCAGTTGGTAGGACGCCCGTGTTGGCCCGGAAAGCCGTTGGAAACGCAGGTTCGAATCCTGTCTCAACCATTAAAAAAAAAATCGCTTCATTGTAAACATTTGGTTTACGTAAGCAGACGTTACCATTTTAACAAAAATAACTAATTCGGGTGTAGCACATCGTTACTATCGATTCTCAACAAATTTGAGACGATGGTGCCGGCTATAAAGTCTAAATCTTTACGGTAGATGGCTCTACGATGCCACCCTAAGGCATGTTGAAGCAGCTGGTTGAAAGATTCAATGGCTCTGATATCTGGTTCGGTGGTCCAGTTGGTAGGACGCCCGTGTTGGCCCGGAAACGCAGGTTCAAATCCTGTCTGAACCATTAAATTTTTCGCTTCATTGTAAACTTACAAGGTGAGTCAGTTAGTATGATTTTGACAGCTTATTGCTTAGAAGAGAGCTTGGTTTGACTGTAGTCGCTACTGAATCGCTCCAAAAAGTCGCCGTGTGGGATTCCAAGGGGGTCTATGATGGTTGCTTGTATCACGTGATAAATAAGTGACAAAGCATCCATTACGTTTTGAGACAATGCGAGTGTGAGTGACTTATGCTTTTGTCACTGATCACGAGACAAACGCAACCATCATAGGCCCCAAATTAGTGTTATTGTCAGGTTTCTCAAATCAAGAGAACCATAATACTACGTATTAAAGTACAATGTGTAGGAAAAATGGTTTTGTGTTATTTAATGTTTAGGCACATTCAAGTGTAGGTAAACCTATAAGTACCTGGTTATTTTGTATTTAGTTAGTAAGTTGACAAAATGATATCCCAATTTTTGTATATTTTTATCATATCTACTTTAATTAACTTAATGGTTGAGGTTCACTATATCGAAACAGGTAGTTCTGGGATCCAATCTTTGATTCTATTTCGATATCTACTTAGACAAGACTTTAAAGTCTCTGTCATTCTGTGGCTTTTTAACTAACATCAAAAAAGGGGGAATTTTTTAAATGTTTCCCTATTATTCGTAGCAGACTGGACCGATTTGGGAAATATTTTTTTGTTTTAAAGGGAGAAAACCCTAAAACAAACTAGTTAGTTAATCGTTAATAATCGTGGTTGCGTTTATCACGTTATAAATACGTGAAAAAGCATCTGTCACTCATATTTACTCGCGTTTTGTCAAAACGTGACGGATGCTTTGTCACTTATTTATCGCGTGATAAACGGAACCATCATAGGCCCCCAGGTTATAAAAAAAAATATTAAATTAAATTTGCTTTTGCAGTTTTACGTCACTTAAAAGCTACTGTTGTACATCTCATTGTTGCCAAAAACTACCTGTTTAAAAAAATATAATATTAAAGACTGTGATAAACTTAGTCGAAGTGTTTGAGCGGGAAAAAGGAAAACAAATGTAACCATTGATACTTTAGGGAGTGTATGGTCGATGGGTTGTCGAGCAGGGATTCTCCCTATATATTGATGTCGAGATGCAAAGTCGGAATGAATTTTATTTACAAATACACAGCCTTTTATACACAAATTTTGATTTATTTCTTAAAACTAGGAAATGCTGGCACTCGGGTGATTTCTACGGAATCCGCGCCCTATCACGCGATGTGTTCACTGAATCGGTCTTCTGTCCCGTACAGTGCGCGTACAGATGACAGGGATGGAGGGATGTGGGCGGAGCTTGTCAATATCGTTCGAGCTGCACGTGTCCTTCGGCGAATCATAGCTGTATTTCTAGTTAGTCTGCCATAAGCGCTGGCGCGGCGCGGCTGTCGTGCGCTGCGTGCGCCGGCCTCACGGCATCAGCTGCTGTCGTATATGAATGTATTTCAGCTATGCGTAGCTACAATACCATGATCAAAGCACAGAGAAAAATTGGATTACCGGTCCAACGTGTCAACCACTCTACCACCCCAACACCAGGAGACCTTTTGAATTTTTCCTTATGCTTTGTGTGTTGATGTTTGCAGTGTGTATTTGATAGATTTTACACCTTAGCGAGCTATATGTGAACACAAAAAAAATGTGGTGTTACCACTTTAAAAAATAATAAAACATATGTCTCATAAATTAAGAAAAGGTTGTTTTGTTTGTTACCTAATTTTTATTAAAACTTTCGTGAGACATATTTAATTATTGTATTAAGCGGTTTACACTCACGTGAAATTGTCAGGAACAAGCTGATTCACATCACCATCCAGCACACTTGTCGTCAGTACCGCGGGCGCTCATTAATAGGGCTCTGCGTTTATGCGACCCGCAGTACGTGAATAAAGAGTTGGCGCATGTGCGACAAGTGTTGGAGAGCAATGGATACAAGTGGAGACATAGTCAGCGTGTAGCGAACCCGAGTGCAGCGCAACGACCGCAGACTGTGGAAAGAGCACCTGCGTACTTGCCTTATATTAAAGGGGTGACGGATACCATCGGATCGCTCCAGGCAGGTGCGGCCGGCTAGCCCCGCCCCCTGCTAATTATTGATCATCGGATGCAGCCATACTAGGCTTCCGGCTTCTCATGTTAAGAAAAAAAAAAAAAAAAACCATCGGACACATGTTACGCCGCCGATACAGTATTAGAACCTGGTTCCGTCCGTTGACTAAGGTAAGGCAGTTGTTGCAGTCACCTAAAGATAAAGATCCGTTCGGTAGCCCGGGCGTATATGAAATACCCTGTGAGTGTGGCAAGGCGTACATAGGGGAGACGGGACGTAATGTGTCTGCAAGGTTGTCTGAGCACATACGCAGTGTACGGAAGCAGGACACGAATAATTCCGCGGTCGCTGAACATGTCGTCGAAGCCGGTGCGTCTCATTTCGTCCGTTTCGAAAAGCAAGAGTGTTGGTACGTGAGAAACGTTGTATACAACGTAAGGTACACGAAGCTATCGAGATCGGACGGCGCCCGAATTTTAATAGAGACGGCGGTTGGGCTTTACCTCCAGCATGGAAGCCTGTGCTTCCGGCGGCGAAACATATTGTGCGTTTGGACAATCCCGTGAACACCATTAGTCAAGTGTGCGTAATGTCTATTGATGACAAAAGTGACGTTGGAGTGCTGGACTTACAAGTTGCGGGCTTGCAAGCACCCCCCGCCCCCGCGCCATCGGCGCGCGCGCTCAGAGCGGAACGTCGGTCAAAGTATCAGCAGTGACGAGTTTGCCGCGGCGGTGTACGGGCAGCCGTCCCTGATGAAGGGCTCCATACGAGTTCGAAACATGTCGGGCCGTTCCTGACAATTTCACGTGAGTGTAAACATGGTGTAAACCGCTTAATACAATAATTACCTAATTTTTGATAGCATTTCATATATTTTTTTAGGTTCGAAATAATTTATAATATAGGTATTTGAGTGTTACCTGTAAATCACGATATTGGTCATTCTCACCGTTAAAATTGACTTTTAAAACGATTTTTTTTGTTTAAAAATTATTAAAATATACTTACTTAAATTCCATTAAATTAAGATAACTTTTAGGAACGGTAAGGATTGAGACAAAGCTCAATTTAACGATGAGATAGACCACACCTACAATTCCAATTCAATTTTCTTTTCTTAACGCATTCACTGCCTGTAACGCATAGGTATATGCGTTCACTGTCATACAATAAGTTTCCTCCTGGCAGTGAATGTCTTTAATGTTAACATTTAGTAGTGTTGATAATATGGAAACTTTATAAATAATAAATGTACCTTCACATCAATAGGGTCGTAGAAATAAGTTTCACTCTTAATCATACAGGATGAAATAATTGGATGGATGTTTTGCGTAAAAGGGTTAAATTAAAGTCAAAGTGTTTTATTTGTTAAACATAGGTGATTGCTGCATAAATACAGAGATGTTACAAATGTAACATCCATCAAGGAAATCCTTGTGTTGCACTATGTTTTGCCATTTTAAGTTTTTTTAAGCAATTGTTTTTTTAGGCTTTTCTTAATCGTGGCGGATGGGATAGGTTTCCCTACAGTTGACTCTACATTGGAAACTTATACAAGAAAAAAAAACGCAATTTGGTATGAAAACATATCTTCCAGTGCGTTACGTTCATCGAAATTAAAAACAATATTAATACAAAAACGTGACGGTCTGGAACGGACATTGTTACATACAAAAAAGTTCATTTATGTATATATTTTTTTTAAACGGTATTTTTTTTGATTTCCGTATTCTATCATGATTAAGGGGTCGCATGAACCCTAATAAAAGATAAACATTATGGATCGCACTGGGTAGTCTCAAGTGTGGGATCGGGCCTTGGTACATGAAATGAACTAATTTAACATTTAGCTGGTAATTCTATTCAAATAAGGAGATATGTGTGACAAGCGAAATGATTCAGTATAAATACTGCAATATCAGGAACACTCGAGTATTATTTCGCCTGCTGACAACCAAGTCACTATTTATGTCACTGCTCTTCTAAACCTCGTATCTAGCTAGTAAATTGCTGCCGTGCTTAGGGCTTGTGCACAAATCACGTGAGGTTAAATAGGGGGGAGGGGGGTCACGAAACAATCACGATATATCACGTTGGGGGAGGGGGTACAAGTAGCCGAAAAAAACCTCACGTGATTTGTGCACAAGCCCTAAGGTAAAGGCGACCTTTTGTACGGAGATCCATAGCAAAAGGTCGCCTTTTACCGTAGCACGGCAGATTCATACTGAGGTACGAGTTTTGTTTCAAGTAGGTATTTGTTATACTTTGTCAGTTTTGGTTGTCAATCGACATACAGTAACTATGGTACCCTTATAAATACCGACCATTCTCCTATCGTGTGATACGCCTTCACGTCGACATTGGCGAAATACATCTTGCCAACCCAGCAAGAAGTGAAAGCCACAAAGGGGGAAAAAAATATGGTAAAGCCTGACCAGAAATATATGAGGATGCGCCATATTGCGGAATTTCACTGGAACGAATTTCTTACACTGGCAATGATTTTATGATCATAGGAACTGACAGATATTTAAACTAATGTCATTAGAGTGCGGATTGCGATTGGTTGCAAAATTGTTGCCATATAAATCTTATAAATAACGCCCTCTTGACAATCCTCATATATTTCTGGTCAGGCTTTACCTTAAAGTACTTAACTGAATGTTGTGTTTATTATAAATGTGATCGAATATAAAATAAACAATTGACGTATTAAATTGTTTCTTTACATGATTATACCATTATTTCAAACAATTGCTTTATTAATCTTAGTAAAACTTTTGTAAGACATCTTTAATAATAAAAACGGTTTAAAACTCACGTAAAAACGACTGCCCGACGTGTTTCGAACTCGCATGGAGATCTTCATCAGGGACAGCTTACCGTATAGAACTGCTGTCAGCAAACCGTACGTTTTCAAACCCCATAATTCCGCCGTTTCGAAATAAATCGAAAAACTAAATCGACAAAAAATAACGTTCCTAGCCACAAAATTTCATGAGAATCGTTTGAGAAACTGTCCTCTACTTCTAGGCAAGAACAACCGGAACGCATTTGGACATCCGAACATCCGGACATATGAAAGAATTTTGAGCCAAGCCGAAGCAGAGACGCTTCGCTCGCTCGGGCAATTTGCATAGTTTCATATTTTGCATATAACGTGGTGAAAATCCTAATTTAGCGCTATGATAATCTATTTATTTATTAATTTAATCTTTATTGCACAAAAGAAAACATCGTACAAAAGGAGAACTTCATGCCATGAGGCACTCTCTACCAGTCAACTTTAGGGCAAACGGAAACATTTTAAGCGGTGCAATATATAGCAAAAATATAAAACTCACTTTCTAGTAATGTCAAATAAAACGACAACCACGCTTTAATTTTTTATTTATTTATTTATTGTTGAAGAGAACCTTTATACAAAAGTACATACCGGTTCTATAAAGCTAGTATTTCAATAACATCGTATATTTTATACATGATACTGTTAAGATGATGTATGACCACCCTTATAATACCATAGAGTTTGTTCCTACGCATGCATAGCCTATAATGTTTGTCTGTGTCGACACTCTACTTCCCGTCCTCTCTTCTCTCTGGCTCCGCCATTGCCGATGGTGCGTACACGATTTAGTTGTGAATATTATATATTTAATTACGCTAAATATCGTCAACTGCTTGTTATAAACGTTGTCTATCAAGCTATAATAAACGCTGTTATAAATGCTTGCTGTCTGGTTTTTGTTCCTGATACTCCACTGCGAACCTCAACTGCTCTCGGCAGTTTTATAGGTTATGTTGCCCAGTGCATAAACCATGATGGTATAAGCTTTACAAACCAGACAACAATTAACAGCAGTGGTGGCATATATATACATCTACGCGACTCATCGAAAGTCGTCGCAGCGTTCGTCGTAGTCCAACTTTGTCGTCGGTCGATTGCCGTGTCGTGGCGAGAAGTTTTGACACGTGAGTTCTAGCTGCATATTATAGAAAGAAATGGCTCAGGAGCAAGCTGCATCTGCACCGACCTATTCCAGTCATCATATTGAAAAACTTAAAGGTGTTGAGAACTATCCGACCTGGAAATACCAAATTCGGATGTTACTCTCCTTGGAAGGTCTTTGGGAAGCAGTGTTAGGAACGGACCCGGATGCCAGCCACAGCAACCGCGCGCTCGCCCGCATCGGTTTAAGCGTGTCCACGTCTTGTCTACAACATATACGCAATGCCGATACGGCAAAAGCAGCATGGGATGCGCTAAAACGTGTTTTTGAAGACAAATGTTTATTTCGGCGTGTTCTCCTTCTGCGACAGTTACATAGAGTGGAATACTGTCAATTTAACTGCATGTCTCGATACCTCGAGGCGATCATGGGTCTGGTTCACCAATTAGCAGACATAGACAAAGTCATTGATGACAAAGAATTGGTGGAACTGATTCTCAGTGGTTTACCTGAGGAGTATGATTCTTTAGTTAGTAATCTGGAGACTGCTAGCATCACCAATGCAGACTTGACTAGTGAAATGGTTCGCTCAAGATTATTGCAAGAAGAATCTAGAAAGAAGGTTGGCAGTTCGAGTCTTGATGAAGCTGCTCTCTTCTCCAATTCAAAGAAGCTTCATAGCGGGGCAGTAAAGAAAATAATTTGCCATTATTGTGGCAAGGCCGGCCACATTAAGGGCAAGTGTTTCAAACTTCGTAAGGATAAGAAGAATCGCTCGCTACTGGCTACATCGGAGAATGACACAACAGCATTTTTTGTGACCAAGACGGGCTGGTACATCGACTCTGGGTGCTCCAATCATCTGTGCAATAATAAGAAGATGCTCAACAATTATGAAGAACTCCCGAAGGGAGGCAGTAAGGTGACACTGGCCAATAATGAGACTTTGACGGCTGAAGGCATCGGTGAACTACAGCTACAAGGAGCTGTGAATAAAATAGATAAGGTATTATTTGTTCCTAATTTGTCAGCTAATTTATTATCTGTAAGCAAACTTTGCGACAAAGGTCTTACTGTTGTTTTTGATAGAGAGAAGTGTAGTATATATAAGAATTGTGAAATTCATGGCAACCCAATTACCTCTGCATCTTGTAAAAAGGGTCTATATGAGTGGAATTGTAATCAGGATAGTTGTACTTCACAAGAAGTGCATTCTTCTATGTTCTTGTGTGATAGGCAAGAAGCACAGAGTGCTAATGCTGCTGCTTCTGTGTTGCCAGTGGAACTCTGGCACAAGCGGTTAGGGCATTTAGGTCTACAAGGTATGTGTACATTGAAGGACCATCTTGCAACTGGAATATCATTTCAGGTACGTTCGGATGTCAAGTGTGAGACCTGCCTGCTTGGGAAGCAAGTTGCCTTGCCGTATCCCGTAGGCGAGGCTACACGAGCATCAAATGCTTTAGAAATTGTACATAGCGATGTGGCAGGTCCTATGCAGCAGAGCAGCCTTGGTGGTGCGAAGTACATGCTAAGTTTTACAGATGACTATACAAGGAAGACCTACATCTACCTGATGAAGAATAAACATGAGGTAATTGAACATTTTATTAAATTTAAAAATGAAGTTGAAAAACAATTAGGTTTGCCAATAAAAATTTTACGTTCAGATTGTGGTTCAGAATACTGTAACAATAGATTTTCTAGTTTTTTGAAAAAGGAAGGTATCATCCATCAGACATCTGTACCTTATTGCCCGCAACAGAATGGTGTCTCTGAGCGTCTTAACAGGACTCTCTTAGAGAAGGCAAGGTGCTTGTTGTTTGAAGCTGGATTGCCTACGAGTTTTTGGGGTGAAGCAGTGATGTGTGCGACATTCCTGAAAAACAGGAGCCCTACATCTGCTTTGAAAGGAAATACACCTGAGGGTCTTTGGACAGGTTCGAAGCCTGATCTCGGCCATCTCCATGTGTTTGGGTGTATCGCCTATTCATTAATTCCTAAACAGAAACGTCGTAAGTTGGATGCTAGAAGTAAGCCATATATATTTGTTGGTTACAGTGATAGAACCAAGGGTTTTAGATTATTAGACCCACTGAACCCTAATAAAGTTATTTTATCTAGAAACGTGATATTTTTAGAAAATAAGTTTTATAAAGATTTAAATAAATTGAATTTTAATGATATTGACAATGAGAATTTATTTTATGAATATGAATTGTCATCTGATGCAAATGATGCTCTTAATAATAATTCAAATGCCTCTAGTCATAATAATGAAATTCAAATGAATAATGATAACAGTTTCTCTAGTCAAAATAATGAAATTGAAATTGATACTGATAATGATAATTCTAGTCCTCAAAATAATAATGCTGAATTGTCTAGTCATAGTATTAATGATTTTCCAATGGTTTTTTCAGATCCGGAGGAGTTCTGTACCGGTAGCGAAAGCGGGGAGCCAGGATGCCGTTCTTCAGACCCGTGTGACTCGTCGGTCGAGTCTATAGTGCTGTCGCCACCGTCACATTCAGGGGTAGTGCGTTCCGCGCACGAAGAGGCGCCTGTCATCGGGTCTACCAGACCTGTTCGCTCCACAAGGTCTAAGCCGCCGAAAAGGTATGATGACTATACGTCAGATTTCTCCATGATCGCGCACAGTCTCATGGATATCGAGAGCGTACCTTTATCTTATAAAGAAACCATCAATAGTCCGCTTAACAAGGAATGGTCAGCTGCGATGCAGAGTGAGTATGACTCTCTCAAAGCTAACAGAGTTTGGACTTTAGTTGATAGGCCCCTTAATACCAATGTAGTAAAATCGAAATGGGTATATAAGATTAAAAAGGATGCATCAGGTAACTTCGAAAAATATAAAGCGCGACTTGTTGCTATGGGTTTTACTCAGGTATATGGTATAGATTATACAACTACGTTCTCACCTGTAGTAAGACATTGTACTATGAGAATTCTCTTTACTCTAGCTTGTCAGTACGATTTGAGCATGGATCACATTGACGTAGCTACAGCCTTTTTAAATGGTAATCTTGACGAAACCATTTACATGGAACAACCGCCAGGTTTCGATAATGGTAATAAAAGTAAGGTCTGTTTGCTTCACAAAGGGATCTATGGTCTTCGGCAAGCATCTAGAATATGGAATAGTAAGGTAAACAAAATATTGTGTGAGAATGGTTTCATACAGAGTAAATCTGAACCCTGCATTTATATTTGTAAAAATAAAGATAAAAATAGTCTTGTTATAGTGGCATTGTATGTTGACGATTTTTATGTGTTTTCCAATAATAAGTCCTGTAAAGATAAACTTCTTAGTGTCTTGTTTAAAGAATTTAACTGTAAAAATTTGGGAACTCTAAAGAACTGTCTAGGTATCAATGTCATGAGAGAAGGAAATGTTTTAAAATTAGATCAGAGTGAATATATTGCAAAATTGCTTAAGCGGTTTAACATGGAAAATTGTAAAACTGTATCAACACCTATGACTGTTGGTTGTAAGTTTGATGACGATGTTGAAACTTTGTGTGATGAAACTTACAACTATAGAGAGCTTATGGGCTGTCTAATGTATTTGGCAGTGTGTACCAGGCCTGACATAGCTTATGCTTGTAGTCAGCTAAGCCAATATAATTCAAAATTTAATAAGAGTCATTGGCTTGCAGCTAAAAGAGTTCTTAGGTATTTAGCAGGAACAATTACTTATTCTTTATATTTTATAAAGAGCAGGGAATTTAATTTAACTGCATATACTGATGCTGATTTTGCTAATGATGTTCTTGATAGACGTTCATATACTGGCTTTGTTGTTAAACTCGGTTCAAATACTATTAATTGGGAATCTCGTAAACAACGCTGTGTGGCGCTCTCAAGTACTGAGGCTGAATATATGTCAATTAGTGATGTCTGTAAAGACTTGTGTTTCATAAAGAACTTATTGTCCGAAGTCTTGTCTGTGACACCAAACATCACTGTGTTTAATGATAGCCAGGGCGCGCACAATTGGTTATTGGCTAAAGAGTACTGTCATAAACGAACAAAACACATTGATGTCAGGTATCATTACATAAAAGAATTGGTACATAATAAAGTGTTAACTGTTAAGTACTTGCCAACTGAACAAATGATTGCTGATGTTCTAACGAAACCTTTAAGCTTCAATAAGCATTCTGAATTTGTTCACAGTATGAATGTTAAATAATGTAATTAACGTTTTGTATATTGTAATCATACTGTGATGTAGAGTCGTATAATAGGTAAATTTCTATATTGTTTGCTTGAATACATGTCTTCTTGTTCGTGTTAGCATGTCACCTGTTGTACGATGTATAGAGTAGAAGTCTCTACATAGGAGAGCATTGTATCAATGCAAATGTTAATATAATTGATGTTATATTACGTTCATATCTTCAAGTAGAGTGAGATACTCGTAAATATAAGTTGTTTATGTTTACTTAGTGTCTTTGTGTCTAAGCATGTAACATGGTGTTATAAGCTGTGAGGGGTAGTGTTAAGATGATGTATGACCACCCTTATAATACCATAGAGTTTGTTCCTACGCATGCATAGCCTATAATGTTTGTCTGTGTCGACACTCTACTTCCCGTCCTCTCTTCTCTCTGGCTCCGCCATTGCCGATGGTGCGTACACGATTTAGTTGTGAATATTATATATTTAATTACGCTAAATATCGTCAACTGCTTGTTATAAACGTTGTCTATCAAGCTATAATAAACGCTGTTATAAATGCTTGCTGTCTGGTTTTTGTTCCTGATACTCCACTGCGAACCTCAACTGCTCTCGGCAGTTTTATAGATACACATCGCAATAATACATTATCATAATCACTCTGAAATGGACTACATAATAATTAACTATTAAATAGTTTTTACACTTGTTCTATCGAAAGCTATAATTTCATCGAGAACATTTTACAAAACTCGCGCCGTCAGCAGATGTAAAAGAGAATTTCCCAAAAAGTTTGTACAATATTAAGACTCAAAATTAAAGTTAAATATAATTTTCCTATTTTGTTACCAGTTTTGGCTAGATTCATAATAGGATCACACGAGACCTAACAATATGTGTGTAGATAAGTCATCACCTCACTTAGCCGACTGTGTAGTGTCCACGAGCACAGTTTTCCTCGGAGGGTATATCTTGTGCACCCTCTTCCGGTGGGTGTACAGGGAGGCGCTCTGGCGGAAGGTGGAGCCGCACACTTCGCAGGACAGCGGCCGCTCGCCCGTGTGGATGAACTCATGCTCGCGGAGGCCTTTCTTATCCTGAAATTAAATATTTTTGTAAAAATTCTGTAAAAAATATTTTTTTAAAGGGCCTTATTTCTTTAACCTCGTGGGGCCCAAGCTCAAAACGACAGTTAGGCCTAAACGCCCACTGTACCTCGCAAAGTACACTTTCTTTATTTCTTTAAACTGTCTGGGCTTTAGTTACAAGTGTTACTTTGTACCTTGTGAGGTACTGGGGCTCACGAGGTTAAAAAAAAACATATTATATTTTTTGAAGTGAATAATACTTTTCCCTGAGTTCTCGAAAGTAACATTTATATTTCATACTTTCATTGCGTGCAGTCGAAAATAAGTGGAAAAAACCAGTTTTCTGCGTGAATTTTGTCAATTTCGAGCAGTTTTTGAAACAAAAATTATCAATGAAAAATCCAAACTGTAGGTTTCAAATATAGTCCAATAAATCTCAATAGCCCTGTTCTAAGTAGTTACATTGATAATAAGTTAAGAATCATGTTTGATCAGTTTTTTTAAACATACAAAAAAAACCCCTACGTTTTCAACTTTTTCAACCAAACTTTGGTGGATCAACTTTTCTTGTTGTTATTCTTTTCCGTCACCCAGGGGACAATGGTGATTATTGATTAAACTTCTTAGAATAGTGTTGATAATTTATAATATGGGTATTTTCAAGAGCTATCTCTAGAAAATATTAAATAAGAATGAGCTTATAACTGCAACCACAAAGTTTTTGTTCAATATTGCGGCCGAAAATCGGTGTTATAAAGAGTGACCCAGGGGACCGTGGCAACGAGCAACAGGGCAAAATTGATTGACCCATTTATCCGACTGTCCGATCCCCGGTTACCACATACCCGGAAAGCCTTCCCACACTGCTGGCATATCTTGTCCCGGGGCCCCTCCTTCACTCCTTGATGCGCCCTCCTCACATGTCGCGTGATACAACGACGGGTTGCCAACGCCTAAAACGAAAAGATAATAAATAATATTAATAATAAATAAATATCGGACAACCTCACGCAAATCGATCTAGTCCCAAATTAAGCTCAAGAAGGCTTGTGTTATGGGTACTAGACGACGATATACATGACCCAAGCACAAATATTCGAGTTCATCACACAAATATTTGCCCTGGCCGGGATTCGAACCCGGGACCGCTGGCTCAGTAAGCAGGTCTCTGAGCCAAATGTGTCGTCGTCGTTGTTTTATTAGTATACTAGAAAAAAATAACCCGTGAGCCTCAGACATATTAAAATACATACGTGCCGATTCGAAAAACGTCGAGCGACGTGTGTAAACCCGTTTCGTTAGGTGCAAACTTAGTCCGAGTGGAAGAATAAGTCATAACCCTCTTTTTTCCTTTCTGTAGTTGGGTAAAAAAGTATCCTATAACCATCGGAGGATGCATAGCTACCCGTATGTTAAACATTTTTGAAAGCAATCCAACCGTTTAGGCGCGATGAAAGGACAAAAATAATATAGATTTTTTACAATTTTTAACTTCCGACCAAAAAGTGCCAACTACTTACTAGATACGGATAACGAAAAACGTATCAACTTGATCAGATCAGCTGTATAGCTGAACATCCACAGATGGTTATAGGATACTTTTTAACCGACTTCAAAAAAGGAGGAGGTTCTCAATTCGAACTAAAAAAATTTATGTATGTTTGTTACTCGATATCTCCGAGAACCGTGAACCGCTTTTCAATTTTTTTTTTTAATCGGATGGGTATAACTCCGAGTTGGTCCCGTTGGCACTAAGTCGGGATCTGATGATGGAATCTTGGAGAAATCGAGGGAACTCTTCAAATGTTATAGGGACATGTACGGCGCTTTCGGTAATTTATTGATAAGGTCAAGAATTTACATTCAGTAAATAGGATTTGGTGTAAGGAAACTGATGATGAACACATACGAATCACAAACAGCAAAAAAAAAAAAATTAACAAAAAAAAGAACCGACTTCAGTAAAACTAAAAAAGCCAACAATAACCCGTTCAAGTACAGATTACATTTGACTCACCCTTCGAAGTCGGTGCCAAACCTCGCGTAAACTATAATATATAAATATAAGAACTGGTTTGGGATCGACTTCGAAGGGTGAGTCAAATGTAATCTGTACTTGAACGGGTTATTGTTGGCTTTTTTAGTTTTACTGAAGTCGGTTCTTTTTTTTGTTAATTACCGGACGACTGTAAAAAAAAGTACGCGTACGAAGTTGCGAGCACATTCTTATGTAATTTAAATCTGCAAATGTAACCCATTCCCCACATACATTTCATAAATCATTCATTCATTTATTCATTAAGCATACCTTCCCACATATAGGACACTTGTGCTGCGTCTTCCCAATGTGCTGATAGTTGACGTGGTCGCGCAACTCCCCGCGTGATCGGTAACCTTTATCACATACGTTACACTTATACCTGGAAAGTAATAAAATATGAAACTAAACTAATAGGCATGACGATATTTTCTTAAAGATGTCAATCGGTATTATTGACATTAAGACATTTATTTATTGTCAAGACTGTGTACACAAGAAATGAAGTGAAACTTCTAATGCGACTTCCAACAAGGTTGCGTTAAACGTTTAACGCTACCGTGGAGGGGGTAGGAAAGCACTGTTGCGTTAAACGTTCAACGCAACAATCCCACGGATTTAAGGTTATGTCAAGGTACGTCTCTTGTGAATATCAAGTGATTTTTAGGTTTTCTCTTTTGAAATTACAATAAAAAATTAAAAAAATCTACCCCTTCCTATTTTCATTTCCACATTACGAAGTTTCACATGTTCCGTGCGGAGGGCCTCCACGCACTATTTTTTTTTATTGGGATCAAATGTCTATATGGGACTTACTACACTTAGACTGCTCTGAAAGTCAGAAATGACCGTCAAAGTTCAACATTCCTACGGATCGCTAAAACGGTCCATACTTGGCCACCTAGTCGTGACGTTATTAACAAGGGTCGGACTTTCTTTAGCACGGCAGGACTAATGGAGAACTATGGAGCCGTTATTAACATTAAAATTTAAAATACAATTCATACTCATACTCTTTCATCTATTTCATTCCAAACTGCCCTTGTGGTTATTATGGTTAACATTCCCAAGCATTAAATGACTAAAATTATGATAAAATTAAAATATATTTTTTACAATATTTCAAACTCCTAATTTAACTCAATTTTTTGTCAATATCATGAACTTTCTAGTCATAAATGGATATTCGATCAATATAGAACCCAATTTACTCCAGAAATCATGGCTAAAGTTGCAAATATTTACGTATTTTATGGTGGCGAAAAAAACAATGTCTACACAAATCAGGTCTTTGTATATTCTTCTGACTTTGTCCTTGACTATAAAATTAAAATTGCGAATGAAATATACTTATGAGTAAGAGTATGAATAGTATTTTAATGTTAATATCGGCTCCATAGCTCTCCATTAGTCCTACCGTGCGAAAGAAAGTCCGACCCCTGGATATTAACTATGTCTCTAACTATGTGTTATGGAAAGCGGTGGAATAGGGGACGCACGTGAATGCGTGCGTTTAGCATTTTATACAGAAAAATACGGAGGGCGCTTTAAAAAAAACGCACTTCAGTGGATTGCGTTTTGGCTTCTTATTTATCCTTTGTATTTATATACAGGGTGGAACATTTCCAAAGACTGGGCTGACAGGATAGTGCCATCTGAGTGATCTACAATCGACCTATTATAATAGTGAAGCTGGAATTAAAAGTAAAAAAAGTTTCAAAAATAAATATTTTAATATCAGTGACAGCCCTACTAATTCAAAGGTTTTTGGTTTTATTTACATTTCGAATTGAAACCTGCCTTTAGCTTAAGCGATGTTCAAAAGATACTAGGGTTGATATGTGCAAATTTTTACACTAATGTTTAACAAACTATATCTCAACAATGAATAGAAATAATCATAATCCTCATAATTTAACGCAACGTTTAAGCACGAAATCGACCATCGTGTAGTGCCGTATCCTCTCGATCTCCTATCAAATAACATTTGGATGAGAGGGACGGCAAATGTGTTCATGTGTTTGATTACCGTAAAATTTCAGAAAATCCGTAGAATCTACTACGGCCCCAGGGCTGCAGCCGTAGGCCGTGAATTTTGAGATTTTTTTGCCGTAGACACGATAATTGCCGTAGCATTTGCAACACTGAAACGTATTATCAATTAAAGTAAAACTTACTTGAGTATATCCTTGCTAGCGTGAGCTTGGGTGTACTTCAAATGGTGTTCATACGATGCTCTGCTCACGAAACTCTTGGCACATTCCACACAAGCGAATTTCTCCCTCTGGGAGTGTATTCTGGAGTGTATCTTCAGCAGGTCTACCCTGACCAGCTTGTGGCACGTTGGACATTGTTCTCTGGGTGGAGGTGCCAGGTGGACCCTGGATTTATTAAGAGGCCTTATTCCTTTTAAAATGCTGATTGTTTAGACATTTTTCTCTATGATCAAACATGTATGTATGTATGTAAACACTTTATTGCACATAAAACAATGATGACAAAAACTCAAAAACAATACATGTGTACAAGGGCGAACTTATCCCTGTAAGGGATTTCTTCCAGTTAACCTTTGAGCAAATGAGACAGAAAACTAGACATTGAAGTGATAGACAAACGAACAAACTAAAACGTGCAAATATACTAAATGTAACCTTAAGATAAATAAATATACATATAATTACAAACGTATATATTGTATTAAACATAAACTAATAAATATATATAATATAATAATAATAAATATTCAGTCTTATTAGCATTGAACTATAATATTAATAAACGAGATCAAGGATTGAAAAGCCATAACTTTTTCAAATTTTCCTTAAATGATGCCACGGATTGTGATTGCCTCACTGACACTGGTAACGAGTTCCACAACTTCACGGAGTGAACTGTGAAAGATTTCCTATATGTGCGCGACTTATTGGGTGGAAAGGCAAGAGAGAGATTAACACTCGAGCGCAGGCGGTGACCACTTCCAGCCGCCATATAGGTAAATCTTTCGGAAAGGTAGAGAGGTGAAACCGGTTTAAACAACACATTATAGAGCAATGACAGGACATGCACATCCCTACGACGACGAATCGGAAGCCAGCCCAGCTGCGAACGGAACTGAGATATATGATCAAACTTCTTAAGGCCAAAAATATACCGAATACAGACATTTTGCAGACGCTCCAGCTTGTCAAGCAGCTCCTCTGTAAGGTCGAGGAATGCAATGTCACCATAATCGAGAATAGGGAGTAAAAGAGAACGGGCGAGAGATAATTTAGTTTGAAGTGGAAGGAAATTCTGTAAACGCCTAAGAGAGTGGAGTGAGGTAAATAATCTCCTGCTGACCTCTGAAATGTGCGCTGACCACGAGAGTGTCTGGTCCATGATGATGCCCAGATTTTTGACAGTAGAGGAGAGGGGAATCGTTATTCCGTCAAAAATAACGTCTGGTACCACCAGGCTTGACAGTTTGGAGACGAAGTGAGGGTACATGTCTCTTAACATATTATTAATGTTACTACCTAGAACAGGGCTATTGGGATTTATTGGTATATATTTGAAACCTACAGTTTGAATTTTTCATTGATAACTTTTGTTCGAAAAACTACTCGAAATTGTCAAAATTCATGTAGAAAATTCGTATTTTCAACTTATTTTCGACTGCACGCAATGAAAGCATGAAATAGCTACGTTACTACCTAGAACTCGGGAAAAAGTATTATTCGCTTCAAAAAGTTGGTTGAAATTATCAATATATTCGTCATAATATATGAAAAAAATAAATTTTAAAAGGAATAAGGCCTCTTAATTTATAATATAAAAAGAACAGACCCTGAAGATAATAAATCACTATATAGTATAAAACAAAGTCGCTTCCCGCTGTCTATCTGTCTGTCCATGTATGCTTATCTTTAAAACTACGCAACGGATTTAGCTGCGGTTTTTTTTAAATAGATGACGACGCGTTTGGCTCGGTTGGTAGACACCTGCCTACTGAGTCGGCGGTCCCGGGTTCGAATCCCGGCCGGGGCAAATATTTGTGCAAAATATTTGTTCTTGGGTCATGGATGTTATCTATATATGTATTTATATATTATGTATATCGTCGTCTAGTACCCATAGTACAAGCTTTGCTTAGTTTGGGACTAGGTCGATTTGTGTATGATTGTCCCTTAATATTTATTTTATTTTTATTTATTTATAAAGTGATTCAAGAGGATGGCTTATATGTATAATCCATACTAATCCATACCGACTAATATTATAAATGCGAAAGTGTGTCTGTCCGTCTGTTACCTCTTCACGCTTAAACCGCTGAATCGATTATGATGAAATTTGGCATGGAGATAGTTTAAGATCCGAGGAAGAACATAGGATAGTTTTCATCCTGGAAATTATCCCTAAAAAGATTGAGAAGTGAGTAAGTAATTCATGATGACATTGATGACCCTGTAGGAAATGTAATGATTAGACCAAAAGCACAATTGCTCTTACATTTGCTAAGGCGCTTTTAATAATCCCTTTTATTAATTAAGGTGATTAGGTGGATATCTATCGTGTTGTACGAGGTTGCTTCCATACTTCCAAGTTCCACGCGGACGTAATAGTCGCGGGCAAAAGCTAGTATTAATATAATTTATCAGCATTGCACCCGTGCGAAGCCGGGGCCGGTCGGTAGTAAGTAAATGAAGCATACAAATTTACAAAATTTCGTATTTTTAAGACTACAATTTTATTACTTTTTCGTGTACCGGTTAGAAAGAGGATGTAATCACTCTTTATATTCTTGCTGAGATTGCATATTAATATTTTATCATTCACTAGCTACGCCACGTGGCGTAACCCGCTTGTCCCACGGGGACACTACATTTTTCCGGATAAAAAGTAGCCTGTGTTAATCTAGGTTGTCAGCTACCTCCATACCAAATGTTATCAAAATCGGTCCAGCCGTTTGAGCGTGAAGAAGTAATAACCTAAGTAAGAAAATCTACTAAAACTGCACATAACTACAAAATTTCCAATTATTAGCTGAGAGTATATTACGTGTTCCAATTAAGGCTGAATATTTTGGAAACTACTGGTGTTATTTCCATGTATAGTTAAGAACCATATCGACAGTCAAGTGTTTCGATAAAAAAACCACACTCAAATTGGTTCGTCCGTATGCCACAGACAGACACACAGATACACAAATACACACGTTAACGTTAACTTATAACACCCCTCTTTTTTCGTCAGGGGTTATAAAACATACAAACATATCCACAAGCTTTCGCCTCTATTATATTAGCGTGATACTGACTGCTCGTGTCTAGTGAGGTTATTCTTGAACGCGAATCGTTTACCGCAAGTGGCACATCTGTATCCCTCTCTGTGATGTCTTTGAACGTGCTTCCAACGTTGGTTTTTGTTTCTGAAAAAAAAAACTTTCTGATTGGCGTAGTCAGTGGGATCTCTCGTTATGTTTGTTAGAAACTGTGTGATTCATAATCATAACAAAAAAAAAATCATATATGTATTGGCAAAGGTATAAAAAACATGAAAGCTAATGTTCTCTGAACATGATTTGTCACAGAAACTCAACAGTCAGTCATAGTTTCGTAAAGGATACTTAACTATGTTACAGTATAATGAAGTTTAAACATATTAAAAAGTGTACCTATAAAATAATGATATGTATATAATTGCAACCCACACATCTAACCCAGATTTTTACGATAACATTTGAGACAGATTTTTTAATATTAATATATTTTTATATTGTTAAAAATATCAAAGCACAATGAAAAACTGAAATGCGTAACCTGACGGAAGAGACCGGGAATCGAACCCGGTACCTCTGGATTACCGGTCCAGCGTGTTAACCTCTCCACCACCCTAACGCCAGAAAACCTTTCGATGTTTTCCTTATGCTTTGTGTGTCGATTGTCATTGTTTATTTGAAAGGTTTTATTACTTACGCGAAATGTTTATTGCACTCAGCGCAAGGAAATCCGTAAGGAGTGGGTTCGTCGTTCGTTTCCCTGGTTTGGTTAGACGCTTTATTCAGTTTTTCAGTCTGTAACAATTTGAACCCTTGATAAGAAATCAATAAATAACACACAACCTCACACAAATCGATCTAGTCCCAAATTAACCTCAAGAAGGCTTGTGTCTTGGGTACTTGTTTAGGGTTATACATATTTTAGATTGAGCTGACATTTTGTATACCTACTTTGATGACAATACAATAGTATATGTTACCATGGGACTGGTCTGATGATGTAGTCGGAAGGTGGTCCTAGAAAATCTGCAATAGATAAAGCAATCCTACCGAATTTGGGATCTTTAGAATCGTCTCAGTGAGCAGTTGAAGGACGTTCAAAGAAACGTACCGTCCGCTATAAAATCTTGCCACAAAAATGACGTTTTTGACAGACACTTATTTTTATAACTCAATATTAATGACATCATCGACACACAAAACACGACATAACCTAAATTAAACATTTAAATCACCCCCGACGTAAGTAGCTGGTCATCATGAGACCCTCATTCAATGAGTGATATAGAAAATGCTACTAAAACTGAACATAACTACAAAATTTGGAATTTTTAGCTTCAATATTGGCAGAGATCTTGTCACTTGTTTCAATTAAAGCTGAATATCTTGGAAACTACTGGTCCTTTTTCCACCAAACATAGCTAAGAACCATCTCGACGGACAAGTCTCTCAATTAAGAAAACCGCACTCAAATCGGTCCATCCGTGTGGGAGCTACGATGCCACAGACATACACAGATACGAGTACATGCTAAACTTATAACCAGGGTTCGGAAATCCGGATAGATATTTACCTAAAGTGGACAAAATCCTATTGCTATCTCACTCATACATCAAACTAAACCGCCTATACCTACGACCGAATAAAAAGCCGCCGCCAAAGTTTAGGTAAATATCGATCCGAATTTCCGAACCCTGCTTATGACACCCCTCTTTATACGTCGGGGGTTAAAATAAGTATGTGGATAAATCCTCAGTCAACAAACCTTTTTCCTTTTAAAATGCTTGTGTGTCTTCAAATGTTTGATCATCTCAGACACACTGTAGCAGACTTGGTCGCAGAAAAGGCAGGAATGGTAATTACAGTGCTCCGACTTGTGGGCAGGCAGATCGTCGCTCTTTACGTAGCTTAGGCAAATCAGGCACTGAATGTGGTCGGTTTTCTGTGAAATCAAATATTCGGATTTTAATGATCCTGCCGCAACTTCTAGTTTCTGTTTCGCCCTATAGATGACTGATAGAGAATGCCTTATGGCATTAAGTCCGCCATTTGTACTATTGTGTATTGTTCAATAAGGTTTAAATTATTAAATAAATAATAGGGCCAGGTCCTGTTTTTTTTTCACTCTAATTGATATCCACATGAATCTTAATTGACCGAGCGAGCGAATCGTCTCCGATTCAGCTTAGCCGAAAATTATTTCGTACGTATGTCCGTTTGTCCGGATCCTCGGGTGTAGCCGCCTACATGTCGCATTTTTCAGTCAATTCTTGTGAAATTTTGTGTGTTCAGATTTTTCTTATAGAGTCTGCTTTTCTAAATTATTCAGAATGGCGAAGATAATGCGTAGAAAACGTAAAAAGTTGGGCAAGTGCGAGTCCGACTCGCGCATGAAGGGTTCCGTAGCTATACATATATATAATCTATAACAAGTTTGTTGTATGGGAGCCCCCCTTAAATATTTATTTTAGTATTTGTTGTTATAGCGGCAATAGAAATACATCATCTGTGAAAATTTCAACTGTCTAGCTATCACCGTTCTTGAGATACAGCCTGGTGACAGACGGACGGACGGACAGCGAAGTCTCAGTAATAGGGTCCCGTTTTTACCCTTTGGGTACGGAACCCTAAAAATATCATATTGTGACCATTTCGAAAAACTATCGCGAAGTTGGCTGAGGTTGGGCGAATATAATAGTGTGGAGAGGCACTTCTCTGCAGAGACTCAAACTTTGAGAGTAGTGTGGAACTGCTGTCTGAATTTGCAATAGTAATTTAACTATATAGCACAGTAAATAATAGTTTTTTTATGAAATAGTTGTATAAGAGGGGTCAAAAAAGCGAGTGGCATGGGTTACTATGTGAGCGTAGCAAACATCGTAAGAAAAGATGCCACGAGCATCTTGATCTACTTATACAACGTTGCATATAGTTTATTTAACAGAGCTAACGACGTTATTATGTCGCCAAAAAGCATTCAGTGCTTTTTGGGCAGCTGACTAGACTTTTGCAAGGTTCACGAAATGCTTGTCTTTATTATAAGAGTTAGTAACTGTACAACTCATAGAAAAAATACTGGCGTAGATAAAATTACTTACAGGCACGTGGTATTCTTCATTATGATTGTCCAATTCAACTTGACACTTTAACACCTCCACACACGATCCACATTTAAAATCAGCACCAACAAACAAATCTTTCATTTTCCTTCTCTCTTTACACTCCACCATCTCTTCCTCTCGCATTTGTGTTGTAACATAAAAATCTTTATACTTATCAAGATCATTTTTTAACCTTTTCGGTTTTTTATTCCTTATTTTCTCTTTATTTTTATCTTTTTTAGTTACAATTTCTCTTTTTTCGTCAACTTCAAAATTGTCATCATCTGAAATACTGTTATCATGTAATTCAGATAATGGTACATCATCCAAGTCTGTTTCAGTCTTTACTTCAGAGCCACAGTCGATGAAATTATCCGTTTCTTGTTTGTCGTAGACGATGGTTGAGTCATAGGTTACTTTGTGGTATCGGAGTAGACTCGAGAGGCATTTGTGGGTAATTATCTGTAAAAATATTTATTTATTTAATCTTTATTGCACAAAAGAAAACTTATTGTACAAAAGGCGGACTTAATGCCATGAGGCATTCTCTACCAGTCAACCTTAGGGCAAAGCGGAAAAATTGTAGGTGGTGCAACTAACTTACATAAGTAACAAAACATAATTATAATACTTATACATAATTTTGCTATACATGTAAATATATACATACCTACATCTAATATAATATAAACATATATAATATAAATAAATATATACATAAATATATACAGCGATGAAACATACTAAGCAGATAGACTACGAGACTTCATTTCTGCCAGCAAAGAAGCTGCACACGGACTTTTTAAACGCTAGCTTACTCGGTGCCTGTTTAATTGAGAGAGGAAGACCGTTCCAGAGGCGAGCCACTCGAATTGAGAATATTGTCTTAGATCAAGTTTTAATCTATCACTATATCGTATAAAACACAGCCGTTTCCTGTTGTCTGACCCTATGTATGCTTAGATCTTTAAAACTACGCAACGGATTTTGATGGTTTTTTTTTTATAGATAGAGTGATTGTAGAGGAAAGTTTATATGTATAATACATGCATAATTTATCAGTATTGCACCCATGCGAAGCAACGGCGGGTCGCTAGTATGCCATAAAAGCATAACGTAGGACGACCCATGTTACAATTGAAACTACGTTTAGTGTGACATGGTTGCATTCGGCATCGAATGTAACTCGTAGGAGGCACTCACCTCGCCTCGGACCGAGACTAGTGGAGAAGTATTGTCTGATAATGATTATACTTACTGAGCAAATAGATATCAGCCGTTATCACTTCGACATCCAATTCAACAAATGATAGTGAGTAAATGAAGAGACACGATTGTGTAAACAGCAACCCTTGATAGCAGCGTTGATGGCTACTTTTTTAATCACCCGATTGGCGTATCTAAGATTATTTTTCAGACGGGGCTGGCCCCACCCAGGCCCCGTTTAAAATTAATCTGAGATACTGGCCATGACCCACGATGATTAGGTGATGATTTGGTGTAGGGACGCCCAGCCGGACACAGGCGGGCTGTCGATCGCCTGACTGCGATTATTCAGCCATCGGTTACTGCTCCGGCGGCGCTCCCATCAAATCGCCCATAGATGAAGCCATGTTTTTTTTTTTGGACACGCAACCTCCTGGGGTGGGCACTACTCTATTGGGTTGGCCACCCTCCTAAATACCTATGCGCCCGTCATGGATCATTGTGTAGAGGAACCATTCAATGATGCCCCCTTTCCATAGACAACTGATGTTCAATAAAAGTTTATAATAGTAGAGATAATAATATATCTACTATTATAAACTATAATAATAATAAATATAAGACAACCTCACACAAGTCGATCTAGTCCCAAATTAAGCTCAAGAATGCTTGTGTTATGGGTGCTAAACGACGATGTACATACTTATATAGATAAATATATACTTAAATACATAGAACAACCATGACCCAAGCACAAATATTCGAGTTCATCACACAAATATTTTCCCTGGCCGGGATTCGAACCCGGGACCGCCGGCTCGGTAGGCAGGTGCTCTACAAACTGCGCCAAACGTGTCGTTGATGCGTCGAGATAAGATCGGCGTCGCAGACGGAGATGGCGGGATGACTTGGACGCATCCCTCAGCAACTGGTTGGAAGAGAAATCACACAGGGACCTGTGGAATCTAAAGGCCTTTGCCCAGCAGTGGGACACACCCCCCAGGCTATAAAAAAAAGTAGAGATAAGACTTACATCATTCCGGCCTTCCACTATAATAGATAGTTGTTTTTGTGCAACACAGGCCTGCCTCCTGAACCGCGCTATCCTACTCATGGTAGCTGCACACTCCCAGCAGATGAACAGGCTCGCCGCTTCCTTGTAGAAACCTTCCTATGATTAGATGAATATTATAATCATTCATATACATAAATATGTGTAGGTAATTGATTTGTATTAAACCATTGATACTGGTGTATGACAGGGAGGAGTGGAGAAGAATGGGGGAGGGCTTTGCCCTGATGCACAGGCCCAAAGGCATTAAGTCCACCATTTGTACTTCGTTGTACAATAAAGTTTAAATAAATAAATAAGGAAAGCCAGCAAAGAAAAAGGACAGAATATCTAGGGATAAAGAGTTACCAAGAATATTTTTGAATTGTACAGCTTTACACTTTCGCCGTTCGAACACATAAAGACAAGATACACAAGAGAACCAAGGTTGTAGATCAGACAGTCATCAAATTAAGTGGCAGAGGGCATATTGCTCTAGAATCTAGAGTTGGCTGTTGGGGCAGAAAGGTTCTTTAGTGGCGGCCGCGAACCGGAAGACGCAGCGTGGGAAGGCCCCCAACAAGGTGGACCAACGACCTGGTTAGGATCTCGGTCAAAAATTAGATGCGGATGGCACAAGACCGATTCGGCTGATATGATGATGACACATAAATGGGTGAATCAACTATTTGACCAACACAAATCTGTCCTATTAGATTTTGTTGTAAAATGGTACCTTTAAATAATGGTTCCTTTATGTTTAATTTTGTGTATACCAATACATTTAAAGTCCCACTATTTTTATAAAACCAGACTTAATTATGTTCAAAAGATGTCTATTTAATAACGTTGATGTTTCGAATGTGATGTTAGATTCATGTTCAAAGTGTTTGTCAAACAGTTGATCATTCAAATAAATCTATATTAGACAAAGAATTTCTATTTTCACCCTACTTTTCATTTAGTTTGCTTTAGACTTTTACAATTAGATCTAATGATTATATAGACATACTTACTCAATAATGATAAAAATAAACATTAAAAATTGTACAAAACTCGTGATTGATATTCTGCATAATTTATCGTCTTATCAACTCACTGTTCTCAGTTAATATATGAAAAGTATTGTATTACATGAATCCTTACCCTGTAAGCTTCCGAATCGTAAGACAGAAGCGAATAGAGATTATTTACTCCGTCGCTGATGCGACAAAGTTGAGACAACTTTCGGTCTCTACTCAAACACGTACAACACAACGTTTTTAAGACCAGTTCGGCGTTGTCCTCCATTGTAAACTCATTCATAAGTAATTTAGGAACTGTTTTAGCGAAATAGTGGTTGTTTTGTTTATAAATATTTCATTTTCTTTAATAATTTGTGTGATAACAAGCAGAAATTGATTATTGTTTTGATAGCTCCTGCCAAAAGTGTCAAATATGTTTTTTATGGGAGTTTTAGCCTGGTACCTTGGTTTTTAAGCCAACTGTCAAATAATAAAAAAAAAAAGTCTTCGTGTTGCGTTTGGTTTTTCTTGATAATGACATATAATGACGATCGAGATTTATTGATAAAAATGCAGTTTTAATTTTGTATTTATTTTTAATTATGAGGATTGTGTAATCTATAAGATGACATTTTTTAATTATGAAAAACATGACAACGTGACATTAAAAAAAAATACTTTGGAAACGCTATCTAGCGGGGAGTAGCCAAAACACTAGAACAAAAAACTGTAGAGTATGTTTTCATCCAATACGCTTTCTTGCAGGCGGGTTTAATGTATTTTATAATTATACGACAATTTTTACTACTTTTAACTACTTGTTATACAAAATATATTGTCATTATGTTTAAATATGAATGAAATAAATACTACGTTACGGATAAAAAAAAGCCTTGTATTTTAAATATTAACATGCTTGTCATTAGATAGTGTGTGCAGTTGGACATCACGCATTGGCGATCGGACATCCAGGATCGGCACCTGGAAATAATATTAACTCTGTAGTTTTAAGTGGTTTTTAGGCGAGTCACATTAGAACGAGAAAGGTTAGTGTCGACCGCGTACCGGAAGGCGCAGCGTGGAAAGGCCCCAATAAGGTGGATCGACGGCTTAGTTAGGATGATAGGAAACAGTTGGATGAGGGCAGCGACGGATCGTTGTGGAAAACTTTGGGGGTGGCCTTTGTTTAGCAGTGGACGTCTACCGGCTGATGAGTGGACACAAAATTCAACTCATCATTAAGTCGTTTTAAAAAAACATGAACTAGAGCAATGAATAAAGATATCAATTGAGTTAAAACAATACTCAATTGATACCTTTGTGTAACGAAAGTTTACCCTTATCTTTTGTATGAATAACTTTCGTTACACAAAGAACTTTAGGACGTGATTGTAGTTTTGTTTTCATTAGGTATTTAAGCCTTTAACTGAGTACATGTTTTTTGAAAACGATTGGAATTTGTATTTTCGGTATATCGTTTCTCTTATATCATAAGGCAAAAACTGTATAGTACAAATTTTCTAAGCTAAGCTAATCCACTTAAGAACTAAATACCATTGAGTGGTAAACCACAAATTAAGATAACGAGCTCGTAGTAAAAGCAGATTGTAACCACCTTCGAAGGTTAATATAGATTATTGACTCTATTTTCTTGGACATTAGACTACAAAATACACTAACAGAATAATTGTGATCGTAACTTTTTTGGAATTTTACAACCGCCCGTCTCAACAAGAACGTTCTCTCCTAGAAAAAGGATTATGAACTCTCATCATCAACCATTTGAAACCTTTTCAACAAGGAATAAGGTTGAAAATATCCACGCAATGTAGTTCTAACCTTTTTTTGTAAGTAACTGGTTGGCGCTTACGAGAACAAAAGAAGATAGGATTGTATTAGACACAATGCGTGAATTAGGATGAGGTTAGCTTAGAAAATTAGTACTATACTGATTTAATCGAAATTGTGCTTTAGGTAGTTGGATTTCTATTAGCCGAAATGATCGCAGAGTTATCATAATCATGGAGTAAGGAATTGTAATAAATATTTCGTTCCCCATGGGGAAATCGGAGGGAAAGTTCCGTTTTTTGGCAGGTTCGGCACTTAGAAGGAAATATTCGGAAGGTCACGTGCTGAATTACCTTCCGTTAGAAAAACCCTACCAAATTAGTAGGTAAATCTAGAAGGTATTCGAAAATTCCGCCTAAATTTTTACATTTCCTTCTGAAATTACCTACTGTTTCAAAAACCTACTAAAATAGAAGGATTGGTATGGACGGTAACAAAAAGTTCCCTCTAAAGTTTTCCTCCTAAGATATTACCTTCTAAAATATCCTTCAAACTTGGAAGGAAATTTTCGTTTTCCTACCGAATTTTGGGAGGTAATCAACTACCATCCGGTTTGGTCGGTTGCATTCGGAGGGAAAAGTGTTTTTTTTGGTAGGTAAGGCATTTAGAAGGAAATATTCGGAAGGTAACACCACTTTTTTCTGTCAGTGCAGGAATCACTTTTTTTTAATAGAATGAATGATAATATTGCGTATTCGCTGAATTTAAATTTTTATCGATATAAGTCTATATCGATAACAACTCATATGGCCAAACTATCCAATAGAAATCCTTACTCTATGCCAATGGGGCATAGAGTAAGGATTTTTGAAAAACGTGTCCATGAACATTTTAGTATTTTTCTTACTCAGTATCTAAACATTCGAGTCTCGTCCAAGAAAAAAAAGTGTCTGGTGTTTTTTTTACATTACCTAACTCGTTCAGTAAAGTTGTTCTCGGAAATACGATTTCTTCTCGTTATTTTATTGATTCGTTAAAAAGAAAAAAGTGATAAATTGCGTAGGTATAAGTAAAAACAAAGTGGTATTTCACAGAGCGA
Source organism: Apotomis turbidana (assembly GCA_905147355.2). Classification (NCBI taxonomy): domain Eukaryota; kingdom Metazoa; phylum Arthropoda; class Insecta; order Lepidoptera; family Tortricidae; genus Apotomis; species Apotomis turbidana. The sequence goes on along the minus strand of LR990305.1, from coordinate 10,001,557 downwards.
GCATATTTCAGCTTGGCCCAAAACAATCTTATGTCTGAATGTTCGGATGTCCAGACGCTTTCAGGCTGTTCTCACCTAGGGGTAGCATTTCTCAACCGATTCTTATGAAATTTTGCGAGTAAGTTCGACGAGTAGATGTTTTGTCGATTAAATTTTTTCGATAATTTTCAAAATGGCGGGTAGAAAATGTAAAAAATGCCAAATTTTGAAATGAACTCGCGAGGTCTACAGCTCACAGAGCCACTATTTTTTTTTATATTCCCTGTTTTTAGGGTTCCGTACCCAAAGGGTAAAAAATGGGACCCTATTACTAAGACTCCGCCGTCGGTCTGTCTGTCTGTCTGTCTGTCACCAGGCTGTATCTCATGAACCGTGACAGCTAGACAGTTGGAATTTTCACAGATGATGTCGCTCTGCTGCCGCTATAACAACAATTACTAAACACAGAATAAAAATAACAATTTTGTTTTTTTATTTACCTGTATGTTTTTGTTGAAGTGAAAGCTTCTTTGTATCCGTTGTGTTCATCTCGCAAACTAAGCTTGTATTACTCGGACATATGAGAGCGTATCCAGGATCGATACTTCAAGAAAAAATGCCATGTTGTAGATGTATGATCTCCATAATAATAAATAATGGTGTAAACATATCACTACATAGTATAAAACAAAGTCGCTTTCTGTTGTCTGTCTGTCTGTCCCTATGTATGCTCAGATCTTAAAAACTACGTAGCGGATTTTGATGCAGTTTTTTTTAAATACATAGAGTGATTTAAGAAGAAGGTTTATATGTAGGTATAATAAATGCATTATTTATCAGCATTGCACCCGTGCGAAGCCGGGGCGGGTCGCTAGTATTTGTATAGTATAACACATCTATATATCTCTAGCTCACACGCACACATACACACGAGCGCACATGCATTCACACACACATTGACACATAAAATCTACTAGATATTGTAATCAATAAGCACTTTAAAAACTTAGGTTAAGTAAGGATAATATCTAAGTTAGGAAAAAGGGTGCATGACGTTTTACATAATTTCACTTAGAGTCCTTATTCCTTTAAAAAAAATTTTTTTTCATATTACTTATGCCAAATTTTATATATTTACAATTTCAACCAACTTTTTGAAGTGAATAAACGTTTCCACGAGTTCTAGGTAGTAACGTAGCTATTTCATGCTTTTATTACGTGCAGTCGAAAATAAGTTGAAAAAACTAATTTTTCGCGTGATTTTTGTAAATTTCGAGTACTTTTCAAAACACAAATTATCGATGAAAAATTCAAACTATAGGTTTCAAATATATATCAATAAACCCCAATAGCCCTGTTCCAGGTAGTAACATCAATAATATGTTAAGAAACATGTTTGATAATAGAGAAAAATGTCTAAAACAATCAGCATTTTAAAAAGAATAAGGCCTCTTATATACCACTGCTTTGTATAACATGACATGACATTTGATACAATGTCGTTTTAGATAATTTCCAAATTATACAATATTTTGCGCCGTTTGTTTTCTGAAAAATTAACCGTTTTGGAAAAAATGGCTTCCGTTTCGGACAAATGAAATTTTGGCGATACGTTTACAGATGGGAAAAATAAATTATCTAGTGTTTCAGATAGGTAACCCACATTGCACACGCCGGGATTCAAACCCGGAACCGCTAGCTTTACAGTCTCGCAACAAAAACGAACAGTTCTTACCTTACGGGTTCATCCAAGGTTTCGGGATTCAAGGTTGATTCAAAAAGTTTTATACCTGTAAAAAACATAAAAAAATATAACAATACATAATTTGATACAGGGTTCTCGTTTGTTCGCAGTGTAGTTTGCCTATTTTCTTCAAATATCCATTCCTTCAATTGCTGAAAGGTTAACTGGAAGATATAGATAAGTTCACCTTTGTACATGTTTCATTTGTTATGAATGCATTTATAACCAGCTGTTGTGTACAATAAAGTGTTTTTACATACATACATACAAAGATCCAAGCAAAAAGAAAAATTTAAATGCGTCACCTAGAGGGCGAGACCGGGAATCGAACCCGGTACCTCTGGATTGCCGGTCCAGCGAGTTAACCTTTCCGCCACCCTAACGCCCAAGCGACCTTACGAACTTTTCCTTATTCTTTGTGCATCTCGTTCTTGGCAGCCTGGTACGACACAACGTTCACCTCTTTAAAGCTCATTAAAGTGTACATCTGGAGCGTAGCATTATACAGAAGCAAAGAATATATACATATACTAACGTAAAAAGAAACGACAGCGACACTTGTGTGCAGTAACAAAACTCGCGGCTATGTATGCGTGTCGAGGGGTGAGTGTGGGACGCGCGCTGGGGTGAAGGGCATTCACGTGAATGACCAGTCGAAGGATTCGGCATTACAAGGTTACCGACGCCCGAGTTACACAGATAGGCCACTGTCGCGCCTATGACGGAAGCGAAACATGGACACTGACGCAAAGGGATAGAGATAGAATGGAGGCTAGGGTTATCAGATCGTCGGGATTTGGCGGGATTCTCCCGAATATTTGTCTCCGACTCCCGACGAAGAAAAAAATCTTCCGAAAAATAACTTCATTTTATACAAATGCTAGTTTTTCCATAAGTACTATAAACAAATTACTTATCTTAATAAATTTTTGTAGATAAAATTATAACAATGAGAAAGCCATTGTATGTTTGTTTTTGTATATTTTATATTAAATTGACTTTAATGTACTAAAAATACTGATATTAAATAATAATTAACATAAAACCTTAAATAAAAATTAAAAACTAGACTTAAAAATAAACTATAGATAAAAATTTTGGCCCAAATCGCCGTCTATAAATGTTTTTGTAAGTATATTATTTATGTAGACATTTCTATTGGCAGCTAACCACGTTGTTTTTAATATATTATTTACTTTAATGTGATTCAATTTTTGTTCCTCCCGACCAAAGTCACAAAATTCCGATAAAAATGTTGTCTCTCCCGATAACAGTGTGATTCGATCTGGCAACCCTACTGGAGGCCTTCGAAATGTGGTGCTGGCGGTGAATGGAGAAGACCAGCTGGGCTGATAAACGATCGAACGAAGAGGTGCTTGATATAGTGATCGAGGACAGGTGTATTTCAAAAAATTGGGCAAGTGCGAGTCGGACTCGCGCACCGAGGGTTCCGTACAAACACTTTCTATCCTTAAGTGGTTAAGTTAAGTTTGCACCTGGTATGTATAGCGCCCCATACAAATGAGGTGCAAAGTTAACGCAACCCTTAAATATTTATTTTAATTTATTTTTAGTATTTGTTGTTACAGCGGCAATAGAAATACATCATCTGTGTAAATTTCAACTGTCTAGCTATCACCGTTCTTGAGATACAGCCTGGTGACAGACGGACTGACGGACGGACGGACGGACGGACAGCGAAGTCTCAGTAATAGGGTCCCGTTTTTACCCTTTGGGTACGGAACCCTAAAAATGAGTATCCAATCGACCTGCTGCGACACGACAAATATACCGGGTGATCAATCGAAATGGGTCAGTAGGGAGAAGTCACAAGCTATAAGAGATAGGGAAATCTGTTCTTAGGAATCATTGCGTCGATTTTGGATATAATAAAAACGGCACTAATTTTTTTTCATAAATCTCGTACATAATTTCATACATGACCCGGTCAAAACCGCTGTAAAGAAAGTGTTGTAACATATATCTATTATCTACAAATATGTTAAAACACGACATGCGATTATTTACAGAATTTTAACTAAGTTCAATTCCCGGTTATGTATGAGATTTATAAAAAAAATGAATGCACTTTCTATTAAATTTAAAGTCGACGCCATAGTTCCTAAGTACAGATTTCCCTATCTCTTATAGTTTTAGTTGTCTCCCTACTACCCATGTGGATTGATCACCCTGTATATAGACTATAAAAAAGGAGGAGAAAGAGAAAAGACCAAGGAGAGCGCACATAGACCAAATAAAAGTTTATTAAGTGAAATGAAATATAATAAAATTAAATGAAATAATTTATTCAGTAAGTAGGCCACAAGGGCACTTTTACAAGTCAGATATTATCTACCGACATTTCCCAAGAGGAGACCGCTGTTGAGAAGAAAGCCGAAAGAAAATCAAGTAAGTACGTACAAACAGTAGGTAAGTAATTTTTTCGTAAATCATACTTAAAACAATAATTTATGTTTATGGTAGGTAAAATACATTGGCATACGTAATGGAGATGTATATATTCTCCAAATCAATGTTAAGGAAGTAACTACATTTATACAAAATGTATTCAATTCAAACTAATGATTTCTCCAGAGATGTATAAAGCCTCTAGGCGCCTTGACTTGCAATATGATACACTAAAGTGAAGTTAATTCCACAGAGATGTATAAAGTTTCTAGGCGTCAACCTGAATTGACAATACAAAATAACTACTTACCTAATTTATTTTTCAAATTTTTAGGACAACTAACACTTATAGTGTGTCTGTCTTTTCCGATTCTACTTTTAACCTTACAAGTTAGTGTTCCTTTAAATCGTTTTTGGTTAACGATTAGGTCCACGTCATCAACGTCTTTTATATTTACTTCTACATTATTTTCTTTTCTCTTTTGTAGCTCTAGATTCCAAGTAATCTCGAACGATTTAGTTCCTTTGACACTGAAATTACATTTAAATCATTACTTGGGTGATTCTACAGGCACTCTGCTGTGCTAAGTTAAAAGGCGACCTTTTTGTATGGAGTTGTTGAATAAATGGGCATCCCCTTCGTGGGCGACCATAAATGTGCAGTATAATGACCAGACTCCCCGAATGGCCACTACTGATATGAAGATATACTAACGGCAAATCCAACTTGCGCGGCTTCGACGCCCTGTCCGCCTCCGCGTCGATGATGCTGGGCCTCTGCACCCGCAGCCTGTCCGTCCTCAGTCCTATAGGCCACCAGATCGACAGACGCTTCCCCAGCGACGCCGATCAATAGGGGACCCCTATTTAAATTAAACATTTTGGTGGCCCATGAGGGGAGTCTGGTCATTATATTGCACATTTACGGTCGCCCACGAAGGGGGCCCCTATTTAAACTAAACAGGAGTTCCATAGCAAAAGGTCGCATTTTTACTTTGCACGGTAGCGTTTTAACCGTGATCAGCTTAATTCTATAATGATAAGCGCAAAAAAACTGTCAAAAACTGATTTTTTTGTGACAAGCTTTTATAGCCGACTTTACTTTTCTTTGTACATCCGTCAATTGCTCATTGAGACGATTGTAAGGACCCCAAACTGTAGGATTGCCCTATCTGTTACACTTAATTCAACTAAATACAAATCACTACGTAGTATAAAACAATGCTGTATGACGTCTGTCCCTATGTATGCTTAGATCTTGAAAACCACGCCACGGATTTTGATGCGGTTTTATAACAGATATTTTACCACTTTGTCAGCGTAACTAATATGTATATCCTTGCCAAATTGCAGCTTTCTAGTGCAAACACTTTCTATATAAGCTAAGCTGCGGACCGACGGACGGACATGGCGAAACAACGCTGCTGACTACGGAACCCTAAAAATCGTTCCTTACCGACATTCCTTATGAAGAATCCATTTCTGACCCAGTTTTTTGCAAGTATATTCGTTATTTTTAATGATTTCTAGTGAGTTTTCCCCTGAGCTATCGTAGGATGCGTCTGTACCTCCAATTTCATCTCCATACGGTGGTGCAGTATTACCAAAGTCCAGAGTAGTTTTCTTTAACTTCAATTTATTTATTGATTTTTCATCACTGTAGTCTGAAATGATAGAAGAATAAGCAAAACAAGTATAATTCGAGAGCTGAGTAAAATCTGGTCACTTGTTTCAATTAAAGCTCCTCCACAAGTCTTTCAATTTTAAAAAGACTGCGCTTAAGTGGGTCCATCCGTGGGAACTACAATGCCACAGACAGACACACAAATACACATCATCATCATCATCATCAGCCAAAAGACGTCCACTGCTGGACATAGGCCTCCCCCAGAGAACGCCACCATGAACAGTCCTGCGCCTCCCGCATCCAGCGGACTCCAACGACCTTCACCAGGTCATCAGTCCACCTTGTGGGGGGCCTACCCACGCTGCGTCGTCCGGTGCGTGGTCGCCACTCAAGAACTCGATGGGCTCAGCGGCCGTCGGTTTTACGAGCGATGTGCCCTGCCCATTGCCACTTAAGTTTTGCTATCCTTCGGGCTATGTCGGCTCTGGTTCTTCTGCGGATCTCTTCATTTCTGATTCGATCTCGCAAAGAAACTCCGTACATAGCCCTCTCCATTGCTCTCTGAGTGACTTTGAGCCTGCTTGTAAGGCTCATCGATACACATGACATCGACACTCATATCACAGATACACATGTCAAACTTATAACACCCCTTCTTGTGAGTCACAAGTTGTGAGCGTCAGGATGGCAGGTGTACATCAACAAATGGGGCCGCGTTATACGTCAGGAGTTAGTGCTAGCAATGTAATCCGCCAAAATGACACATTCTCTATGATACACGGTTCTGTTTTATGGCGGATGATAATGAAGAACAAAACCACACAATAGTACTGTTTTCTTTGGGATCGAACACAACGCCAAGCAAATCACTATACCTCCCCCGCTCGCACGAGATCCAGATAAGCACATCAAAGAAAGAAGGGGCTTATAAGACTTATAAGTTTAACATGTGTATTTGTGTATCTGTCTGTGGCATCGTAGCTCCCAAACGCATGGACCATTTGAGTGCAGTTTCTTTTTATCAATACAATACAAAGAATACAACTTGCTAATTATCTGCAGGTATTTATTAGAGAAAAAAACAATAAAAGTATATTACTAAACCTTAACAAATTTAATGCTTACCCGCAAGTGCCATCGCGTTGCTAAAACAAAATTCAAAATAATTAAAATTGCTATTACCTATTATTTATGAAAAATACGTACATATCTACATATATGTCTTTTCCTACTCCAATACTTTTTTCTGTCATTTATATAGTTAATAACTCTAATATAAAGACATAAATTATGAAAGTCTGTAAAAGTCTATACTCTACTGCCCAAAAAAACACTGCTAAACGATGTTCTAATGTCGCCAAAAAAGCATCACTTAGTACCACATATTACAAGATAAACAGCTGCATTCACACAATTTGCAATTTAAAAAAAGCTTATTGTACTAAGGCATTGCTGCCAAGTAAAAAAAAAAAGTTTTATCTTTATGTATAACTTCATATTTTTTTGACAGAAGGACGGCAATAAAAAAAAAGTTTATCAGAGACTATTTTTTTTTAATTTTGTTGATTACGAGCGGTAACATGTAATTATTTTCATTGTTGTTTATTTGCATTTTATTTATGAAATGTCGAGTCGTAGAAAAAGTATTGTATGCAACGTTGTATAAGTAGTCAAAAAACGCTCGTGGCATCTTTCTTACGATGTTCGCTACGCTCACATCGTAACCCATGCGACTTGCTTTTTTGCCCCCTCTTATACAACGGTTGCATAAAATATTATTATAGAATCTTTTTATCGATTCTATTTTTCAATGTGGAAACACCACATTTTTTATAAATAGTTCTAGCAGCGTAGAAATATGGAATCAGAGATTAGGTATGATTGATGTAACGATATAATAGCTCAGTTGGGAGAACACTACGCCGGAAACGTAAGGTCGCAGGTTCGAGCCCTGCTTACATTGGATTAGATCACATTATATTTTTCATTCATAATTTACTTTTGTTTCAATATTTAGAAAATATCTATAGTTTTAAGAGGCCTTATTCCTTTTATAATGCTGATTGTTTTAGACATTTTTCTCTATTATCAAACATGTTTCTTAACATATTATTGATGTTACTACCTAGAGCAGGGCTATTGGGGTTTATTGATATATATTTGAAACCTATACTTTCAATTTTTCATTGATAATTTTTGTTTCGAAAAGTACTCGAAATTGACAAAATTCACGCGCAAAAATTTATTTTTTCAACTTATTTTCGACTGCACATAATAAAAGCATGAAATAGTTACGTTACTACCTAGAACTCGTGGAAACGTTTATTCACTTCAAAAAGGTGGTTGAAATTATCAATATATTTGGCATAATAAGAAAAAAAATAATTTTAAAAGGAATAAGGCCTCTTAATAAAACAATAAAATTGTATTGAAAATCAGTCTTCTGTGGAGTTGACAAAATTTTCTTTATGCTTTCGCCTTTCATCACGCTGAATCGGCTGGACGGATTTTAAGCAAATTCTCTGGTACAGGGATAGAAAAGATGGTTATAGTTATAGGATACTTTGTGTTGTGTTTCTTCTTGAAGAAAAAACCGGCCAAGTGTGAAACGGAGCACCGAGGGTTCCGTCCAAGCACTTATTCCATTCTAACTGGCCGAGTTAAGTTTGTACCTGGTCTAAACTGGTATGTATGGAGGCAAACAGATCACGTTTGTTGTATGTCATGGGATCGGTTGCGTTAACTTTGGACCTCATTTGTATCCGGCGCCATACATACCAGGTGCAAACTTAACTTAACCCGGCAGTTAAGATGGGATATTTATTTATTTAAACTTTATTGCACAAAAGAAAAACTTAACGTACAAAAGGCGGACTTAATGCCATGGGGCATTCTCTACCAGTCAACCTTAGGGCAAAGCAGAAAAAATGTAGGCGGATATTGTACAGAACCCTTAGCCAGCTTTTTAATATTTGTCTGTTGACACTCTTACCCTATGGCTCCATGAAGGTTATTCGTTCGGGAACCTGAAATAGAACGATATTTTTTCACAAATAACCATAGAAATTTAAAAATACCCCACAAGCACAGTACGAACAAAAAGAGTAGAAATTAAAAACTGGCAATACCGTCCCCTTTTTCTTAGATTGATTAGAAAGGAACGACACTACAGTATTGCCAATTTTTTATTTCTACTCTTTTTGGTCGGACTGTTGCAGGTCATTTGTTTTTATACTACGACTGTAGCAATCAAGGTTACCTATCAGAAACACTATTTCTTTTCCCATCTGTAACTTTTCGCCAAATTTTCATTTGCCCGAAAGCCATTTTTTTCAAAAACTGTTATTTTTTCAGAATAATTATAAAACAAACCTAACCTAACCTAATGGGTTAATAAAATGATTATGTGTTTTTTTGTAAATATATCAGACAACCTCACACTTGGCTGTTTCATAGGTTACCGTAAATATATAAACCGTAATGGGCCAAACGGTCCGTTGGACTTATTTAAGGTACTATGAAACGGCCAAGCCATACTTTTGAAACCAAGGTGTAGGGTTAGTAAAGTCAGGGCTTAGGGGCTTGGCTTTTCCTGGGATCTGATAACTTTTTACAGTGAAAGCGTTATGAGCATGTGAGTCTTGGCCGCCAATTTTACATGAAATGTTTTGGTGGGATCTTATTTCTTTTTGTAAGGTGCCCTAGCTTTTTTATTTATTTTGGGCTGTAGCGTTTCTTGAGCATCAGTCTTCAGAGCTCTATCTTTGCATATTTCTCTTGTTGATATCATTTCCTCTTACGCATTCGTCTTACGCTTAAATCTGCTTAAGATGGATATAAAAATCATTGATTCATCAATATAAAATATAAAATTCCGCGTGTTAATTGTGCTACATTTATTATCGCATTTTGGTAGGTCTATAAAGAAATATTTAAAATACGAAGTCAGTGTAGATACAGAAGTAGTAATAATTGTGTATTTAAGAAATACCTACTTTTAGCCCCATATATATATACACTTTTATCCCCTATTATGGGAACCCCATACAAACTTACATCCCCTTATTTAAAGGGTGGGGGGTGATTTTCTAAAAATCCTAGAATATTATGTGTTTTATTTATAGCAAGGAGTCCCTATACCAATTTTCAGACCTCTAGTATCAAAATTTGCAGAATTCTCATACAAACTTCCATCCCCTAGTTTAAGGGGTTGGGGGGTAAAAGTTCCAAGTTTTAGAATTATTTTGTTGTTTGTGTACTAATACTAGCTTACATACCAAATTTCAGCTTTCTATGTCATCGGGAAGTACCCCAGAGGTTTTGATACGTCAGTGTATAAGTGAGTGGCAAAAACGGCGTATTTTAGGTACCAATAAAACCTAAAGTATAAAAGCTAGATCAATGAAATTTTGTACATTTTATATGCTCCCTAACTGCATCTTAACCTGTGAATTTGGGCGTTCTGGTGTTAACTGGGACGAAACTATGAGGGTTTGAAAATGAGACGAAACGGTTCGAGAAAAGGTAGGTAGTGCCCCGCCTCTTTTTTGTTCGTCTTGGCGGGGGCACTACTAGGGCTTGCAATATCCGTCCATTTTTCGTATCCAGATATTTCGAATACTAAAATTATTTACTATCCGGATATCCGGATAAAGCGGATAAAACGGATATTCATATTATTTTTAATAAAACACGAAATATGGTTAACATTTCGATGATACTAATGTACCATGATTTATTTTAGTTTTAGTGCCGCTTTACTCTTTTTTAATTGTAAGTGTGACGTAGGTATTTGTTTCGTTGTTGTTTAATTTCCGTTTTTACATAGGTATTTTCGTATTTTTGCTGTCCAATAAATGAGTGTTATATGATTGTATTTGTATATCATATAATAATAGACAAAATATACAATTTAACAGTAAAAAAAATACCAAATTGTTTTAGCAAATTAACATTTAAAAGAAATAACAACAGTGAAAAGACAAGTTCTTAAAAATAAATGGAAAATACGAGTAGTTTTATTTTTTATCATAATATTAAAAATCTAATCAAATTTGCAATCACAATTGAAACTTTACTGCGAGAAGATTAATATATGACCTACTGAACATTAAAATAAAATCTCCAATATACCCGTTATCTCGGTGCAGAGTCACTATCACTCACTACTCATCATCATAAAAAAAAAATCGCAGAAGACAATACAAAACGTAAGGATCATTATAGAAATATTTAAAATTATATTAAATCGGCTTCTATACTTTTATCAGTTTAATTTAATTTTTAGTCGTATTTTGTTTGATTTTGATTCTGTCTGTCCAGCGCATAGAGCTTCTTCCTCGTGGTCGCCTGCCCTGTACTTTCCCTGTCACCTGGAGCACTTCGAGGGTGTCATTTTTAGGGTTCCGTAGTCGACTAGGAACCCTTATAGTTTCGCCATGTCCGTCTGTCCGTCCGTCCGCGGCTTAGCTCCGTGATCAGAAAGTTGTACTAGAAAGCTGAAATTTGGTATGAGTATGTGGATGTATTACACCGACAAAACGGTAAAATAAAAACTAAAAAAAAACTTTTTTTCGGGTACCTATCTAACACCTAAAGTGGGGGTGAATTATTTTTTTCGTTTCAACACTAGTGTGTGGGGTGTCGTTGAATAGGTCTTTTAAAAATAACAGGGGTCTTTTAACATCATTTTTTGATCAAGTCAGCAGTTTTGTAAATATTCGCTCCGAAAATAAAAAAAAACAGCCCCCCCCCTCTAACTTTTCAACCACGGGTCAAAAAATTATGGAAAAATTCATAAAAATGAGGCCTTATAAGTACTTTCAATGAAAACTATATTGAATAAAATCGGTTGAGCCGTTTTTGAGTTATCACAAAATTTCATAATTTTCTTTAAAATGACGTAAGTGCCGCGCGGTGTCCTTATAATTCAAACGTTACACATATAAGTTAAGTGCCATACTGCATTAAAACATTTCGCTCAATCAGGCGCGTCCAATCGATAAGTTCCAGAAGGTAATAAGTAATAACAGTTTCTTTGGCGTTTACGACCTTTTTTATAGAGCATGAAATCTTTCTCGTACAGTCGCCATCAGACATATCGTAGCATGTAAGGTATTCATAAATATCTGAACACGACTCTTATTGACTGGGCGTTACAGTTACAGTACATGTTCACATATTTATGAACGCCTTATATGCTGCGATATATCTGATGGCGACTGTACCTAATTTAAACCTCGAAGCCCGTCTATTGTGAGTATATTGGCAACTACGGAACCCTACACTGAGCGTGGCCCGACATGCTCTTGGCCGGTTTTTATTCCTAGCTCCTCCTGATCCTGCAGAGACAGATTGTCGTCAGCCTAACGGTGACTCCCACTTCTGGAAGAATTTACATATTTGTGCGGTGGGCTGTCCAAGGAACTGGTAACATTCCGCTCCTGAACCACATTTCAAATGCGTCATTGCGAGATCTATTTGCCTTTTTGAGGGTCCAGGTTTTTGCACCGTAGGTGAAGATCGAGAACACCAGAGCCCTCTAGGTTTTTAGTAAGATTGATATATCTGTCCAGATCCTGTTTAGTCGTGTCCTCGCGCTTTTTGCCATGCTAATCCACTTTTGTACATCTGATTCGCATGAGCCATCGTTCTGGTAGAGCCCAGGTATACAAAGCTGCCCTCATATTGGAAATCGCGCGTCCCACTGAGCTCTAGCGGCTTTACTGGATCTATGACCATGAATTTTGTTATAGTACAATTTTTTTAAAGTAAGCTCATCCACTTTCATGCATTCACAATGGTATTGTGTCCAATACAATCCTATCTGCTATTGTTCTCGTAAGCGCCAACCAGTTACTTACAAAAAAAGGTTAGAACTACATTGCGTGGATATTGAATTTTCAACCATATTCCTTGTTGAATAGGTTTAAAATGGTTGATGATGAGAGTTCATTGTCCTATTTCAAGAAAATACGTTCTTGTGGAGAGGGCGGTTGTAAAATTCCAAAAAAGTTATGATCACCATTATTCCGTTAGCGTATTTTGTTGTCTAATTTCCAAGGAAAAAGAGTCGATAATCTATATTAACCTTCCAAGGTGGTTACAATCTGCTTTTACTACGAGCTCTCTATCTTAATTTGTGGTTAACACTCAATGGTATTCAGTTCTTAAGTGGATCAGCTTAGCTTAGAAAATTTGTACTGTAAAGATTTGTTGATCGACAGGCCAAGTAGTCTATAAAACACAAGATCAAGGGGTGTTCAATTTGAAGGATTTCTTCAGGAATCAGTTGTTTGATGTTTAGAATTTGTTCTCTAGTGCCTTTTCCTTTCAAAAAGCCAGCTTGTTCGGGTATTTACTCTTTATTATGATACTTTCTACGGCTTGGTATATTAATTATATTATAGTAATTATTTTATTTTAATTATCCGAAATATCCGTATTATCCGAATAGTGTATAGAAAATTATCCGGATTTAAAAATTCGCGGATATCCGGATAAAACGAATATCCGGATATCCGGATTGCAAGCCCTAGGCACTACCGTGCCCCCAGATCTAGTCCAAATTAAGCTCAAGAAAGCTTGCGTTATGGGTACTAGACGATGATATACATACTTATATAGATAAATATATACATAAATACATAGAACAACCATGATCCAAGCACAAATATTCGAGGTCATCACACAAATATTTGCCCTGACCGGGATTCGAACCTGAAACCGCCGGTTCAGTGGGCAAGTCTTTACAAAACGCGCCAACCGCGTCGTCAAAATTATGCCTTACCTTGTACTACCAGCTGTATAATTTCAACATCTTTGCCGTATGGGTTCTTCGCCAAGCATTGATACATTCCACCATCTTTCTTAGTGACTGACTTCAGGACTAATACTTGGCCAGTTTGATACAAGGTCTCTAACCATGAAGATTTTTGATTAGGTTTGAATCGCCATGTTATAGTTGGAACTGGAGATCCTTCTAGAATTCTGAAAATAATAGTACATCACTGCAGACGCCGGTAAATAAGGGCTGGCCAGGTGAGTAGGTAGACTAGAATAGTGATACGAAGCCGTCAAGCCCTTTTCACGGTTAAGGCATGTACAGTGCTCTTTCTCAAACATATTCAATGAAATAAAAACATTTACTACTCAAAAAATATATAATTCAGCTGTTATGTTTAAAAAATGTTTATTTACTTTCTGGCCTAGGCCTTCAATTTTGTATGAAATTCCTTTAGAGTTATCTCGAGTGGTTCCGTCCGAAATAGATATGCCGTTCTCGAAAACGTTTCCCGATTTGTAAGAGGAAATAACGTTCTCGAGAACATTTCTGAATTCCGGAATAAATAATTTTCATTTCATTCATTTCGTTCGTTTCGTCAATTTCGTTCAATTCGTTCATTTCGTTCATATCGTTCATTTCGTTCATTTCGCTCATCGTTCATTTCGTTCATTTCGTCATTTCGTTCGTTTCGATCATTTCGTTAATTTCGTTCATTTCGTACATTTTCATTCGTTCCATTCGTTTCATTCGTCTCATTCGTTTCATTCGTTCGATTCGTTTCATTCGTTTCATTCGTTCCATTCGTTTCATTCGTTCCATTCGTTTCATTCATTTCATTTCCCATACCAATCGAAAAATCTTCTCGAACCGCACATCTCTGGCCCGAAACGTGATACTTCGAAGCCCGTGATAACGCACGCTATGACGTCATTTCATTGCACGTTTGAAAAAAGGCATTCTACTCACTGGCACGTTAGCTTCACGTTCTCCCCTTCGCGGCTCATAACTTGGGAGGTCAACTTGCGTACTTTAGGTGCGACTCTGCCGTGGTCTTCATCGCCTACAAAAAAAAAGTTACCTCTTCATTTACCAACAGTTGGCGCTACGCTGTTGCATCGCGCCGTTAAAATTTTTCGTCAAATAATGATCCCTTTCCATGGAAAACTGTTTTTCAAAACAATTTTAACAATGGTTTGAAAATAAGGCATGACGCTCCGGCTAGTGAGACTTTCTACGTCACTGATTAGTTGCCGCTTTGGGGTTGTGCACAAATCACGTGAGGTTTTTTCGGCTACTTTTTGATCCCCGCTGGTGATATTTGGTGAGGTTCCTTGCTAGCCCCCCCTCCCCCTCACTAAATTTCGTAAAATAGACTCGCTATTTTGAAGTATTTAACAAGTGAAGATTTATTTTTACCGAAACCGAGAAAAAATAACGATTTTTTCTTAGTTCCTTCACTGTAGAAAAATACACGTGAGGTCTCCCTATACCCCTCCCTCCCCCAACGTGATATATCGTGATTTTTTCGTGACCCCCCCTCCCCCCTATTGAACCGCACAAGCCCTTTATGGTAACAAAATAAATATAAGGAAAAAATGTTTGACGCTAGCCGTACAAAAATATCATAATTATGCGTTTATGGATTACAAATGCCATTTTCATTGGCTCAATTTTATTTTGTCGAAAAATTGATTTAAAACACTTACGTATTTATGAGATTCATAGGGGGAAGTCCCCTAACGCCGGACGGCACCTAACGCCGGACACTAGAACTATCTCGGCAACTAGCAACGCGAGCGAATCAAGGACAAGTGGAAGGGGCGCGGGGGTCCCTCGCGTCCCTTCCACTTGCCGAGTTGCCGTTGCCGAGCTTCCAGTTGCCGAGATAGTTCGAGTGTCCGGCGTTAGGTGCCGTCCGGCGTTAGGGGACTTCCCCCTACAGGTAACAAGAGAATCGGGGAGTATGATGATACACGACTGGCAACACAGAAACGGATTGACAGAACCAACCGACCAATCATAGCGTGATGAGGTCAAAAGTCTCGCCTGTCATTCCGGAGTGGCACACTTTATTTTCTTATACCATGGGTTTAAATGGGTGCGTAATGTTTAATTTAATTCATGTATGTCGCGCCCGCTCACGGGGCAATAGTGTCCCGGGCCTTTGGGAGGCTTGCGCGGAGCCGAAGCGAACGCGAAGGCCCTTTCAACAATTTAATGAAATGTTATGTGTACATCAAGCGGACGCTGGCCCTATCCGTGTCATGGGACGCACACACACATAGACAGCACCCGCTGGGTGCAAGAACTATTTATGGATCTATGGAGTCTAAATACAAATCGGGCTATGGGGATGAAATGGAGGACTCGGTAATTGGGCTATGGATTGAGACTATCAGGCGTCTACCAGGAAAAAAAGTCCCAGGAAAAAGATATAATAACAAGTTTTCTAAAGTGATAAAAATTTATAACCTAACCTACCCTAACTCATTGTAATCTCACCTAACTGGCCTTACAATTTACAAGTTCATTGATATGAAAGGATATAGAGGAAAAGAAAAAAACGTGTTATATCAAAAATTACATTATATTAAACACTACAATAAGTCAAAAACGTTATATCAAGCGGCGTACGCCAGATTTAAAGGAAACGTCGAAAACGACTTTTAGTTCACCCGGACCTGATCTCTACGCATTAGCGATTTCAGTGTGTAAACTGTAAACCTGTGTGTTACTTAATACCTTCTTAGTTCATGCCTTTATATTAAGCCATTGATACAAAGATTAAAGCTTAAAGAAAAATTTAAAAAGGGGTTACCTGGTGGAAGAGACCGGGAATCGAACCCGGTACCTGGGATTGCCTGTCCAGCGCGTTAACCATTTCACCACCTTAGAGTCAGATCATGCAATCTCCACCACGATTTTATTGTTTGATGATTAATTTGCTTGGAAGAGTTAGCGTGGTCTGACCCTGTGGCGAAATGGCGCTGGTCCGGCAATCCAGAGGTACCGGGTTCGATTCCCGGTCTCTCTCTAAGTCTCTCTCCCACGTCTCCCAGTCACTAACTCCCGAGCAACCTATCGAATATTTCCTTATGCTGTGTTTATTTGAAAGGCCTTGCCTTACCTTTATTTGTCTTCACTTTGCCTTTAGGGCATTTAATGTTCATTGTGTATTGATCTTCCCCGGCCTTATTCTTGGCAACACAAGTGAGCGTTCCTTTGAATTCTTTTTGGTTAACCAATAGGTCTACCTCTTCATTACCACCGGTGAAGATCTCTTTATCAAGTTTTCCGTTTTGTAAATCAAGTTTCAGAATCCATTTCATGCTGAATGTTTTGGCTTCGGATACACTGGAATCATATTAACATAATAATAGTAAAGCCTGACCAGAAATATATGAGGATGCCCCATATTGCGAAATTTCACTGGAACTAATTTCTTACACTGGCAAGAATTTTACGATGATTTGATAACAATGTCAATGTCATTCGTGGTGGTTCTTTAAAAGACAAGTATTTAAAAATACCCAAATGCCGAAAACGGTGGTAGCCTAGTGGTTAGGGCATGCGACTTTCAATCCGGAGGTCGCGGGTTCGAACCCGGCCCGTACCAATGAGTTTTTCGGAACTTATGTACGGAATGTCATTTGATATTTACCACTCGCTTTTCGGTGAAGGAAAACATCGTGAGGAAATCACCTAAGCCCAATATTTAAGGCCTAGTTTCCCCTCTGGGTTGGAAGGTCAAATGGCAGTCGCTTGCGTAAAAACTAGTGCCTACGCCACATCTTGGGATTTAGGTAGCCGACCCCGATTGAGAATTCATTCTCAAAAAATGGGACAAAGGCTAGGAGGATGATGATTGATGACCCAAATGCCGAAAACCATTCACAGTCGTCAACATAATACTACACGAAAAACAGTCAGGAAAAGAGTGCATTCCATTAAACTATATTACGAGGTTAACATACGAACTGACAGGTATTTAAATTAATGTCATTATAGTGCGGTTGCGATTGGTTGCAAAATTGTTGCCATACAAATCTTGTATCTAATCGCCCTCTTGTCAATCCTCATATATTCCTGGGCAAGCTTGAATAGTAATAATAATAAATTAAATAGAGCTGTGCGGCGGCGGACGCCTGTGTGTACTCAAAGGTGGTCATAATATAGTTGTCTCGGCGCCCAGTACGAGTTTGTGGCGTTTGGCGTCGAGACACTCGGCTCGTGGGGCCATGGGGCACGTGGCCTGGTCAAATGTGTCAGCAAGTTCTTGACGACAGGCGATCCACGCGCGGGCAGTGGACTGGGACTGTAGTTGGGTAATTTTACTGTACCGTGTTACTTTACCCGTCTGTCTGTCGTCTCGTTGTCTAGTACCCATAGTACAAGCTTTGCTTAGGACTAGGTCGATTTGTGTAAGATTGTCCCTGATTTTTGTTTGTTTACTATTATTTATTTTACTGGCAACATACTTGCATTTCCATAGTACCACCCATTTGTTTCTCAATTTTTTGCAAGTATATTGTTCATTTTTGATAATATTGGGCTTCAGTAGTTCCTCTGAATTAGAGTGATCTTCCTTGTTTGAATCGTCAGAGTAATCATACTCAGAGTGTGAATCTGTAATGATAGTATGATGAAAACTTCGGATTTCTGTTAAACACAAGTCCAAGTTGTGTCCAAGCAAATGAACTGTCAAACCATACACTGATCACTTTGTATGGTTTGATACTTAATTTGCTTGGAAGTGTTCGCGTGGTTTGACTCTAGTCGGGTTTTCATAGTAAGTCGGCATTGCCGAGCTAAGGAAAAAACGGCCAATTTTTTAATTTTTTTTTATTTATTTAAGTTAATTAATCACAAATAATATATAAATTAAGACGCGTTACAGAAACCTGTTGGAGATTAAGACGTGACGCGAATGTTTCGCACCGCTTACAACATTGCACAAATAAGTAATTATATAATCATACATGTAAGAACACACCAGCAATCACACATCGCCGTCGGCACTTATTGCGACTAATTGCGAGTTTGGCTCGCGCACCGAGGGTTCCGTTCAAATACTTATCCCATCTTAACTGACCAGGTTAAGTTAAGTTTGCACCTGGTATGGCGCCGGATACAAATGAGGTGGAAAGTTAACGCAACCGATCACGTTTGTTGGAGCCCCCTAAAATGTTTATTTTATTCTGTTTTTTACTATTTGTTGTTATAGCGGCAACATTCATTCATTCATCTGTGAAAATTTCAACTGTTCAACTATCACAGTTAATGAGAACAGCCTGGTGACAGACGGACATCGGAGTCTTAGTAATAGGGTCCCGTTTCTTACCCTTTGGGCAAGGAACCCTAAACAGGTCGCCTTTTAACTTAGCATGGCAGAAATGAGTGCCGAGTTAGCCGAGTTTAAAAAAATGAGAATGAATATATATTTTTCTTTAATGTATGGTCAATATCTAGGGGTCGGAAATTCAGGTGGATATTTACCTAAAGTTGAAAAAATCCTATTGCTATCTCACTCATACCTCAAACAAAGCCGCCTATACCTACAACTGAAGCATCCGATTATCCGATATTTCACCCAATTGGCGACCGTTTTTCACAATTCTCCAGTGTTGCCAGAGCCAGTGTGTCATAAGTTACGTTTCATTCCTCGAAATGTTACATTTTTGCTGCGAAAGTTACATTTTAATATTAATAAAAAACCGGTCAAGCGCGAATCGGATTCGCGTACCGAGGGTTCCAAAGGTACAAACTATAAAAGTATGGAATATTTACTGTAAATAAGTGTGTAATACCAAAAAAATATAACCGTCACTACCCAAAAATGTGGCCATACACAGTCTATATTTAGCATGGGAAACTGTGTCATCATCATCATATCCGCCAATATACGTCCACTGCTGTACAAAAGCATCCCCAAATTTCTCATCCACTTCCCGCAAACCTAACCAGGTCGATCCACCTGGTTTGATGCTTTCCAAGCTACGTGTTCCGGTACGCGGTGTGACGGGAAGCTGTGCATAGTGTTGAACACTGTCCATATATACAATGATCATGTTGACGCGTTACAAACGACCATTGGACCAATAACAACTAATTTCAAAGTAAATTGACCAATGAGAATGTATAATTTTTGAGGTATATTTTATAATGATCTAATTTAAAAAATTATGACTTAAAATGTATTAATTTTACCAATAAAAATCTGTATCTGTATCTGTATCTGTTACAAAACGCATAATACCGCAAACAGGTACATATGTATTTAAAAAATCCAGGAAAAACGCCTCAGTTTTAATTTGATTAGTACTGGCTAATAGAGTATGTTAAGTAAGTCGTGTGTCGTGTCCCTTGATAAAAGCAGCCAATTCAAAATTCTTGGGGCCTGCCCACATCACCACGGCACGGCGCCGTCACTGTGAAACGGCGCGGCGTCGTGGATTTTTACGGTGGTTTTATATACGCTGACTCCGTCAGATCAGAAGCGGCCCTTACAGGTATCTGCTCTGATTGTACACCGAATATCTGCGTTTGATAAATTACAAAAGGGTATAGCCGTGTTTGTATGTTTTTTTTTATTTTCTCAAAAACCTGCAGTATTTCAGGGTGTTTTTTTTATAAAATAGCATCTTACATCTGGGCTAATATATTAGCAGAACGGCAATTGATTTGGCTTCTGGGGCCGATGCCTCATACAAGTTTTTCAAATTTTTTTTAAAGACTTTATCAAGGAATTGACAAGTTTTTATATTTACAAGACTACAATTTGATTACTTTTCTGAATTCTGCTGAGAAAGATAAAGTAATCAATGTTTTTATTTTTTTTCTGAAATAGCAATTTATTTTATTATTAATTTATAAAAACTTAATCATTTTAAATTGTGGCAACACCAAAACTATATCTGAATGGAACGGTTACTTTAGTCCGACTTCTAATAAAAAAACGCAATGACGTTGAGGTTCACGACATTCTCAAAAAAAAATTTTTTTCTCGCTGTTAGGTCTAAGACAACAACCGTATTCAGGCCTAATTGTCTTCGATTGCGGTCATTTTATGTATTTTCTTATATTTCTTTAAATACAGAAGAATAAATTCAAAGATTTTTTTAGCGCGTACACGACACATAGCCCTGTCAATCGCTATATTAATTTCCACCTGTTAGAAATATGAAATGTTGTCAATTGTATTCCATTTGTGTTGCCAGTTGATATTTATATTTGTTAGGTTTTTTTAATTTATCGTGTCTTTCAAGGGACACGACTCGTTTGACACTAAAAGAGTGCTCATTAAAAAATATATTTAAAAAATTGAAACTGACGGAAGAAAAGTAATGTTAATCTTGCGATATTGTGTAAATATTTATTTTATTTTATTAGTTGTTAAAAGCATCATATATTATAATGTCTTGGCCGAAAGTGCAATAGTTGGACTCGTATTATCTAGGGCCTCATCTTGGCCCTCGAACTTACACATCCATCTGTTGTTTATTTTCCAACCTCTACAAAAATGTGTTTGCTTTTTATTATGTAAATATAAATTTACGGTTTTCGGATATAGACGGAACATAAGCGCTCGTATCTTGACAGATGGACAACGAAGTGATTTGACGATCGGAAGTTCTCCTTCGGCAGGATGAGCCTTCTGAATCCTAAGAATATTTTAAGAAGGATAGCCATCTTAATTTATGGTGCTGTCCTTCGAGTTGAAATCATTCATTTTTGTTTAGGATTTTCTCATATTGTGTTATGGATCCTATCTGATTTGAGAAAAAACTGAAACACATTATCGAAATTACGATTAAGTTTTTCAGTGGTACATATGTTATATTTTTGCCCGATAGTACATGTTATTTGGATTCAGAATCTAAATTAATTTTACCACTTCAGAATTTTTAACAAAACATATTGAAAAGTTACGAAAATTGCCCAGAAATCAAAAGTTACCTACATGTTACGAGAGAGGGTCAAAAGTTACGAAAAATGTAACAAATGTAACCACCTGGCAACGCTGCAATTCTCATGTATAATTCATGTCACCCTTATTTTATTTTGAGCAGTGTACCTTTACTATAGGAGTCTGAAGATATATGTTGATAATCAGAGCTCTTAATTTGTTCTTCGCTTTGCTTGGCTTCGCTGCCGTTTCCATCGTTAATATCTTTTTCTTCTTCTCTGCTCGTCTTTTCATTTGGCCACACTGATCACGGAATACAATTGGAAACGTTAATTATTCCCAATATAGTATCTTTTAATTACTATAAAAACGGTTTAAATTGTCAGGAACGGCGCGACATTTTTAAGTCAGTTTAAACTGTTTTTATAATCACGAAAGATGTCTCAAAGTGTTTTAATAATTTAAATAGATATATTTTTAAAGCGCCGATGTTATTTTTGATCCCATACCGAAAGTATACAAGATTATATAAGTAAGGATAATTTAAAAAAGTTGTGATGAAGACAGCTCTTTTTGATTTCCAGCTCTCCCTCTACTAAAATTGTTAAAAAAACTGTTCAACTGCTTCGGCGTGATGAGAAAACATATTTATCACCAGCAGATGGCGCCATAATACAAAACAAAAGACGATGAAGCCGTGATCTGTGTCATGCCAGTTGAGCATTTCAATTGTTCTTTATTTTTAGATAATAAGTATGCAAAATAAAAAGTTGTACTAACATATAAGTATATATAAGTTTATCTGTTACAAACTCTGATATGGATGATTATCCGAAATATTTATTTATTTATTTATTTAATCTTTATTGCACAAAAGAAAACTTATCGTACAAAAGGCGGACTTAATGCCATGAGGCAAATAAATTGTTTTGAATTCCAAGCATCCCGTTGTTAAGATTTTACCAAAAATCATGACTCTTGGCGATGGTGCAGCACGGATAGCTGACCCTGATGAAGAGCTCCATATGAGTTCGAAACATGTCGGGCCATTCCTGACAATTTTTACGTGAGTTTAAACCGTTTTTATAACTATTAATTATCATGACAAATCTAGAATTTTATAATACTATAGATAGTTTAAATGTACCTTTATACGGTCTGACCACTCGAGGAGCGACACTTCTGACCAGCTTTTCTGTCACCCGGTGTATTCCAGTTACCTGTAAACTTAACAACATTAGACAATAGACACCCTAAGATCGCTGGATGAATCTGGATGACCTGTACAATCTGTTATTAAAATAAATTCCTCTATTATTTATTTTCAGGCACCAAATGCGTGAAAATGAATGAAGGAAATGAATCAGTGCGTGAAATGAATGAATGAAATGTGTTAATGAATGAATGATGAAATGAATCGGATTGATGAAATAATTATATAAATGAATAATGAAATTAATGTATCCAACTGATGAAAGAATGGAATAAATGAATGAAATTAATGCACAAAATTTATTAATAAAAAAAAAGGGAATGAATGAATGAAAATGATGAACGAAATTAATGAGAGAATTAATTAAATAAATCAATTAATGAAATTGGTAAATTAAGAAATTAATAAAATAAATTAATGAATGATATAAATAATAAATAAATAAATATCGGACAACCTCACACAAATCGATCTAGTCCCAAATTAAGTTCCAGAAGGCTTGTGTTATGGGTACTAGACGACGATATACGTACTTATATAGACAAATATATACTTAAATACATATAACAACCATGACCCAACCACAAATATTCGAGTTCATCACACAAATATTTGCCCTGGCCGGGATTCTAACCCGGACCGCCGCTCAGTAGGCAGGTGTCTACAAACTGAGCCAAACGCGTCGTCAATATCAATGCAAATTAGGTCAAGCATCATCCGTTCCGTCTAGCTTCGCATCAAAAAACGCATATTCGGACGTACAATTTATAATGACGATGAACTCACAGCAACTTTGAATCTCTTCACATGGATCTCAATCTGGCCAGTCTTATAGACTCTCAGCGAGGGCTTGACGACCCGATCCCCTGGACATGCTGAGCTACCATGTTGCCGTCGATTCAGAATCAGCCATTACTTTCCTCAACATGTTACATACAGATGGTCTTAAATCTCATGTACATGTTTCATAATAGAGACATGCAAATATATGAATATGTTATGTAATAAAGTAATACATTTATGAAACATGTAATGTGTAATTTTTAATGTGGGTACACGCCACAATTTAAGCTGTGTAAAACCTTTCAAACAAACAATCCTAGCTAAGATCGACACCCAAAGCATAAGGAAAAAATCAACAGGTTGCTTGTAGTTAGGGTAGCGAAGTAGTTAACGCGCTGGACCAGCAATACAGAGGTGCCGGGTTCGATTCCCGGTCTCTTCCACGAGGTAACTTCTTTTTCAATTTTTCTTTAAGCTTTGATCTTTGTATCAATGGTTTAAATATATTATGAGTGTCACATGCATAAATAATGTATAAATTAGTTACAATGACAATTAAATGAATGAGTGGATGACATTGCTGAATGAAATTAATGATATAATAAATGAATGAATGAATTAATTCATGAATAAATGAATGAAATGTATGGAGAGAGCAATAAATGAATGAATGAAATAAATTAATGCATAACATGAATGAATTAAATGAATGAATGATACTAGTGAGTGAAATGAATGAGTATGGTCAAGCATCATCCGTTCCGTCTAGCTTCGCATCAGAGAATCGCACTTAAATACAAAGTATAATTTATAATGACGACAAACTTACAGCAACTTTGAATCTCTTCACATTGATCTCAATCTGGTCAATTTTGTAGACTCTCAGCGAGGCCGTCGAGCCGTCGAGGTCGTAGAACTCTAAGTTTTTCATGAATTCATGACATAATGAATGAAACGTATGAAGAAATGAATGAAATGATTCAGAATCAGCCATTAATTTCCTCAACATGCAACATACAGGTGGTCTGAAATCTACTTAAAGAACTACATGTAAATATGCAAATATAGTAATATGTTTGTGTGTCACATGCATAAAATATAATTTATGGATTAGTAACAATTTCATTAAAATGAATAAATGGATGTCATTGGTAAATGAAATGAATGAATGACTAAAAATCATGAAATTACCGGAATGAACGCAATAAGCGAAATAAACGAAATGAATGAAATTAACGAAATGAACCAAATGAACGAAATGAATGAAACGAACGAAATTAATGAATATTTATAACGATGATGACGATGAACTTACAGCAACTTTGAATCTCTTCACATTGATCTCAATCTGGTCAGTTTTGTAGACTCTCAGCGAGGGTTCCAGGACCCGAACCTTCAGGGCATGCTGAGCTATCATGTTGCCGTCGAGGTCGTAGAACTCTACGTATTTCACGTTGATTGGGTTCCGTGGACTTGTTACGTGGATCACTACGTATTCCAGGTTGCCTGGAACAAATTTCGTATGGTTTATTGATTTATAGTTACTTAATAGCACTTTATACGGAGTTGTGTATAGATGCAGGGTGGAATACATGAGGATCAAATATCTACTCCAGCCTGCGGCCCCGACGACACTGTTGTAGGTGTCCAGACTACACGACGAAAGCAGATATCATCGTGAAGTATTTGCGAGTAAAGACCAACTTCACCCTGAGGTTTGAACAATTAGAGTCTCGTCACAATGTGAACTTCGTGTCATTTGTGGTGAGGGTGCCTACTATCAAGCTGTCGACCTTCCTGCAGGAGGTATTCTGGCCGAAAGGTGTCGTGTTCCGGCGCTTCCGCGGACGGTTACCCGACACCCAGAAGTTACGTCGCACGTCACCGAACTAACGTGTTTATGATTATTTTATATTATTGATTATTTTATATTATCGTGTTATTTTATATGTATGTTAGTTTTAAGGTATTTATCTATGGGCCACAGTTGCCTGAAAATAAATGATATTGATATTGATTGATTGATTGATTTGCAATTTTTTTATAGAGCTGGCAAGCACTGGGCGCCCACGGACCGAGGGTCTCAACCCCGAACCCAACCCAACCCCTGTATTTGTGAGTGTTTACTTTCTCGGCCGCTTCGGCCGTCGCATCTGGCTTATGAGATGTTCCATGGTCAAACGTGAAGAAGCATCTCTCGGGCCAGCATGGCAGTGTCAACTGACATGGCCCCATTAGTTTCTCGTCAGTTGCCATTGTGACTTGAGCTCCCGTTTTTGCTTACCATCAGGCGAAGTGGAGCCACTATGTTGTGATAATAATGAAGTTTATTCTCAAGTAGGCCACAAGGGCACTTTTACATGTCTGAGTCTACCGGCATTTCACAAGAGGATACCACTGTTGAAAAGAAACGCCGAAAGAAACTCAACAGTCAGTAATTTTTTTCAGAAAGGATAAGTAAGTAAAAGTTAACATATGAATACAGTAATATGAACTTAACTATACGTAGTTCTCGCAGATATTAAAAATGTATTTAAAGATAAATACAAAAAAGTGTAAGAATAAAATAAAAACTACAAGAAAGTATGACGGTTTATCACAATGATATAAAAACAAAAAATAAAAATACAATGGTGGCTTCAAAGCCATCCCATCCGATCTCTTGACCACGTCTGCAGGTGCGATGCTGGTTGGATCCATTCACTTTATGATTTGTTTATATGATTTTAGTATTACCTGCTTTAGGATTATCCCTCCCAGGCTCTCCCACAGCCGCCGCCAGGGATTTCTGGTCGTTTCTCGTCGAGAACCCGACGTAGTAGTAGAACTCCACCTTAGATGTCGCCACCGTCAGCAGCCCGCAGCGGGAGGATTTCTCACTGTAGAGACGTGTGAAGTATTCGCCCACCTCCAATGCTTTATACTGGTCCACCTGGATTAGATACATGGAAGAAAACAAATAAAAAAATAAAGAAGCGACGCCAAAAATAACCCGTTCATGTACAGATTACATTTGAACCACTTTTACAAAAATACTCGTAAATACCAAATAGTGATCATTGAAGGCTTCATGCGTGGTATCTGTTTTCATAGTAATAATTGAGTGGGTCATTTTTTGTTAACTTTTTTTTACCTATTCTCGCCACGGAACCTGAGACCTTGGACGTCACACAGTATACTAACCTTAATATGCTTCATGTGGACGACGGGAGTGAAGTCTTCTACAGAGTTATTTCTGCTGTCGAACACTATCGAACGAATATTCTCCCCCGACACTGTGACTGTCACGAAAGCGTGTTCTTCTTTAACGCTGAACTGTCAAAGAATAATAGTTATACAAGGCTGCAAAGTTGTTACTTGTTATACAAGGCCGCAAAGTTCTTATTTGTTATACGAGGCTGCAAAGTTATTATTTGTTATACAAGGCTGCAAAGTTGTTATTTTGCGTGAGTGTTGAAATTTAAAGCTGAGCGACGAAAGGATTCAAAGAATAGAGATAGATTTCTGAGAGTAGCGAGGCTTTCAACACACAAGATGCTAAATAATTTTGCAGCCGTGCGGAACATACAACTATTCACCTCACTACGGCGAGGAAAATGCGAGATGCAAGAAAAACAATTAAAATAAAAAAATGAATACAATTGCCGTTTTGCGAGCGAGTGAGGTAAGGACACTATTTATTGTCTAGAAGGCGATTTCGTCCTCGTATTTTTTTTTCATTATCGTAGTCGGGTAACAAGTCTCCTAATAACAATTTTTGGATCTCCAGCTAAGCTGAACCAAAATTGGTTTAAATCCGTCCATCCGTTTCGGCGTGATGGTGGCTGTATGAGTTAATTCTATTGTCCTGTAGCGCATTGACAATTCGACTACGCATCAATATGCGTAGTTGAGTAGAATATAGAATATTCTTTATTGCACACCTTAACGGGAAATAAAATACAAACAAACAGATTACACGTACCTAACATTATTATTTATTGTATTAAGCGGTTTACACTCACGTGAAAATTGTCAGGAACGGCCCGACATGTTTCGAACTCGTATGGAGCTCTTCATCAGGGACGGCTGCCCGTACACCGCCGCGGCAAACTCGTCACTGCTGATACTTTGATCGACGTTCCGCTCTGAGCGCGCGCGCCGATGGCGCGGGGGCGGGGGGTGCTTGCAGGCCCGCAACTTGTCCGTCCAGTACTCCAACGTCACTTTTGTCATCAAAAGACATTACGCACACTTGACTAATGGTGTCCACGGGATTGTCCAAACGCACAATATGTTTCGCCGCCGGAAGCACAGGCTTCCATGCTGGAGGTAAAGCCCAACCGCCGTCTCGATTAAAATTCGGGCGCCGTCCGATCTCTATAGCTTCGTGTACCTTACGTTGTATACAACGTTTCTCACGTACCAACACTCTTGCTTTATCGAAACGGACAAAATGAGACTCACCGGCTTCGACGACGTGTTCAGCGACCGCGGAATTATTTGTGTCCAGCTTCCGTACACTGCGTATGTGCTCAGACAACCTTGCAGACACATTACGTCCCGTCTCCCCGATGTACGCCCTGCCACACTCACAGGGTATTGCATATTATACGCCCGGGCTACCGAACGGATCTTTATCTTTAGGTGACTGCAACAACTGCCTTACCTTAGTCAACGGACGGAACCAGGTTCTAATACTGTATCGGCGGCGTAACGTGTGTCCGATGGTTTCCGTCACCCCTTTAATATAAGGCAAGTACGCAGGTGCTCTCTCCACAGTCTGCGGTCGTTGCGCTGCACTCGGGTTCGCTACACGCTGACTATGTCTCCACTTGTATCCATTGCTCTTCAACACTTGTCGCACACGCGCCAACTCTTTATTCACGTACTGCGGGTCGCATAAACGCAGAGCCCTATTAATGAGCGCCCGCGGTACTGACGATAAGTGTGCTGGATGGTGATGTGAATCAGCTTGCAGGTATCGATCAGTGTGCGTGGATTTGCGGTACACCGTATGACTCAGCCGTCCTTCCGTCAGCGCTCAGAGCGGAACGTCGATCAAAGTATCAGCAGTGACGAGTTTGCCGCGGCGGTGTACGGGCAGCCGTCCCTGATGAAAAGCTCCATACGAGTTCGAAACATGTCGGGCCGTTCCTGACAATTTTCACGTGAGTGTAAACCGCTTAATACAATAATTAAATATGTCTCACGAAGGTTTTAATAAAATTATAACATTATTATTGTTTTTATTTTTATTTACTTTTCAACCCTATGGTCGCGTTGGGTCACTTTCGACCCTCTATTGAGATAACCAATGACCAACTTTCAAAATATGAGAAATTAAATATGTCCTTAATTGATAATGATATAAATACGTACAGCAACTCTTGTTTCTTGGAAATTTTCGTTGTCAATAACTTCCGATATCAGCACTTTTCTTTCAAACTCCAGCACCGTCGCCTTGACGTATTTGGGCAGCTGAAAAGGAAGTACTTCTTTCTATTAGCGTTTTCTATTGAATAATATTTAATAGAAAATGCTGTTAAAACTGAACATAACAACAAAATTTGGAATTCTTAGCTTCAATATTGGCTTGAATCTTGTCACTTGTTCCAATTAAAGCTAGTAACTGGACCTATTTCGAAACATAGCTAAAACACAAACCATTGCTAAAGAACCACCTCGACGGACAAATCTTTCGATTAAAAGAAACCGCGCCCAAATTGGTCGATACGTTTCGGGGACGATGCCACAGACAGACATCTGGGGCCCTTTGATGGTCGCTTTTATAACGCGATAAATAAGCGACTAAGCATCCGTCACGTTTTGACAGAAGTCACTTATTTATCACGCGATAAACGTAACCATCATAGGCCCCCCAGAAAAGCCATTATCACTACATAGCCCTTAATTTGCCGTGTATGGTAGGGTTAACAAATTCTTTGACCATCTTTTTCCATTTTTTTTTCGAACCAGAATCTTTGGTCCATTTTACCATAACGAGGCTTGAACTAGCGACCTTGTCTCCCGGAGTGGGAATTAGCCACACGAAGGGATAGTATAAAACAATGTCGCTTCCTGCTGTCTTTCTGCCTGTCCCTATGTATGCTTAGATCTTTGAAACTACGCAACGGATTTTGATGCGGTTTTTTTTTTATATCTAGATAGAGTGATTCAATAGGAAGGTTTATATGTATAATACATGCATAATTTATCAGCATTGCACCCGTGCCGAGATCGAGTTACCTCAGCTTCGATGAAAGCTGGGTCTATCTTCAATACTTGGCCGTAAGTGTCAGCAGCAATGTCATAAAACGTGTGCACCACAGTCTCGTAACCTGACCAGTCAGCACACAGGCCAGTCCCAACGAAATTCACCTGGAAATCATACAGATTCTGTTACGATACAGGGTGTAATTGACCGAATAAGTGAATTTATATCTCCGTTTCAGCTTGCCTCAAAATTATTTCGTGTGTACGGATGTTTGGATTGAGGCTGATATGGTTGACTGGAACATCTGGGGGCCTATGATGCTTGCTTTGATCACGCGATAAATGGGAGACAAAGCATCCGTCACTTTTTGTCAACATGCGAGTGTGAGTGACAGATGCTTTGTCGATTACTTAATGTGATAAACACGATCATAGGCGCCCTGCTTCACTCGTGACCCGAGCGATTCCAGGCCATCTAACGACGACCAAACAAACTAATACTGAACCATATCCAGCTAGTTAAAGCCTGACCAGAAATATATCAGGACGCGCCATATTGCGGAATTTCACTGGAACTATTTTCTACACTGCCATTTTATGACGGTTTGTCAATAATGTCAATGTCATTCGTGGTGGATCTTTAAAAGACAAATATTTAAAATTATCCAAAGAAAACGTCGAAACTCATTCACGGTCGTGAACGTAATGTTATAAAAAAGTGTACCTACATATGTTTCCTGCACGAAAAACAGCCAGGAAAATAGTGCACTAAATTATATTACGAGATTATCTTAGGAACTGACAGGTTTAAAGTCTGTAAAATACTACCTATACACCTAAGAGTGCAGTACTTACTAGCCCTAGAAAATTATTATAAAAGGGAATTTAAAGTGCTTAAGCAGAATAAATATAATACAAGGAACGTAAGATTAAGAAAATTTGTTCAACATTTTGCAAACAATTATTATGGTAGAAGAATAAATAAGTATTTGGTTCCAAAGATATATAATGAAATTGATTGGTTAAGGGATGAAAAGGAGTGTAGCAGAAATGTTGTTAAAAATAGTTTAAAAAAGACATTTTTGGAAAAACTGCCCTAGGGCAGATTTTCCAAACGTATTCTTGCTTCCGTGGCTGTAGTTTAAGGTTAACCTGTTAATATAATTATAAGGTAAATATGTAGTGTTAGGTGCATATAACTAAAAATAATGTAGATGAGCGCGTTCTCGCCAACCAGTTTGGCGAGTTAATTAAAATTGCATGCAGTTATGTACACCTTTTTTGGAAAATAAATTAAAAAAAAAAAAAAAAAAAAGTATACTAAAATGTCATTATAGTGCGGTTGGGATTGGTTGCAAAATTGTTATCATATAAGTTTTATAAATAGCGCCCTCTTGACAATCCTCATATATTTCTGGTCAAGCTTTAGTTACTTAGTTAAATGGTTAGTTAGTGGCTGGTTGCTGACTCCGTGGAAAATGCTGCGAAGCTAAAGTATGGGGACCTAGCCAGGTGTAATGCAGGGCGTCCTTAAGGTTAAATTACTTAGTTATGTTAGTTGTATATATTTTTAGGACCAACATGTATTTATTTTGCTTCCTTTTAGTTTTAAGTTAATGTATTAGGTGTTATCATTATTTTTATGTTTGATACTAAATTATTTGGCATTTACCTCGATGTTCTTTTCCAGTGCAAGCCGAACGACCTCCGACCTATAGTTTACATCTTCTTCACTCGGCATCCCAGCCACGAACACATACATGTGTGAGTGAGGCAGAGCTTTCTGTAAGGCTGATATCGTCGACTGGTACACCTAGAATGTACGGAAGATACAAATATCTAGTTGATATGAAGTCCATGTATTCAAAACAATAAAATCGACGCTTAAGAATATTGTCTAAGTAACAAAAAAAAATTTAGACGATTATGGCATTCTATTCGTTTTTTTTTCTGAACCTCTGCATTAAAAGGTGAAAAAAGTCAAACATGTTAGTTAGACGGTATTGATTCTTAAGCGTCGAAATAAAACTAAGAACATAATATATACAGGCTGCTCGAGAGGAATCCAAATAATTTCACCAACGCATTCCTGAGTATGCGTAGAAAATAAAATGTCGTATAAAGTTAGCCAAAATGCTTAGTTTTCGAGATTTGAGCATTTTTTGTTTTAATACATCTCCTGTAAATAATCTTTATCATTGCGATAACAAACCTAACTTTAAAAAACATACAAAAAAGAAAATAGCTAAATAATGAAATGAAAAAAAAAAACAATGAAATAATGAAATAACGAAATAATTAACTTTATTCTGCAAGTAGGCAAAATAGCAATGTGTGAGTCTACAGCTCGCTCGTTCTAAGCTCTCATATCTCTTCTACTTAAGTAGGTATATATTATTCCTATCTTATCTTATTTCTTATTTACCTGCTCGGCACATGTCTTCTCTCCTTTGGTGACTGTTTCGAGATTTTCCACAGCGACTGAGAATTCTTCGGCGCTGGATGTCCGGGTAACATATGTACCGTTATATGCTGAAATATACAATAATTATATATTTAAAAAACCGGTCAAGAGCGATTCAAACTCGCACACCGAGGGTTCGGTACAAACACCTCCCATCTTGACTGGCCGGGTTAAGTTAAGTTTGCACCTGGTATATATGGCGCCACATACAAATGAGTATGTAAAGTATTTTTTGTATGGGAGCCCCACTTAAATATTTATTTTATTTTGTTTTTAGAATAACGAAAAACGCAGAAACAATATTTTTTAAGTAAATCGTCATCCCCGACTATGAATTTATATTTTTGATGTATTAACCTTTTTCGCCCAAGTCAATCTAAACTTTATTCATTTTTTGACAAGTAATTTCAACCAATAAGGGAACGTGTTTTATTTTATTATAAATTATTCTGATTTTCTCTTTTTGAATTTAATTTGAGTTCAGTAGAATAGTAGATGTCATGAATATTAAAGTTCAGTAGCGGGTACCATAGAAGAGTATTAGAATTTTGGTACAGGTTTAAAAACTGCGTTGTTGTGATTTTGTTCGTGAAATTATAATTGGGTGGATCAACGTTTTCTTGTTGTTATTCTGTCCCGTCACCCAGGGGACAATGGTGATTAAACTTCTTTTGAGTTAGTAATTTATAGTGTGATATTTTCAAGAGATAGTCTAAATAAGAATGAACTTATAACTGCTGCAATTGCTGTGATATCGATAAAATATCCATTTTACAAAAGAAATGCATCAGAATTGTAGTTAATATAGACCAAATGGAGTCAAGCAAACCTTATTTCGTCAAACACCAAATATTAACTGTTACGTCCATGTATATTTTTGAATCCTGTAAATTTGTTAGGAAACACCAAAACTTATATTCACCCAAAGATACAAGCCAAATTAAAAGAAATGATCGTAATCTTAATAAACTGATATCGCCATTTTCAAAACTAAAACTTGTCACTGGTAGCCCTCATCATATGACAATCAAAATCTACAATCTCTTGCCAAATTCCATTAGAAATATCGAAAACCCAGGTTTGTTTCAAAAGCAATTGAAATTATTCCTAATTAATAAATGTTTTTATAATTTAAACGGATATTTTAATAATGATAATTGAGTAAATAATGTTACCGTAATGTTTTGTTTTGTGTAAATATGCATGTGTATTAGGGTGGAGCGAATTATTTTTTTTTGGAAATTCAACTCAGAACGCCTCTAAAACGTTGCATTAGGCTGCCAGGTGTACGAGAAAAATAATAATAAAAATATTCAACACTACTTTTAGCCCTCTACTGTCATTTGAATATTATGATCAAGCCCATATTGAAAAAAATTTTTTTTTTATCAAAATCTTGTTTTTTTTTAATGAAAGTCAAGTATTTTTTTTCTAAGCACATAATACTCGAAATAAAAGATATTTGTTGCATAAAAATATAACAACATTAAAAATATTAATTTTTTTAAAATACTGAATTTTAATTTGGGTCACAGGTTCACGTAGTAGTTGCCGTAAGTATGAAATAACCTCAAAACATATAAAGTTGAAACCCTTCTTTATAAATCTGATACTAATTACGTAAAAAGAAAAGTTTTTTTTTTACCAATTATGAGTAAAAAAATTTTTTTCTAGCTCAAGTAGAGGGCTGAAACATATTCAAAATCAATTAAATATATATATATTCATTAATATCTTATCTAAAGGCAACATATTACAAATGTTCCAGGTCGATCAGACCACTTTTTTTTTTCTCCATACATCTACGCTCCACCCTAATGTGTATCTGATCCGTAGCATGTAAAATAATTAAGTGCCCTCTGACACTGATATTGCTGTGCCCTTGCAGGGTGTCACATGTCTTACTATTTCTTATAATTCCATCTATATGTTATAATGTGATATGCAATAAATGATTCTATTCTATTCTATTCTATTCAATTACAAAGTTTTTATTCAATTTGGCTGCCAAAAATCGTAGTTTTAAAGAGTCACCCAGGGGACATTTCTATGGCAACAAGCAACAGAGAAAGATGT
This sequence comes from Apotomis turbidana, assembly GCA_905147355.2. Lineage (NCBI taxonomy): Eukaryota > Metazoa > Arthropoda > Insecta > Lepidoptera > Tortricidae > Apotomis > Apotomis turbidana. The sequence goes on along the minus strand of LR990305.1, from coordinate 9,967,375 downwards.
ATTGACCCAATTAACAGATTACAGTACATAAATAAACTTACTAGGCCAAGCATAAACAGTTAACAGCAGATCTTTAAATGTCCTCGAGGCGTCGTTCACCACCAGATCGGTCATGGATTTGATGATGTTCCGGATTTTAGGCAACAATTTCTTACTGAGAATGGCGACATCCACGACGAAACCGAAACTGACGGGAATAGAGGCTGAAAATAATACATTACTGTTAAACTACCCAACTATAGTCCAGTCCACACAACTATGGTCCAATTTAATCCGAAAATTACTCGTTAATATTATGACAATTGTTACGTATAAACTCTAAGGTGACCAACATAATTAAACAAACTGAAATAAAAACATATAAAATCACTGATAGAATATGGATTTTGATAAAAATAAACGAGTTTTGTTTTGGACCATAGTTGGATGATGGGATTATGGTTGGGTAGTTTTACGGTACTGCAGACGCCGGGAATGAAGGACTTGCCGTGTGAGTAGGTATAGACGTGATACGAAGCCGGCAAGCCCTTTTCGCGGCTAAGGTGTATAGTGCTTTTCTCAAACATATGCATTGAAAAAAAAAAAAAACTAATCAACATATATAATTCAGCTGTAGCTGTATAGAAATAATCCTGTTGCTTGAGCGAATCCACTTAGCTTCGTACCCGATGAACAATACTCATTATCTAACAAATAAACAAATACTCATTATTTAACAAAGAGAACAGAGATGTTGGTCACTTCATTGTCATTATAAGCATCGATAGGAACTTCACTGCTCTTTCACTTACGAAGTGACCAACATCTGTGTTCTCTTTGTTTAAGAGTAAACCTTATTTCGTTTGATTTAAAGACTAATTTAGTGTAAAAGTAATTTGCACTTATAACGCCTTACATTTCGAAGTGGCAGCTGTGGCCACAGTTAACAATACAGATAATGAGTATTGTTCATCGGGTACAAAGCCAATGGGATTCGCTTAAGAAATGGGCTTCGAACTATACCTATAGCCTGTTCATGAATACAAACGTCATGTTTTCAATATCATATGAAATTTTGATTCCCTTGAGCTTTGCCTTGAGAACAACTTGAAAGTGTCAGCCTTAAACTGAGAAGTTTTTTTTTAGTTTCAAATGACTATAGACTTGAGTACATGGTTTAAATGTCAACTCGATACCTCCACGTGTTCCTGAGATAAAGGGTATTGACAGACAGACGTACGGGAGGAAGTGATCCTTGTTGCGTATCCATTTAATGTTATAGCAACACCAGAATTTTGATGTGTCAATCAACTTCATTTTATATAATTTGTATGGCAATTCTTCTCTGTTGGCTCCAATAGCCGAATACTCGTGTGAAAGCGACGATCGCAGTTTTAACTACCAAAATCTTTATTTCCCATCTCAGTGCTTATAATACCATAACTACAAGCAGTCTGCTGTTCATGGTCCTTCGAACCGGATCTGAACCAGGTTCTGTTTTCCTTTTGAGGTACGGAATCCTTAAAATTACGAATAACTACATAGTATAAAAGAAAGTACAGTTGCCGAGAATCTTCTTGACCCAAAATGGCGGATCTGCGCATGCATATTTGTACGTAAATCGGCTACTGCGCAGTCAAGGTTAGGCTCAAGAAGTTTCTCGGCAACTATAGCTTTTTGTCTGTCTGTCCCCATGTATGCTTATGGCTTAGATCTTTAAAAATACGCAACGGATTTCGATGCGATTTTTTAATAGAATAATTCAAGAGGAAGTTTTATTTGTATTATACATGCATAATTTATCATTGCACCCGTGTGAAGCCGGGGTGGGCCGCTAGTTTTTCAACTATTTGTCGTGAGGTCCTCATATAACCTCTATTAATGAGCATACCTGTGCTAATTCGGGGCACGTTCTAAGGATAGGATATCGATAAAAATAATAGCAATATAATTAAATTAATAAATGTGCTCATAGAACTTTCTCGATTACTATGAAGAGATTCGATGTCATGTTTGATATCAAGCCTCATAAATTAAGGTCATTAATAAAAGTATGAGGATGTCATTTCAATCAAAATGACAATTACGTATATTATGAAAATTATTTTAAAATAAACATGTAAATACACGTTTTAATATGTTTATTTTTTTATTTGAAAATGTGAAGAAATAAGTAATTTTTATTTATGTCGATGACATTTAGATGTTGACAGTGACATCGATATATAATATATATTTTGTCGATAAAATATTTTCCTACGTCCCTTTGGTATAGGTGCCCCGATTTATCCCAGGTATGTTAATGAGTACTTACTCCACTCTCCAAGTTTGTGTATGTCAGGATGTTCCGATCTCAAACTGATCTCTATAACTTGCATGTCTACCTTGCCAGCGAACACTCCTGACCCCTTCTCTTTTCTTCGGCCTGCGATTTGACCTGAGAATAATAAAATTAACCTTTAAAACAAAGATCAAAGCTAAAAGAAAAATTGAAAAAGGAGCTCCCTGGGGGAATAGACCAGTTCGTCAGATCTTCCTGGAGCTAGCCTGGAGTCCGGCAATCCTGTGGTACCGGGTTTGATTCCCGGTCTCTTCCCCCAGGTAGCTCCTTTTTAAATTTTTCTTTAAGCTTTGATCTTTGTATTAAAGGCTTAAATAAAAATTGTGGTGTACCCACATAAAAAAAAAGATTACATGTTTCATAAATTTATACCATTACCGTATATTATTAATCCTATTATACATTTTAGGGAGGCCTTTGTCCGGGCCTACGATGGTTGCTTTTGTCGCGTGATAAGTTTTTTTTTATTTATCATAAACACACTTAGGATGTAAAACAATTATATTCCACCAAACTAAATTTTGGTATTAAGGTAGCTGACATCCTTTAAGTTGCTTGCATTTGCAACATTGCTTCTTATTACGGCGAAAAGAAAATTGTGTTCCTGTGGGATGAACGGGTAGCAGTGCTCGGAAGCAGCTAGTAATATGGACACTTTTTCTTTCTCCACATCCGATCGAAAGGGCTCGTGATTCTGAGTATAAAATACACAATCCAAAAAAAAACCATTTATCATCGTAGTCAACCATTTATCATTGGGAATATCAAATAGCAAAATCAAATTCTGTTTAAAATTACGTAAACACGATAGAGGTGGTGTCGTTCTTTAAAAATCCTTCCAAAATAATTTACCGTCTCGCTGCTTATTTAACTGTCGTGTTTTCTCTGAATAGCAGTTTTCCATTGAGACTATAGACACGTGTACACCTGAAAGAAAACAATACGTAAATAGTTAATGCACATGTAAAAATTACAGGAACGGCCCGACATGTTTCGAACTCATATGGAGCTCTTCATCAGGGGCAGCTATCCGTGTTGCTATGCGACTCGCAGCCCACTGATTTTTAGGGTTCCGTACCCAAAGGGTAAAAAACGGGACCCTATTACTAAGACTCTGCTGTCCGTCCGTCTGTCTGTCTGTCAGCAGGCTGTAATCTCAGGAACCGTGATAGCTAGAAAGTTGAAATTTTCACAGATGATGTATTTCTGTTGCCACTATAACAAGAAATATAAGCCGGTATAAAAACAGAATCAAATAAATATTTAAGAGGAGCTCCCATACAAGAAACGTGATCGGTTGCGTTAACTTTGCACCTCATTTGTATCCTGCGCCACACATACCAGGTGCAAACTTAACTCGGCCAGTTAAGATGGGAAATGTTTGGATGGAACCCTTGGTGCGCGTGTCCGACTCGCACTTGGCGGGTTTTTTGGGATAGCTGGACATCAGCTGGACATCCAAAGATCGTTATAGGATACTTTTTGACCAAGCTAAAGCGGAGACGTTACCCTCGCTTTGCTCACTCGGTCAATCTATCTATCTTTAAGCCACAGACGTCCACAGCTGAACATAGGCCTCCCAGGTCTGTCTGTGGCATCGTAGCGCCCATACAGGTGAACCGATTTGAGGGCATTTTTTTATTTATTTGAAATCTGGTTTTTCGAAATGGTTCTTAGCTTTGTTGGATGAAAATCGAAGCTCTTGTGTCCAAGATATTCAGCTTTTAGTAAAAGAAGCGACTGGCTATCAGCCAATGTAGCTAGGAATTCCAAAATTTTGTTTTTAGTTAAATTTTAGTAGCATTTATATTATCATTCTGTGCATGAGGGTGTCGGGCGTGTTCAATTTTTTTTATTTTGGTTATTTCGTCAGTGTTTAGAAAGGCTTACCTTTATGACATTTAAGTTTTTCCAATTCACACGCATTTTGCACCTGTATGTATTTAGGTATGTACACATCTTCTTTGTGTTCCACTCCTGCGCACATTGGGGCGACAGTTTTAGGACATATTTTATCGCTTGAGCAATTCAATAATTCATTGTGCGCGTGTGAATTCCGGAAAGAAAATACTGTGAAATAAAATGAGGTCATTTAATTTTTATTAGGGTTATGTAACCAAAGGTTAAAAACGGGACTATATTACTAAGTCTCCACTGCCGTCCGTCTGTCTGTCACCAGGCTGTAGGCTCCTACAAAAAACATCGCGTTATCTTTGCACCTCATTTGTATGCGGCGTCATACATACCAGATGAAAGCTTAACTAAATCCGGCCAGTTTAGATGGGATAAAGTATTTGTACAGAACCCTCAAATACAATGTCTTCTCGTTCAAGTCGTTTTTTCTATGAAAACGGGTTTATTAGCAGATTAAAACAAATACATACCTAGTAAAATAAGTATTAACATCGCACACCACACGATAAAAATGATATTTATATTATTACGTATACATTCGTCTTACGTACAGGCTACACTAGTGATTTTTCTGATTTGTTACATTTCGATTTATTTCATACGCATTTTATTGTTTTTTTATTGCAATAGTTATAGTTATGCACAAAACCCAACAAAACGGGGTCATTGTTGTTATTAGTAGTTAAATAAATTAGAAATGGGAAAAACGTTTCTTTGATCGCGGGCCTGTGATGGTTGACTTTTCCTCATTATTTCATCATTTTCATCCTCATTATTTCCATAAATTTTCCGTAGGGGACCCACAAAGAAAGTACTTATATGGAAATTTTCGGATACGGCACATCTCTACCTGCGCCAGATCAGACGACGCAACGTAGCATCGCAGTTACGCCGGTCAAATCAAACTAGTTTTAATAAGCTTTCTTGTATGTCATTTTGTAGTTCACGGTGCCTTGGTTTGCACTGTAATGCTGTGTAACTAATTTGAATAATAAATAAATAATCAATAACCAAAGCAAAGAACTGCATCAAAGACCACTGTTATATATTTATTGTAATGCAGGTGATGTTCCTAATAAATAACATAAATAAGTAAAGATCATAGGTTCTCCACAACAAAAAAAAAGTAAATGACTTCGCATGCTCTGTCTTCCAGTACATATGGTTCTCTTGTAACGATGATGCCACGACTTTGCGCGGCAGCGGCAGCGGTGCGCGGTATGTGTGTCTCGCTCACTCGTATGGCCGCCACGCTCGGATCACGCTTCACCGCGCCGCTGGTCGCAGTGTTGCCAGATGACATTTATGAAAATCCGTAGGGTGAGACAAAAAAGTCTATAAAATTCCGTAGATTGTCGCCTGAAAAATCCGTAGTTCTACAGATTTTTTTCCGATGCTTCATTTGACTATACTGAAGCTTAATGTTATTAAAAGTTAGTTTGCAAAAACGTAGGTGGCAAACAAAAATCTAATATTTTTTAACACCTTGTCCATAGTTTATTCATAGTTTTGAGCTGGTAAGAAAATGAAATTTAAAAATCGGTCCACTGAGTGAAAGTGCATGATTAGTCCGCAAGTGTTTCAGCCAGGATTACAATTCATTTTTCGCAGAGAAAGTACATTCCGTTTCACTTATACCATGTTTGGTGATAAATAAAAGTAGCCTGAAATTCCGGAGGTACCCCGATAGTTTCCGTAGGTCTGGGCACAAAGCCTAAATTCCGTAGATCTATGGATTTTTCCGTAGCTCTGGCAACGCTGGCTGGTCGCGCAAAGTCATGGTATTTCTGTAAGGATTTCCGTATCAGGTAGTGAGTTACACGCATTAAGAGGATGATTATGATTTGATGTAGGGACGCCCGGCCGGAGACAGGCGGGCTGTCGATCACTTGGTTGCGTTCATTCAGCCCAATTCCCAATTGGAGCTGAACGGTTACTGTCCCAGTGGCGCTCCCATACAGCCTTCTTCCTCGAATCTTCTTATTCTCCTGCAGAAGGAAAGGTCATCTTTAAGGTTCATGTCCTGGGTCAATTTCAACAAGACGCATTTTTTGTATCATTTCGGTGTGATTCTTTATTTTTGATTATTTTTGAGTTTTATAAATGTGAAGAGATACTTTAGACTATATTATTAAACATATGTAAAAGGGACCCTGAAATCTGAAATAGTTTTCGAGATATTCGAGATCGAATATGAAACACACCACGGAATGATAAAGGTACACCAGGATGATAAAATAAGTGCACCGCAATGAAATTTCATACACCGAAATAAAAGAAAAGTGGCATATTATGAAAGCAATTTTACGTTTTATATTCGTAATATATATTATATTGCCATTACATAATAATATAAACATATATCTTAGTCTGGCATTAAAAACAAAATAAAAAAATATTATTATTTCAACAATATCTATGAAAAGTGAAGCTACTTTTGATGTCATTCCGGTGTTTTCCTCATTTTGGTGGGGTATAAAGTCATTTTACTACACCGGAAACACCGGAATGAGAATGGTGGAATGAGAAACACGACATATTTTTATTTCTTAAAAAAAAAGTAAGCACTATATTCTAAAACTAATTCAACTCTTGAAATCACGAGTATACTTTACCTGATATATATAAATTCCAAACCACGCAGTTAAAAAATAAGGAAGCTATAACAAACTCCGGAATGACACTTTTTTTGTCCCCAGTCCACCGCGATGAAATATTCACGTTTATACAAGCCAACGTATTGCCACTATACACAACCGGCCTCGTCGAGCGCCGCAGCTAGACTAATTCTTTGAAGTGCGTGGGGGACGGGGGGCATACTTGATCAAATTTGGGAAATAAATCGTTTCGAAACATTGTCGGCGGTAATGAGAAGTTTTCTCGGGACAAACGTATATGCACTTATTCAAGGGTATACAAAGGAGATATAAAACGGGTATTGTGCTTTTTTCGTTACCTATTTATATGGTAATAAAATAATGGTAACAGATTTTCTTTGTCATGCATAGTATTTGACTTACCCGGCATTTTACAAACAAAACTGGCTTGGGGACAACCCACCTTGATGAGAAATTCGGTCTAAATATATATTTTTAAATTATTATATATACTAATATTTTAATTTTAGCTGTTGCCCGAGGTAGACAATGGCGGGCTGTTTCCGAAAAAAAATGGTACTTTATTATTCAACCTTTCTGCACCTACGTTTTCAGTCTTGCCATCAAAAAATACTGCTTGGGAAATTGACCCCCTTCAGCTCTTCCTCTCCTAGTTCATCTTTACTGAAGATGCTATATCGTATTGTCTCAACACTCTGCTATAACATGCTTACTTGTCACCTTCCGGCCACAGTGCGAGCAGGATGGATCACTTACTGCACCCACAATGTTAAGGCTATCGCGCATTTATAGGAAATACCACTGCTAATTTTTCCATTTAATTTTTAATTTTCATTCTCGTCTGTATTTCATCTAAAACTTAACCAATCTTTCTTCTACAATGGAACGAATGAGAAATTATATATCCTCTTAATCCACCTTAGGCGTTCTTAACTACAAGATTGTCAGCCCTCGTGAGCCACGCGGCGTTTTCCGCTTTGTGGTCACTTGAGAGCCTTTCTCCGTCAATGTCGGCTAATTTAGTGATGTGTTCTGTCGAAAGAATTTAAGAGTAGCCCCAATTTTGATAAGTAAGATGATTTTATGTCTCTATCGTAACAGTCAAACAACAAAACGTGACCTTCAATTAAAAATGCGCAATGAAACAAGTTAACCGTGTTATTTAATTATGAATATGGGCGATTCTCCAATAATGTACACTATTATAAAATGCATTATTTATATGGGTATTGTTTGTCGACATGGTTGGTGTAGTTTTTAGTGCACCGCCTACTGAGCCCTGGGTTCGAATCTGACCGGGCCAAATTTGTGATGTGATGAACTCTAATTCGTTCCTGGGTCACGGATGTTATCTATATACGTATTTATATATTATGGATAACGTCCTTTAGTACCCATAGTATAAGCTTTGCTTAGTTTGGGACTAGGTCGATTAGTGTCGTAAGTCCTGGCGAAAGGTTTTAAAACAAGAAATACAAAAATCTCGAAAACTAAGCAGAGTTTAGCTTACTTTATACAACATTTTATTTTCTAAACATTATCAGGAGTAAAATTATTCGGATTCTTCTCGAGCAACCTGTCTGTATAAACATTTGGTTTACGCTAGACTTTTTTAAGTCAGTTGAAACTAAATTAGGATTAGGTTAAATTGCTTAATGCTGTTTTATTAACCCCCAACGAAAGTGTTATTATGTTTAACAAGTGTACGTGTATCCGTGTGTCTGTCTGTGGCATCGTAGCTCCCAAACGAATGGACTAATTTGAGTGCGTTGTTTTTTAATCGAAAGCCTGGTTTGTTTGACGATTCCTAGCTTTGTTTGATGAAAATCGGAGATCTTGTTTCCAAGATATTCAGCTTTTAGTAGAACAAGTGACAGGACCTCAGCCAATTTTGAAGCTAGCAATTCCAAATTCTATTTTGTTCAGTTTTAGTAGCATTTTCAATATCACTCATCAAAAGAGCTCATGATTACTAGCTCAGGGGTGTTTGTTGGGTGCTCGAACATTTTAATTTAGGTTATTTTAGAAACACCCGACCAAACAGTAAATAAAAGATTAAATAAATAAATCGCTAGTAAGTTAGTTGTCAAGTCTGATTTTAGTGGAAACATGATGAGATAGTTAAGAACGACAAGTATTGAAGATATGATGATGTTAATCCTTTTGTTAAGTGAGTTACTTTGATATTTTAAGTTTTGATAAAGGTAAGTAAAAAAATAACAGACAATCATGGTAAGTATAAGAAAATAAGGTAAAGCACTCCAGCTAGTGAGACTTTCTACGTCACAGATTAGCTGCTGTTTTATGGTAACGACATAATTATAAGGAAAAATATTTATCAGCAGTCGTATAAAAAAAAATATGCATTCGTTTTGTCGTAACAAATTGACTTAAAATACTCACGATTTTATGAGATTCATACAAGGAATATAGTAGGAATCGGGGAGTAGGTATTATGGCCATATACCACTGGCAACACAGAAACGGATTGACAGACCCAACCAACCAATCATAGCGTGATTAAACTAATCATCACCAAAGCAAACTAAGATTAAAATATATATAGACCTTCCCAAGCAAACATACTTGGGTGCAAATTCGCAGCCATCTTTTAACTCGCTTCCCCTGTCTTCAGCACGAACTCCATTTCTTCAGCATTGTTCACTGCCAACCCCCTCTCGGGTGACAGAAGTCCTGGACAGACCCCTTCGCGGGGTGAGCACCCCAAGCAACCTCAATCGCATTGCGACAACGCCACAAATTTTACAATTCCCGTTGCCCTTCCTTTTGGAAATTTATAAAACTCGAAACCCGTCTTCCAGCACCTTCCACTGCCAACCCCCTCTCGGATGACACAAGGAAAAGAGTACAACCCCCTTGCACCTCGCGCACCGAGAAAATACTAGTTAAAATATATATAGATACAAAGGACAAATTAAGAAGTCAATATTTTACGCGATCGTGTGCGGTCCAAGTGGAACCGAACCCACGGCCCCGTTTAAGGCTCCTTACCCGTTCAAAAATACTGATTGTTTTAGTCATTGTTCTCAATGATCCATCATGTTACTTCATATTTACTACTTAGAACAGGGCCTTTGCGATTTATTGGTAAATACATATTTGAAACTTATAGTTAATATTTGTTTCAAAAGCCGAATTTGTGTCGAATTTGACAAAATTCACGCAGAAAACTTGTTTCTTTTCGACTGCACGCAATGAAAGCATGAAAAAGTTATGTTACTTTCTAGAACTCATGGAAAAGTATTATTCACTTTAAAAAGTTCGTTGAAATTATCAAAATATTTTTCATAATATGAAAAAAAAGGTATAAGGCCTCGTAATCGGAACAATGCTCTTCCAACTGAGACAATTTTTCACAGAACTAGATTTCACTTTGCGACTGCTCGACCAGGCTGTACTCTCCGCACTTCTCGTACCCTCACGCTCATCGTCCCTCCCCATCGCACCGGGTTTTTGTCAAACTCTTTTACCGTCCAGGCAATACGACTCTGGAATGATCTTCTACTCCCCATCAGGCAAACACAAAGCAAACCTATATTTAAGTGCATGCTGCGCAACCATCTTTCTGATTTAATCTGTCTCAAACTATTGTTTCAAGATGGATAAATAATTCTTCTTGGTAATGACGTTATCACTGTGTACACGAATCTATATGTATGTAGTATATTATATATTTTTGGGTTTGTGTAAGTTTAAGTATATAAGTATATTACAATATTTTTATTTAAATATGTTTTTTTACAATTGGCTCCGAATGTTATACTCGTAGACCCTGCACCAACTCAATGTTTCTGTTTAGCCCTATGGTTGACTGGTAGAGAATGCCTTGTGGCATTAAGTCCGCCATTTGTACAGTTTGATCTGTGTAATAAAGTTTAAATAAATAAATAAATAAACTGAGCCACAGGATCGCTTTGCAGACCGTATGAAATAATGCCTGAACCTGACAGAGTCACAGCCAAACTTCCCATTACAGCGAAATCCCTGATTACAAATCGTTCTAGGACGTGTCAGTTCTGATCAAAACATGTTTATTTTCAGTTTTTCCAGTACACTCAGCAGCGCACTCAGAGGTCGTTGTGAAATCCAACTGTACACTCGTACAATGTCCAACCACAGAACCGACGCTGTGCATTAAGACGAAGCTGAAAAATCGGACTGAGACCTCATTCACGACTACTGATAAATGTGGATTAATGTACTTGAAATGCCGCGGAGGTATTCAAAATCACTACATAGTATAAAACAAAGTCGCTTCCCTGCTGTCTGTCTGTCTGTCTGTCCTTATGTATAGAGAGTTTTAATGTTTACATGTATAATACATGCATAATTTATCAGCATTGCACCCGTGCGAAGCCGGGGCGGGTCGCTAGTCATAGTATAGAAAACAAGGTATGACACTTCGGCTAGTGAGACTTTCTACGTCACCGTTGCATGGGAACAAAATAAATATGAGGAAAAATAAATGGCCGCCAGTCGTACAAAAAATAAATAATATGCATTTATGCGTTACAAATGTTCTTTGAGTAAATTTTACTTTGCCGTAATAATTGATTTAAAAAACTCACGATTTTATTATTCATACTGGTAACAAAAGAATCGGGGAGTCTTATAATACACCATTGGCAACACAGAAATGGATTGACAGAGCCAACCAACCAATAAATAAATAAATATCGGACAACCTCACACAAATCGATCTAGTCCCAAATTAAGCTCAAGAAGGCTTGTGTTATGGGTACTAGACGACGATATACGTACTTATATAGATAAATATATACTTAAATACATAGAACAACCATGACCCAAGCACAAATATGCGAGTTCATCACACAAATATTTTCCCCGGCCGGGATTCGAACCCAGGAACGCCGGCTCAGTAGGCAAGTGTCTACAAACCGAGCCAAACGCGTCGTCAAACCAATGATAGCGTGATGCCGTCGAAAGTCCATCTTTCCCGAGTGTCATACCTTGCTCAAAATCATAACCAGGTTCAGTGTTGCTACACTCCAGTTTTTAATTAGGCGAACTAACTTGACTGTTCATTGCACACGAATGTTGCCACAGTTTTGCTAGTGTTGTTAATATCGATATTTAAAGAAAACCAGTTCCTACCAGAGGTTTAGTTAAACAGCATTAAAAAAAAATTAGACATTACGTGTTTCATAAATTTTGAATTATTGTGTTAGAAATCTATCTAATAATTTGATTACACGAATCAATAATAAAATAACGGTTGGTATTCAAATACTTACATCGAACGAACTTTAATTTAAGACATCGCTAAGAACGCTGTCCGCCTTTTTGTTTTCTTGACAGTTCCATAATAGTACTATCGAATACACTGATAACTGTACATTTGTAGACGAATATGAACCTTATTACAACATAATTAAGTGTGTGTATGGGTGTATTGGTAAGGTTATATCGACATATTTGTATCGACATAAACCAATCACTATTTATTTTTTTCTATTCCTGACAACATTTTCAGCTGTCAAGTTAGTTCGCCTAATTAAAAACTGGAGTGTAATTTAGCACAAATATCTAAAATTAGTAGGCATTTAGGACAATTCTTAAAGGAGAACTGACGGAAAACGTCTGGATATCCGGATATACGAAAGAATTTTAGGCCAAGCTACTTCGCTTCATTCGCTCGGTCAATACGACAATACATTTTTTGCCAGCCAGATAGAATGGACTCCTGTATTCCTATATAGTGTGACTAGGACTACGGGGAAGAACTGTCGCTTTTGAACACTTGAAAGATAATTGTTTTTTATTGTTACACAAATTTTAAATAATACGTATTTAAAACCTTTTTGATTGTAGATTTGGATGTAGCAGTAGTGGCGATGAAATTTTGCTATCTTCTGAATGGTAGGTATCAGTTTTTTATTCATAAATAATGAAGACGGCATAATTTTCGAGAATTGAAATGTGACCTGCGATTTGTTTCTTGTATGGTTTAAAACTAGAACATAAAATAAGCGGTACTCCCCTACTTGACCTAATAACGCAAGTGCTAATATTATTACACCTATCAACGTTAGCTCTAATTTTCATTAGCCCTAATGTCATTTCACCTAATTTTTATACCCTAATTAGTTGTTAGACCTAATAATCCAATACTCTAATAATGATTTGTACTAATTGTCAACAATACTAATATGAAATAACCTAATAATTACCACACCTAATGATTATTAGACCTAATCATTACTGACACTAAATGTCAAGAGTACTAAAGATTATTAAACCTATTTTTACGTTAAAACAGAAAATACGAATTTGGACAAATATCGAATTGGCTGAACCCCGAAAACTGTAGGTTAGGTTAGGTTTCTATTGTGACAATGTATAGCGGAGCGAGCGAAGCGAGCGGAGCGTCAAAATATCCCATGTACATCCTGAGTCTATGGCAATTCCGACTCCACGTGGTCTTGCCTGTCCTACCCTAGTGTTATTCCAAAACCGGAGGCATTGGCGTATATAGGGGGGTGGCCGGGTGGGCCGTGCCCACCCCAGTATGGTCTAGTGCCCACCCCAGGATTTTAGGTTAGCGATAGAAATTCATGGCTTCATCTCATATGCCATGGCCAGGCCCCCCTCCAGGCCCCCCCTGAAAAATATTGTTAGATACGCCAATGACCGGAGGCGCGGAGGGAGAGCAGCCCTCGCCTTAGGTTTATAGATAAATAGGTTTAATAAAATGTAGGTTTTAGCATTATTAGGTATTATAATATTAGTAGTCTAAAAAAATCGGCTAAGTGCAAATTAGGGCTAGTGAGAATTCGATATGAAATAATTAGGTATTATGAAAATTCGGAATCCTGAAATTCGGGCTATTCATTAATTAGGATGAATGAAAATTCGGTTTAGTGATTTTAGGGTTACCAAAATTAGGGCCAATGAAATTAGGATGAAAGTTTTTCGGGCTAACGGAGGGGAACCAAATAAGCACATTGGATCACATAATGAAATGCTATATTTATCGCCTCACTAGCTCAAACATGCTGATTTTGTTGCGAGATAAACAGTGTACAAAATGTGATTTTAGTTAAGTACTTAAGTTTGTGACTTGTAACTACGCATTTTCTTTAGTAAACTTTATTTCAATTATAACTTAAATAAAAGTTTAGAAAAGGAAACAAGACAAAAATAATTTATAAATAACGGTAGACAACAGGTCTTATCGCTAAAAAGCGATCTCTTCCAGACAACCTTTGAATAGTGAAATTGATGAAAAATTTAACTTAATACAGAGTATTCAACAGCACGATATGTAAAAAAACTTAGCTCTCGTGTAGCACACTCATCTTTTCACGTCTACAGCGAGAACATATTTGATTTTTTGTACTTATTATTCCATCCATTCAAGTGTAGTTAGGTTAGGTTGGTTTATGGTCTTTGATGCTGATTTCAATGATATTATTAATTAGAAAATATAGATACCTTCTGCTAAAAGGAATAAAAATAATATCATTTAATTAAAATTATGTGTTTCAACACTGTACCAGTCCCTCACAACCACCACGGTTGTCATTATTTGATGCAATTGGAAAATTCAACAGAATATACATTACCTACTTGTTTATTTATTATGACCAGATTTTGGCCATGGTTTGATTAATACTTTTACTCGTAAAACACCAAACAAAATAAAAACTTGATATTTTTTAAAGTAAGTTTCGGATCTTTTCGTGTTTTTTTAAATGGTATATAACTCGTGTCGGAACGTGTTCTTATTCGAGGTAGGACTCAAAAATCTAATTTCGAATTGATAGTATTTTCATATAGATATGAAAGACACAGAGCGGAGCGAAGTTCGACAATTCATGGCCAAGGGTTGAAAAATATTAAAAAAAGAAGAAGAAAAGGAGAAGCGGTGGTAGCCTAGTGGTTAGGGCATGCGACTTTCAATCCGGAGGTCGCGGGTTCGAACCCGGCCCGTACCAATGAGTTTTTCGGAACTTATGTACGGAATGTCATTTGATATTTACCACTTTTCGGTGAAGGAAAACATCGTGAGGAAACCACCTAAGCCTAATAAGGCCTAGTTTCCCCTCTGGGTTGGAAGGTCAGATGGCAGTCGCTTGCGTAAAAACTAGTGCCTACGCCACATCTTGGGATTTAGGTAGCCGACCCCGATTGAGAGTTCATTCTCAAAAAATGGGACAATTCATGGCCAAGGATGATGATGATTGAAAAATATTAAAAAGTTACTTTGTACTCTCGTTCGTATCAAAATCACATTATTATTATCATTATTATTTGTATATGTATTAAGTTAGTTTACTTTTATTGGTGTGCAATAAAGTATTGTTGTATCGTATTGTATTGAATACTTCGCTTGCTCGGGACTGAAAATCAGCACTCGCAGCAAAAAACGACTTTGCTCTCTTGTTGTACAAATAACTATTTTACTTCTCCTGGTCGAAACAATACCCAGGGCGGTGAATTCGTGAATGTACCAGATCGCATGTTTTTGTTCACTCTTAGTCGAAGTGATAAGCAGAATCATTCCGCTCACTCGCTTCGTTCGCTCGTCCTAATAACTTCGTGTTTCATTGGCTTATTTTAGTCCCTTGTCAAATAATCGATTATTTAAAGAGCAAAAGTAATTATTGAGTGGCTTGTGACATTTTAATCGTAGATTCGGTTTTCAGGCACAATTTCGAGAAGGAGAGTTTATGAAGAAGGTAATTTAATATTAGTTTACGTATTTCATTCCTTTTATCCTACAATTTATTTCCGATGTTATCAGATGACAAGATACCTTTAGCATTACCTGTAATAAATATTAAGTGTCTCTTCGCTGATTATTTTATATATTCATTTACAGAATTATGTGAAAACGAAGTAGAAAAATTATCAGATGGTAAGATTTTTTCTCTAAAATATCAAGTCAAGCCTAATGATTTCGTATCAATAACTTGTTGGCATCTGCCTGAGCCGAGCGTGCAAGCGAGAACGCGGAATAAGCGATAGAGAGGCACGATCGTACTAAGCATCTTCCATGATGGAAGAATTAGTCTCTTTCTTCCATGGTACTAAGCGTTCGGCTTGTGACGTATCTATCTCTCTTCCACTCCATCGGCCGGCATTCAATTCATTTTCGTCAATGATTCCTTAAGACGTTATCACTTAAAATTATCGTCTGTAAACCGAATTTTCAGAAAACTATTTTCTTTTTTAATATTGTATTTTTTCCATTGCTTTCAGGGACAAAGTTTATATACAGGAAGAAACATAACGTTAGTTTCGGATATGTGATCGACCGGCAAACGGATACGGATCGAATCTGGAATATTATACGAACGGTTGTCACGGATGAAGTGAAGACTAAGTTTATGCCCGAGTACGATATCAGACCAAAAATTGGCATTTATGTGTTGCCAGGTAAATAAAAATAAAAATATTAAGGGGCACACACACATTGACCTAGTCCCAAACTAAGCAATGCTTATTGTACTATTATGGGTACTACACGATATACATAATATATAAGTACATATAATAAAGATAGCATGACCCATGAACAAATATTCGTGCACACGAATTCACACAAATATTTGTCCTCGCCGGGATTCGAACCCAGAACCCTCGGCTCAGTAGGCAGGTGCACTATCAACTGCGCCAACCGCGTCGTCAAATACATTATTCTACCAAAAACTTCATGTAAAATTGGCAGCCAAGAGTCACAAGCTCAACGCTTTCGCTGCAAAAAGTTATCAGATCCTAGGCAAAGCCCCTAAGCCCTGACTTTAATAATCTTACACCTTTTTCACAACAACCTAGATCAAATATTGAAAACACCCCCGACACAAGTCAAGATCATCATGAGACCCTCATTCAATGAGTGATATAGAAAATGCTACTAACACTGAACATAACTACAAAATGTTGAATTCTTAGCTACAATATTGGCTGAGATCTAGTCACTTGTTCCAATTCAAGCTGAATATCTTGGAAACTACTGGTCCAATTTCAACCAAACATAGCTAAGAACCATCTCGACGGACAAATCTTTCGATTAGAAAAAGCCGCTTAGTAGAGGATCCCGATATAGAACGACCTTCACCGAGATGTTTATTTGATGAAATGTATTTTATATTTAATTTAATATGTCAATAAATACCTATATTGCATATGGGTTGCCTAACAAATTTAAGTCCAGGGTATGTTTTGTTAAAAATATAAAAAAAAAAATAACATTTCACCGGTTTGATTATTAGATAAATTCATAATAAAATAATCTTATTTTTATTTAATTTCAATTCAATAATCAGACCGTTGCAAAATGCTAGTAGGTATAGATTTACCTGTTTATACCTGGCTACCCGATTGTTGAAAAGAATAGGACCTAACGTTTGCATATTCTATGGGCTTTATACTTTCGATTGGTATAGAATTTATCTAATATTAATCAAACCGGTGAAATGTTGAAAATTTTTTTTTTTAAATTATTAATTAAACATACCCTGGACTAAAATTTATTAGGCAACCCATTTGCAATATATTTATTGACATATTAAATTAAATATAAAATACATTTCATCAAATAAACATCTCGGTGAAGGTCGTTCTATATCGGGATCTTAGACTAGCTTTCATGCCACAGACAGACACAAAGATAAACAAATAGACACCCCTTTTTTTCGTTGGAGGTTAAAAAGACATAAGATTATCGTCGATAAAAAAGGTATCTCTTTACAGATGAGAAATTCTATCATATCGAAACACTCGAAGACGCAGTCAAAATTCGTAAAGACGTGGGTAGCTTACAACACAAAACACCGCACAAAAAGTGCGAAAAACCGTACTTTAAATGGACAATTGCAGCGTTGACGAAGCAGAAATGGACCAGCGTGTACAATTCATCACTTTTCGTGTTCGTCGATACGCCCGTGGCTGACAAACCGTTGGGTAAACGAGTTGTGAAGATTGCCCAGGACCACAAAGTTCAGGTTACATTTTTATGTCATAGGGAAAGGGCAAACGGATCGCCTGAGGGAAAGCGATTACCGTCGCCCTTAGACAGCTACAACACCAGAGGAGGCACAAGTGCGTTGCCGGTCTTTCAGGTGGGAGTGCGTTCTTTTCTTGAAGGTTTGAAGGTCAATATATCTTACTATTATCACGACAGAAAATTAAAATATGGAGACAGAGATAGCGAGTGATTGGTAGATATAGGGATAAATAGAGACAGGTAGGTATAATAAAACGATAAAAAGTAGAAGGAGACAAAAAGAGACCAAAAGACACAGAACGATACAGATACAGAGAGATAGAAAAGACTGACGAAGAGTGTAGCGGCAAATATGAATAAATACGTAATATCTTAATATTATCACAAAGAAAAACCAAAAATGGGGACAGATAAAGATAGCGAGTGATTAGTACATAGGGATTAAAAGATTCAGATAGATATTTATAAGAAAGATAGAAAGAGACCGATGAAAAGTGTAGACATAATTCGCACGCTGCACACATGCTGCGTAAGAGCTTTCCTTCTTGTGTCGTATTCCTCATTGCTGAGGGTCGTGACCCCTATTTATCTCTTTGGACGACCGCTCTCCACTTATTTCGGACTCCTTCTTCTTAGTCTTCTTCCTTGAATCTTTCCTATCACTAAGAGCTTTTCCAGGTTGTCATCCTTCTCCCTATGTGACCGAAATTCAAGGATTCTAGGGACGCAGAGTTGGACAGTGTCATGGTGATTCCCAAATCCTGAAAGATGTGTTGGTGCGATGGCCCGTCCATAGTATTCTCAATATTATCCTCCAGCACCAGATTATTCGTAGTTCACAGTGCCCTGGTTTTTACTGTAATGCTGTGTAACTTATTTGAATAGGTTACACAACATTACAGTTACACACATGTTTAAGGGACGGTTGGGACCCGATCAACGTCAATTTCATTTTCAGGTCAATTTTATCATAGTAGAAGGATGTTACGACGAACAAAAAGTTATTGCTTTGGAGTCGTTTCAAGTCTACTTCGATACGGCTGTGGAGACAGGTGGACAGGTACTCTGGACTAAAAGCGCTGACCTTGAAGACCCAGAGAAATACGTAAGATTGTTCTTTTCAATTGTTGAGCTGTTTTCAAAAAAACGGTGTGCATGAACGTTTTTCTCGAGGGAATTGATTTTTAACCCCTAACGAAAAAGAGGGGTGTTACAACTTATAAGTTTAACATATTGTGTATCTGTGTGTCTATGCATCTGTGTATCTGGTGTCTGTCTGTGGCATCATAGCGTCTCCATGCGGGTAGACCGGTTTGAGAGCGTTTTTTTTATCAGAAGCCTGGTTTGTAAAGATGGTTCTTAACTTTGTTTGATGAAAAAGCTCTTGTCTCCAATATATTCAACTTTTAGTGGGACAAGTGACCGGTTCTCAGTCAATATTGAAGCTAGGGATTCCAAATATTGTTTTTATGTTCAGTTTTAGTAGCATTTTCAATATCATTCATTACAACAGGGTTTCATGATGACTTGTGCCGGGGATGTATTTAATTTTTAATCTTACAAGCTTTTATTTAACTAATGTTGCAATTCTATTCAACCGATTGAACTGAAATTTCGCGTACCTAGTTAACGTTGATGACAATACAATATCTTTGTATATTCGAACTTCGAAAAAAATACTGGCCAAGTGCAAGTCCGAGTCGAGCACCGAGAGAACTGTTACAAACATTTGTCTCATCTTAACTGGCCGGGTAAAGTTAAGTTTGCACGTACATGTATGGCGCCGAATACAAATTAGGTGCAAAGTTACCGCAACAGATCATGTTTGCTTCTGTTTTTAGTATTTGTTGTTATAGCGACAATATACCACCTGTGAAAATTTCAACTGTCTATGTTCATGAGATAAAGCCTAGTGACAGACAGACGGACGGACAGCGGAGTCTTAGTAATAGTGTAACGTTGTACGTTACTGTTTCATTTTATTTAATTAAACTATAGTTATTTTTAAAGATTTTATTAATTTTACCCTATTTATTAATTTTAATCTAACAAATTATGAGCATTCAATTATTACATTTTAAATTATACACCTAATGAAATCCTATTATTTTAAAAATGTATTTATTATTTTATTATTTACAAACATAATTATTTATTTACACTAATTAAATTATTATTTAACAGTTTTACTAATCTATACTATTTTATTAAAATAAAATACGATTGAAATATATAATCCAATACAAATAAAATAAATAACTTCATCATTAATAAAATCATCACAAACGTTAGCACTTTAGTACGCGATTGCGCGCACTCAAACCGGCTACCGTAAGCTGGTCCTGACGTCAGAGTCGTTTGTTCGCGGAGAAGTTTCTAGAGCAGCCCCGCGCCCGGCCAGTCCGCGCTACACCGTCTTATGCTACGGACCCGTACGAGTTGCGTTCATAGCTGCTGCCGTGTCGTCATACGCGCTCGTACAAAACTATAATAATTATTCGTTTTGATAATTATGTGATGTTCGCGGACACATTTCTTGGAGATTCTACGCAGATCACGTAAATATAATATCGCACCCACTTCTCTGGTAAGTGCAAAGTGTTGAACGTTAATTTTATTAATATGTTAGTTTCGTAAATAAATAATTTGGTATAATTTCATAATTTATAATTCATGCTGAAATCATTTTTTAATCATTGAACCATGTTTGCTAATTTCATATTAGTAATTCCTTTGTTCCTTTATAATAGGTACGAATGTGTACGTACCCACTTATATAAATAAATAGTTATCTCTTTGTTCTTGCTTAGGGCTTCTATATCATGCTCATTGTAACTCCGCTCTGATTGTGAACACAAGCACGCATATTACTGCACCGGCTTTCTCCCTTTTCTTCTCGTCGTTAGGATGTTCCCAATTCGAGCGGGTCAAAAAGGCATTGTTGTGACACCGTGAATTGTCACGTTACAGGGTGCGTCGTTTACGCTGAACACTGGCTGTGGTTCTGAAGAACAGTTTTATATTTCAAAAGAAAAGGCACACTACCATCAAGGCGACGAGCTGGAGCCCGTTTTACTGCCGCTCGCTTCGCGCCGCTCCTGCCCCTCGTGACCGCTGGCCGTCAAGACCGCCCTCGCCGTAGTCGTCGTCCAGTCAGGGGAGTACCGGATCACGACGGCAAACACTAGACCGGCATTAGACCCACGACCCATTTTTTTATTACCGGGTTAAATTTTTAAATAAATTGTTAATTTTAATTTTGTTGACTTCAGTTGTTTTATTACTACTTCCTAATTAGTAATACGTTAACTTCGAACGTCACACTGGCGCCCTCTATCGTGGTCTAATGTCTAGTTTTGCCTCGTGTATTTAATTTGTGTGTTTTTGTGTTTTTTTTTTATTTTTGTGAAGCGTTTTATTTTTTATTTTTGGTTGCTAGTAACTTAGGTGTACGCCAATAATTATTATTATTAGTGTCAAATTGTGATATTAAATAAATTAAATTGTATATTTAATTCGGTTTGTTTACAATTTTGTGTGCAAATTTAAAACACTCTGTATAGTGTAACTCCTTATCTCAGTACAGTCGAGTCACACAAGTGTTAACTTTATTTAATAATTTTGTGAAAAATTTATTTTGTAATTTGGCGTATACACTAGTTGCAATATTTTAATGCTTTTTATTTTTATTTCTGTGCCTGTTTTGCTTTTATTTCGAGTTTTTTTTTTTTGCTCTGCCAACCATAACGTTATATAGATTGCAATTGTAACAGAGCGGAGCAGTTTTCTGATATTTAGTATAGCGTTCAACACTTTTCACTGATTAATTTTCACACTTTTATTTTTCCGGGATTATTATTATTATTATAAAAAAAAAATGGCATTTCCCGTAAAATTCTTATCGCTTCAGAAACCTGAATTAGAATACGAAGTAGGTATTCGTGGTGATACTCCGGCTTTAACGGTGCAGGATCTGCGTAAGCAAATCTCTAAATTAGGACCGCTTTTTCCGTCGGAGGACATTTTAGAGAGCAATCTTTCACTATCGGTGGATTTGAAGGGTGTTAATGACGTTCTCGCAAAAATACAGACGAATTTAGATTCTCGGCCCGATAGGAACGCATTGCTTCGTACACAAAATTTGCTTAGTCACCTTTATCACCGACTTAATCGGATTGTTTGTGATGAGACAACGAAACCTATGTACGAAGCATGCGTCAAGGAATTTCAGTCGCTCACAACCAGGTTTAATTCCCTTAAGGATACTGCTGTCGAATCTGTTTTGCCTTCCCTTAGCACAGAATCCGTATCAAATGTATCACCAGTTAACGTTAACGTTACTTGCGATCGCGGTAGTTCAAACGAACTGTGTAAAATTAAATTTGACGGGAAGACCTGCGTCCGCTCTTTTATACAGCGCGTTACTGAGTTCTGTGAGGCTAGAGGCATTTCAGACTTTAAAATCTTATCGTACGCTACTGAAATTTTTGTTGGAGACGCGTTGCATTGGTACCGAAGTGTCAAGGGTCAGGTTTCCAGATGGGTCGATCTCGTTACATTGCTTAAACGGGATTTCAGTCAAAGTGATTACGATTACAGGCTTCTTTCTGAGATTCGCTCAAGGTCACAGGGTGAATCAGAAAATATCACTATCTACCTGTCGATCATGTCCGGTTTATTTTCACGTCTTTCAAGGATTTTATCCGAAGACGAAAAATTGGAAATTATTCTCCACAATATCAGGCCTTGCTACGCTAGTACTTTAGCGTCAGTTCCTCAGATAGCTGACGTTGAAACTTTGAGCACACTTTGCCGTAATTACGAAAGCATCCAGGCACGTCTTGCCGACTTTCATGAACCACCCAGACGGACAGCTGAGACCTTGGCACCTGAGTTTGCTTACGTTGGTAATAACTCAAATAAAAATAATAATTTTAGAAATAATAACAATAATTTACATTTTAATCAATATAATAAAAAATATAATAACAAACCTTATTCTAACAATTATAATTATGATAAATCGAATAATATGAAACAGTTACATGCAATTGAAGCGCCATCTGTCAAGTCTTTGTATTGCCCCAGGTGTCGTACCAACACCCACAACTTGCGTCAGTGCAAGGCAAACAAGGATGAGGTTTATTGCTTTAAATGTGGCCATAAAGGCGTTAAGACACCACAGTGCCCTGATTGTAATAAAAACAGGCCTTCGACTTCAAAAAACTAAATCTGCAGAATTGTGCAAATCTTCCAGTTGATAAATTTGATACCGACGATTGGAATAAATGGCTTAAAACTATAAACATATTTTTTAGTTCGTACAACATCGACACAATTCTGCGTTCTAAACCTCTCAATGATAATCGGCCCTATGCTTCAGTCGTTATCAATGGTCTTAATGTGTCAGGTCTCCTTGACTCGGGATCTGCCATCACTATTGTCGGCAACGGTGCTCATTTAGCACTACAGCAGCAAGGTTTGATTATTAATGACCACCACTGTATTTCAGTGACAGCGGCAGGTGGTCAGTCTATGAATAGTCAAGGCTACATGAACTTACCAATACATTTCCAGGATCAATTTCATTTAATCAGGGCTTATATTATCCCAGACATTGCAACAGATCTCATTTTGGGCGTAGATTTTTGGCGTAAATTCAATATTCTTCCAAATTTTTTAGACTGCATTAGCTTTTCTAACGCAGCAATTAGTAACGACCAATCAGAATCTGTACAATCCACATTTATTCACGGCTATGATCATTTATCTAATTCCGAAAAGTCCGTAGCTGACAACATCATTGCACAGTTCGAGGATATCTCTGCCGAACGCAAGGGTTTGGGTAAGACTTCTTTGATCACTCACCATTTGGACACTGGAGACGCGCAGCCCATCCGGCAACGTTATTACCGGATGTCGCCGGAGAAGCAACGTATCCTCGTCGAGCAGGTTGATGAAATGCTGGGGCTTGACGTCATTGAGCCCTGCGAAAGCGCCTGGTCGTCGCCAGTTCTCATCGTCACCAAGAAGAACGGCCAACCTCGGTTTTGCCTCGACAGCCGTAAACTGAACTCGGTTACTCGAAAGGACGCGTACAATCTTCCTTACGTCTCTGAGATTCTTGACAACCTTCGTGACGCTCGCTACCTTTCGAGTATCGACCTTTCCAAGGCCTTTTGGCAGATACCCATTGCTGTCGAGGATAGAGATAAAACTGCCTTCTATGTCCCAGGTCGTGGAACCCTACGGTTTAAACGCACAGCATTTGGGCTCACCAATGCACCTGCCACACAACAACGATTGGTTGATCTTCTCTTCCGCGAATTTGACCTTAAGGTCTTTGCCTACTTAGATGACATTATAATTGTTTCGGAGGACTTTAATTCTCACGTGTCTCTTCTTCTTAGGGTATTAGACAAACTTCGCCAAGCCAATCTTACTGTAAATCTAGAGAAGTGTAACTTTTTCAGAAGTCAGCTTAAATATTTGGGATACGTTGTCGACAGTCATGGCTTAAGAACTGACCCTGAAAAAGTTGAAGCCATTTTAAACTATCCGACGCCCACTTGTCGTAAAGATATTAAACGATTTCTAGGCACCGCGACGTGGTATCGTAGGTTTGTGCCGCAATTCAGTACTATAGCAGGGCCTTTAAATAAATTAACGTCGAATAAGAAAGGTGGCCCTCCTTTTAAGTGGACTCCTGAAGCTGACGCTGCGTTTCACAAGCTCAAGGAATGTCTGGTTTCCGCTCCAGTCTTATCCTGCCCTGACTACGACAAGCCTTTTGAAGTGCATACCGATGCCAGCAACTATGGCGTGGGTGCTATGTTAACCCAAACCATAGACGGTAAGGAGCACCCAATAGCTTATATGAGCAAGTCGTTGTCAGCGGCAGAACGCAACTATAGTATTACTGAGCGTGAGACCCTCGCGGTGGTCATCGCTCTCGAACACTGGAGGTGTTATTTAGAGAATGGGAGACCGTTCACTGTTTACACTGATCACAGCGCCCTCAAGTGGTTTCTCTCTCTAAATAACCCCACTGGTCGTTTGGCTCGCTGGGGAGTTCGCTTATCGGCTTTCCACTTTGAGCTCAAACATCGTCGAGGCGTTGACAACGTGATTCCCGATGCCCTTTCGAGAGCAGTCCCTGTCTCTGCTATAAATTTGTCGGATTCGTATAACAAAACAACAGATTCTTGGTACAGAAATATATATAACTCTTGTCTTACAAAACCTCAAAATTTTCCGAATTTCTTCATAAAAAACGGGTCTTTGTACAGGTTGTGCAAAAATAAACACGAGTTAACGTCAGAGTTCTCGTGGAAGGAGGTCGTCCCTAGCGAATTTCGTCACGATGTTATGCAAGAAAATCATTCAGAGCCCCTGGCTGGACATCTAGGTGTCTTTAAAACGTATCGTAGGTTAGCGTTAAGATACTTCTGGCCAGGTATGCATCAGGACGTCATTAAATTCGTTAGCTCTTGTACCAAGTGTCTACAATATAAGCATCAAAATCATCAAGTTTTGGGTGAAATGGGTCGCCCTAAACAGTGTTGTCGACCTTTTCAGATAGTCTCGATTGATCTTATGGGCCCGCTGCCAGTCAGTCGCAGACAAAACCAATATATATTTGTGATAACCTGTTGCTTTTCAAAATTTTGCTTGATTTTTCCCATTAGAAATGCCACCTCTCCTATAATAACAAAAATTATTGAAGATCAACTATTTTTAGTCCATGGCATTCCTCAGACGGTTTACCTTGATAATGGTAGTCAGTTTATTTCGAATATTACGGTCGACTTGTTCAAAAAGTACAACATTCCAAACATCTTCTATACGCCTAGGTACACGCCTCAAGTAAATACTGTCGAGCGCTATAACCGCACCATCATTACCAGCATTTCAACTTTTGTGGAGGAAGATCATCGAACTTGGGACATTTTTATTCCAAAAGTTCAGTTTGCCATAAATAACTCCGTCAACGAGGCAACTGGTTTTACGCCATCCTTCCTGGTGTTCGGCAGGGAACTCGTAACCTGTGGTACACATTATGTTGATACTGATCTCGGTGACGAAGTTTTGTTTTTACCACGCGACATTTACGCCGAAAATTTAGGTAGCATGTCTGGTATATTTGATCAAGTCCAAGCTAAACTGTGGCAGGCTCACGTTAAAAATACTTCACATTATAACCTCCGTCGTAAAGATGTGGAATTTAACGTAGGGGACGTCGTAATGAAAAGAGCATACGTTCTAAGCGATAAAGATAAATATTTTAGTAAAAAACTGGCTCCTAAATTTATTAAATGTCGCATTTCTAAAAAGAAATCTCCTTTAGTGTACGAGTTAGAGGATATGTCTGGCAAAGGTTTGGGAACTTGGCACATTAAGGACCTGAAGTTGGTAGGTTTAAATAAATCCATACTAATATTATAAATCCGAAAGTGTGTCTGTCTGTCTGTCTGTCTGTCTGTCTGTTACCTCTTCACGCTTAAACCGCTGATCCGATTTAGATGAGATTTGGTATGGAGATAGTTTGAGACCCGGGAAAGGACATAGGATACTTTTTATCCCGAATAAATTTAGTGTTCCCGTGGGATGAGCGGGTAACACCGCGGGGCACAGCTAGTAATTAATATTTGGAACACCCTTTTTGCGTTTTCAATAACAACTTGTGCAATAAAAGTATTTGTAATGGTTACCGGTTGAACTGATAACTGGGCACCTCCGTATGACAGGACGCATTGGTATCCCTATGGTTGATTCAGATACTAATATTATTTTATGAATGTGAGATGTATGAACGTTATTATGGAAGGAATAATACAAATACGTAATCGTATATTGCGCGGATTTTTATTCTAAGGAACAAAAATCCTTTTCTCGGCGCGCGGGGTAATGTAACGTTGTACGTTACTGTTTCATTTTATTTAATTAAACTATAGTTATTTTTAAAGATTTTATTAATTTTACCCTATTTATTAATTTTAATCTAACAAATTATGAGCATTCAATTATTACATTTTAAATTATACACCTAATGAAATCCTATTATTTTAAAAATGTATTTATTATTTTATTATTTACAAACATAATTATTTATTTACACTAATCAAATTATTATTTAACAGTTTTACTAATCTATACTATTTTATTAAAATAAAATACGATTGAAATATATAATCCAATACAAATAAAATAAATAACTTCATCATTAATAAAATCATCACAAACGTTAGCACTTTAGTACGCGATTGCGCGCACTCAAACCGGCTACCGTAAGCTGGTCCTGACGTCAGAGTCGTTTGTTCGCGGAGAAGTTTCTAGAGCAGCCCCGCGCCCGGCCAGTCCGCGCTACACCGTCTTATGCTACGGACCCGTACGAGTTGCGTTCATAGCTGCTGCCGTGTCGTCATACGCGCTCGTACAAAACTATAATAATTATTCGTTTTGATAATTATGTGATGTTCGCGGACACATTTCTTGGAGATTCTACGCAGATCACGTAAATATAATATCGCACCCACTTCTCTGGTAAGTGCAAAGTGTTGAACGTTAATTTTATTAATATGTTAGTTTCGTAAATAAATAATTTGGTATAATTTCATAATTTATAATTCATGCTGAAATCATTTTTTAATCATTGAACCATGTTTGCTAATTTCATATTAGTAATTCCTTTGTTCCTTTATAATAGGTACGAATGTGTACGTACCCACTTATATAAATAAATAGTTATCTCTTTGTTCTTGCTTAGGGCTTCTATATCATGCTCATTGTAACTCCGCTCTGATTGTGAACACAAGCACGCATATTACTGCACCGGCTTTCTCCCTTTTCTTCTCGTCGTTAGGATGTTCCCAATTCGAGCGGGTCAAAAAGGCATTGTTGTGACACCGTGAATTGTCACGTTACAGGGTGCGTCGTTTACGCTGAACACTGGCTGTGGTTCTGAAGAACAGTTTTATATTTCAAAAGAAAAGGCACACTACCATCAAGGCGACGAGCTGGAGCCCGTTTTACTGCCGCTCGCTTCGCGCCGCTCCTGCCCCTCGTGACCGCTGGCCGTCAAGACCGCCCTCGCCGTAGTCGTCGTCCAGTCAGGGGAGTACCGGATCACGACGGCAAACACTAGACCGGCATTAGACCCACGACCCATTTTTTTATTACCGGGTTAAATTTTTAAATAAATTGTTAATTTTAATTTTGTTGACTTCAGTTGTTTTATTACTACTTCCTAATTAGTAATACGTTAACTTCGAACGTCACAATAGGCTCCCGTTTTTACAGTTTGGATAACCCTAAAAAGTGTTGTATGAAAAAAGTATATATGTATGTCACGTTAAATATAAACATTCATATAAAAAGTGACGATCGGAAAAGTAATTTCTAAACTAAATTAACAAATAAATGTTTTCAGTTTCACAACTACCTGATCAACACTGCCCTAAGTTATAAACCTCAACTGATTGTATCAGACCAGTATGATCGAACTAACCGTGTGCCGGTAAGTTAAATATTGCTTTAGTTGCTATGCTTAGGCATTAATTACTTTATTGAAATAAAATATTCAAATATGGATGGTGACGGTAGCGGGGGAGGTGGGGTGGAGAGGGAGGGAAAGAATTCCTGCTCCGTCTTCACAATTGAAGGCCTTGATGTGTCTTCTGGTGCCTCTCAACCTCAAGGAGACAGCTCGTATGATGGATATTTGGGCCATTTTTTCTAAAGTTGTACAACCCACTTTTTAATTTTTTTCGATATCTTGGGTATTTTCTACTCAGAATCATGAGCTCTTTCGATCTAATTAGAAGATAAAAGTGTCCCAATGTTTTCCGTTCCATTCCGTTACCATTGCCATATAACCTACTACAGCGGTAACGGAATAGAAAAATAAAAATTGTATGAATATTTTGGGACC
This sequence comes from Apotomis turbidana, assembly GCA_905147355.2. NCBI lineage: Eukaryota > Metazoa > Arthropoda > Insecta > Lepidoptera > Tortricidae > Apotomis > Apotomis turbidana. The sequence goes on along the minus strand of LR990305.1, from coordinate 9,938,600 downwards.
ATTTTTTTCTCCTAATTAAAGAGCTCGGGGTTCTGAGTAGAAAATACCCAAAATATCGAAAATTAAAAAAAAGGTTGTACAACTTTAGATAAAATGGCCCATTTGTACTAATTTACTTATCAGAAAATTATTTGTGAATTCGATTTTTCCCATTTGGATGATAATTCATATAATAATAATTGTTTTACAGTTTTTTCTTCCTGAAGATATCCCGTACGTCACAGCATCAGTCTCCGGCTCTAACGTTGACCTATCTATGTTCAATTACAAGCAGAACAAAGACATTGACCACACCGACTTGATTGTCAATACTGCGCAAACTAAGGTAAATAATGCTTTTTTCAATTTTCACGCTCATAAAATCAACAAAAATATATACAGGGTGTGGCCTGTAATAGGAGCAATAAATTTAAACATAGATTCTACTCTCCAAATTGAACAACATGTGTTCAGCAACTTTAAAAACCGGCCAAGAGCATGTCGGGCCTCGCTCAGTGTAGGGTTCCGTAGTTGCCCATCCTTCACAATAGATAATAAAATAAAATTTAAATTACGAGAAAGATTTCAAGCTCTATAAAAAGGTCGTAAACGCCAAAGTAACTGTAATTACTTATTACCTTCTGCAAGTTATCGATTATACGCGCCAGATTGAGCGAAATGTTTTAATGTAGGATGGCACTTAACTAATATGTGTAACGTTCGAAGTATAAGAACACCGCGCGGCACTTACGTCATTTTAAAGAAAATAATTAAACTGGACCGATTTCATTCAATATAGTTTTCATTGAAGTACTAATAACGCCTCATTTTCATGAATATTTCCATAATTTTTTGACCCGTGGTTGAGAAGATAGAGGGGGGGGGGGGGGACAGTATTTTTGATTTTTCGAGCGAATATTTACAAAACTGCTGACTTTATCAAAAAATTATGTTTGAAGACCCCTATTATTTTTAAAAGACCTATTCAACGACAACCACGCTAGTGTTTGAACGAAAAAAAATACTCACCCCCACTTTAGGTGTACGGTAGGTACCCGAAAAAAAGTTTTTTTTCTAGTTTTTATCGTACCGTTTTGTCGGCGTGATACATAACATACTTATACCAAATTTCAGCTTTCTAGCACTAATGATCACGGAGCTAAGCCACGGACGGACGGACAGACAGACGGACATGGCGAAACTATAAGGGTTACTTGAACGAAACTACGGAACCCTAAAAAGTCAGTTTTCAGAATCGTATTATTTCAAACAAATTAAATAGTATTTTCAATGTACGTCGTCCAACGTAGACATTCCCTGAGCATACATAGCTGTCACTCTACTAACATCGGACATTTCGCAATACATTGCTTCTTTGTCTAAACATTATTCTGCAAAATATCATTTAATACACGTTATTTTCAGAAGTTGTTTAACCCATTGAGTGCCAAAGGTGAGCATTTAATTGAAATTGGTGGCCACCATATAAATGGTCTTGTACGTATTATTGCGTAGCTGGCACCAATTAGAAAAAAATACTCCATGGATGCCAATCTACTCAATACTACGTATACGCAAAATTGCGTAATTTGGCACCAACTACAAACATTTAGTTAATGATGCCATTTTACGTAATATAACGTATACGTGATTTTGCGTAGGTTGGCGCCACTGTCTAATATATCCTTCCTGCTCATTCCTGTATTGCTAAATGATGACCTCCCCGCCGCCCTATACTTCTTTAATAAAGAATATTGTGTCTTGTTTGTACTGCGCCACCCGCGCAGTGAGATTGACATTGAAATATATCGCGATGCCGCACGGGCGCAGCGCAACTCCTCGTATTCTGCGCGGGCGCCGTTCTTTACAACCTACACGAGCGTCTCGATGGTCTTTGACTCAAAAGTTGCTACAGCTTTAGAGGAAGAATCTTCAGACGACGGGGATTTTTCTACGGGATCAGATGACGATTACGTTCCTGAGCGTGACGTGTATTCGTCTGAATCGGAAAGTAGTGATACTACCTCTCTCTTTGACGAAGGCGCGCCACAGTTACCAGACAGAGTCGATGGACCCTCATGTGATCTAGAATATAAATGGACATCTTTCGTATATGTGCTACTTGCCCTGAAAGGCCCGCATTATGCGTGGTAAATTGTTTCGAAACATACCATAATGATTCTCGTTTTGCACAGATTTTTCGTTTTTAGTATACTTGAAAAAAAAAAATCTTTTATGTTTATTTTGTACGAGAGAATAATTACTATTGTTAATAATTTTTATTTTATTATTTAAGAGTACCTGAATCTCGGTAGAAAATTACCATTTTTTGCTAAAGTTGCCAAAGAAAACTTGTGATTTGAGAAACTAAAAAATAATAAAGTAACTTTTTTTCTATGCTATGTTTTATTTAGGAGGCCAAAGAACATAACAAAGTCCAATGCAAGGTGCCAAATAACACAGAATACCATTTAAAAGGTATGAAAGTCCTACGAAATATTTCGTAGTTGGCCTCCGCCATTATTTATAACCTACGCAATATTACGTATCTCAATGGGTTGTTGAGTTTCAAGGGATGAATCTATGTTTTAATTTATTGCGCCTGTTACACGCCACATCCGGTATATATTAGTCATCGAAGTTTAATCGTTAAATCAGGGTACCGTAAATTGCGATTATTCATATGACATTTAATATCCGTATCCTATCAATTTAGCATAAAAAATAACATTTGCATTGTATGAAATCTTAATTGTATCTTATTAAGACTTTAAAAGTTGCAGAAAAAAAGATGTTCAGTTTGGAGAGCACAATTATGCATTAGAAGCCCCATGGTCAGTGATACCCTGTATAGCAAATAGGTACCTTCAATGTACAAATTACTAATTCTGGTAGATGCCAACACCATTGTAATTTTGTAGGTACATTAGGACATTAGAAACAAGTGCGCCATAAATTGCCATACGATAAATAATGTACCTACATTAAATTTTGAAATTTCAATAATTATACATATATTTCCCAGGTATACAGATACACGGCTATGCCTATGGGAACCTACGCTATAGTGTTGGAACAGTCAGCCACCAAATACGGCCACTTGCCCGTGTTTGTCAATCTGATATTATCCAAAGTGAAGTTCCAATTTATATTCGGCTTATCAAGCAAGCCAGACACACAGATGAAGCACACGACTGATATAGATAATTGGGATTTTTCAAGTAAGTACCTTGCCTTAATAGACACCAATTTATATTTCTAACAGGTGGGAATTAATATAGAGATCGAGAGAGATTTGCAGAAGGTGGTTGAGCACGACGATTTTTCTGCTTTTAAGCTCTTTCCAGTTACGGTATGGACACTTGATGCGAAGAGAGAAGCCACGTAACCAGAAAATCATCACGCGTGAATGTTGATGGATATAGAAGAGGAAGACCAAAGAAAAGATGGATGGATTGGGTGAAAGATGGAATAAGAAGGAAGTAAACGACAAGATGACGAGTAACAGGAAAGAATAGAGGAAGAAAACATGCTGCGCCCCAAATAAATGGGGTAAAGGCAAGGGAATGATCAATCTCCGGATGGTCATCGTCATGTTTTGATGTTCCGAATTCACTATATGATATTCAGGTCTCATCTCGGCGATGTCTCGTTTAGCGCTTGCAGGAGTCCGTGAACCTTCGTCCAAAGGCATAATGATTTAGGTTTCATGTGTGTGTGTTTACGAACCAATCATAGAGACGTGTTGCTTGTGACATTGACGTAGTGACAAATGCGAGAATTGACGAATCTTAGCCCATAGCTAAAGCTAAAACTGGCTTCAGTCAATCGCTGACTAGGTTTCTAGGCGCAGGCAGAGAGCGGTCAGAGTTCAGTTTGAGTTCCGCGTTCTGGTGACCGTTGACCGCTCAAGAGTTCCAACGCACACAAAGTGGTCTCGCGTTCTAGTTTCGTTTTTATCTTTGTATATGCAACATGTCATTAGAGTTCATCTTCCGAAGAAAAAATATTGCTCTTGTGGTGCTTAGTAGCTTCTAAAAAGAAGAGAAAGCATTGAGTGCACCCAATTAACAAAACGCGAGAAGAACAAGGCGAATTTAGTACCTAGTATTTTCGAGGATTCGAGGAAAGATGGACAACGATTCTATATTTATTTTCGCATGTCGAGAAATAGTTTTAATGAGTTATATGTAAATCGTATAATGAACTCCTTTTCCCAACCAATTCAATTTTAACTTTTCCGTATTTGCAACCGGCGTTCACGCGTTCTCTGTCTCGGCGGGAAAATAAGTCTTAGAACGCGACGTTCCGCTTTGACCGCCGCAGTCTGACTGCCCGCTGTGTGCGTTGTCTTATAGACTCGGTACATTCTAAAGAACGCAGAACACTGAACTCGGAACTCAGAACTCCCGACCGCTGTCTGTCTGCGCGAGCTCTAATACATGCAATTTTATTACAGAACCAGCCTACATACTAATATTAGTGAAGGAACCAGCACAGGTGGTCGACGTGAAGAAGATAAAGTTGGTGAATAATGACGGTTTTATCGTCCAAAGTCACGGCTTGAAGGGACGCAAGTGTCTTTTCGTTACCGAGCAGAGGGTTATTCTGCCGCGGCACGATTTTCAGTTGATAGTACGTTTTACAAACTTTTAAAGCCTGACCAAAACTGACACTGCAGTTAGTTCGAAAACATAATACTTATTGAAAACAGTTTTGTATACTCTTTTCTTAATTTATTATTTCATGGCAATGCACTATTTATTAGGTAGATCTCTATTAGCCTGCTGCAGTGATGGTTCTTAGTTATGTTTGGTGGAAATAAGGCGAGTAGTTTCCAAGATATTTAGCTTTAATGGGAACAAGCGACAAGATCTCAGACAATACCTATTGAAGCTACAATTTCCAAATGTTGTGGTTATGTTCAGTTTTAGTAGCATTTTCTATATCACTCATTGAATAAGTCTCATCGTGACCGAGCTACTTGTGTCGGGGGTGTTATAAATGTTTAATTTAGGTTATTATTAATGGAAAACTTGTTTCTTTGACAGTTGTCGGGTATATTGAAAACCACTAAGAAGGTAATCGACAGTGAGTCAATACACATAGAAGTACCAGGTATGTAATTATATAATTTTATTTTATTTGAAACAATCCTTAAAATTTTTGTAAGGCTACTTTTTTTTCTTTATAATTTATTTTATGAAACACTATAGTACAATAAACTTTCTGAGTATCTGCCAAACTGCACAGCACTTTCTTGGCAGAGAAACATCTAGTTCATTCCTCCCAGTCCCTTCGCCATTGTACATTTTACTAATATCACGTTTTAACTTACAAGCTACAAATAACACCTAAGTACAGTGTAAAAGTAATAACACATTTCTTTCAACAATTTGCTAAAAGATGCTACTCGATAACTCTTATATTATAGTTCATTAATTTAAGAACATGTATCCACCTTTACTTGTCGTGGCCCTTTGCAAGGAGCGTTTTCAGCGCTCCGTAGAAATATCGAACTTCAAGGTAATTTATAACTTTTAAGAGGAGTAGGTATACTTACATTTTAAAATGTTTTTTTTTTCATTGTGACTAATAAATATATTTATAATTTCAACCAAATTTTTGTGATTGTATATTTATTAATTAACATAGTTTTCTTAGAGTTTAAGATTACTATCTACATAGCTCTGTTCATGCTTTTATTGCATGCAGTAGAAAACAAGTGGAAAAAAAAACAGTATTCTACGTGAATTATGTCATTTTAGAGTACTTTTTGAATCAAAAATTATCAATGAAAAATTTAAACTGTAGAACTCAAATATATACCAAAAAATCGCAATAGTCCTGTTCTAAATAATTACATCGATAATATGATCAGAAACTTGCTTGAACATAGAGAAAAATATCTAGATCAAGCAGCATTAATTTCAACTTAAGAGCACTATAAATGTACTTTGTTCTATACATCGTCTTTATCCAAAAAAAATCTAATCATGCCTATTTGTAAACTTTTGCAGATCGCTATACAAGATCTACAAGAATAACAAAACACCCCACAAAACCCACCAAAAGTGAGTGTTACAAATACTATAAATAATAAACAAGCCTTACAAATAAACAATGCAAAGATCGACTCACAAAACATAAGGTAAAATTCGTAAGGTTGCTTGGGCGATCGCTTTTTTACGAATACTCATACAAAAGATATAAGTAACTATCGTTACACAATGGAATCAATTAAGTTTTGTTCTAATTAAAGCCCTTAACTATGTACATATGTATTTTGTAAATGATTCATTTGCCTACAAATCCTACAATTCCTATAACTTTTCAGCAAGAACTACTACTGATTCCGACTACGACGGTGAGTGTTGTGTTATGTTTTAATGTTGCTACGCGGCACAACCCCACTGGCCAAGGCCTAATTCACTAGACAAACCACGGACGGTAATTTGTAAAGCCTAAGATCGCATATATAGCCCTCGCCTTCGGCTCGGGCCGCAAACACCTGCGATCTGGCACATTCACGAATCCGCCGCCCTAGGTATAAAATGTACTAAAACATGCCTTTTTATTAGTAGCTCCACTTGTAATTAAGTTTGTTTATATATTTGTTTGTAAGTAACACAGCAATCAAATCTTGGAATTACATTTTACCTAAAATAGGTAAATAATTATACAATATCCATAATAAATCCATCTTGGTATTCTCACTGTACGATTCTCTGCGCAGTGACCAATTGCTAGTCGCCTACGCTCTTTTAGAATGAGTAAATTTTCAAATAAATTTTTGGATCGCAAATTGGGATATTTTTGGAAATGTAAAAATGTGGTAATATTAGATTTTTTATCCTTAATTTGATAATATCAATGAAAAATCTAATTAAAAAAAAATATCGGAATTAAACTTTGAATGTACTTAAAGGGCCGTGCGAAGTTTCTTTGCTGGCAGAACTGAAGTCTCATAGTATATCTGCTTGGTTTGTTTCATCGTCGTATATATTTATGTATGTATCTATTTATATATATGTATATTATATGTATGTATGTACCTAATATGAGTATTTTAATTATATGTAATTATGTTGTCTGATGCACCGCCTACAATTTCTCTGCTTTGCCCTAAGGTTGACTGGTAGAGAATGCCTCATGGCATTAAGTCCGCCTTTTGTACGTTAAGTTTTTTTTTTTGTGCAATAAAGTTTAAATAAATAAATAAATAAATATAGCTGAAGTGATAAAACAATAATTTGGTATCAAGGAGCTGATAGTGTCTAGTTTTTTTTTGCACCTACCATAGAAAACCGTTATTTTGGGCACCAACCATATAATATCGCTTCTCCTGGGGGTCACGCCACACAAGTTAGTAATCTTTGCTCTGTATTTTTCAGATGATACCACCACGCGAAGACCGAAACCAACAAGAAGTAAAAGTAAGTTACAGAAAATAGATTGGGAACATTTCAAAAACCTTTCGTAAATGTCCATATAATATCTTTCCTAAATCAACTACTTTGGAATATATTCGGTTAAATGTGAAGGGACTATACCGCAAATGATATCACCTCGTAAAAGTTATAACTCGTTAACCGCTTTTCTGCAGTTTCGTAGCCGGGTAAAAAATATGTGAGATTATCCAACTACCCATGTACCAAAAAATATTGAAATCAGTCCGTTTAGGGACTGAAAAAACATTCATATAGACAAAACATCTAAAAGAATATTTATCTATTGAGTGATCTCCAAAAAGCCTATCTCACTTTTTACTGTACTATTTTTCAGCTACCACGAATTCAGATTACTATGATGGTAAGCATCGTAGAGTCCTAAAAATAAGTTCCTTATACTTTATTGTGTAAATATTAGTATTTAAATAAGTTCTAATTTTTACGACAACGTAGCTTAAGTCTGGTGTATTTTATGTAATTAGTTTTCTTTGGCACCTACCATTGAATATCATCGCTTCTCCTTGGAGGTCACGTCCCACATTTGAATCATCTTTGCTCCTTTTTTTTCAGATGACACCACGACACGAAGAACGAAACCAACAAGAAGTAAAAGTAAGTTACAGATTGTAGATGAATAATTTTAAAAACCTTTCTTAATGCCCATTTATCTTTCCTAAATCAACAAGTTTGGAAAATATTCGGTTAAATGTGAAGGGAATAAACCGTAAATGGCGTCATAAAAAAATATTAAAAAAGATCAACTTAAGCGTGATGGACGGACAAAGAAATATAGACAAAACATCCAAAAGAATATTTATCTATTCGGTGATCTCCAAATAGCCTATCTCACTTTTTACTGCACTGTTTTTCAGCTACCACGGATTCAGATTACTATGATGGTAAGCATCGTAGAGTCCGAAAAGTAGGTTCCTTTTACTTGTATTGAATAAATATTAGTATTACAATAAATTCTAATTCTTACGAAGGTTAAGTTATAGTCCAGTATATATTATCATTTGGGGTTTTCGCACTTCCCATTGAATATCGTCGCTTCCCCTTGGAGGTCACTCCTCACATTTGAATAATCTTTGATCTGTATTTTTCAGATGACACCACCACACGAAGAACGAAACATACAAGAAGTAAATATAAGTTACAGATACTGGATTGGTAACATTTCAAAAACCTTTCATGAATATCCATTTATCTTTCCTAAGGGCGAAGCCAGAAAGCGTAATTTCGGTCGAGACATAACTAGTGTGACGTGATCACATGACATGATGTCTGCCTGGCGCGACCGAAATTACGCGACTCAAATTACACCTACTATACAATACCTTTAATGACACCACATATTAATTCCGCGAAGAAGAAAAGGCCATAACTCAATACTCTATTTTCTACATTTTTGTAGTCGGATATAAAATATGTGGGGATACCCAGCTACCCATGTATCAAAATTATTGAAATCGGTCCGTTTAGTCGTGATGGACGGACAAAGAAACAATCATATAGACAAAACATCCGAAAGAGTATTTATCTATTCAGTGATATCTATATAGTCTATCTCACTTTTTACTGTACTGTTTTTCAGCTACCACAGATTCAGATTACTATGATGGTAAGCATCGTAGAGTCAGAAAAGTAGGTTTCTTTTACTTGTAATGTGTAAATATTTGTATTAAAAAGAAATTCAAATTTTTACGACGGTGAAGCTTAAATTTAGTTTTCTTCGGCAAGTACCATTGGATTTCATCGCTTCCCTTAGAGGTCACGTCCCACATTTAAATCATTTTTGCTCTGTATATTTCAGATGACACCACCACACGAAGAACGAAACCAACAAGAAGTAAAAGTAAGTTACAGATAAATATATGAATCATTTCAATAACCTTTGAATGTGAACCCGTGAATGTCCATTTATCGTTCCAAAATGAACGAGTTTGGAAAATATTCGTTTAACCGTGAAGAGACTTTAACATAAAAATTATTAAAATTGATCCATTTAAGCGTACAAAGAAACATTCATATAGATGAAACATCCGAAGGAGAATTTATCCATTCAGTGATATCCAAATAGCCTATCTCACGTTTTACTGTACTGTTTTTCAGCTACCACAGATTCAGATTACTATGATGGTAAGCATCGTAGAGTATGAAAAGTAGGTAATACTTATATTGTATAAATAAATAGAAGAATAATTTTATTTACCAAAAGAAACATACTTTAAGAGTGGCCTCCCCCTTGGAGGTCACGCCTCACATTTGAATCATGTTTGCTCTGTATTTTTCAGATGACACCACCACACGAAGAACAAAACCAACAAGAAGTAAATATAATTATATATTACAGATAGGGAACTTTTCAAAAACTTCATTAATGTCCATTTATCTTAACTAGTTTGAAAAATATTCAGTTTTTATGTTAAGGGACTGTACCGTAAATAATCATAAGTCATTATCCTTTTTTATGCATTTCCGTAGTTGGGTAAAAATATGTGGGGATACCCAACTCCCTTGTACCAAAAAACATTGAAATAGGTCCGTTTATGGGTGAAAAAAAAAAACATTTATATAGACAATACATCCAAAATATTATTTAACTATTCAGTGATCGCCAAATAGCGTACCTCACTTTTTACTGTACTATTTTTCAGCTACCACCGATTCAGATTACTATGATGGTAAGCATCGTAGAGTCCGAAAAGTAGGTTCCTTTTACTTTATTGTCTAAATATTAGTATGAGAATAAGTTCTAATTTTTACGAAGGTGAACTTTAAGTCTTGTATGTATTACCAGTTGGGGTTTTTTTTGGCACCTCCCATTGAATATCGTCGCTTCCATTTGGAGGTAAGGCCTCACATTTGAATCATCTTTCCTCTGTATTTTTCAGATGACACCACCACACGAAGAACGAAACCAACAAGAAGTAAAAGTAAGTTACAAATAATAGATTGGGAATATTTAAAAAACGTTTCATTAATATCTATTCTTTCCTAAAGCTAGTAGTTTGGAAAATATGTGGTTAAATGTGAAGGGACTATACCGTAAATGACGCCTGGTAGATCCGCGTAGAAGAAAAAATCGTACATCACTATCCTCTTTTCTAGATTTTCGTAGTCGGGTAAAAAATATGTAGGAATAGCCAACTGCCCATGTACCAAAAATTATTAAAATAGCCTATGTCACTTTTTACTTTACAATTTTTCAGCTACCACAGATTCAGATTACTATGATGGTAAGAATCGTAGAGTCCGAAAAATAAGTTCCTTTTACTTGTATTGTGTAAATATTAGTATTAAAATAAGTTCAAATTTTTACGAAGGTGAGGCTTAAGTTTAGTATATATATTGTTACCTATGTATTTAGTTTTCACCGGCAAGTACCATTGGATAGCGTCACCTCCTCTTGGAGGTCACGCCCCACATTTGAATCATCTTTGCACTGTATTTTTCAGATGACACCACGACACGAAGAACGAAACCAACAAGAAGTAAAAGTAAGTTACAGATAATAGATGAATCATTTAATGGTTCAGACAGGATTCGAACCTGCGTTTCCAACGGCTTTCCGGGCCAACACGGGCGTCCTACCAACTGGACCACCGAACCAGATGTCAGAGCCATTGTTGGAAACGCAAGTTCGAATCCTGTCTGAACCATTAAATTTTTCAATTTTTCGCCTCATTGTAAACATTTGGTTTACGTTAGCAGACGTTACTGCTTTAATAAAAATAAAAAATCATTTCTGAAAACTTTCATAAATGTCCATTTATCTTTCCTGAATCAACGAGTTTGGAAAATAATAGTCCCTTCTCATTTAACCGATTATTTTCCAACCGTAAATGTCGTCGCTAGGTAGATCCGCGAAAAAGAAAAGTCATAACTCATTACCCTATTCTCTGCATTTTCGTAGTCGGATAGAAATTATGTGGGGACATTCAACTACTCATGTACCGAAAATTATTAAAATCGGTACATTTAAGCGTGATGGACGGACTAAGAAACATACGTATAGACAAAACATCCGAAAGAGTATTTGGGTGAATTTCAACAAGCTCGAAATTTACCTAATTTTGGTGGCTTTTTTTATCATTGATGTTAGTCAAAATTATATATCAATAATACGAATAAATTCATAACCAATATTGCGTAGTAATGGCCCTTTGTTATACATAATAGTTTTAAAGATATTATGATTTTAGTAATTTTCCTGCCACCAAAATGGTACATCTACACCAAAATTTATTACTTGTGCTAAAAATTAATATTTCTCAATGAAATTGCCTGCTGGAAATTAAAATAAAGTATCTGTTTAATTACACCAAAATGTCTATGAAAAAATGAAAATACAATCACTAACTCGTTTGTAAAAACAATATATTTTTTTCTTTTCGAGGATGGCTAATCGCAAGAAAAAATAATCAAGAGAAGAAGTCCTCTCTTGATTGATTTTTCTTGCGATTAGCCATCCTAAAAACTACATACATTTCAAAAAAATAAGCATGTACAAAAGCGAACTTATCTCTTCAAGGGATTTCTTCCAACCAAGCAACATGTACAATACGATATCTTTACAATAGTACAAATGAAAATGCAAAAACCAAATGAGAGAGAGATAGGCAAACAGTCAATGTTATACATATTACGTAATATCTATATCATACATAAAACATAATTATAACAAAAACAGCAACCTAATCAAATAATCATTCGTTCGACAGCTACAATTTCTTGAACTTCCCCTTGAACGATGCCACGGACTACGTCTGCCTTAGGGCGGGAGACAATTTATTCCATAATTTCACGGCGCGCACAGCAAAAGACATATCGTAAACATGAGATCTATGCAGTGGGATAGATAGAGCCAGATTCGCACTTGACCGCAGGCGATGGCCACTACCATCCGCCATATAAAAGAACTTTTCTTCAAGGTAAGAAGGAGAAGAAGGAATGAAAAGGACATTATACAAAAGACAAAGAACATGTAAGTCTCTGTGCTGACGGATCGGAAGCCATTTAAGTTGAGCGTGGTATTGAGACATTATGATCAAACTTGCGGAGACCAAAGCAAAAGAGAGCGGACAAGCATGATCTTCGTATGAAGAGGAAGGAAATTCTGCAGACACCTTAATGAATGAAGGTATGCGAAAAGTTTCCTACTGATCTCAGAAATATGAGGTGCCCATGACAAAGATTGATCCATGGTAATGCCAAATTTTTTTACAGTAGAAGAGAAAGGTAAAGGTACCATCAAAGAAAATAACTGGCTTAACTTGATCTGAAAGCTTGGAAATAAGGGGCTTCCAACGACAATAGCCTGTGACTTCTTGGCATTCTTCATCAAACCAAAGAATCAAGCCTAAGCACGGATTGATTCCAGGTCTAAATTGATTTGCGAAACCAAGGAGCCAAAATCATCAATGCTGGCCGCCGCATAAAGCTCCAATCGTTTGCATAGACATGGAACGAGGAGGAGAGTGACTGTGGTTGGTGATTCCGTTAATGAAGACAGAAAAGAGTAATGGAGAGAGTATGCCCCTTGAGGGACAGACAGTTCACACCAGCTAGAAAATCGGTCATCAACTCGAACCCGCTGTTGCCCCCAAAGAGGTAATCATGAAACTAGGACAGTGAAGTTGGAGATATATTTAAAGTACTAAGTAAACTGAGAAGGATATCAAAATCAACAGTGTTAAAAACACTACTAGAATTTAGGAGCACCAATATAGTAACTTTTCTATATTCTGTATTAAGACGAATGGTTCGGTGATCTTATCCAAAGCGGTGATCGTGCAAAAGAATTGAACAAGTTAAGTCTATTGGGACGAGGGAGAGGGACGTGGATTTACAAAGGATTCAATGATTCTGGATAAGACGGGAAGAATGGATATTCCTATGACCTTACTGCGAAAAGTACGACGGATTAGGGGTTTTAAGGAGAGGAATCACATGGGCGCATTTCCAAATTATAGGAAACGTGCCAGAGGAAAAAATAGTAATATAGGAAAGGATAGGAGCTATAGAATCCGCCACCAGCATAAGCATATCCAAGCTAAGATTAACCTCACCGACAGCTTGTAATATTAGATGTATTGTGTTTATACTTGACTTCAAATAAATTCACCTAGTCAAAAGTGTTGGAAATGCGATTAAAAATGTGTTAGTATATACAGATTACAGAATTAACAATTCTGGTCGCATCAAGTAATTTTAAGTAAAATTACCACCAAAACCACCAAAATTGAACCTCCAAAATTAGAAACAGTGATTAAAAAAATATTTAATAAATATCCGTATTATTTACTTCCAAATTAACTTTATATTTTCAAAAGGAAACTTTTACACGTCTTACACAAAATTCACACAGAGTCAATGATTGCTAAGTCACTAGAAATATATACCACAAAAATTGTGTCAAAAAGTATTTGAACACACCAAAATTAGATACTTTCGTGCTGAGTGGACAGATCCAGCAAGGTACGACATGTGTGTCATCACTCCATGCCGGAGCGGTACTAAATGAACAGGTTAACACACGTTTGCTGGTCTTGTTGCGTTTCGTTCAACCATAAACACATTTTCAATATAACCAAAATTGACAATTTCACCCGGACAACTTTTAGTGCTCAATTTTGAGTATCTATTTATGTATTAATATTTATTTATATATCCTTATAAGATACTTAAACTAATAAAGATTTTGAATAAATGCAATTTTAGTTTAAAACATTGGTGATATGGTTCTATCAAAGACATTTATGAGGAACAACGAATACTGGACGCCGCACCAAAATTATCATTTTACAGCAAAAAAATATAATTAAACATAAATGACTTTTACAATACTTTGCGATTTGGCTTAAGATAATAATTTGTGTCTTGTTTTCAGAAAAAAATTAAAACTTTTAAAACAATTGTTTCACACTATAGTTATCAATTCCGCCGCAATATTTTTTCGCTGAGATAATCACCCATTTATCTATTCAGTGATATCCTAATAGCCTATCTCAATTTTAACTGTATTGCTTTTCAGCTACCACAGATTCCGATTACTATGATGGTAAGCATCGTAAAGTACGAAAAGTAAGTTCCTTTTACTTGTATCGTGTAAATATTAAAATATAAGCTCTAATAATACGACCGTGAAGCTTAAGTCTAGTATAATTATTATTATATATTTAGTTTTCTTCGGCAAGGACCATTCGATATCGTCGCTTCCCCTTGGAGGTCGCGTACCACAATTAAATCATCTTTGTACTGTATTTTTCAGATGACACCACGACAAGAATAACGAAACCAACAAGAAGTAAAAGTTAGTAACAGATAATAAATAATAGATTAGGAACATTTCAAAAACCTTACGTAAATGTCCACTTATCTATAAGTCAATGAGTTAGGAAAATATTTGGTTAAATGTGTAAAGGCTATACCGTACATGCCGTTACCTAGTAGATCCGCGTCGAAAATAAACTCATAAATAATTATCCTCCTTTCTGTATTTTCGTAGTCAGGAAAAAAATATGTGGGAATACCCAACTACCAATAGTAAGAATACCCATGTGCCAAAAGTTATTAAAATCGATCCATTTAAGCGTGATGGATGGACAAAGAAACATTCATTTAGACAAAACATCCTAGAGATTATCTATTCAGTGATATCTTATTAGTCTTTAATCGCACTTTTCAGCTACCACAGATTCAGATTACTATGATGGTAAGCACCGCAGGGTCCGAAAAGTAGCTTCCTTTTTGTACATTTATTGCAGATATATTATTATTTAATTTTATTTTTTATTTTTGCGGCGATAAAGCCTTAGTCTGGTGTTTATCATATTATGTGTTTAGTTTTCTTTAGCACCTACCATTGGATATCGTTGTTTCTCCTTGGAGGTCACGTCCCATATTTGAATCATCTTTTCTCCGTATTTTCCAGATAACACCACCACACGAAGAACGAAACCAACGAGAAGTAAAAGTTAGTTAAGATAATAGATAAATCATTTAAAACCTTTCGTAAATGTCCGTTTATCTTTCCTAAATCAACGAGTTTGGAAAATATTCGGTTAAATGTGAAGGGACTAAACCGTAAATGACGTCATAAAATATTAGAAACGATCAATTTAAAAGTGATGGACGGACAAAAAAACATTCATAGACAAAACATCCGAAAGAGTCTATTCAGTGATATCCAAATAGCCTATTTCACTTTGTACTGTATACTGTTTTTCAGCTACCTCAGATTCAGATTACTATGATGGTAAGCATCGTAGTCCTATAAGTAGGTTCGTTTTACTTGTATTATGTAAATTTTAGTACCTATTACTTAAAATATGTTCTAATTTTTACGTTGGTGAAGCTTAAGTTTAGTATATACATATATTAATTGTGTAAATATTAGTACATATTTCGGTAAATAAGCTTATTCTTACGTTGGTGAAGCTTAAGTTTAGTATACATCTATTAAGTTTTCTGGGGCTGGTACTATTGGATATCGTTGTTTCCCCTTGCAAGCCACGTCTCACATTTGAATCATCTTTGCAATGTATTTTTCAGATGACACCACGACACGAAGAACGACACCAACAAGAAGTAAAAGTAAGTTACAGATAATAGATTAGGAACATTTCAAAAACCGTTCGTTAATCTAAATTATTATTCTAAAATATTTGGTTAAATGTGAAGGGACTATACCGTAAAACGTCGCCTGGTAGATCCGGGTAGAAGAAAAAGTCATAGCTGATTATCCTTTTTCCTGCAATTTCATAGTTCGGTAAAAATATGTAGGAATGTACCAGAACTGTCCATGTACCAGAAATATTCATATATAGACAAAACACCCACAATAATATTTATTTATTCAGTGATCTCCAAATAGCCAATCTCACTTCTTACTGTACTGTTTTTCAGCTACCACAGATTCAGATTACTATGATGGTAAGCACCGTAGAGTAGGAAAACTAGGTTCCTTTTACTTGTATTGTGTATATATTAAAATAAGTTCTTATTTTTACGACGGTGAAGCTTAAGTTTAGTATATATATTATTATGTATTGAGTATTCTTCGGCAAGTACCATTGGATATCGTCGCTTCCCCTCGAAGGTCACGTCTCACATTTGAATCATCTGTGTACTGTATTTTTCAGATGACACCACAACACGAAGAACGAAACCAACCAGAAGTAAAAGTTAGTTACAGATAAAAGAATGGGAATATTTCGGAAAACGTTTCATAAATATCATTTTCGTAGTCGGGTAAAAAAATGTTAGGATCCCAAATATCCATGTACCAAAAATAATTAAAATCGGTCCATTTAGGCGTGATGGATAAAATAATTGAAATCGAACCGTTTACGCGTGATGGATAGACAAAGAAACATTCATTTAAACAAAAAATTCAAAATAATACATTATCGAATCAGTGGTCTCCAAATAGCCTATCTCACTTTTTACTGTATTATTTTTCAGCGACCACAGATTCAGATTACTATGATGGTAAGCATCGTAAAATACGAAAAGTAGGTTCCTTTTACATTATTGTGTAAATATTAGTATTTAAATAAGTTCTAATGTTTACAAGGAGGAAGCTTAAGTCTAGTGTATTTTATGTTACTTGTTTTCTTGGCACCTACCATTGAATAACACTCGCTTCGTCATCTTTACTCTGTATTTTTCAGATGACACCACGACACGAAGAACGAAACCAACAGGAAGTAAAAGTAAGTTACAGATAATAGATTAGGAAGCTTTCAAAAACCTTTCGTAAATGTCCAGTTATCTATCCTAAATCAACGAGTTTGGAAAATATTCGGTTAAATGTAATAATAATAATATATCGGTCAATTTAAACGTGATGGATGGACGTAGAAACATTCATAGACAAAACATCCGAAAGTGTATTTATCTATTCATTGATACCCTAATAGCCTATATCATTTTTTACTCTTCGGTTTTTCAGCTACCACAGAGTCAGACTACTATGATGGTAAGCATCGTAGAGTCCGAAAAGTATTCCTTTTACTTGTATTGTGTATATATTCAAATATGTTAGATTAGTAAAAGGCTCATTGAGTCCACTGGTGACCGAAGAGCTGGCAGCTTCCTCGCACAACGCATCAGCATTGTGATTTAGCGAAGAAATGCTGCCAGCCTCTTCGGGACTATGCCGCGGGGCACAGTTTTGTAGATATTTTAGCTTAATTTAATTTACTTCATTTTTAGATTTTATTTCTTTAGTTTTAATTTGAATTTAATTGTCCTTTTATATATTTTGTTGTTTATTGTCTATAATCTATTCCTTTTATCTCCAATAAATATAATCTACATTAAAAAAAAATATAAGTTCTAATTTTTACGACGGTGAAGCTTAAGTTTAGTATATATTATTATTATGTATTTAGTATTCTTCGGCAAGTACCGTCGAATTCGTCGCTACCCCTCGGAGGTCACGTCTCACATTTGAATTATCTGTGTACTGTATTTTTCAGATGATACCACAACACGAAGAACGAAACCAACCAGAAGTAAAAGTTAGTTACAGATAAAATATGGGGAACATTTCGAAAAACCTTTCATAAATGTAATTTTCGTAGTCGGATAAAACAAATGTTAGGTCCCCCACTATCCATGTACCAAAAATAATTGAAATCGGTCAGTTTAGGCGTGATGGATAAAATAATTGAAATCGAACCGTTTACGTGTTATTGATAGACAAAGAAACATTCATTTACAACAAAACATTAAAAATAATACACTATTGAATCAATGGTCTCCAAATAGCGTATCTCACTTTTTACTGTATTATTTTTCAGCGACCACAAATTCAGATTACTATGATGGTAAGCATCGTAGAATACGAAAAGTAGGTTCCTTTTACATTATTGTGTAAATATTAGTATTTAAATAAGTTCTAATGTTTACGACGAGGAAGGTTAAGTCTAGTGTATTTTATGTAATTAGTTTTCTTGGCACCTACCACTGAATAACACTCGCTTGCCCTTGGAGGTAACGCCCCACATTTGAATCATCTTTACTCTGTTTTTTTAGATGACACCACGACACGAAGAACGAAACCAACAGGAAGTAAAAGTAAGTTACAGATAATAGATTAGGAAGCTTTCAAAAACCTTTCGAAAATGTCTACTTATCTATCCTAAATCAACGAGTTCGGAAAATATTCGGTTAAATGTGAAGAGGCTATACCTCTTAAGTACTTATATTCTTTGGGCTATACCATACATGACGCTACCTAGTAGATCCAGGTAGAAGACACAGGCATAAATCATTATCCTCTTTTCTGTATTTTTGTAGTCGGGCAAAAAATATGTGGGAATACCGAACTACCCATATACCAAAAATAATTAAAATCGGCCAATTTAAGCGTGATGGACGGAAGAAGAAACATTCATAGACAAAATATCCGAAAGTGTATTTATCTATTCAGTGATACCCTAATAGCCTATCTCACTTTTCACTCTACTGTTTTTCAGCTACCACAGATTCAGACTACTATGATGGTAAGCATCGTAGAGTCCGAAAAGTAGATTCCTTTTACCTGTATTGTGTAAATATTAGTATTAAAATATATTTACTACGGTGAAGCTTAAATTTAGTACATATATTATTATGTCTTTACTTTTCTTCGGCAAGTACCATTGGATATCATCGCTTCCCTTTGGAGGTCCCGTCCAACATTTGAATCATCTTTGCACTGTATTTTTCAGATGACACCACCACACGAAGAACGAAACCAACAAGTAAAAGTTAGTTACAGATAATAGATTAATAACATTTCAAAAAAACTTTCATTAATGTCGTTTTCATGATCGGGTAAAATATGTTAGGATCCCAACTACCCATGTACCAAAAATAATATGAATCGGTCCGTTAAGGCGTGATGGATAGGCAAAGAAACATTTATTTAAACAAAACATTCAAAATAATTCATTATCGATTACGTGATCTCCAAATAGCCTATCTCACTTTTTACTGTACTGTTTTTCAGCTACCACAGATTCAGACTATTATGATGGTAAGCATCGTAGAGTCCGAAAAGTTGATTACTTTTACGACTCTGAAGCTTTAGTTTAGTTAACATTTTATTATGATTTAGTTTTCTTCGGCAAGTACCGTTGGATAGCGTCGCTTCCCCTTGGAGGTCACGTTTTTCCCATTTGAATCATATTTGCTCTGTATTTTTCAGATGACACCACCACACGAAGAACGAAACCAACAAGAAGTAAAAGTAAGTTACAGATAAAATAGATGAATCATTTCAATAAAAAGAAATAGGCTATAATGTCATAAAAAATATTAAAATCGATCCATTTGATTGTGATTGACGGAAAAAGAAACATGCATATAAACAAAACATCCGAAAGAGTATTTATCTATTCAGTGATATCCAAATAGCCTATCTCACTTTTACTGTACTGTTTTTCAGCTACCACAGATTCAGATTACTATGATGGTAAGCATCGTAGAATCCGAAAAATAAGTTCTTTTTACTTGTTTTGTGTAAGTATTAGTATTTAAATAAGTTTCTTATTTTTACGACGACGAAGCTTAAGTCTAGTATATATATTATCAGTTTGGTTTTTTTGGCACCTTCAATTGAATATCGTCGCTTCCCCTTGGAGGTCACATCCCACATTTAAATCATCACTGTAATTTTCAGATGACACCACCACAGGAAGAACGAAATCAACAAGAAGTAAATATAAGTTATACATTACTGATTGGGAACTTTTCAAAAACTTTTCATTAATGTCCATTTATCTTTCCTAAGTTAACTAGTTTGAAAAATATTCGATTAAATGTGACGGGACTGTACCATAAATGACGTCACCTGGTAGATCTGAGTAGAAGAAAAAGTCATTAGTAATTATTTTTTAATTATCCAGTGATCTCCAAATAGCCTCTCTCACTTTTTACTGTACTGTTTTTCAGCTACCACAGATTCAGATGATGGTAAGCATCATAGAGTACGAAATATTTTCTGTTCACTTGTATTCTATTAATAAATGTTTAAATAAATGACCGCGGATCGGCAAGCGTAGTGTGGGACGCCCTCAGACTAGGTGGAGCGATGATCTGTGCAGGGTGACTGGCAAAAGCTGGATGAGAGTAGCCGAGGATCGCTTACAATGGCGTGCAGTTGGAGAGGCCTATGTCCAGCAGTGGACAAGAATAGGCTGATGATGATGATGATGATGATGATGAGAATAAATTTATTTACCAAAACAATTTATTTAACATAATTTAACAGTGACCCTTAGAGGTCACGCCCCACATTTAAATCATCTTCGGTCCATATGTTTCAGATGACACCACCACAGGAAGAACGAAATCAACAAGAAGTAAATATAAGTTATACATTACAGATTGGGAACTTTTCAAAAAAATTTCATTATTGTCCATTTATTTTTCCTAAGTTAACTAGTTTGAAAAATATTCGATTAGATGTGACGGGACTGTACCATAAATGACGTCACCTGGTAGATCTGCGTAGAAGAAAAAGTCATAAGTAATTATTATTTTTTTTGCATTTCCGTAGTCGGGTAAAAATATGATTTATTATTATTATCTCCAAATAGCCTCTCTCACTTTTTACTGTTCCGTTTTTCAGCTACCACAGATTCAGATTACTATGATGGTAAGCATCGTAAATTAAGAAAAGGGGGTTTCTTTTACTGGTATCGTATAAAAAAATAGAAGAATAATTTTATATACCAAAATAAATGTATTAAATTTAATATTTAATTGAATAGTGACCTCCCCATCAGCTTTGCTCCGTATGTTTCAGATGACACCACCACACGAAGAACGAAATCAACAAGAAGTAAATATAAGTTATAGATAATAGACTGGGATTTTTTCAAAAACTTTTCATAAATGTCCATTTATCTTTCCTGAGTCATTTAGTTTGGAAAATATTCGGTTAAAAAGACTGTACTGTAAATGACATCGCCTGGTAAATCCGTGTAGGGAAAAAGGTAGTAGTCATTTCACTATTTTCTGCATTTTTGTAGCCGATTAAAAAATATGTGGGGATACCCAATTACCCATGTATCAAATTCATTAAAATCCGTCCATTTAGCTATGATGGATTGACACAAAACATTATTCATATAGAAAAACATCCAAAAGTATATTTATCTAGCCAGTGGTCTCCAAATAGCCTCTCTCACTTTTTACTGTACTGTTTTTCAGCTACCACAGATTCAGATGATGGTAAGCATCGCAGAGTACGAAAATTAGGTTCTGTTTACTTGTATTGTATAAATAAATGGAAGAATAATTTTATTTACCAAAACAATTTATTTAAGAGGCCTTATTCCTTTTAGTTATTTTTTTCATATTATGCCAAATATATTGATAATTTCAACCAACTTTTTGAAGTGAATAAATGTTTTCACGAGTTCTAGGTAGTAACGTAGCTATTTCATGCTCTTATTACGTGCAGTCGAAAATAAGTTGAAAAAACTAATTTTTCGCGTGAATTTTGTCAATTTTGAGTACTTTTCGAAACAAAAAATATCAATGAAAAATTCAAACTATAGGTTTCAAATATATATCAATAAACCCCGATAGCTCTGTTCTAGGTAGTAACATCAATATTATGTTAAGAAACATGTTTGATAATAGAGAAAAATGTCTAAAACAATCAGCATTTTAAAAGGAATAAGGCTTCTTAACATAATTTAACAGTGACCACCTTCACGTCGTATATACCAAATTAAATGTTTTAAATTTAATATTTAATTGAATAGTGACCTCCCCCTTGCAGGTCACGCCCCACATTTTAATCATCTTTGCTCCGTATGTTTCAG
Organism: Apotomis turbidana; assembly: GCA_905147355.2. NCBI lineage: Eukaryota > Metazoa > Arthropoda > Insecta > Lepidoptera > Tortricidae > Apotomis > Apotomis turbidana. The sequence continues at coordinate 9,916,339 of LR990305.1, read as the reverse complement.
ATGACACCACCACACGAAGAACGAAACCAACAAGAAGTAAATATAAATTATAGATAATAGATCAAATACTTTTCGTACATGTCCATTTATCGTTCCTAAATCAACTAGTTTGAAAAATATTCGGTTAAATGTGAAGGGACTATAACGTAAATGACTGCTCGTGGTAGATCCGCGTCGAAAAAAGTCATTATCCTTTTTTGCATTTTCGTAGTTGTGTAAAAATATACACTGGATACCCATGTTCCAAAAATCATTGAAATCGGTCCGATTAGGCGTGATGGATGGACAAAGAAACATTAATATAGACAAAACATCCAAAATATCTCCAAAAAGCCTATCTCACTTTTTACTGTACTGTGTTTCAGCCACCACAAATTCAGATTACTATGATGGTAAGCATCGTAGAGTCCGGGAGGTAGGTCACTTCCCCTTAGAGGTCACGCCCCACATTTGAATCCTCTTTGCTCCGTATGTTTCAGATGACACCACCACAGGAATAACGAAACCAACAAGAAGTAAATATAAGCTACAGATAGTATATTGGGAACATTTCAAAAACCTTTCATAAAATGTCCATTTATCTTTCCTAAATCAAATAGTATGGGAAATTTTTGGCTGAAAGTGAAGGGGCCGTAAATAACGTCACATGGTAGATCCACGTAGAAGAAAAAGTCATAAATTATAATCGTTTGAGCAATTTCTTAAAATATATATGCCGACACTTACGTGGATTACTTATCGCAGAGGACGGTTGCCTATTGCTTGGCAAATAGTAACAATGAATCAGATAATAAACAAGAATTGGTTAATGTAAGTTTAATTCCAGTTCTACCGTCCTTACCCTGCTGCAAGGTGTTGGAAAGATCTTATAATGCCCTCTAATGAAGGATCCCAGTCAATCTTGCCGAAGATTCCTTCTGATAAATAAGAGACCGTAGGCGAGACAGCGTTCCCTGCTTCTACTTGTTCAAACGCTTTCACCAAAAATCTGTGACCACAAGAGAGTATACACTGTTAGATTGGATTATAGTTGGCTCATGGCGTGCGAATAATATGTACAGCAAGCTTGTCTTGCCCGGTCCCAGTAAGTGTTTAAATTCGGCGTTACCTGGCACACTGCAACATCAAAATGGTGTAGTCTCCTTCATGTGTCTTTATCGCGGTTCCATAGGCATACAACACACACCGGGACTTGAACCCGTTGTTGAAAGACTTGCACCGGTAAATCTAAAGATACCGGTGTTCGAGTCCCGGTGTGAACCACGTATGAGCGCAATGTAATTTTTCTTTGCGTGTTGATCCTTGTAGCTATATATCAATTAAATACCTTACTAATACCAGGATTATTATATTTAAATTGGTGTTATAATTTTTTTCAGCTACCACAGATTCCGATTATTATTATGGTAAGCATAGAGGGGCCCAAAACGTTTCCATTTACTTTTAAATGTTAAAATACTATTTTAAATATAAGGTTTGTATTGAATTTCTGTTTTTATGGGTCGTCATGATTACAGGAAAAATCTTAATAGCTCGATACAGGATCGTCATTTGTTTTGTATGGGCGCGCGGCGGCGTGCCAACCTGGCGCCATCTGTTTTCATAATTTCTTTTGTCCTCGCATCACGCTGAAACGGCTGGACAAATTTTAGCCAATTTTGATACAGGAATAGACATTCAACGATGGTTATAGGATACTTTTATCCGTTTACGGTAGAGAAAAAAAATACGCAGAAGACGATGCGGGCACCTCTTATTATTAAATTTTAAATTAGTTCTCGTTTATACGATTGTGATTGTGAGTCTAGTATATAAAGTGTTTTTTTGCATCTACCGTAAAATATCATCGCTCCCCCTGGGGGATCTCGCCCCACAATTTAGTAATCTTTACTCTGCATTTTCAGATGACACCACCACACGAGGAACGAAACCAACTAGAAGTGAGTTTATCCGAGACTATACGTTGTTCTTGGAATAAACGTTCGGTTAAATCCAGCCGAAGTATTTTTAGTCCTCTAATACGGCTTATAAATAAGAAATAAGCTCAGAGCAAAATGTTGGTAGCCTGGGATTTTACAACCTGCACTTTATTGAATTAGGAACGTAAGAGCTTTACGGCATAAAATAAAATAAAATAAAAAATATATCAGACAACCTCACTCAAATCGATCTAGTCCCAAATTAAGCTTAAGAAGGCTTGTGTTATGGGTAACAGACGACGATATACATACTTCTATGGATAAATATATACTTAAATACATAGAACAACCATGACCCAAGCACAAATATTCGAGTTCATAACACAAATATTTGCCCTGGCCGTGATTCGAACCCGAGACCGCCGGCTCAGTAGGCAGGTGCTTACAAACTGAGCCAACCGCGTCCTTAAAACGTAGAAAGACTCATTTTAAAGTGCGACCAAACCTAGTTTCTGAATAATAAGAGTAATCAATATTTGTTTATGTATAACTTAAGCTTACTATACCTACTATATATATATCGGGATTAAACAGACATCCCTGATTTAACCCTAGGAACTTTAAACGCACAACACAACAAAAACAACACACCCACAAGAATATGATCACGATATGACACTGCGACTTAAGTGTGGCGACCGTCTGAGCTATATCTACAACCTTAGTACTATTGCATATCTTATCATTTCGGATTCGGGCCCGCAAGGAAACTTCGAGCATAGCTCGCTCCACCCCTTTCAGTAACTTACAATATTTCATGAGAATTGGTCGAGATGTGCAGTCAGAAATATAAACATTTGGACTGAAGGAAGAATTGTAAATCTCCTCTACATAATTACCTAGTTACAATTACAATTACAATATAATTGTAATAGTTTTAAGTATAATTTACGAAAAAATTACTTAGGTACTGTTAGTTTCGGCTTTCTTCTCAACAGCATTCTCTTGTGAAATGCCGGTAGATCCAGATTCAGACATATGAAGTGCTCCTTGTGGCCTACTTACAGAATGAACGTTTTGATTTTGTTTACCATGTCTAACAAAAAAAAATCATTTCTATTTTCATTTCATTTCATTTTTTATTTTGATCAACTTGTTTTCAGACCAAACTAGTACTACACGAGATTGGAACACAACTCCAGCGAATCATACGGATTCTTCTGACTATCCGGATTCAAATGGTTGGTTAAATTGCGTAAAACCTTTCAAATAAACAATACAAATATCAACACACAAAACAGAAAAGGTCTGTCGAAAGGGCGCGGGACAGTGGTTGAATACGTATAGACTACCTCTCGTTGACCTAAAATCATGTTTGGCAAGAAGCAAGTTCTTTAAGAATACCTAACTTAAGTAATAAAATATCGGCCAAGTGCGAGTGGGACTCGCGCACGAAGGGTTCCGTACCATTATCTGTAAGTTTGTTAGTATTTGTTGTTATAGCGGCAATAGGAATACATCATCTGTGAAAATTTCAACTGTCTAGCTATCGCCGTTCTTGAGATACAGCCTGGTTACAGACGGACGGACGGACGGACAGCGAAGTCTCAGTAATAGGATTCCGTTTTTATCCTTTGGGTACGGAACCCTAAAAATTAAAACACCCCTGACACAAGTAGCTGGTCATCATGAGACCATCATTACACTACAAAATTTGGACTTCTTAGCTTCAATTGGCTGAGATCTTGTCGCTTGTCCCAATTAAAGCTGAATACCTTGGAAACTACTCGTTCTATTTCCACCAAACATAGCTAAGAATCAGCTTTGACATACGAGGGGAGGTCCAAAAGTTCGCGGAATGGAGGGGATGGGAGTCGGGATGACCATCATTTTTAAGACAGCACTAAATTGCAAACTCATGAAGAGTAAATATACCATATTTCAGACTAATTAGGTCATTACTTTAAAAGTTATCATCGAGCAAGCAAGTCAATCCGGAAGAATTCTGCAAGTATGGAGCAAATTGAGTATCGAGCCGTCATCAAGTTCCTAACCAAGCAAGGAAAATCTCCTCAGACCACCCTGATTGAGATGTCAGCAGTTTGCGGTGATCATTGGCCTGGAAAAACAATGGTTTACAAATGGCATAGTCTCTTTAAATTTAGTAGCTAGAGTCAATTGAAGACGACCCTTGCTCGGGGCGGCCCGCTGAGGCCACCACATTAAACATTATCGAAAAGTTTGAGAAATTACTATCGGAAGATGCCCGGCTGAAGAAGAAACAGCTTTCTACATTAGTTGGAGTATCAGAAACCACAATTTTGAGGATCCTACATGAACATCTCGGCATGACTAAAGTTAGTGCAAGATGGGTGCCGCGAATGCTTACGCCGCATCAGCGACAACAACGAATCGACGCGTCAAGCAGCTTTTTGGAACGGTGTGGCGAAGACATTGCGTCGGTTTTGAAGCGGATTGTTACTGGAAATGAGACTTGGGTTCATTATTTTGAACCTGAGTCTAAACAGGAGTCACTGCAATGGCACAAGAAGGTTACCCCACCACCTAAGAAATTCAAGGTGTCAGAATCGGCTGGAAAGATAATGGCTACGATATTCTGGGATTGTCAAGGTGTATTAATGATTGACTACAAAAGCAAGGGCGTCACTATAACAGAAACGTACTACACAACATTATTGGAGCAATTGCGGCAATGTATTAAAGAAAAAAGGCGAGGAAAGTTAACCAAGGGTGTGCTGTTGCTTCATGACAATTCTCCAGTTCACAAGAGCTGTATTGCGACAGCTGTCCTGGGCAAATGTGGCTTCTAAGAATTAGACCCTCCCCCCTACAGCCCGGTCCTGGCCCCCAGTGATTATATTTATTCCCAAATTTGAAGACAGAGTTGCGGGAAAGAAATTTCACACCGATAATGAAGTAAAGGACGCAAAATTGGCTCATTTAGACATCTAAAACAAAAAATATTATTTTGTAGGTTTAGAAAAGTTACTTTCTCGATCGAACAAATGTATTAACCTTAAGGGGGACTATATCGAAAAATAAAAATAGTAACGTCTTTGTATTCGATTAATAAGTCCGCCATTCCGCGAACTTTTGGACCTCCCCTCGTATAGTGGCTAATAAAACTTATCCGTACTTATATTATTTTCATGCACCATTTTTGAGAAAAGCTCTATATTTGTCTCAGCCAGAAGGGAATTGCTGGCTTCGTATTAAAATAAACGGACTCCCAAGTTCGTCCGTTCACTCCGTTCAAAATGAACTCAGCCAGCAATTGCCTACATTCCAAGCTTCGACAATAATGTGCTATAAACTTCTGTAACGTCTGCTAGCGCAAACCAAATGTTTACAATGTAGCGAAAAATTTAAAAATTTAATGGTTCGGACAGGATTTGAACCTGCGTTTTCAACGGCTTTCCGGGCCAACACGGGCGTCCTACCAACTGGACCACCGAACCAGATGTCAGAGCCATTGAATCTGTCAACCAGTTGCTTCAACATGCCTTAGGGTGGCATCGTAGCGCCATCTACCGTAAAGATTTAGACTTTAAAGTCGGCACCATCGTCTCAAATTTGTTGAGAATCGATAGTGACGAAGTGCTACACCCGAACTAATTATTTAATTATCCTGTCTCTACCATTAAATTTTTAAATTTTTCGCATCATTGTAAACATATAAACTTCTGATTTCAGAAACGAATACGACACCCAAGCCGACGCGCACCACGTGCATCATTTTGCCAGAGTAAGGGCCACACACAGTCTGAATTCCGGTATTTTCAGGATGTTTTTATCCGGTTCGAAGGACCATTTTTTATGTCCTGTACAATATATCCCTGGTTCCTGAGGTGCCCAGGACTAAAACAACTCACTGTAAACTTCAATTACATATAAAATTACCAACTCGCTTTATAATAGGCAATAAGAAGTAGAAAATACATAGTTATAAAAAGGTTTTATAATGCTGTTCTGTTGCGAACATTCAGAACGGAATTACGTCACCAAGTAAGACATCGTCATATGACAGACAGAGACAGAGACACTTTCTGACGTCATTCCGTACGAATCTGATCGGAATTCAGACTCTGTGTGGCCGGGCTAAAGCTCAGTTTACAGAAGCGGAGAGGAGAAATTAACCAATCAGGCTTCGTATTTGTGAAGCCCGAAAGAAGTGCATTTCTTACTCCTGACGAAATACATAGTCTGTACTTTTAGGTATGTAAAAAAATGTAAACAAACCGGAGCTGTCAAATTGACAGCAAGCAATGGCCGACAAAGCTAAAAATCACGTAAGGTAGGTGCAGTAGTTGCTACTTTAAACCCGTTTCTATTTTAGTCGTGTTACTTCCAGAATATGGTATAATTAAGCCTTGCGTTTTAAACCTCTGTACATTGGGTACTTTTTTTTGACGATTTACTAAGAAAAAATATATTTATTTAATGAGATAAAAATATGTTTTAGTAGAGTTGTTAGTCCGCTGTTTTCATACATATTTGTGCGCATCGGGTTACAAGCATGAAATTTCAACACGGATAGAGTGTTCCGCGGTGATTATTTTTAGATGTGGAGGGAAGTCAGATTCGTCCTCTGTGAGGTGGGAGAGCGGAGTGAGTAGGACGAAGTGTACCTCTTTTCTTTCTTTATTGCTGGTCAGTTAGATCTACCAGGACTTGTCTGGTATCGTTTCCGTATAAAACAGATATCAGCAATTCATTTTTTACGCTATTTTTGTATAGTTCTATATAAAAATATGGGAGTGTGGCTTAAAAGGTTAAAATCGGTTGTTTTATTCAGTGAGGTAAATTAGTTAAATTATGTTAATATTTTCAAAATATTATTGTTATTTTAAAAAGATTATTTAATCTTATTTCTAAAAATATATGCATGTTGGGCACTTTTCATACAAACAGTAGCTCAAAATATATGTTCACGTCGGCGAAACCAACGTAAATCTCCAAACGCATTCTATTTCGCTTCATGAAATACATTAAATCATGATAATTGACATGTTTTTACGTGTAATATTTACCATATACGTCCTAGAAAAAACAAATTAACGTAATTAAACAAAATATTTTTTTGCTAATGTATCACGAGCACACGGGCTAATCTCGACATCAACAATTTATTTAAGTTACTGTTTGTAAGAAAAGTGCCCAACATGTATATATTTTTAAACTAGATTGAATTTGCTATTTTATAATATTTTTGATACTTGTAAATATTCGGGAAATATAACTAATTTATCTCCCTGAATAAAAAAAACTTGTTGTGATTTTTACCATTTCGAAAATACACGCATATTTTTATAATATAGTACTATAAATAAATAACATTAAAAATGAATCGCTGATATCCGTTTTACACGAGAACGATATCACACAAGCCCTAGTAGCGTTATCTGATCAGTAATAATAAAAGAAAAAGAGGACTCCTTTGCTCTATTCATCCCGCTTTCCCGCGGGACAGGGGACGAATCTGACTTTCCTCCACATCTGAAAATAATCACAGCAAAATGCTCTATCTGTGGTAGAAATTTTGTGGTTGTAGCCCGATGTACACAATTTCGAGACTTAGCAAAATGTACCCAGGCTAAACTTAACATCAATATTTTTTTCAAGGTACTTTTTGTATGAGATGTGCCTAATATGGTTACATTTTTAAAAACAAGATTAAATTTTCTATTTAGTAATATTTTTTTAAATTGTAAATATACAGGATATATAATTAATTTATCGTACTGAATAAAAAAAAACATGTTGTGATTTCTATCTTTTCGCCAATAAACCCATTTTTTTATATCAAACTATTCCTAAATAACATTGAAAATGAATTGCTGACATCTGTTTTCCATGAAAACGATGCCGCACAAGCCCCAATAGCCTTGATCAGTAATTAAAAAAAGAAAAAGAGCAGTACTTGGTCTTATTCACTCCGCTCTCCCGCCACGCAGGCGACGAATCTGACTTCCCTCCACATCTGAAAATAATCACCGCGGAAAACTCTATCTGTGGTAGAAATTTCATGCTTGTAACCTGATGCGCACAATTACGCGGCTTAGCAACTCTACTTACTATTTTTACCCGTGAATTTGTATATATTCGGTAAAATTAAGCAATAACACATGTTATTCAAATGGAACGGACTGCAGTAGTGAGGTCAATTATTTTATAATATAAAAAAAATAACAGGAACCAAAAGTTATCTTATAAACAACCCTTTAATGATTTGTTTACATTATTTTAAATACCAAAAAGTACAGACTATAAATTTAAAATTTAAAACACCTCTGACACAAGCAGCTGCCCCTCTAGCACAAACGCTTCGCGACTCTGTCTCGCTCTAGATATTTATCTATCTCTTTCTGTGTAGTACTGTGAGAGAGTGACAGGTGCTATGCCACGCGACAAGAGTCGCGAAGTATAGTTGTGCTTGACGGGCCGGTCATCATGAGACCCCATCTTAATGAGTGATATAGAAAATGCTACTAGACCTGAACATAGAAACAAAATTTAGAATTCCTAGCTTCAATATTGGCTGAGCGCCGGTCGCTTGTTCCACTAAAATTTGAATATCTTGGAGATGAGAGCTCCGATTTTCATCAAACAAAGCTAAGAACCATCTCGACAAACCAGGCTTTTGATAAAAAAAAACACTCAAATCGGTCCACCCATATGGGCGCTACGAAGCCACAGACAGACACACAGATACACAGATACACATGTTAAACTTATAACACCCCTCTTTTTTCGTCGGGTGTTAAGAAAGAGGGGTTATAAGTTTAACATGTGTATCTATATGTCGACTTCCGGTTTGTGACTTAAGATGGCCGCATGCCTTTAAGTTTAGTTGTCCGTTATTTATTCATTTTGGTTGTTCAATGTGTAGTATTGATAGCCTATTGTGCAGTGAACTAACGTATGAGTGAATGGTTAATGAAGAATTCAACTTGAAGCGTACATAGCCCTTCTTGGGTCAAGGCCCGGTAGACCGCGTGGTTTTTTTGTAAATCGCTATCAATTTACAAAAAGGCACCTCACCGTACAACGTGATATAAATCCTCAATCTTGTCGCCGTGTGCGATTCGAAACGAGTCATTGGCGAAATACCACTTGCTCAGCAAGAAGGTCAAAGCCACATTAAAAAAAAAAAAAAATCTATATGTCTGTCTACATTGTAGCTGCTAAACGGATGGACCATTTGTGTGTGTCTAATTTAAATCGAAACACTTGTCCATCGAAATAAGACCAGTACCTAGTTTCCAAGATATTCAGCTTTAATTGGAGCAAGTGACAAGATCTCAGCCAATATTGAGGCTAGGAATTCTAAATTTTGTAGTTATGTTCATTTTTATTAGCATTTTCTATATCACTCATTGAATGAGTCTCATGATGACCAGCTACTTGTGTCGGGGGTGTTATTTAAAATGTGTTAAAATAAAAATTAAATTTCCAAAAACTTATTACTTTCGAATTTTCAGGAAATATCTAAAGTTGAATGAAACCAAATTACTTTCGAATGCATCTGATGCGTTGCGTAAGTATAGTTATTATAGCATTTGGGATATACCTTAAAATAAAAACCCCCTTTTTAGGGTACGTACCTCAAAAAGAAAATAATGGAACCCATTTTTGACTGTCCGTCGGTCCGTCTGTCAAGACCCTTTATCTCGGGAACGCGTGGAGGTATCGAGTTAGGTACAATTTAAACCATATTCTCAGGTTGCCAGTCCCTTGAAGCTGAAAAAAGATCACTATCTGTCTAGCACAACTACTTATGCTTCGCGTCTCTTGTCGCGCGACATATCATCACCCATCACTCTCTTATAGTGCAGCGAAGAAAGAGATAGGTAATGTTTCTCACGCAAGAAAGAGTCGCGAGTCACAAGTTGCGCTAGAAGTGCAGGACTGCTATCCGTACAGTGGCGCGGTAACTTTTATTATATCTTTACGGATGTAGGGTTGCCACATCGCCAAACCTAATTGCCGGACAGACCAGCCAGATTGGTCGGACATTTAAATAAAAAGTACACAGTATTAGTAGGTATGGTTTTTTTTTTAATGTAAAATCACGCCAATCTCGAGTCGTCGCTCACTCGTTTGCGAAATGTAGAAGCCTAACAATGACGACGCGTTTGGTTCGGTTTGTAGACACCTGCCTACTGAGCGGCGGTCCCGGGTTCGAATCCCGGCCAGGGCAAATATTTGTGTGATGAACTCGAATATTTGTGCTTGGGTCATGGTTGTTATATGTATTTAAGTATATATTTATCTATATAAGTATGTATATCGTCGTCTAGTACTCATAACACAAGCCTTCTTGAGCTTAATTTGGGACTAGATCGATATGTGTGAGGTTGTCTGATATTTATTTATTGTTTATTTATTTAACAAAAGCTGGATCCTTTTTTGGCTGGACACGGAATCAAAAAGCCTATGTTCTTCTTTTTCCGGACGCATGGCAACGCTACCCGAATGTAGTACAGTACTTTTATCTCACGAGCGCGGGTGAGCCATGTTTGTGTGAGTAATGTACATGCACATTGGCTCTGTGTGGGTGAGCCGGCACTGAACGCTCCCGAGCTCACCCACACAGAGCCAATGTGCATGTACATCTACTCACACAAACATGGCTCACCCGCGCTCGTGAGATAAAAGTACTGTAGTATTTTTTTTGACAAACTTGCAACGGAATGTCGTCATAAATTAAAGGCCTATGATGATTTGGCGTAGGGCCGCCCGGCCGGAGACAGGCGGGCTGTCGATCGCTTGATTGCGTTCATTCAGCCCAGTTCCCAAATTAAAGGCCTAGGCCGGGAAGTATTTTTTTTAAACATGGCGTCTGTTTTCATGACTAGGCTATATATTTTTTACTTTTGTATTTTTTATTCCATTGCATATGTTTGAGAAAAGCAGTATAGTAAATGCCTTGGCCGTAAGAAGGGCTCGCCGTCTATACCTACGGCAAGCCCTTCTTTCCTGGCGTCTGCAGTAATATACTATTTGTCTACAGGAGCTGGCGACCAATCCGGATGCCCTAGAAAATGCCCTGCGCGGGACGTTCTGGTCTGCGCACGTTGCCAGCACGGCGTGTACCGCACTTTTCTTAGTCCCTGCTATATGAGGATGTATCAATGCAAATATCCAGGCGATAGTAGGTATCCTTTTGTGTAGCCTAACAAGCGTCCGGCCCGGCCCGGGGATAGTGGCGCTACGAACAGCTTTCATATGGCAATAATACGCATACGTCGGAAGCGATTTGGCAAAGATTTGTCATTAACAAAATTTAAATCGTTGTTTACCGGAATGCCGCTCAATTCTTCGTTATTCTTGCGAAATATATACTGAATCCTATTGAAAAAAACTTCATTTTCATTTAGCGACTTTCAACGTCAGTTACCAAAAATTTGTCGTAACCAGTAAAATAAATCATGATCATCCATCAGCATGATGTATGGTTTAAATATTAATATTTTCTTCACATTGATTACTTCATTAAGGGCCTTATCACACTTGCGATTTGCGAGCGTATTTTCTATACAAATAAGCGACGCGGCGAACACGCTGCGCGTACGCCTTCATACAAAAAACGCTTTCAAATCGCAAGTGTGATAAGGCTCTAACATTGATTTGAAGAATCCATACATCTCCCGTGTACCAATGTAATTATAACATAAATGTAATTGATTGTTTGAAGTATTATTTACAAACTGACTTACTATTGAGTTTCTTTCGGCTTTCTTCTCAACAGCGATCTCCTGGGAAATGCAATCGGACGTATGTATGCAAAAGGGAACCAGTCCACATATCAAAACCGTTTACATTGAACCCTGTGACTATAGGATAAAGTACAAACGTTCAATGTGTGTTGGTTCTTTTTTGCATAAATACGTCCAATCTGACTTGTAAAAGTGCCCTTGTGGCTTACTTACTGTTTTTTTTTTCATTTCAGGGCTAGAACTGGTAGCATGGAAAGCGTGCATAGGATCTAACCCATTCCTCGGAGACTTGCCTCGTCCAGAGAAGAACAAAGACGACAAATACCCTGATCCTGTTGGTTTCGTCACACACCACGGCATGGTCTAGCTGTCAAGCGTATTTGGGTCATTATTCGAGCGTTTCAACCGCCTCACTTTCGTGAACATAATTATTTATAGGTATATTTTGGCGTAGATTTTGATGCCATTTTCGGATATTTGTTAGATGTCCGGTAAACTTAGATATCTAACCAGAAACGAAATCGAAATCTGCAGCCACTTCTTCAAAAATGTGACCACGAAAGTGATTTGGAACAAACGCTCGAATAATGACCCATTTAGGGTTGCCATCCGTCCGGGTTTTCCCGGATTTATCTTACTTTGCAGGCCGTCCGGCGGCCGTCTGGGGGACACCTTTTATGTGAATAGTAAAATAAAACGGTGGTTTTTTTTATCACAGTATTTTCGGACACGTCCGGGGAAAAATGCCATTCACGCTAAATTTCCGGGTTTTTTAAGTCTGTCCGGGTTCGGTGAATTTAGAGATGGCAGCCCCAGGCGCATTCAAAGTATAATAAAATGATTAAAGTTAATGTTAACTGAAGGCTTGTTTTGATTTCGTACCCTTGGGGCTAATTTGATTGTTCTTTGAGACAAATAATTGTACAAATACAAATAGAAATAGACATCCTCTTTATTATACACCTCAAATACACAATGCTACTTGTGTCAGGGTGTTTTTCTCTGCATTTTCTTTCTAAGAATGATTTTTCTGGGTTATTCCTATGTATAAACATAAAATAAAGATTTTTTAAGTTGTATCCATTCCTCATTATTGGTTTGTATTGTATTGTTGACGGGCTTTTTTAAACAAAAAAAATATTAAAAAAACCGGCCATTATGAAGAAAAAAGTGAAAAACTAAAACGGAATCGAAAAATTCTATACTTACCTTTACCGAAATATCATGAGAATCGATTAAGAAATGTGACCTAAAGGTGAGAACAGTCGAATCTTGTTAAACATTAAACTTGAATTAACATTAACGTAAAATCAAGTCACTCATTAGCCGAGAAAACAGCTCAGAATTTATCAGACGTCTAAAACAGGTGAGTTTTCAATCATCTAATATTTTCTTTTACGAAGTAGGTAAATCGTTTATGTTAGTCATTACCTGCGTACATGAACCATGTTGCTTTACGTATTGTCGTTAAAAATAATTACCAATGCACATAATTGATGTGGTCATTTAGGTATTTGGCATCTCTAAAGCCACGTAATTATTACAACATTGTAATGATTATATTGCTAATGGGTAAGTTGTACGTATTTATTTATTATTTATTTATTGCAAAAAATACAAAACTTAAAGTACACATGGCGGACTTAATATATTATTTTTGTCAAACACGCAATGAAATGCTGTCATAACGTGCGTTATAACAGGCTTCGAAGTATCACGTTTCGGGCGGAACAACTCGAGTGAACAGTAAAGGAATTTCATACAAAATTTAAGGCCTAGGCCGGGAAGTTTTTTTTTAAACATGGCGTCAGTGTTCATGCACAGGCTAAACAACTGAATTATGTTTTTTTGAGTGGTGTATTTATTATTTCATTGCACATGTTTGAGAAAAAGCATTATTTATTTATTGATACAAAATTCGACAGCACAAATTACTATATTTTTTGAAACAGATACATATTTGTTTAACATTGGCCAATAACGAATTTACATTATACAGACTTATCACTAATGCCTTAGCCGTGAAAAGGACTCGTATATACCGTCTATACCTACTCACCCGGCAAGCCCTTCTTTACCGGCGTCTGCAGTAATGTACTATTATTGATTGGAGAGCGTTTGCAAAAAAATACCGAATCCTTGTTTATTCCAGAACTTGACGGTTTACAGTCTGACCAAAAAGAGTAGAAATTAAAAAGTGGCAATACTGTAGTGTCGTCCCCGTTTACTTAGATTGATTAGAAAGGGACGACACTACAGTATTGCCACTTTTTAATTTTTGGTCAGACTGTAGATTCATCCTACTCAGAATCGATTAGATAGACTAAATTTATTCTCATGTAATAAGTGAATAATTGTAATTCTTATGAGAAATAAAGATCTTTAAACAGAAATTTGTCCGTTCCATTAGGCATTACGTCACGTATGAAAATGAATTATTTTTTCATTTTCAAGAGCGTTAGTGGAAAATAAAATTCCCATACAAAATTTTGGGACACTTTTTTTATTCTTCACGTTGAAAATGCTATCGATTCTGAGTAGTATGAACTTAAAAGCGTCATGCTCTGGAAAAAACAGGGATTAAGTTTTTTTTTTGGAATACTCTTTTCACAAATAATTTTCTGGCTAAAAGTAAAAGTTGAAATTTCGATCATATGAGCCGTCTCCATGACAGTGAGAGGCACCAGAAGACATATAGGCCATTGATTGTGACGGAGCAGGCATTCTTCACTAAGCAAGATTTTTCCATCAACCTCGCCCTCCCACCTTTAACTCCCCCACTGCCGTCGTCGTCCATTTTTGTATATTTTCAATATTTTATTACACTTTAATACATTTTTATCTTACCTCTTCCTTCGCTCGGTCAAAAAGGATTCGCAAGTATATCTATTAAATATGTATCTTGATGTTTCAGTTTCGTTTTTGGTTTACACATCTTCTGGAAAGGTTCCATCTTTATCTATGAACAATACATTGGTAATTATTGTTAATATTTTAGTACTGGTTTTATCCATTACTAACCCTCGACAAAAAGAGAGTTCTTATATGTTTAACATGTGTATAATCTATGTGTCTGTGGCGTCGACACACAGATACACATATAGACATGTTAAACTTATGTATATCACCCCTCATTTTCATTGGGGTTAAAAAGAAAATCTATATGATGATGATTTTAATTGTAGATAAATTAGTGTTTGTAACTGTAGGTACATAATTAAACCCTAAAACCCTAAAACACTAATCACTACGTAACATAAAACAAAGTCGCTACCTGCTGTCTGTCTTTACGCAACGGATTTTAATGCGGTTCTTTTTTTAATAGACAGAGTGATTCAAGAAGAACTGTTATGTGTATAATACATGCATGGTATATTAAGTATCAGCATTATATCGCTAGTAGGATACTATTTTGAAATTTGCCTTCGGCCACACAATCAGCACTCGTGTTTTAAAACCTCTTCTTATGTAACAGTTTCATAAAGTACAATTTTTTACAGGCAAGCTGCTTAAGTGGTATAAAATGTCCTTCGATTGAGGCCTCTCTTTGCGTGAAGGTCAAAGAAGATCAAAAGCCAATAAATGTCATTGTGCTGAACGAATGTGAGATGGAATACTTCAAGTGCTATCCAGGTTAGTTAGCATATAATATATAACCTATATGAAAAATTTAAAACACATCTGGGTAGCCTATAATTACCCCTTACTAACCATTAAGGAGTTTACTTCCATCATCTTATAGCCCAACCCACATTTTTGACCCTTCTTATACAAATGTTGAATAAGAGACTATTACATATTTTTAAACAATTGACAACATTTCATATTTTTAAGACTATCATTTTATTACTTTTCTGAATTCTGCTTAAAAAGATGAAGTAATCTCTGTTTTTATTTATTTTATGAGATGATTATTTATTTTATTATTAATTTATAAAAACATACTCATTTTAAAATGTGGCAACACCAAAACCAGAACTTAATGGAACGGTTACTTTAGTCGGTTTTCTTATTAAAAAAAAAACTTAATAAAACTCGGTATGCATCTGTCATCTGTCAACGTCAAATAAAAAAAAAAATTTTTTTTCGCTCTTTGGTTTAGACAACAACCCTATTCAGCCCGTATTGTCTTAGATTGCAGTTATTTGATGTATTTTCTTATATTTCTTTAAATACAGAAGAATAAATTCAAATATTTTTTTTAAGGTACACGACATAAAGCCCTGTTTATCTCTATATTAATTTCCACCTGTTATAAATATGAAATGTTGTCAATTACTAGGTTTACGTGCAGTAGTTGTTCCGATGAAATCCTGCCATTCTGGACACGAAACATTTACTTCACGAAATGGTAAGTTCCAAGTCTTCTATAGTAAATAAATAAATAAAAAAAAAAAATAAATAGTATTATATATGTCGGCGGGCGATCGTAAAATCCGGCAGGTCACGAAATTCCTAGTCATATCGTGAAACTCCGCCATTTCATGATTTGGCTAAAAGTTGACCAGACATATCATGATATGCCTGTTAAAAAATATCGGCAGATCGATTAGAGCAACGCATTCATCGATATTCCTAGCGCTATACCGGGCCCGGGCACACCGTGAAAATCCGGCAGATCACGAAATTCCTAGGCATATCGTGAAACGCCGCCATTTCATAATTTTGCTAAAAATACCTATCCTAATTTCTATAGAGAAGACGGTTTGTCATTACCACCAGCTTGGGATCCTGTTGTACATCTTATTAAAGATCAAACAATACACAAGACTGGAAACCCTGGACGTCGAACGGAATAAAACAAAAATGATATTCACTAAGAATACCTACAGATTTTTTCACGCCGCTGCCTCTCACTCACGAATAGTTGTTGCGCATGAAACATACACTTAAGTAACAACGCACATCGATGTAACGACGCGCACTTACAGCAAATATATGTGAAATCTATGAACATTCGTTAAATTGTAAACTTAAACTTTTAAACCTTATTTTTTAGAGCCTTATTGGCCTGACAACCTAAGCACTACACAATAACAGTACTGCACAAATACCTATGTGTTCGTTATCTTACAAAAATATCGTCAACTGACTGAAATTTCAGGTGCACCAAATAGAATTAAAAGACACGCAAGAAAAGCCTCAGAAGGCGACATAGGCGTCATTCAGTTTTCTTCTGCACGACAGAAGAATGAAGATCTGATGAAACTCACAGAGTGGAGTAAGTAGTCAGGGTTTTACAACCCACGCCATAGGTATTGCGGATTTTTCCGTGTACGTAACTAAGTTTTGTAACTAGCTACGACCTAGGTTTTTTTTTTTGGTTTGAAACCAGGTTATGAAGAAATAAAATTTATTTTTGACGGTTTAGTTTGCCTGTAACCAGGTTACAAACAAAGAATTTTTATTTCCTTCTACGTAGTTGGGTTACGAACGAATGATAATTTTACCTTATGTGCTTGTATATAACCGCCTAATAGTCGATCCTATGATGATGGCAAAATTAAAATGATCTTCTAATAATAGGTGAGGATCTTCTTGTGCTGTACTGGTTCGCATGCCGACTGGAGCCATCGAAGACATAATAATAATAATAATCGTAAATTTTAATATTTTTATAGTGTTTTGTAAGCTGAATTTACCACCATGTGTACAGAAAACCTTTGTAAAACCGCAAGCAAAGAGAAGAATGCAATAAAATTGCCAAGACACGACGAGAAAACACTTAAAATGGGATTGACACAATGTCAACAAAAATGTCAACTTAAATCGCTATGTAAATATTAATATAAATAATGAAAAGGTACAATACGAGAAGTCAAACAAGCACAGCAAACAGAAACGCACGCCGCCCACCACCCCCGCCCGCCTCATCCAGCTCCTCGTCGTCTTCGTCGGATGGCGACTTTGCTACTGCCGCCGATACTAACGAGTTGAGCGACGACGAGCGCGGGCCGCCGCCGCCGCCGCCACGACCACCTGCGCGACGAGGGCGGCCACCGCTGCCGGCACGCTTGGGGCCTACGGAGCAACCTGCTCCGACGACGGCTCCCGCTACCGGTGGTGTAGTGCGTCGCATGAGATGGTCTCAAGCCATGAATGAGAACGTCATGCGCGCCTACTATGGGGCTACAGTGGGAGGAACCAACCTGTCCGCGTACCGGGACAGGATGCTGCCTCTGTTTCTGACTTTTGATTCGACCATCACCGTATCTGCGCAACGGCTATCCGATCAAGTGCGCTTCATCCAGCGGCGCAAGCTGCTGGACGACGCGACACTTGATCGACTGCGCCTGGAGGTACTGGCCGCTCGCATGTCTTCCACGCCGGCTCGGGATCCGCCTGCTACGTCACCGGATCCGGCGCCAGCGCCCAACCTGGTGCCGGAGGTGCCGCGGACGGATCGCGATGCCGACGAAGAAGAATGTGCGAGTAGCGTAAGTACCCACGCCAATGAGCAACTGAGGAGGGCTTTGGAGGAGGCGATTAGGCGCTATCGATCCGCACCTGACTCTAGGCCGCGATTACCACGCTTACCGATGCATAAGCGTAACTTAGCGTTAATGGGAGCCCTGGACGCTTTGCTAGACCCGTACCTTCGGGCTAGCGAAGACTTAGCTGATACCCACTCGATCATGTACTGTGGGGCCATCGCGGCGTGCCGCGTTGCTCGTGTCAGATTCCCGGACACTGACCGAGCACCGCGGACCGCCGGGGGTGTTCCCGCCTGGCAAGTACGGATCGAGCGGCGTATCAGCTCGTTTAGGACTCTCATTGCCAAGCTAATCTGTTTTAGGGGGGGCAACAATCGCCCCCGTGTGATGCGCTACGTGACACAAGCCTTCGCGGGGACTGGCACCAGGCCCCGCGATTACATGGCATGTGTCACAGAGCGCATCGACTACCTAAAGCAGAAAGTGTATGCATGGGCAAGCCGTATTCGTCGCTACAGAGAGCGTGTGGATCGATTCCAGCAAAATCGCCTCTTCCAAAGTGATCAAAGGAAGGTATACCGAAAGTGGGAGGGAACCGATCAATGTGTGACTGACGGGCAACTGCCGGATCCTACTGCCATGATTAATTTCTGGCGTAGTATCTGGTCGGTTCCAGTCGAGCACACCGAGGGCGAATGGATGAATGTTGTCAGGCGTGAGTGTGAGCCGATCGAAGCCATGGGGGCTGTGACCATCAGCCCCGATGATCAAGTGGTTTCGATCCTCACATGGACGCCTGGCAACACAATTTCAAGACGCCCTCGAGCTTGGTTCCCTGCCATCTTTCATGACTACTGGTGCTACCTTCCTGCTCTATAAGTCCGGTAGTACCACGGAAGCAAAAAACTATAGACCCATCACGTGCTTGCCCACTTTATACAAGCTCCTTACGTCCATTCTAAGAACAAAAATTAACACGCACATTGTTGCGAATAACGTTTTGGCCTTTTCTCAGAATGGATGTAGGGTTGGGTCCCGTGGTACTAAGGAGCTCCTCCTCATTGACACGACCATTTGCCAACAAG
This sequence comes from Apotomis turbidana, assembly GCA_905147355.2. Taxonomy (NCBI): domain Eukaryota; kingdom Metazoa; phylum Arthropoda; class Insecta; order Lepidoptera; family Tortricidae; genus Apotomis; species Apotomis turbidana. Next base: position 9,897,161 of record LR990305.1, on the reverse strand, counting down.
TTCGGCGGAACAGGGGGTCTCTCTCGGTCGCCTGGATTGACTATAAGAAGGCCTATGATTCGGTGCCTCATTCATGGCTGGAGAGGATCTTAGAGCTGTATAAAATCGATACAGCTCTAAGATCCCTCTTAGGCGCGTGTATGAGGCAGTGGACCACAGTCCTTCGTCAACCAGGTGGCGGAGATGGCCCCCCTGGCCCACAGGACTTGATAAGGATTGAGAGAGGTATTTTCCAGGGTGACAGTTTGAGTCCTCTGTGGTTCTGCCTAGCCCTGAATCCGCTCAGCATTTTGCTGAAGGATTCAGGACTAGGTTGCCGACTTCGAAGAGGAGGTGAGGTCATTTCTCATCTGCTATACATGGATGATCTTAAGCTGTATGCACCAAAACGCCAGGATTTTGGTGGAACTACTGGAAGTAACAGAAACCTTCAGTAGCGCCATCAAAATAGAGTTTGGTGTAGACAAGTGTGCGGTCATGCATGTACAGCGGGGGGAAGTCGTAAATTCCGCGAACTTACAACTTTCTGAGACAATGTCCCTCAGGTCTATCTCCGAAGTTGAAACCTACAAGTACCTTGGTATGTCACAGTCATTGGGTATTGCGGACGGAGACATTAGACAGGCGTTGAAGGAGCGTTTCTTTTGTCGTTTGACAAAAGTACTTAACAGCCTTTTGTCCGGTGGCAATAAGGCGCGCGCCTTCAACGCTTGGGTGATGCCTCTGCTCACTTACTCCTTTGGCATACTAAGGTGGACTCAGACTGAGCTGGACGCCCTGGATACGAGGGTCCGTCAGCTGCTTACTACAAATCGCATGAGGCACCCACGCTCGTCAGTTATGAGAATGTACATCCCGCGTAAGTGTGGGGGCCGTGGCTTTTTAAACGCCAAGGACCTCCATAACCGCGAGGTGTGCAGTCTTAGGGAGTATTTCCTAAACAACGAGTGTGGGATTCATCGCGATGTAGTAGCAGTTGACAAAGGCCTCACCTCTCTCTCCTTAGCAAACGAGAACTGGCGCAGACCAAAGGTGCTTAGCACCGATGACCGCAGGGCTGTATGGAAGAGCAAGGAGCTACACGGGCGGTTCTACAAGGCCCTTACGGGGCCCGATGTAGATCTGCTCGCGTCGGTGAACTGGCTACGCTTCGGGGATCTCTTCGGGGAAACTGAAGGTTTTGTCTGTGCAATTGCGGACGAAGTAATGATGACGAACAATTACCGGAGATATATCCTGAAGGACGGTACGGTCAACATTTGTCAGGCATGCCGCCGTCCCGGTGAGTCACTCAGGCATATAATCTCCGTTTCTTCTCATCTTGCTAACGGTGAGTACTTGCACAGACATAACCAAGTAGCCAGAATCATTCACCAGCAACTTGCTCTTCAATACGGTCTTGTGGGGTCTGAGGTGCCGTACTATAAGTACGCACCGATGCCAGTTCTTGAGAATGGTCGTGCCACGCTCTATTGGGATCGATCTATCATCACGGACAGGACTATTGTAGCCAATAAGCCTGACATCGTTTTGGTAGATCGATCCAAGCGCCAAGCAGTGCTCGTCGACATCACCATCCCCCATGACGAGAACCTCGTGAAAGCCGAGAAGGACAAACTCAGCAAGTACCTTGACTTGGCTCACGAGGTCACCGCAATGTGGGATGTTGACTCGACGATCATTGTCCCGATAGTCGTTTCGGCGAACGGTCTTATAGCGAAGAGTCTCGACAAACATCTTAAGAGACTCTCGCTAGATGGCTGGATCAAGGGCCAGATACAGAAGGCGGTACTCCTGGACACGGCGCGCATCGTCAGGAGGTTCCTCTCTCTGCAGCCCTAACCACCGGTAGCCTGGGCCCTGCCCCGCTGCCGGCGGCACCCTAGGTTAGGTTTTTTTTTTAGAATGTGTTTATATTTGTAATGTATTTTTTATATTTTACTTTTTATATAAATTTATTGTAAAAAAAACCTAGCCTAAGTACAAAAATGAATAAAGGGAATAATAATAAATATTAAGGGACAATCATACACAAATCGACCTAGTCCCAAACTAAGCAAAGCTTGTACTATGGGTACTAGACGACGATATACATAATATATAAATACATATAAATACATATATAGATAACATCCATGACCCAAGAACAAATATTTTGCACAAATATTTGCCCCGGCCGGGATCCGAACCCGGGACCGCCGACTCAGTAGGCAGGTGTCTACCAACCGAGCCAAACGCGTCGTCAACATGTCGAGCCGTTCCTAACAATTTTCACATCATATTGTTACTTCAGGTGCATCTTCGATCGAGGAATTCGAGGAGACAGTACACTTTGGCTTCGTGGTGGAGGTCACGAAGAATATGGAAGACGTGCTGCCCTACGCCAAGGACGCCATTAAAGCCGTCTTAGACACGGTCTCCGCTGACACCAGCAAACGTATCAGGGACCTGGTGCTGTCCATTTACGTATGGCCTCGTAAGTGGTCCTTGGATAACGGTCCAGTTCAAAACATGCAACGGGCTGCATATTATGCTTGTACTTTTATGATTTGTTGTAATTAATTATTAATTAGGCATTGAATTTATAAAATTATATTAATATTGGGGAAGCTGTACCATTATCTATACAAATCATTAAGGCTGTCGCTAGCGAGTCATCATCATCATAAAGGTATGTATGTATGGATCTTAGTTAACTGCAAATAAAGAATTATTATAGGCCATTGCGTCTGTTACAGACGATCTTATGCAGTGCTATTGGAGGATTAGGAGACACCTTATTTGGTGACTGTATAGTCCGATGCGAGACCGGCATGATCGCCCGCACTTCTTACATAAATATTTTATGTCAGTAGTTGCTCTGGTGCTGGTTTGCTGCCTACGCATACTTCTACCGGCTAAAGTCTCAAACCAGGCTTCACCACAAGGTTTGCGACCATCGAAAACGCGTTTGCTCCATCCGTCTCGGTCTTAGGCGTTAGCGAGTACGGTCACGTTAACTCATGGTACGGGTACTATATAACCAAATACCCTTCACGTTTACAGAAATAAACGGCAGCCTTTTCCTACGAACTGAAGACGCCGAGGAGTTCACAGTAGCCTTAGAAGATCTCAAATGCGTCTCAAGCCAGCAAAATGGTGACCGATGCGAGCAGGAGGTATACCAGGCCAGCATACTGGCTGTAGAAAGAGCATTGCCCAAGACTCACATGTTCGTGTTCGCGGATGGGGCTCCCAGTGAAAACGATTACTACTTTGAGAGTGAGGTCAAGAGGATTGGTCAAGAAAGGGAAGTAGAGGTATTGTAATGGCTTTATTTTGAACTCCCGATGAGTATTATAAGTCTAACATGTGTATCTGTGTGTCTCTGTGTTTACAGCAGACATTCACCGACTCAACGTCAGTTACCAAGAATTTGTCGTCACCAGTAAAGTAAATAAATCCGCAATACGGCTTGGACTGAAAAATATCGTGTTGGGCTATATATGACCCATAGGATCAAATATTCGAATTCATCACACTAATATTTAACCCTGCCCAGATTCGAACCCAGGACCGACGGCTACCTACTAACTGCACTACAAACTGCTAAATTTTCAGGTCAATTTTGTGGCGACGGGAGACTGTGGTGTGCCGGAAGGGAGACCGTTCCGATCTCTCTACTCTGTGGCAGCCGACACCAAGGGGCAGGTTCTGAGGATGCGCAAGAGACGCCTCACTGGACCGGTAAGTACAGTCTTTATTGACCGAGGGAGGGAAGCGTCTCTGGTTTTAGCATGTTGCAGTTGAAATGCTGTCCGTCTGTATCGGCCTTAAGTGTAGTTAGTCCCATAGACATTTTGATCCTAACAAAAAATAGATTCGATTGACATCATAAAAATCGCGTGGTCACCAGTAGAGCTTCCAATCCCGGAGCTTCTTGTATGGGTAATACCGGGAAGGGATCCCCATCCCCATCATTGTACATTTTACTTTTTAGTAATTTCGCGCTTTAACTTACAAATCACAAAAAGTACACTGTAAAAAACAGCAATATTGCTACTCGATAACAAGGAAATATAGTCGCCAGGCCAAGGGCTGTTACTTTCTTTAATTTAGCCCCTTGCTTAGTAACACCAATATGTGCCACAGATACCACGCAACCTTTCGCAATCTCCGAACTGACAGTGACAGCTTCCTTGTCAGGATTGACGTTATCTCAAGAAAATTTGGGGTAAAGAATCGCTATCAATCAATGCCAGAGAATTTCTACTCGTTGGAGTAGTTATAAATTTCGGTGGGTTAGTAGGTAATATAGCGAGTGATAAGACTGAGATAATTTGAGGTTATATTAAGACGTAGAATGATATCTTATAGCCTGAGCTTTGTACAATGGAAGTGATGTGTTATTGTATATTACATCAATATGCCGTAATTTTACTTTACTTGTTGTTATGTTCCCCGCCCAGGTCTACGGGCAAACAGGGGCCCATCAACCATTTAACCAGCAAAACGCAATTCCTGGCGGGAACAAAGGCGGGCGCGCTACGCGCCTCTGAATTTAAATCTAGATTACACCTGAAGCACTAACCTTCGCATTGAGCCGATGCCGCCCAATTTCCAGCAAATTTGAGTTAGTGTATTGTGTAAAATGTGTGTATTATGTGATTTGTTGGCGCGTGTCCTGTCGGGGTCCGCAACACCAGTCCGTTCAAAACCACAATTTTCACAGCAATTAAGAACCAAAATGTAACCAAATATTAACGAGGTGCCCTAGGCAAGCAAAACCACTCGTTTCCAACAGAATATATGCAAAAAGGCGCACACAGAAACACGTGTGTTCAAATCGCCATTCTCAAAACGTCAAGTCTATGTTCTATTAATCGAATCACCTCTGGTCATATCACATGTCGGTGGATTTGTATGGAGCGCTCCGTAGGAATGTTGAACTTTGACGGTCATTTCTGATTTTTAGAGCAGTCTAAGGGCCGATACAGACGGGAAGCATTTCAACTGCAACCCAGCTGAAAAGTGGCAGTTCCAGGGCAGTTCTGATGCAGTTACACCAACTGCATCAAAACTGCAAACCGACTGTGCAGTCCGCTTGCAGCTGTCGTGCAATCCTGTCAACCGCACACCAACTGCAAGCTGGCTGCACGGTCGTAATGCAGTCTCATGTGTTATGAACTGTCCTGGAACTGCCACTTTGCAACTGGGTTGCAGCATGACCTAAAATTATTTCATAGTCGACCATTTATTTGCAATAAAAAAGACTCAAATTGTTTTCGCTTTATTGTAAAGGGAGTATGTAAACCTGTTTTATACGTATTTTAATATGTTTGAGACTCATGGGAGTTTATAGAATATTCTTATTATGTTATTTCAGTTTCTCAAATACATAAACCACACAGTAATGGAGATCGAGAGGAGAGTTATAATATCAACAGTGTACCGGGCGAAAGGTTCGAGTCAGCTCAGGATACCCGTAAGTATCAAAAAAAAGAACCGACTTCAAAAATAACGAAAAGCTAAAAATAACCTGTTCATGTACAGATCACATTTGAATCACCTATTGAAGTCAGTGCCAAACCTCACGTAAACTTTATCGAACAAAAATACTCGTCCAAATGAGAACCTAATTTTTATGTTGGTTAAAATACTAAAACCTTATCCTTAGTGTAACAAATAGATTTCTGAAAACCGCATCAAAATCGGTTCACCCAAACGCGAGATAATCACGGACAAACGTACATACAGGTCAAACAGAGAATCTCCTTTTTTTGAACTCGGTTAAAAACTTCGACCACGTAGTCATTTACCATCAGGTGTGACTGAAGCCAACTCGACAAGCAACGTGGCCTAAACGCGGTACTCGACTTTCAGAACTTTCATTGTGCAACAATTGAATAACATAGGTACTATTTGGGGTCTGTGATAACAAAAAAATAAATATTAGATTCATTTTAACACAACAAAAAAGGGAAAACAAAGTAAAAAACTTAAACAGAAAAGCTAAAATTAAAATAAACGAAAACAAATTCAAAAACTTGCTCCCCTTTGGCATGGAACCGAAAATGCTGGCAGCATTTCCTCGCTGAACAGCTATGCTGATACGCTGTGCGAGGAAGCTGCCAGCTCTTCGGTCCCCAGTAGTCTCTATAAGCCTTTTGGAGAGCTCTTTGTGAAGGTTGTGGACGCTGACCCCGGACCTAGGGTCTCGACCCCAAACGGTACAGAATTGTATTCGAGAGACTATATTTGGTGCTCGTTAGTTTATCGGCCGCTTCAGCAGCAGCACCCGCTCTGCCATGTTCCATGAAGTTGAAGGACATAATGAAATTAGTTTTAAACCGAACCTCCTCCTCCGATATCCTCAATACTGAGGGTCATGGCCTCTCTGAATAACTCTTTCGTGGACTATTTTGCGCCTGCTTACTCTATCCTGGGCTACATGGATGGCCTCGTAAATAGAGGCCTTGAGGGTTGAGCATTTGGTAAAGTGAACACTATTTGAAAATTTGAAATGTTGACAATTGTCTACAGTTTAACGTGAGTGAGGACGACGACTTTGCGACGGTGACCGTGTCAGGCGAGCGCTGCGACTGCGCCGTGTACGACAGAAGGAACAACACCATGGAGTACCTTCATGACGTCCAAGCTTTACATGTCAAGGTATACTTAAATTAAGAGGCCTTATTCCTTTAAAAATATCTTTTAAAGGGTAAAAATCGGCACCTTATTACTAAGACTCCGCTGTCCGTCCGTCTGTCTGTCTGCTTCTCTGTCTGTCTGTCCATCTGTGACCAGGCTGTATTCCATGAACCGTGACAGTTAGACAGTTGAAATATGCACAGATGATGTAGCTATTTCTGTTATCGCTAAACAACAAATACTAAAAACAGAATAAAGTAAATATTTAAGGGGGCTCCCATACAAAGAACGTGGGTTTTTTAGGCCGTTGTCACCATGCTGTTGCTGCTGATGATAGCTAGACAGTTGAAATTTACACATATTATTTATTTATATTTCCACTATAGCCACAAATACAGACAACAGAAAGTTAAAGTTTTCTTGTACGGAAACCTCAGTGCGCGAGTCCGACTCGCACTTGGCCGTTTTTGTTTCAGATGTACAAATACGTACTGGAGCCAGGTACATACCGAATCCAAGTGCACCCCAACATGTTAGCAGAGCATCCCCACGACCTGTCAGCCCCAGTGTTGGTGACTGTGGCTGTCTCGCGAGTCCAGATGCTTTTTAAATATGGATTCTCGGAGACGCAGACCGATACCCTGATGGGCACAGAGGCACAACCCAAAGCAAGTGAGAGGCAATCCTTAAAACCTTTTCTGACATCAATGAAATGCTCAAATAAAATGAGTTATCTGGTGGAAGAGACCGGGAATCGAACCCGGTACCCTTGGATTGCCGCGCTACCGAGGTACCGGGCTCTTTTTCTTTGAGTTTTGATCTTTGTTTCAATGGTTTTCTGACAATTACACTGTTGACACGAACCCTAAATTCGACCCACACGCCATATTGTGGATTTTTAATGGAAGGTACTAATATAAACTTATCTAACTGGCAACACATTTTTGGTAACTGACGTTGAAAGTCGGTGAATGTCACTAAAACCTGAATCTCAATAAAGCCAAAACTATCCACAGCAATGAAAGTCACGTTTTTGACAATATAGTATTCAGTATTTATTTCGCAAGAAGAACGAAGGATTGAGCAGCATTCCGGTAAACAATGTTTTGAATTTTCAATAGTAATTAATATAAAACCTGACCAGAAATATATGAGGATTGTCAAGAGGGCGCTATTTATAAGATTTATCGCAACCGCACTATAATTTCATTAGTTTAAATAAATACCTGTCAGTTCCTATGGTAACCTCGCATTAACCTCGTGATATCATTTTATGGAATGCACTCTTTTGCCGACTGTTTTTCGTTTAGTAAACACGTGTACACTTTATTTATAATATTACGTTCACGAGTGTGAATGGTTTTCGGCATTTTCTTTGGATATTTTTAAATATTTGTCTTTTAAAGAAACCAGCACGAATGACATTGACTTTGTTGACAACCATCATAAAATCATTGCCAGTGTAAGAAATTAGTTCCAGTGAAATTCCGCAATATGGCGCATCCTCATATATTTCTGGTCAGGCTTTACATATGGCGTAGGTATATACATTATTGCCATATGAATAGACCCCGGATTTTCGTCGCAGTCACGTGAGAATAGGGTACTTTGGGGAGTAAATGGACCGGGGTCTACATATGAAAGCTGTTTGTAGCTAGGCTACAGTATATAGTACCTACTAGGTACATATACTAAGAAATTAAATCATTTATTCAGTAAGTAGGCCACAAGGGCACTTTTACCAGTCAGATTGTGAGTCTAACCGGCATTTCCCCTAAGGCAAAGAATATATCATCCTCCTAGCCTTTGTCCCATTTTTTGAGAATGAATTCTCAATCGGGGTCGGCTACCTAAATCCCAAGATGTGGCGTAGGCACTAGTTTTTACGCAAGCGACTGCCACCTGACCTTCCAACCCAGAGGGGAAACTAGGCCTTATTGGGCTTAGGTGGTTTCCTCACGATGTTTTCCTTCACCGAAAAGCGAGTGGTAAATATCAAATGACATTCCGTACATAAGTTCCGAAAAACTCATTGGTACGGGCCGGGTTCGAACCTGCGACCTCCGGATTGAAAGTCGCATGCCCTAACCACTAGGCTACCACCGCCTCCAAACGGCAAAGAATATATATACTAACGTAAAAAGAAACGACAGCGACACTTGAGAAACGCGCGGCTATGTGTGCGTGTCGAGGGGCGAGCGCGGGCGAGGGCGGGACGCGCGTGGTGGGGAAAGGCATTCACGTGAATGCCTTGTTGAAAGATTTGGCATTACAAGGTCACCGACGCCCGAGTTACATCGATAGGCCGCTGTCGTGCCTGTGCCTAATGAAAGCGAGAAAGCCAAAAGATACTCAAAAGTAAGTAAGTTTTTCGTTCATCATCATATCATATGTTGCAGATACACCACTCTACATTATAATAGCCGTCAGAGAGCCCAGAAATTTGGTAGAAGTGACCAAAGTGACCATCCTCAGCATGAACTATGACGTAATATCCTCATATAGCCTTACTAAGACTCCGAAGGAAGACGTCTATCAAACGAGTAACCTAATTTTAGTTCCTAAGCGCAAACAGATGAGAATCAAGGTAAAAAATGAGTTTTATTTATTATCTGCGATTTTTATTTATTTTAATACTGTAAAATTTTGTTCCTTACTCTTATTTAAATGCTGCTTTTTACTTTTATATTTTTGTTTTTTTTTTTATATATATAATTTGTTTATTTATAATTTCAGTTAACTGGGTTTTTACGAGATACGCCTAAAAAACAAATCGAGCGGATATCTACCAGAACATTCAGACCATATGAAACCGAACAAGAAACAACTGATCCTGATTCCACAATTCATTCAGGTACATTCGGAGCTAGACCTTCCAAAACCGGTTTTTTTGTGCCTATGGATAATCCGGGGAACGAGGGAATAAGATGCCTTATTCCTTTTAAAATACTGATTGTTTTAGACATTTTTCTCTATGATCAACTTATCTTAACATATTATTGATGTTATTACCTAGAACAGGGCTATTGGGATTTATTGGTATATATTTCAAACATACAGTTTAAATGATTCATTTATTATTTTTGTTTCTAAAACTACTCGAAATTGACAAAGTTCACGCAGAAATTTCGTTTTTTTTACGATCGCTTTGGATAACCAGTTCATGGGCCTTATTCCTTTTAAACAAATATATTGATAATTTCAACCAACTTTTTGAAGTGAATATACTTTTCCCTGAGTTCTAAATAGTAACATGGCTATTTCATGATCTTATTGCGTGCAGTCGAATATAACTTGAAAAAAAAACAGTTTGCTTCGAGTAGATTTTGAAAAAAATATCTATGAAAAATTCAAATATGTACCTACCAATAAATCGCAATAGCCCTGTTCTAAGTAGTAACATTAATTAGGTATTCTAATAGGATAAGAATCATGTTTAATCATAGGGAAAAAAATATTATTTGTACTGTATGTATTATTTAAATAACTCATTATGTTTTATAACTCGTCTTGATAGATAGGCTAGTTATCTCATGTCAAATTGTATTAAACTAATGTTTATTTCGTATAGTATTTAGCAAAGGAAACCTAAATATATATTTTTCAATTCATAAAAGTCAAAGATGGCTGGAAAAATTGAATTTGAAAATATGGAATTTTAATCTGTATTTTGAAATGCTTATAACGCTGTCCGCCATTTTCACCTATGATAGTATAGTGACGTCATCGTCGGTCCCGTAAAAAAAACTGAAAGTCTACTTTGACGACTTCGAATAGTGCTGTCCCTCTCGATCTCCTGTCAAAGTATATTAGAGTGAGCGGAATGGCACTATACGACGGTCGATTTTCGAATATTTACGCGTAATTCTACGTCACGCCACAGATTAGCAAAAGGCAAAAATGGCGGACGGCGTTTATGACTGTTCATGGAATTTCTAATTTTCAATTAATAAAATTTAGCTTTCTAACTTTCACACAAATATGAGGATTTTTTTTCGAGCTAGTAAGCTCATTATTAACCATTTCAAATATATTTTAAAAATGGGTCTATTAACCTATTGTCACTTCGCAGATGAAACAACAACAAAACGAACGAAACCAACAAAATCAACAAGTGAGTAAACCAGAGAGTGAGCCTGACCAGAAATATATGATGATTGTCAAGAGGGCGATATTTATAAGATTTATATGGCAATAATTTTGCAACCAATCGCAACCGCACTCTATAATACTTTAGTTTAAATATCTGTCAGCTCCTATGGTAACCTCGTAATATCATTAAATGGAATGCACTCTTTTCTTGTCTGTTTTTCGTGTAGTAAACAAGTGCACACTTTAATATTTAGAAATTAAACGAACTTACTTGAAGTGAAGTTCTACTTTAATTGTATGAGCTGCACAGTCTCGAAATGATAACTCATGTTACATGAGTTATCATAAAGAGATTGTGCAGCGAAGTACAATTAGAATATTACGTTCACGACTGTGAATGGCTTTCGGCATTTTCTTTGGATATTTTTAAATATTTGTCTTTTAAAGAAACTACCATGAATGACATTGACATTGTTGACAAACCATCATAAAATTATGGCCAGTGTATTCCTCATATAATTCTGGCCAGGCTTTAATAATATTCGTCCATTTTGGTTGCTTATATTTAACCAAGTGTGCGATGTGTCTCTGTATTTGGATTTTGACATTTTGTGTTCTAAATCCAATCACAAGGGGTATCTAATCGGAATATATTTTTATCACAATATGGCGAAAGCAGAATATGACCCAAACAGAAGATGACCTAATCAGAATATGACCTAAGCAGAATATGACCTTTTTAGTGAGTTTTGGCTGTCACCAGGCGATATGTTTATATTATTGTAATTGATTGCAGCTAAAACCACTACATATTCAGAATATGATGGTGAGTATTGACGCTAAATCTTATAATATAAATTTGTAATATAATATTGCATGAAACGTTGTATAAATAAAATATTACTAATTTTAATTAGTAAGTCCTGTAAGATTTGCATATTGTTAGATCTTGTTTATTGTAAAATCCTTAAACAGTAATTGACAACATTTTATATTTTTAATACTAACATTTTACTACTGATGTTTTATTTTAATAACTTATTGTGTTTTATTACCCCTTCTTGACATATACAATTGTCATTTTCCAGATGAAACGACGACAAAACGAACGAAACCAACAAAAACAAAATGTGAGTAATAGTATTCGTCCAATTTGGGTGCTTATATTTAACTAAGGGAGCGAAGTGTCTCCGTATTTGGGTTTTGTCATTTTTTGTTCTAAATCCAATCCCGAGGGGTATCTAATCGGAATAAAGCTTAATCACAATTTGGCGAAAGCAGAATATGACGACCTAACCAGAATATAACTTTCCAGAATATGACCTTAGCAGAATATGACATTAGTAGAATATGACCTAAGTAGAATATGACTTAAGCAGAATTTTAGTGAGTTTTGGCTGTCACCAGGCAATATATGTATTATTGTAATTGATTGCAGCAAAAACCACTACCGATTCAGATTATGATGGTGAGTGTTGACGCTAAATTTAATTATATAAATTTGTAATATAATATTGTATATACAATAATATATCTTTTTTATTACTAATATTTTTCTTATTTAATAATTTATTATGTTTTATTACCCCTTTTTGACGTATAATACAATTGTCATTTTCTAGATGAAACAACAACAAAACGAACAAAACCAACTAAAACAAAATGTGAGTACTCATCCAATTTGGGTGCTTATATTTAACCAAGTGAGCGAAACGTCTTCGTATTGGGATTTTGACATTTTGTGTTCTAAATCCATTCTCGAGGGGTATCTAATCAGAATATAGCTTAATCACAATATGGAGTAAGCAGAATATGACCTAAGAAGAATATAACCTAAGCAGAATATGACCTAAGCAGAATATGACCTACGCAGAATATGACCTGAGCAAAATATGACCTAAGCAGAATATGACCTAAGCAGAATATGACCTGACCTAATCAGAATAAGACCTAAGCAGAATTGACCTAAACAGAAGATGACCTAAGCTGAATATGACTAAAATAAAGTAGCTTTTCAATAATAAACGTGCATTTTATTTTGTAGAAGAAAATTAAGTGACATTAATCAAACATGAAGTATTAGCAAAGTATTTTTAAACAACACCATAAAGTTAGTTCACTATAGAGTTCACTACATTCGTCCTTCCCCATCTTTGGTCACATCTCATCTATAAGTCTTCGAGGTGGTCTGGTTACCCGCTTACTACGCTGATGCGGCTCTGGTGTAGGTATGGAAGCAGAAGGTGATTTCGGGTTGACCTTTGACTGCGAATGCTGCGATGAAACTTGTTCTAGAATTGCAGGTGAACCTGTCCGAGTTTCCTTTAGAGGTGACACCCCCTCATGACTTTCTGGTACAATGTGTGCAGAGGGCGTAGCAGGTGTTCTTGACGATCCGGCACTTGGAGAAGCGCTAGGTGTGCGGAAAAACTCAGTGTTAGTGGGACTTCTTGAAGGTGATTGTTGTGATATCTTGAATGACTCTTGAGAGCTAACTGGTGATGGCAGCCGTGGACGGATGTGGTCTCCGTGTCGCCGAATGGTGTTTCCATTTGGAGTTGAAATTGTATACGAATAGCGGTGTTTTCGCTCTGCTATGACTCCTGGCTGCCAGGTTTTGTCAAGTCGGGTCCTATGGTAAACCGTATTGCCGGGTACATACTCCGCTTTATTCGCTGAGAGTTGTATGTTATCTTGCATTTGTTTATATTGCATCGTTCTCCTTTTATTGGGTCGTATATTGGATAGTAGTGTATTCAACGTTCGCCCAAACATCATCTCTGCCGGTGATTTACCCGTGGCGTTATGAGGAGTGATTCTGTTTCTGTACGTGAATAGGAATTCACGTAACCGTTGTTGTTGAGGCTCGGCCGCAGAGGCAAATCTCGATTTAAACGTCCTGACTAACCGTTCTGCTAGACCATTGGTTCGGGGATGATAAGGTGATGATGACCTTATGTGTAAAATACCTTGACGTTTACAGTACTCCTTGAATTCCGATGAAGTAAATTGAGGGCCGTTGTCAGAAACTATCATTTCCGGAAGACCAAATGAGCAAAATATGTCATCTAGAACGTTACACAAGTTTGGTGTGGTTATATTTTTCATGGGTTTGATCTCTATCCACTTGGACAAGGCGTCACTTAGAACCAACCAATAAGTGCCTTCAAAAGGTCCGGCAAAATCGATATGTATTCTCTCCCACACCCTTTCTGGAATAGACCAAGAGTATACCGGAAGTTCTGGGTTATGAGGTCTATTTTGCTGGCATCGAATGCATCTCTTAACATGATCATCTATGTCTTCATCAATGGATGGCCACCAAACATAAAAACGAGCCAGGGCCTTCATAGCTGAAATACCTGGATGACCTCTATGAAGGTATGTCAGAACTTTCCGTCGCAGGCTCGTTGGAATTATCATTCTACCTTGCCACATCATTATTTTATTATCTATAGAGAGCTCATTCCGCTTCTTGAAAAAATGCTTAATATCGTTTGTATACTGTAACTCCAGCCAGTTTTAATACATTTTAATACTTCTAGCAGTGTGGCATCTTGTCTAGTTGCCTCTCTCAAAATGTCCTCAGAGAGATGTAAGTCGGACATTCTGTTCTCGAGAAAGCGTGACTCTATCCTGTGCACTGTACGCTCAGATTCCGATGGCTGTGTGTCATTGTTGGGTAATCTGGATAAACAGTCTGCCAGTATGTTGTTTTCACCCTTTTGGTACAAGATTTCGTAATTGTAACTTCCAATTATTAGGGCCCACCGCACAAGTCTGTTGTTAGCCATCTTTGGGAGGTTTCGTTGTGATCCTAATATGTATATCAATGGTTTGTGATCAGTCACTAATGTGAATTTAGTTCCGCGTAAATATTGATCAAATTTTTTTATACCGAATAAGATGGCAAGAGCTTCTCGGTCAATAACGGAATATTTCGATTCCGCCGAGCGTAACTTTCTCGAAGCGAAAGCTATGGGGTGTTCAGTATTCCCATTTTTATGATACAATACGGCCCCTACGCCTTTTTCAGAGGCGTCGCAGGCCAAAAAGATAGGTCGATCCTCATCAAATGCAGCTAGCGGTCTTGATGAAGCTATACATTCCTTTGTAGTTTCAAAAACCATCGTTTCATGGTTTGTCCAGCGCCACGGTTGTCTCCCGCTTGTTAATTCATGGAGGTCTGCACATAGCCCGTGTAAATGTGGAATAAAGCGTTCGTAGAAATTGACAAGCCCAAGAAATGATCTCAATTCTTTCGAACAGGTGGGTACGGCGGCTTTGGAAATGGCTTCAAGTTTTTTCTTTGTAGGGCGTATACCATTTTTGTCTATCGTGTGTCCCAGGTACTCTATCTCCTTTTCTAGGAAAGAACACTTCTTTAAATTAACCTTTAGTCCCGCTTTCTGTAGACGGTCAAAAATTAGGCATAGTGTACGTAGATGTTCTTCCATGTTAATTCCGGCTACCGCGATGTCGTCAAAATATACAGCTGTGTTAGGTAAATCGCTGAGTAGTTCGTCTAAATAATGCTGAAACACAGATGGCGCTATGGAAATTCCAAACGGCATCCGATTATATCGAAAATAGCCTTTGTGAGTTGCAAGCGTAAGGTATTTTTTTTGATTCTGGTGCTATTTCAAATTGTAGGTAGGCATCTTTTAAATCAATTTTAGAAAATAGTTGTCCGCGTGCCAGTTTCTGTCGTAATTGATCAAATAGTGGAACTGGGTGTAAATGTTGTACCAAAACAGGATTTAATGTACTTCTGTAGTCTCCACATATTCTAATGTCACCATTTGGTTTGACGACATTGACGGTGGGTGTGGCCCACTCTACTGGTGTAAGGTTGGGGTCTACTTGGTAAATAATATTCTCATCCACAAGACGTGCAATTTCTTTTTCTATATTCCTCTTCATTCCGAATTTGATAGGCCGTGCTGGTAGGTGAACAGGTTCTGCTCCTGGTTTAACGTGAACATTGACTTGATAGTTTTCGACTTTTCCGAGTTTGCCGTCAAACAGTTGCTTGTATTTGTCAAGGACTTGTTGTAATGTTTTTGGTGTCGCGTTTTTAATTGAGTAGACAGGTTTAGGAAACGTCATCCCAAATGTTTCGCTCCATTGCAATCCAAAGAGCATTGGGTCTGCGTGCTTCATGACTACTACTGGTACTATTTTCTGCTTCCCTTCGACTTCCACAGTAACGTCCGTGAGGCCCTTTGACTTCAGTTTGTAGTTGCAGTATGCCTTTAGCTTAGGTGCTTTAGTTAGCGCTGGGGACCCTATTTGCCGCCAAAATGTTGTACTGATAATAGAATACGCCGATCCAGGGTCCCAGTCCATTGTACAGCGTCTGCCGTTGATGATGGTGTCTATTCTCTTGCAGTCTCTGTTTTGTGCCGGGACTATATTGCATACCAGCTCGTTGTCACTGTCGTCATCATCCGAAGAAAAGTTCGAGTCTGAAGATGTTTTGTCTGCGGTGTTTGTTACACGTTGTAGTTTGTGTCGAGGTGTTGATGTCTTGGCTCTGTGTTTCATCAGGTACGCTCGACCAGTTTTAATACAGCAACTTTCATAATGCCCTTGTGTGTGGCATTCTTCACATGTATGGTTCTGGGCTGGACAATTAGCCACGTTACGTTTTTCATGCTTGCCGCAGCGAAGACATTGGCTAGACCGTATTTTCCGTGGGCTATTATAAGTTTCTGGTCGGCGATTATTGTTGGCTTTGTACTTTTTTGTAATCCGTTTGATATTTGTTGTTGTAGTGTTGGTGTCGTGCTCTGCTTGTTCACGTGACTGTGCGACTGCAAACAATTGAGCAAAGGATACTTCAGTGGTCTGTTTATCATGTGTTTCGGTTAGATCAGGCCACTTTTGCTTTAAATCTGTTTCCAGCTCCGTGTGATTCAACCCAGTCGCAAAACGATCACGAAGCTGCCGTTCCAGAAGTGCGTCGTCTTTATTCACGTCGTGTATTGTGCACTTGGCTTCGTTCATTTTGTTACGTTGTTGTTCCTGTGAGTTGGCAGTGCTCGTCACGCTGCCGCCTGTCGACGTGGGGCTCGCTGCCGCATGTGTTGTGGTGGGCGCGAGTGCCACGGTAAGGAGTTTTAAAATTTGTTCCTGTTGCGCCTGTTGAACGCTAAGGAATTGCGCAAATTGTTCGGCGTCCATTTCGTCGCCAATAAAATAAAGTAGCTTTTCAATAATAAACGTGCATTTTATTTTGTAGAAGAAAATTAAGTGACATTAATCAAACATGAAGTATTAGCAAAGTATTTTTAAACAACACCATAAAGTTAGTTCACTATAGAGTTCACTACAATGACCTAAACAGAAGATGATCTAAACAGAATACGACTTAAGCAGAATATGGACTAAGCAGAATATGACCTAAGCAGAATATGACCTGAGTACAATTTCAGTGAATTTTGACTGTCACCAGGCAATATATTTCTATTATTGTAATTGATTGCAGCTAAAACCACTACAGAATCAGATTATGATGGTGAGTGTTGACCCTAAATTCTATAATATATAATAGTATATCTTTATCTTTATCTATCCTAAATTCTATAATATATAATAGTATATCTTTTTTAATACCAACATTTTCTACTGACGTTTTATTTTAATAAAAAATAAAATGTGAGTAATAGTATTCAACCAATTTGGGTGCTTACATTTAACGAAGGGAGCGAAATGTTTCCGTATTCAGGTTTTGTCATTTTTTGTTCTAAATCCAATCCCGAGGGGTGTCTAATCGGAATAAAGCTTAATCACAATTTGGCGAAAGCAGAATATGGCCTAACCAGAATATAACTTGCCAGAATATGACCTAAGCAGAATATGACCTTAGAAAAATATGACATTAGTAGAATATGACCTAAGTAGAATATGACTTAAGTAGAATTTGACTTAAGCAGCATTTTAGTGAGTTTTGGCTGTCAGTGTCACCAGGCAATATATGTATTATTGTAATTGTTTGCAGCTAAAACCACTACAGATTCAGATTATGATGGTGAGTGTTGACGCTAAATTTAATTATATAAATTTGTAATATAATATTGTATATATAATAATATACAATACAATACAACAATACTTTATTGCACACCAAAAAAGTTTACAAAAGGAAACAAGATAAATACAATTTATAAATAATATATCTTTTTTATTACTAATATTTTTCTTATTTTAATTATTTATTATGTTTTATTACCCCTTTTTGAAGTATAATACAATTGTCATTTTCTTGATGAAACAACAACAAAACGAACAAAACCAACTAAAACAAAATGTGAGTACTCATCCAATTTGGGTGCTTATATTTAACCAAGTGAGCGAAACGTCTTCGTATTGGGATTTCGATATTTTGTGTTCTAAATCCAATCTCGAGGGGCATCTAATCGGAATATAGCTTAATCACAATATGGAGTAAGCAGAATATGACCTAAGCAGAATATGACCTGACCTAATCAGAATAAGACTTAAGCAGAATATGACCTAAGCAGAATATGACCTAAGCAGAATATGACCTGACCTAATCAGAATAAATAAATAAATAATAAATAAATATAAAGGGACAATCTTACACAAATCGACCTAGTCCCAAACTAAGCAAAGCTTGTACTATGGGTACTAGACGACGATATACATAATATATAAATACATATATCGATAACATCCATGACCCAAGAACAAATATTTGCCCCGGCCGGGATTCGAACCCGGGACCGCCGACTCAGTAGGCAGGTGTCTACAAACCGAGCCAAACGCGTCGTCAAGACTTAAGCAGAATTGACCTAAACAGAAGATGACCTAAGCTGAATATGACCTAAACAGAAGATGATCTAAACAGAATACGACTTCAGCAGAATATGACCTGAGTACAATTTCAGTGAATTTTGACTGTAACCAGGCAATATATTTCTATTATTGTAATTGATTGCGGCTAACACCACTACAGAATCAGATTATGATGGTGAGTGTTGACCCTAAATTCTATAATATATAATTATATATCTTTATCTTTATTTTCCCTAAATTCTATTATATATATTAGTATATCTTTTTTTATACCAACATTTTCTACTGACGTTTTATTTTAATAATTAATTATGTTTTATAACCCCTTCTCAACATACACAATTTTCATTCAAACAACAACAAAACGAACGAAACCAACAAAATCAAAATGTGAGTAATAGTATTCGTCCAATTTGGGTGCTTATATTTAAGAAAGTGAGCGAAGTGTCTCCATATTGAGATTTTGACATTTTGTGTTCTAAATCCAATCCCGAGGGGTATCTAATCGGAATATATCTTTATCACAATATGGCGAAAGCAGAATACCTATGACCTAAACAGACTATGACCTTAGCAGAATATGACCTAAGTAGAATATGACCTAAGCAGAATATGACTTAAGCAGAATTTTAGCTAGTTTTGGATCTCATAAGGTAATATTTTTCTATTATTATAATTGTTTTCAGCTAAAACCACTACAGATTCAGATTATGATGGTGAGTGTTGACGCTAAATTCTAAAATATAAATTTGTAATATAATATTGTAAATATAATAATAATATATCTTTTTTACACCAACATATTTCTACTGATGTCTAATTTTAATAACTTATTATGTTTTATAATCCCTTCTTAACATATACAATTGTCATTTTCCAGATGAAACAACAACAAAACGAACGAAACCAACAAAAACAAAATGTGAGTAATATTCTTCGTCCAATTTGGGTGCTTACCTATATTAAACAAAGTGAGCGAAGATTCTCCTTATTGAAGTTGTGACATTTTGTGTTCTAAATTCAATCCTGAGGGGTATCTAATCGGAATATAGCTTAATCACAATATGGAGTAGGTAAGCAGAATATGACCTAAGCAGAATATGACCTAAGCAGAATATGACCTAAGCAGAATATGACCTAAGCAGAATATGACCTGACCTAATCAGAATAAGACTTAAGCAGAATTGACCTAAACAGAAGATGACCTAAGCTGAATATGACCCAAACAGAATATGATCTAAACAGAATACGACTTAAGGCGACGGGTAATGCGAAACTAGCGCCACTTTCGATTTTTCTTATACCTTCATAATCTGATATTTTTTTAGAAATAGCTGAAGTCTAGGAGCTAGCAAAACAATTTTAATATTTATTAAATCACTATATACAATTTGTTCACTGTAGTTTACCTACATAACTTGTTCACGTCAAAAGCGGCCACAATAGTTTTGGGCAAGTTTTTAGAGACAACTAGAGAAATAGAAATTGTGTATAATGATTTAATAAACACTAAAGGTGTTTTTCCAGCTCCTAATATCTTGCAATTACTGAAAATTGATCTGGTTTGGAAGATATAATAAAAATTCGTAAGTGGCGCTAGTTTCGCATTACCCGTCCCCTTAAGCAGAATATGACTTGAGTACAATTTCAGTGAATTTTGGCTGTCACCAGTCAATATATTTCTATTATTGTAATTGATTGCAGCTAAAACCACTACGGATTCAGATTATGACGGTGAGTGTTGACGCTAAATTCTTTAATATTAATTAACATAATAATGTATGAACTCTCATTCATTGAGTGATATAGAAAATGCTACTAAAACTGAACATAACTACAAAATTTGTAATTCTTAGCTTCAATATTGGCTAAGATCAAGTCACATTTTCCAATTAAACTGAATATCTTGGAAGACATAGGTTCTATTTCCACAAAAAAATCGCTAAGAACCATTTCGACGGACAAGTCTTTGTGTTTGTCCCCGACGAAAAAGAGGGGTGTGTGTCTGTGTATTTCTGTATCGGTGTGTCACCACTTAAATATTGATTATATACTGTATTAAGTACATTGCGGCAGCAATAATACAACATCTGAGCAAATATAAAATGTCTATCACGGTTCAAGAGATACAGCCCGGTGACAGACAGACGGACGGACGGAGTCTCACGAGTATCAGAAATATAAAAATTCACGTTATGTATGTATTTTAATATTTTAGTGCCGGCAGACTCCCGCCACGCTTGTCTAAACGATATCATACGTCGGGCTCTTGTCAGCGTCAACGTGCCTGCGGTACTCGAACCAAATGGCCTCGCACGAGATGATGGCAAGAGACCCGACGCCATGACGTTAGTACCGTGGCGGTTGGGGCGGCCCTTAGTGTGGGACTCCACCTGTGTGGACACTTTGGCACCGTCACACATTGCAACAACGTGCCAAAATACAGGTGGGGCGGCCACAAACGCGGAGGCGGCTAAACGCCGAAAATATATGTGTTTAGGTGACGACAATATTTTCGTGCCGTTTGCGGTAGAGACTCTAGGCCCATGGGGCCCAGCCGCCCACAATTTAAAGAGCAGTGACATACATTTTTGTGAGTTTTGGATGTCACCAGACGAAATGTTTCTATTATTGTAATTGATTGCAGCTACAACCGCTACAGATTCAGATTATGATGGTGAGTGTTGCCTCTAAATTCGATAATATAATTAAAGCCTGACCAGAAATATGAACTAATTTCTTACACTGGCAATGATTTTATATGGTGATTTCTTTATAAGACAAATATTTAACAATAGTCAAAGAAAATGCCGAAAACCGTTCACATTCATGAACGTAATATTATAAATTAATAAAGTGTATAAATAAATTATACACGTGTTTACTACACGAATAACAGTCAGAAAAAGAGTGCATTCTATTAAATTAAATTACGAGGTTAACATAGTGTAACTGACAGGTATTTAAACTAATGTCATTATAGTGTGGTTGCGATTGGTTGCAAAATTGTTGCCATATAAATCTTATAAATAACTAGCGCCCTCTTGACAATCTTCATATATTTCTGTTCAGGCTTTATGTAATATTATATTCTATGAAACAATGTATAAATACAATTATAGATCACATCCATGACCCTGGAACAAATAATCAAGTTCATCACACAAATATTTTCACCGGCCGCGGTCAAACCTAGGACCGCCGGCTCATCAGGCAGATGCACTACAGACTCCAACCACGTCATCAAATATATATGAAATGCTTTACTATTTGTACTCACTCACTTTAAAAATAATAAACATTTCAGCTACGACACCAAACGGAATTCCACCGAAAATATATAAAAATACAGAACACTACAAGTGCAAAGGAGTCTTTCTCCCGGACGGACCACCTGGGACCGTTGACCACTTTGCCTGTAATCTTACATGCAAGTAAGTACATAAAAAAATATCTTAAAAATTTAAAACGCCCCTGACACTAGTGTGATATAGATAACTAGCTTTTGCCCGCGACTACGTCCGCGTGGAACTTGGAAGTATGGAAGCAACCTCGTACAACACGATAGATATCCACCTAATCACCTTAATTAATAAAAGGGATTATTAAAAGCGCCTAAGCAAATGTAAGAGCAATTGTACTTTTGGTCTAATAATTACATTTCCTATAGGGTCATCAATGTCATCATGAATTACTTACTCACTTTTCAATCTTTTTAGGGATAGTTTCCAGGATGAAAACTATCCTATGTCCTTCTTCGGATCTTAAACTATCTCCATGCCAAATTTCATCAAAATGGATTCAGCGGTTTAAGCGTGAAGAGGTAACAGACAGACAGACACACTATCGCATTTATAATATTATTAGTATGGATAGTATGGATGCTACTAAAACTGAACATTTTACATAGAAAACTGCTGTGTCAGACATATTGAAACAAATATGAAACGAGTTTCCTCACGTTGTAAAAGTGGAATCGTCTGATCACGTTTTCGATTGGCCGCCGCCTCGACTGATCGGCTCTCCTGATGATGAATCGCGAACCGAACCCGAAAACCCGTTTCGTATATATTTAACCCCCGACGACGAAAAAGAGGGGTGTTATAAGTTGACATGTATATCTGTGGCATCGAATCTTCCGGATGGACCAATTTTAGTGCTTTTTTTTTATAAAAAGACTTGTCCGTCTAAATGGTCGTTAGTTATGTTTGGTGGAAATAGGACCAGTACTTTCTATGACATTCATCTTTAATTGGAATAATTGGCAAGATCTCAGACAATATTGAAGCTAAGAATTCCAAATTTTGTATTTATGTTCAGTTTTAGTAGGATACCACTGTCGGGCCGCTCCTGACAATTTTTACGTGAGTTTATACCGTTTTTTAGGGTTCCGTAGTCAACTAGGAACCCTTATAGTTTCGCCATGTCCGTCTGTCCGTCTGTCCGTCTGTCCGTCTGTCCGTCCGTCCGCGGCTTAGCTCCGTGATCATTAGTACTAGAAAGCTGAAATTTGGTATGAGTATGTGTATGTATCACGCCGACAAAACGGTAAAATAAAAACTAAAAAAAAAATTTTTTTTCGGGTACCTCTCGAACACCTAAAGTGGGGGTGATTTTTTTTTTTCGTTTCAACCCTAGTGTGTGGGGTGTCGTTGAATAGGTCTCTTGAAAATAATAGGGGTTTTCAAACATTACTTTTTGATAAAGTCAGTAGTTTTGTAAATATTCGCTCCGAAAATAAAAAAAATTGTGTCCCCCCCCTCTAACTTTTGAACCACAAGTCAAAAAAATATGGAAAAATTCATGTTAATGCGGCCTTATAAGTACTTTCAATGAAAACTATATTGAACAAAATCGGTCAAGCCGTTTTTGAGTTATCGCCAAATTTCATATTTTTTCTTTAAAAGGTCGTAAGTTGACTTCCAGAAGGTAATAAGTGATTACAGTTTCTAGGGCGTTTACGACCTTTTTATAGAGCTTAAAATCTGTCTTAACTTAAACCTCGGGCTTAAAACAGCAGTTTATTGTGAAGGATGAGCAACTACGGAACCCTACACTGAGCGTGGCCCGACATGCTCTTGGCCGGTTTATAATTAGTAGGATACCACTCATTGAATGAGGACTTGATGACCAGCTAGTGTCGGGGGTGTTTTAAATTCTAAATTTAGTAAATAATGACACAAAGGTAAATTAAGAAAGAAAAATTGAATGCGATCTACTACAATCTAAGCAGGGTAAATGTGGTATTTCCACATAAAAAATATAATAAGATAAAAATATTCAAAATTTAGGTTATTTGATACTAATTGTGTCTTTCCACAGTGTTATTGAAGGTGAACCATTACCTCGTATCAGATGGACAATGGATCCGGACGCCAAGTCAGAGGAATACATTGACAACAAATACGCGTTCCTCTACGGCCATACATTGAAGTGGATCATACGAAGAATTGAAAACAGGGATCCACCATTTAAAGACTTTAGCGCCACCTGCTTCGCGGAAAACAAATATGGACGCGATGATTACACCGTGAAAATGCATTACGTTCATCGTATGTAAAGCCTGACCAGAAATATATGAGGATTTTCAAAAGGGTGCCATTTATAAGTTTTATATGGCAACAATTTTGCTACCAATCGGAACACACTATAATGACATTAGTTTAAATACGTGTCAGTTTCACTATATTAAGCTCGTAATGTCATTTAATGAAATGTACCCTTTTCCTGACTGTTTTTCGTGTTTACGTTCACGAGTGTGAATGGTTTTCGGCATTTTCTTTGGATAATTTGAAATATTTGTCTTTTAAAGAAACCATCACGAATGACATTCACATTGTTGACAACCATCATAAAATCATTGCCAGTGTATAAAATGAGTTCCAATGAAATTCCGCATTATGGTGCCTCCTCATATATTTCTGGTCAGGCTTTACATATAAAAACCCATTAGGTCAAGTTAGGTTTGTTTTATTATTACCTATTCTGAAATAGCTTTCGGATAACTGAACATTTGGCGAAACGTTACAGTTTGGAAACAATTTATATTTTAGATAGGTATCCAATTTTTTTGGCTCCATATTGACTCAAAGTAGATCCTCCGAATTTTTCAGAATTCAGAATTGTTTACTTCATACTTTTATCTGTCATAAGTTTGTACCAACCGCGTTCATACTTAATAGACAGTTTTCAGAACATTGTGATTTTTAATGTCGCAGGGAATGTAGGGTCGCAGGTTCGAGTCCTGCTTACATTGCAGTGGATCACATTACATTTTTCTTTCATAATTTACCTTTGTGTCAATATTTATAAGATTATGTTCCCAAGTGACACACAGGCACTTAAGCATATACTGGTTATAAATATAAGCGGTTATGGAGCCTGAGTGCTACATGGGTTTGTACTCATAATGCTGGTTTTCATATTTCTTTCATTCAGAACCATAACTTTCAACAAACTTGTCAATCATAACATTTAAACATCGATACAGTTTTCTTCCTATTTTTTTTAACCTAACCTAAGCCATTTATCTATTTTACTGACAGCCGTTTGGTTTTGGCGCTGTTGTGGTCGCAGTTCTAACCTAACCTAACCCATTAAACAACTTTATTGGTAGCATTTTGGTTTTGGCGCTTCGCTGGCCGTTGCCATCGCACGCTCGCTTCAGTGGCTCGACTCGCGCGCTGTTGTGGTCGCAGTTTTAACCTAACCTAACCTAACCCATTAATCTACTTTACTGGTAGCAGTTTGGATCGCGGGGTACCTCCCGCCTTAGAATGACACTCTAGAGGTAGCAAAAACAAGAGTATCACGTGGGATCGGGGTCTAGCAAACTCCGTTAATTTCCTTTACTTTTAGATTTTCTTTGGTGGAAATAAGTCCTTAAAATATTGTGGAGTGTATGAGAACAAACCAGTCTGTCAGGGAATAGGATAGATAACCTAAATAAAAAAATTAAAGCACCCCCGACACAAGTAGCTTTTCTCATTCAATGAGTAATATAGAAAATGCTACTAACAGACAAACTACTACTAAAACTGAAAAGTGAAAATAACTACACAATTTGGAAATCTTAGCTTCAATATTGGCTGGGATCTTGCCACTTGTTTCAATTAAAGCTGAATATCAAACAGGCTCCGAGTAAGTTGGCATTTAAAAGGGCCGTGCGAAGTTTCTTTACTGGCAGAACTGAAGTCTCATAGTATATCTGCTTGGTTTGTTTCACCGTCGTATATATATATAAGTATGTATCTATTTATATATATGTATGTAGCTATAATAGTGTTACGCCGGTAGGTTAGGTCAAAAACTTTGACTGTCAATTTCAGTGCTAGAGGTGTTTTCAGCAGGCTGAAAAGTCATTTCAGGACGTTTCAGAAGTTGCTCTATCACATATCTAAAGATTGAAATTTCACCCAAGTTGCCGTCGTTTTCAGGCGCCTGAAACATGTTTTCAGTCCGTGCAGGGCACCCTCTATCAGATGACGCCATAACCTGAAAACCCGTTTTCAGGCGTTTTCAGGACCCCTTATGGGCCTCTGAAGCACAAATCGTTATATGGCGAAATATCCCGTAGGAGTGACAGAGATAGCACTAGTAGAATGAGATAGCTATACTCGGAACATTCGAGAAGTGTGGGACAGAGATAGGACTACTAGAAAGAGATAGCTATACTCGGAACATTCGAGAAGGGAGTGACAGAGAGTGCACCATTAGAGAGAGACATATATGGCCTCGAATGTTCTCGGCCCTCACACTGGACCTTACTAGAATATTCGCGATATGTGTGGACAAATCTATCTAATCTAATCAATGCGTCCAGAGCGGTTCCGCGGGATATATAAGGCGCCGACGGCCGGCATGAGTTAGTTACATTTTAACTGCGATCGAGTGCTAGTACAAGGATAATCGGAGAGAAAGACTCTTGAGTGATTAGTGCGCTTAAGTACAGTTCGTGTGAATAGTGAGTGCATAATTAGTGAAATAGTGTGTGTACTTTAATTAGTGGATTTTAAGTACAGTTCGTGTGAATTGTAAGTACGTAATTTGGGTAATAAAGTGAGTGTTTTCATTTGTGGATTAATTTGTGCTTTTCTATCAAATACGAACCCCACGCTCGTATACTCGATTTCATATACCATGGCCCGATGGACTTGAAACTTAACAATAGGGCTCATAATGTTTGCCTTTTGTTATCTAATTAGGAGCACTTCAAAATGGCACGCGTCGGTACAATCTGCATGCAACTAAAGCGGGACTAAAACATTTTGGTACTTGAAAATAAAAATACGAAATATTAGTTGTTTACGGTATTGTTTAATTATAATGGTACGGCATCTTTATAGTAATTGAATAGTAATAGCTTTATATTTAATACTTTATAACAACATTTGTTAAAATAAAAATTGTGTCAGCTTTTACTCGTTTTCGAGGGAGGTATCTTGGTCCTGATGAGAGTGATGAGACAATCCTTTTAACTGTCCTTTCCGGCACACTGGTGAATATAGACGTTTCTTTAATCAATTTTTTTTTACCCATTCGATTTAGCAATGTCTTATAAACACTTATCACCACATCTTGGGCGTCCTTGCTTAAAAATCGTTTCTTACGTTGCTGCAAACTAACATCACCACTGGACGGGTTACTTGTGGGTGTTTCCCAAGGTCGAAACATAATTATTTAAGTATACGTGTAATCACAAATGTAGTCAGATGACAACTAACATGAAATATTGTTTACATTAATAAAGATTACTAGGTTAAACGATCAAGATCATTAGGTTGCATGTAAAATACCACGCCGCAAAAGGGTCCGGCCAGGTATCTTTTGTTATCACTAATCCTATTGTTAACGCCTAATTACCGTCTCAAGTGCATCGGGCCATGGTATATGAAATCGAGTATAACAATAGTATGAGTATTTTAATTATGTGTAATTGTGTTGTTTGATGCACCGCCTACAATTTCTCTGTTTTGCCCTAAGGTTGACTGGTAGAGAATGCCGCATGGCATTAAGTTCGCCTTTTGTACGTTAAGTTTTTCTTTTATGCAATAAAGTTTAAATAAATAAATAAATATCTTAAAAACTACTGGTTGCCACCAAACATAGCTAAAAACCATCTCGATGGACAAGTCTTTTGATTAGATCGATTTGGGAGCTACAATGCCCCAGACAGACACACACATGTTAAACTTATAACACCCCTCTTTTCTTCGACGGTTAAAATCAAAGCTCGACCCTCAGTATTACAAACTCGAATAAAAAAAAGCTATCACACATTGGACTATGATATATAGGGTTCAACCTCTTCCTGATAGTCCCCTGTATCACCTCTCAAAGTTTCAACTCCGTTATAACAAATACCATATACCCTGTATCACAGCGTGTCAATGCTTGTTTTTTTTAGAGGGCGGATTTTACGTTCCCCTAGAAGTACCGACGCCGGTAGAAAAACTGAGCAAGGTCACAGCTACCGACGGCGAACCTGTGAAAATACTATGCGGGTCAGTGTGAGTTATTGAAAAGTTTCAATCTAGTATACCATTGTGTCGGAGGCCAAGACTCATTTTGGGTCGCTGAGCCAGCGCAGTTAGTTAGTTAGAATACCATAAATAGTATTTCTATTTTTATATTCGTGTACTGTACGAGTGGTCCGATCCACTGAGACGGTGGGATGACCACATTGGACAGGTCGCAGGAATAACATGGGGTAGAGTGGCCATAGAAAGGCCAGAATGGAGAAGATTGGAGGCCTTTGCCACCTGGCAAACGGACCTACATAAATTGAAAAAAAAGGGATATATAGGAATAAAAAGAAAATTTATATGAAGAAAATAATGAATCAACACAATCATCATTGGAGAATATATTTAAAAAATTACGGAACCCTAATGAAAGACAGAAGACTTAATAATAATAAAAAAACTGTACGAGTTTTTAAACCTGTACCAAAATTCTATACTCAGGTTTAAAAAGTGCGTTGAGTAATTTTTAAACCTGTACCAAAATTCTATACTTACTCAGGTTTACGTTGTTGTATAAAAATAAGTAAGTATAGAAATAAACAAATTACTTTTTTTTAGGATGTCTTATGAAGTCGAAAAGGTAGAATGGCTCTTTCAACCAAAGTATTCTAAAGAATTTCAAGCTCTGAAAGAAACTGGAGAGACTTTGTCTCTCAACCCAGTGACAGTGGACGATGCTGGCATTTATAGGTAAGTTAGAGTAAAAATCTACGTGTATGCTATTATAACTAGAATGCATTTGTAATGTAATTTAATAATAAATACCTATATCAGATCACTTACTTGTTTGATCTCCCCAGGTGCCAATCGGGTGATGGGCAGTATAATCATGATACACATCTGCAAATTTTCGTACCGGGTATGATTTTGACTTACTTATATAAATTAATATAACTTCATTTTTTTGTTTCTAAACTTTTTGTAGCTTACAAAAAGCATTTTAAATTGTATTTTACTATTATAGAAATCTAAAATAGTATTTTAAAAAGAACTGTTTTTAATGGACAAAGAGGGGTTATTTCAGTAAAAATCTTAACCCTTTAACCAATATTTTTTTAAAGCAATAATTTATAAATTACACGTACGCTTTAAGTTATTTATTTTTATTAATTTTAAGCGAGAATATATCTATCCTTGAGTTTTCATTTCCAAGCTACAAGAAGGCAATATTTTTGCCGTTGTCGGGCAATAAATGTCTTGAAAGTACCTATTTTCATAGTGCGAGCTTAAATTTTAAACATTTTATAAAATAAGTTATTTTAATTTTTCAAAAGCATCAAAATGACGTTTAAAATATTATAATTATGAATATCAACAAAATTAAACGCAAACAATTTATTCATAGATATTTTTGTTCAGATGTAGGCAATATCAAAATATCTAATTAACATATTACAAGAGATGGAGTAACGTATATCAGCTCTAATTTTTTTCGTAGATAGGTACGACTATATTCTCCAATCCGAACTCAAATTTTTATTTTTTTGTAAATATATTCTAATATATGACGGCAAATATCTTGCCGTTAGCCACTAAACCCTGCCTATTCGCTGGGTGCAAAGTAGGTGGTGGGGGAACCACGAATCGATTGCAGCGCCCGCCGTGGCAAAAAAAGGAAATTTCGTCAGGCCAACTGTCACTTTTTACTAGCGAAATTAAGACATCTAAAAATAAATAAATATGCGGCACGAAACCTGCAGCGTAGTTAATTGCAAAAACAATGGCAAAAACAGTAATCACAAATTCAAAAACAGTAATCATAAATAAATAAATTTCCACAAGCAAGTTTGAAACGAGAACAACGAATTAAATGGATAATCGCTATCAAGAGGAAAAAGTTAGTATAACCTATAGATCAACATTTTTAATATTATATCTTGTATGTTGTAGGGAGAAGCATGTTTATGCGTTTATTTTCTTTTACATTTTGGACATGTTGAGCAAAAACTAATTGTTTCCCATTTTATTGTAGTTTGGGATTTGAATTGAAAGCGATGTTGTGTTTGATTGAGCAGAATCCAGTTATAATAATTAATTTGGCCATGTTTAACTGAAAAAAAAAAACACAAAATAATCTGTGTTATTACGAAAATACAGTCGTAAATGATCAAAGTCAAAGTCAAAGTCAAAATATTCTTTATTCAAGTAGGCCTAGCTACAAGCACTTTCGAATCGTCAGTTACAGAGAGCAGAGCAATTTATTGATAAACCTATACTAAAAATAAAATAAAAAACAACATTATAGAAATAAAAGAAAAATCCTAAAAATGATCGTCAACACATAAAAAAACTATATAAATAAAAAAAAACTAGGCTAGAATATATCTAGAATAAAATTCTAAATGTCAAAAATTATATTAAAAATAGTTAAAATTAAAATATCAGTACCCTGATGGGTACTCGTTACAATAATTACACATAACATTGCGTGATTTTCACTAATCCCACGACACGTTATCATTCATGTAGTCTTGAGTGCTATAATAAGCTTTAGAAATAAGTTTGCGTTTTACATAGTTCTTGAATTTACCAACAGACAAGTCAGTTACGCTTCTAGGAAGTTTATTATAAAATCTTACACAGTTACCCATGAATGATTTTCTTATTTTATGGAGCCTAGTGGCAGGCATTGCGAGCTTATGCTTATTTCTAGTATTAATATTATGTATATCACAGTTCTTCTTAAAATTGGCAATGTTCTTATGTACATACATAAGATTCTCATAAATGTATTGACAAGGCACTGTCATTATATTAATGTCCTTAAACTTATCTCTAAGCGAGTCTCTATGGTGCATTTTATATATCGCACGAATAGCCCGTTTCTGGAGAACAAAAATTATATTAATATCTGACGCACTGCCCCAAAGTAACATGCAATACGACATAATGCTATGGAAATAACTAAAATATACTAATCGAGCTGTTTTCACGTCTGTTAATTGACGGATCTTACTAACTGCAAAGGCTGCAGAACTCAGTCTATTCGAGAGATTAGCAATATGGGGACCCCATTGGAGCTTAGAATCTAATGTAATACCGAGAAAAACTGTGCTATCAACTAGTTCCAGTTCCTCGCCCAACTAGCAAAATTTCGTCATATAATGGTTGCGGCAACGTTTCTGCGGTAACCTTTTAGCTCTTACTATTAGTCATATAAACGTAATCAGCACATTTATATAACGCGATTTGGGCCCATTTTATTCAGCATTTCAGTCATATAAGAGTTGTATAACTGCAACCACCGACGTGACTATCTTATGACAATTTAGCTGTATATTAGCAACTTATATGACTCTTATATGACATATTTGTGGAGTAATCGCATCCTAGGCTACTAAACAACATAATAAAATTCGACACTACACGCGTGAGTGTTTCTTGAAAAAAAAATTGTGCATTGGATGATTTGGATGACAGTGAGTATTTTTTAATCAGCCATGATGTCACATGTTTTTATTAAGAATGCTCATAACTTCGGCGTATGATAGAAATGTATTGCGAAGGAAAGTTTATTGATGAAGTAAACTATGTTTAATAGTAAATATTTAATGCCCCACTGTAATTCTTAGTTAATTCAATATAAATTTAATTAATATTGTTGATTTTCTTGAACGCCGCGGTTATACAGCATTTATCCAGCTATAAGCTATATAATCGCATCTTATATAGCAAGTTTAGCGGTCCACGTGCCATTACATACATTTGTCGGACATATTTTATGGTTCGTTAGAGTTTCTGAAAAAACCTTTTCAACAGATTTTTGTGTTTTACTTCTAGAGACAAGTAGAACCATGAAATGTGGTCATTGTAGCTGATGTGGACTGTTTTTTAAGAAAAGAAGATCAATTGTGGAGTGATGATGATATACAGTGGCCTTGGAGCGAGACTCATTTCATTTTGTCTTCGATGTGCATTGGATGCGGATACTCAACGTCGCCGTTGACAATTGATCCCACACATTTTATTATATCGGACATGAATATAAAAAATCTACGCGACACCATTTTTTTCTGGTGCCGAAACTGTTCAGAGTACGCTATAAAATATACTAGCTGTGCCCCGCGGTGTTACCCGCTCATCCAACGGGAACACTAAATTTATCCGGGATGAAAAGTATCCTATGTCCTTCCCCGGGACTGAAACTATCTATAAACCAAATTTCATCTAAATCGGTTCAGCGGTTTAAGCGTGAAGACGTAACAGACAGACAGACACACTTTCGCATTTATAATATTAGTATGGATAATATTTATGATCACTATCCATTAGAGGAATGTAGGTTTTGTGTCAATACAGACAACACGGACAATGAAGTCAACACAGTTCTTTATTAAAAATACATATTTCAGACATTTTTTGATTCGGCCTTTAGGTAAGTTTATTTATAATCAGTCCGTAACACAACAAGAAAACTTCTACAAATATTCTTCTGAATCCGAAACTATTTATCCCCAAATCATCCAAATCTTCGGATCCACTGCTCTCATCAGCATCAAATTGGAGTTCCATTTCCCGTACGGAGTTATCTTCTACAACGCCACCAACATCAACGTTCATGTTGTCCGACTCTGCAGTACTATTTTTATTTTCGGTCATATTTGTTTTTTCTACGGAACCACTTGAAAAACCAGCTCTTGTCACTTCACTTCGGTTTACCGAAATTCCTTGCGTAAGAGTAGTTTTTAAATGGGTGATAATAGATAGCTGCTTCTTTTTTAATTTTCCTCTTGTATCCACCGCTCTTTTTCATGTTTTTCCATTTAATCCAGTCCATTTTCATATACTAAATGCTGATATCCAAACAACGTAGTCGGATGTCTTTAAATGATGTTTAAGAGGTATAACAGTCATAAAAAGGTAGCATGTAAAACTAAATAGTGGTATAATAGCAAAGTTGTTTCATTTACTGGACTGCGTTTAATTCTGCTACCATAAAGTCATATAAAATGCCATTACTCGACCAAATAGTCACATGAGTATCAGGTAGAGGTAACTTATTCAGCAATATCTAAATCGCTGAATAAGATACTCATATATAACATGTTCTATAATTCGCGTTTATATGACAGCATGTATCATATACAGCTATTGTGCTGTATAAGTTACATGATGTCATATAATAGCAAACTACATTGCTTTTACTCGACTGTACTTGACATGTCGTAAGTCAGATATATAAGTGACTGTTACTCGACTAAATAGTCATATAATCCTCGTATAAAAGTAACTTATTCGGCATTACTGATATGACTTATTAGTCATATAAGCAAGTCGAGTAAACGTTTACTCAGCTACATAATATGACTGATATGCTGAGTAACTAAAAAGCTGCATAAGCTGGCTTTATACGACAGGAGCTGTATAATTCTCGTTTACATGACTTTTATATGATTTATTAGCTGAATAAGCGCAATCTTATATGACTACTTTGCTAGTTGCATCTTTAACAATAACACTTGCTTGCTCGTGTATAACGTTACTCGTGACAAACTTAACACATTTAGTCTTTTTCTCATTTAACAATAAATTATTTACATTAAACCAATTCACTACTTTATATATAGCATTGTTTACGTCATTATAAGATTGTTGGTTTCGTGCAATCGGTTGCATTATGCATGAAATGCGTTAAATAAATAAATAGTATGGGACAATCATACACAAATCGACCTATAGTAGAGTTGCTAAGCCGCGAAATTGTGCGCATCGGGTTACAAGCATGAAATTTCTACCACACATAGAACGTTCCACGGTGATTATTTTCAGATGTGGAGGGAAGTCAGATTCGTCCCCTGTGTGGTGGAAGAGCGGGGTGAAGAGGACCAAGTACTACTCTTTTTCTTTTTTTATTACTGAGCAGTTAAGGTTATTAAGGCTTGTGCGACATCGTTTTCGTGTAAAATATATATCAGCTATTAATTTTTTATGTTATTTAAGAATAGTTTCATACAAAAAATTGGGTTTATTGCCAAAAAGGTAAAAATCACAAAAAGTTTTTTTTATTCAGAACGATAAATTAGTTATCTATCCTGAATCTTTACAATTTAAAAAAATATTACCAAACAGCAAAGTTAATCTTGTTTTTAAAAATGCATACATAGTGGGCACATCTGATACAAAAAGTACCTTGAAAAAAATGTTGATGTTAAGCTTAGCCTGCGTGTTCTAGTACATTTTGCTAAGTCGCGAAATTGTGTACATCGGGATACAACCACGAAATTTCTACCACAGATACAGTATTCTGCGGTGACTATTTTCAGATGTGGAGGGAAGTCAGATTCGTTCCCTGTGCGGCAGGAAAGCGGGGTGAATAGGACAAAGGAGTCCTCTTTTTCTTTTTATATTACTGATCAGATAACGCTACTAGGACTTGTATGGTGTCATCTTCGTGTAAAACAGATATCAGAAATTTATTTTTCTTGTTATTTATTCATAGTACCATATAAAAATATGGTTGTATTTCCGAAATTGTAAAAATCATAACAAGTTTTTTTTATTCAGGGAGATAAATTAGTTATATTTCCTGAATATTTACAACTAAGAAAAATATTGCAAAATAGCAAATTTAATCTTGTTTCTAAAAATATATACATATTGGGCACTCTTCATACAAACAGTAACTTAAATAAATTGTTGATGTTGAGATTAGCCCGTGTGCTCGTGATACATTAGCAAAAAAATATTTTGTTTTAATTACATTAATTTGTTTTTCTAGGACGTATATAGTAAAAATAATATGTAAAAGCATGTTAATAATCATTATTTAATGTATTTAATGAAGCGAAATAGGATGCGTTCGGAGATTTACGTTGGTTACGCCGACGTAAAGATATATTTTTAGCTACTGTTTGTATGAGAAGTGCCCAACATGCATATATGTTTAGAAACCAGATTAAATGAGCTTTTTGAAATAATAATAATAATTTGAAAATATTCACGAAATTGAACTAATTTACCTCACTGAATAAAAAAACTTGTTGTGATTTTTACCTTTTCGGCCATTATACCCATACTTTTATATTGAACTATACAAAAATAACATAAAAAATGAATTTCAGATATTTGTTTTACACGGAAACGATACCAAACACGTCCTGGTAGACTTAACTGACCAGCAATAAAGAAAGAAAAGAGGGATACTTGGCCGTATTCACTCCGCTCTCCCGCCTGACAGGGGACGAATCTGACTTCCCTCCACATCTGAAAATAATCACCGTGGAACACTCTATCTGTGGTAGAAATTTCATGCTTGTAACCCGATGCGCACAATTATGTTAGAAAACAGCGGACTAACAACTCTACTACTAGTCCCAAACTAAGCAAAGCTTGTACTATGGGTACTAGACGACGATATACATAATATAATATATAAATACATATATAGATAACATCCATGACCCAAGAACAAATATTCGAGTTCATGACACAAATATCTGCCCCGGCCGGGATTCGAACCCGGGACCGCCGGCTCAATAGGCAGGTGTCTGCAAACTGCGCCAAACGTGCCGTCGATATTCGGTTAAATTTGTTTATTTTGTAACTTACTTCTCGTGAAGACAGCCTCAGCCATTTGACATTAAAAGGTCCGCCGTAATTGTAACCGCTAGTTGACGCTGTCATCACGCACCCAGCGAATAGCCAGAACTACAGATCTTGAATAGATGTTCGTTACTTTTTACTTGACTACATTTTAGCAAAAATACCTACAAATTTATACATTCTTATTGTTCTATACGGACGTGTTGGTTGATTATTTTCTTTCTTAAATTTTAACCTACCTGCCAAATGGTAGCAGGACTGGCAAGTCAAATCACCCGACTGTCTGGCCGCAAATATAAACCCCACGGCAAAACCTCCTGGCTTTCTCTATGGCCCGAAAAGAGTGGTGCCAGCTCAATAGGCTATGAACTGGTAGAGGACTTCCCGAGACTCTCTACAAATGCGGTTGGGGAGACTCGCCAGCGTGCGAACCGCCCAAGACGTCGAGGACATCATCCGAAACTCTCCTCTCACCAAGTATAACGACAACCCTGCAGCTTGTGTGCCCGCGGAAACGAGGCAATCCATTGTATAAAGGATCTTTAAAAATCTCAAAATCAACTTATAATTGTATATGAACGACTCTCGACATAGATATGCCACACGAATAAATAAAGTATTTCCTTTTTTTTCAGGAGGGTACGTACTTAACAGTATTATTTATACTCGCGTGCTGTGTAATATGTAAATTTTATAATTTCACAGACAGAATCACAACAACACGCTTTTTAAACCTGTACCAAAACTTTGTAATCCTTTGTAGTACCCGCTACTTAACTTTAATATTTCATAAGACAACACTCTACTCAACTCTAATGACTTTCAAGAAGAGAACATCAGCATAATGGATAAAAAAACACGTGTGTGAAAAAACACTAGTGGCCTAAAAGCAACGTAAAAACAGAACAGTTTAAACTGATTGCAGTATGTTGTATTTGTAAATATCCTTTTTAAATATTTTTGTAATTTTTTCATAACTAAATTATGTTGATTAATCCTTAAAAGCCTTATTCTAGGTCGGAATACTACGACTATATACAAAACGATGTGGAAACACTACATCATAAAGGTAATCCGATAATTATAGTAGGTATGTGACGCCTTTTTAAATTTAATACTTTTTAATTTCTTTTTTTTAATCGGGACTACTCAATCCTTCGTTCTTCTTCTGAATAAATATTGAGACGAAAATGATTTCCTGCTTCATTCGATATTACTTTACGATGCGAAACTATTTTTATTTGGAATCTTCAAAAGTCCACCATTCCGGAGTAGCATACGTGTTTTCTTATACCGTGATCTGAGAAGAAAAACACAGCAAGGAAGAGTGGTGTCTCTTCTTCTTCTCCATCGCTCCCTCATTGCTGAGGATCGTGACTCCGCGTCAGCTTGTCAACTGCCTGCCTCCATCGGTTGCGGTCAGCTGCCTGTAGGTTTATAATAAACCTTAGAATAAATACACAAACCTAATCAGCGCTTGGAAGTGAAGCCAGTTTTAGTGAGCCATGGCCTATTACGATCTCAATTTCGTCCGTGTGCGCATCTGTCACAACGTCAATATAACAAGCAAAACGTCTCTATGATTGGTTCGTAGACACGCACACATAAAACTAAAAGCGGCTTCATCCTTCGCAAATCTGTTGTATGAAGACTATCGTTCTAAGCGTATTATTTCTAAGTAAAAAACTTGAAAGAGACATCGGCGTACTGAAATTTTGTCACTAAGCTAATGAAACAATTGTACATTACTACAGACGCCGGGAAAGAAGGGCTTGCCGGGTGAGTAGCTATAAACGGCCGACTGTAGGGAGGCCGGATAGTGATACGAAGCCGGCAAGCCCTTTTCACGGCTAAGGCATGTATAGTACTTTTCTCAAACAATACAACACTCAAAAAATATATAATTCAGCTGTTTAGTAAATTCATGGAAACAGACGCCATGTTTAAAAAAAATCCCGGCCTAGGCCTTCAATTATGTATGAAATTCCTTTACAGTTCTCTCGAGGGGTTCCGCCCTAAACGTGATACTTCGAACCCTGTTCTAACGCACATTATGACGATATTTCATTGCATGTTTGAGAAAATATTTTTATTTATTATTATTATCTGTCCTCAGTAACTAAAAATCCACATTGGGCGCATATAAGACCCTGCTTCGTGGCTTGTCCGGCACGAGACGTGATGGTGTGTGCGCGCTGCCATCACGGCGTGTATCGAACATTCCTGAGTGCCTGCTATATGCGCATGTACCAGTGCAGAAACCCAAAAGACAGTAAGTACAATGAAGCGACTACTCCGCTGCTCATGACGTTGACGCACCGAAAGGCTTGCTTACTGTCGCACTGACCTTCGGTGCTGATTGTTCCGCACCGACCAATACAGTATTTACTTTAGGGAGCGCGGGCGGTCGTCCGCACGGACCCATCAGCTTCATTCTAAGCGCCGGAGGACGGTCAGTGCGACACTAAAACCAGCCAAAGTCAAACACATTCAAATCTTTATGCGACTGTGGGCATGGACTGCGTCGTGAATAAACTTAACCGGGTCTGCCTGTCTTAAAGCGGGAGGAGAGGGGAAACAGACAGGCTATGATGCAGAGAAAAACTAAGGTTTACGGATTACGCTGAGGCACCGTTCGAAGAGTCCGCGGCGACCATCGCTTGGATGGTTTCCGTGATCTCATCGTCCTCGCCAGCTACGCCTTAATCTAACTTGCTTATGATCTCCAGGGTTGGAGCTGGTGGCGCACCGGCCCTGCGGCGCATCAGGACCTTACCTGGGAGACATGCCGCGGCCTCACGACCGCCTGGCCTCGTTGGACGACGACCCCGTTCTGCGATTCTTGGACGATCGTCATTTACATGGTTAAATAAAAGCTTTCTGGAATCATATTCATTTCTTTTAGAAGGTTCCCGCATAATACTACCGCGTGAAAGAAAAAGTCGAAGTCCTCTTTTTTCTATCCGTAATCGAGTTAAAAGTAGTAAGTGTTTAACAATCTGGGGATGCGGGTGTCAAAGGTTTTTGAAATTGGCGCGGCCGTTTAAGCTTGATGAGGGCACAAAGACACCTACCTACATACATACATACAAAAATTAAAACTTTCCATTATTGTATTAGTTTCCTTGATACTAAAACATGGCCGAACAATGTCATAGCCACGACAAATTTTAATTTAAATAATTATTTCCTATCAGGAATTGTTTCGGTTTCGTGATTATCCTCAGTCTAACGGCTATATCTATTTTCTGTTTGGATAAACTGTTATTTTTATCAAATAATGCCGAAAAATTATTTTAATTTGCATTCATAAAAATAAACAATGCAACTTGACACGTCATATGTCAACAAGTCAAGCCTTGGGACGTCTTAAGCCCTTTCTACGTTTAAGCTATATTCCGTGCAAGAGCCTCCATAGACGCAACGCAGCGCAGCGCTAAACTTAACCATTCGGTGGGGAGCAAAAGACCCAGTATCCGCCGCGGGCCGCGACGGCGCAGCGGCCGCAGCCCTACCTGTGACATACGTCAAAAGAAAAACTGTTTATATAATTTATTGTGTTTTTATATTTTTTGTGTTTTTTTGTTGCTGTTGATTAAGTTTCGCTTAAGTCTCCCAGTGCCCCGAGACTAATGCCACATCCCCGAGATGATGTGTCGCTGGAGGAATTTATACAATGCCCCCACTGCCCAACCACTAAATTGCTAAAAGGAAGAAGAGGTTTGAGTATCCATATCGGTAAATCACACCAACCATGTAGCCGTAGTCAACCAGCACAACATTTGCCATCTACCCCTCACTCTCCCGCGACATCCGCTCTCCAACCCCCCTTTCTGTCTGATAAATTAAGCGCACTTAAAGAATCTATACCCATTTTAAAGAGGATCCCTAGGGGGGCGAGAGTGACTGTCGCCAAATGCCTTGTAAAAGCCATCGACGACTGTGTCTCTTTAAATACACCATGCGCTTGGGAAAAATTACTTACATTCTCTTATCACATCCTACACGTCGATCATAGCGCATCCTCCAAATTGCAAACATTAACCAGTAAAATCAAACATAATTGCTCTCACCACATTTCTTTGTCTCCCTCTTGCGCGCCCCCACCCTCACGCAACATATTCAAAAAAGTAGAAACTAAAATTAACGATGGTGACCTCCGTGGCGCTGCTCGCATTCTCTTCTCCAGCGATACATCGGCCCCAGATTCCCCGGACACCCTGTCAGCTCTCAAGAGTAAACATCCACCAGCTCCCCTAACACCTGAGCTTCCTGCCCCTCCAGACACCGCGCTGCCCGGACTTGTTTCGTCAGAAGACGCCATTCTTGCGGCAATCATGTCTTTCAACAACGGTTCGGCTGGTGGTTTGGACGGGATCACTCCTCAACACTTGAAGGACCTCCTAACACACACATCAGGGAGCCACGGAAGTGAGCTGCTAGCCAGCATCACTCGGTTAGTAAACCTGATGCTTAGCGGTAAAGTCAATGAGCATGTAACGCAAACGCTATATCGTCACTTGTAATATGAATTAAGGTAACCGCCAAATGACGATTTTTCAGGAGAAGCCAAAAACGAAATTGCAAATTAAAAAAAGTGCAGTATCATTTTATTTCCTAATCCGATTAAAATGATGTATAGTAGTTATAGCTTAATTTTGTAAGATCTTTCCGTTGATAATGGTCTCAAAAAGGCTGCTATTATAGTTTAGAAAGTGGCATGGCTCTTACGTTAATTTTTTTTCCAAAAATTAGGAGTTACGTTAACACAACACAACATTGATTTCAAAAAATGAAGAACTATTTAAAGTAAGTCACAAAAAGGTAAAAAAATCTAACGTAAGGGACACACATTTTCAAAACGTGGACTTACATTAGCGGAATTCTGCTATGGAATTTTTAAACTTATCCAATTGTAATAAGGTTTAACAAAGAGTTATTTCTTGTTTTTCAGTTAATTAGTGGCAGGATAGTAAGTCGTGATAAAAACCGGTTAATAAGCGGGAAACAGTTTATTTTTGTTTATAAAAACCAAAATTGGTAAAGGCACCTTTAGATTTAAAAAATATAAAAAAAAACCACTTAATTTTCTTTCCAATCTGATACTTTTCCTTACTGTTTTTCCTCACTTTGCTTTTTTTTTCTCCCTTTCCTACAATATGTATGTACCTTTTTTACCTACGACTTTAACTACACATTCTGCTTTCCCTTTTTTCTGTCTTTTTTATTTCTTTCCGTACAGTTTACTTCGTATTTATTACCTTCTTTCTGTTCCATTCATCAACTCCCTCCTTTTGATTTTAGTGACTTTAGTTTAAACTTCAGCTTTACGTTGTATAATTTCGTTTAAATAATCAATTTTGTCTTTACAAAGCCTAAGTCCTATTTTCAGTGTAAGGCTTGTCCCTGTCTGAAACTAGCCGAATGATCTTTATTTGATTCTTCATTAGTAATTTGACCATTTCCTGGCAAACTGGTGACTAAATGTTTCGTCACATAATTAGTAATTCACTCTCACATCACTATTATGAACTTGAACGTCAAGGGGTAAATATACGACTGAAATGCTTCGAATACCTTCGCTATTGGGCTTGGACATCTTTCTTATAGAGCTGAAATGGATTTAGAGATTTTCTTATATCTTGTAAGCTGCTGTTTTCTCGCGAACTACTAATTTGAAGCATCATTGGTGTCCCATTATTAGTAGAAAGTATGACCGAGCTCAACGCCTTTCTCTGGCTGAAAAAAATAATGGTCAAGGGGCAAGCAAATAGTTAACGTATTTTATTGAATCATCGCATCAATACAATGACATTACGTTGGATACGTAGGCTACTGAAAAAAATGATTGGGAGTATCTCAATATCACTAACCTCCACCATATCACTATTTACTACCATCATTCATTCCTGTCTCTTGTTTTCAAAAAATAATATACAAGTATATACATTTTATTATGCCTACATGTTGCTACATGGTAGTGGCAGAGACTGATTTTCACAGAAAAAGTTTTCACAGTCCGTTTAACCAGACATTTAAGAGATTCCCTAAAAACGAAATGCATTAAGCCAGATTGTTTCAATTAAAAGTACCTAATTCGAGAATTAGACATGGTATAAATAGGCATAATAGCTAATTAACAAATAACAACTTTAAAAAGTTTAAAACATCAATTTCTATTTGATACTGGAAATCCCGACGAACTTCATTCCGCCTTAGAAATACGACTCCCTTTTGAGGTGATAACAATTTCTATAGTACTTACTTAGTACTTATCTTATTCAAATTTCCCTTTATTTTTAAGTTTTTTTTTGTGTAACAATATTATTATTTAATTATTTTTTATGTCGTAGAGGGCAAACGAGCAAACGGATCGCCTGATGTAAAGCGATTAATGTACTTAACTCGTAATTTTTAACTGTACTTATTGATGTATAACAACGCATTGGCACAAATCTGTCCTTATCACGAATTGCTGGAACCAGGGATCGCTACCGGTATTCATAAAAATGACAAAAAAGTTATTACACATTTTATTTCAAATGCCATTACATAATTATAATTAAAGTATTGGTACAGAACTTTGAAATTAGCTCAGTAAAATAAAGAAATGTGTAATAATAAGCGAAATACCGAAATTGGATACCGGTATTTGTATGGAGTTGAATACCGGCATCCGATCGCTGGTCGGTACAAACTAAAGTGGCTATCATATCCATCACAACACCAAATCGTAAACAGACGCACGCGGTAGTGTTTGTAATTGCTTCCTTCAGGCAAATGTATGGTCGTCTCACCGGTATCTACTCATTAACACTGCAAAGTAAAGAGATGGTCGCAAAGTTCCTGGTAACCAACATAACGTAAGCACCAGGTCCGTCTAAATTAAGTACATAATTCTAATGTAACCGTCGTCACTCGAGGCTTGGGAAGACAAATAATAATGTAAGAGGCATTCATTGCCTTAAAAACTACGAAAACTTTAATGTTACTGACTAAATTATATATTCACCCAGCTTGCAGTAAGCACAATTTGTGACAAGATAAGACTATAATTGACTTTAAATGGTTGCTTTCTTATAATCTCGTTTATTTATTTTTTACCTATCTAATCTGAGCAAGTAAATCATTTATGTACCTTATTATTTACATGATTTGATTCAAAAACTAAAAGTATAACCCATTTAATGTAAGAACCATTTTATAATTTGTATCTAGCTTGGAACCTAACGTAACAGTCAATCGGTAATAAAGTGCTATAAATTGAGTAATGTAAGAGTCATTTATTTACCGATGAGTCTTACATTAATGACTTTTGTTCAACTTTGGCCAATACTTGTGGTTACGTTAATCTGATATTAAGTAATTTACAAACAATGTGCCATACACCAAAATAAATACAGAAAACTAAAAAAAATGGTAAATTTTTGTTTAATGTAACCAACCTTTTTTTCAAGCTATCGTAATTTTAATAACAGCAATGGATAGATCGTCAAATTTACAGACGAACTGTATACTTAACTCAATTTCGTCATTTTGGCGGTTACATTAATTCATATTACAGTTGACGATATGGTGCTAGCCTTTGCGCCCTTTCTAAAAAAGATGGCAGCGTGAGGCCTATTGCTATAGGATCAACTTTCAGACGTTTGGCTTCCAAAATTTGTTGTAGACATATACTTCCAGTTTTAGAATCAAAATTTCAGCCTACTCAACTAGGATTTGGCAGCAAAGGAGGCTGCGAAGCCGCCGTCCACGCCTGTCGCACATTTCTCAAAAACTCGAATAATGTAACAACACTCTTAAAGCTAGATGTTAAAAATGCCTTCAACTCTGTCCATAGAAGCGTCATGCTCAGCGAGGTCCTCAAGAACGTCCCAAACATTTATCCATACGAATGGCAATGCTACAGCTCTCCTTCTCATCTAAAATTCAAAAACAATACAATTCTATCCTCTGTTGGCTGTCAACAAGGTGACCCGCTTGGGCCGGCCATCTTTAGCTTGGCCATTCACCCGAGCATCACTGAACTTACGTCAAAATTCAACACCTGGTACTTGGACGATGGTACCCTAGGAGGCGACTCGGATTCTGTCCTGAACGATTTCATAAATATTAGATCTAAATTTGAATCCATTGGTTTAGAACTAAATTATAATAAGTGCGAATTATATGTTGACACAATCCGAGGTTCAGACACCATACGTAATTTTCAAAATATCTGTCCGGGTATCAAAATTCTATCCAAACACTCTCTCCAGCTCCTAGGTGCGCCAATTTTTGACGAGGCCTTTCCAGATTTTATTGACAAAAAAATAGATCATTTCCATACATTTTCGGACCGCCTTCTGCAAATTAATCCCCATATGGCTATATTTATTATTCGGTACTGTCATTTTGTCCCTAAATTCACATATGCTATGCGGTGTAGCCCCTTTTGGAAACTTCGAAATTACTGTGAAAAACTCGACAATATTATTTGGAATCAAATTGAAAAAATTATCAACATCAAAATTGATAGCAGGATGTTTTTGATCGCATCTCTGCCTGTAAGGTTTGGTGGTCTCGGAATACGACAAATTTCCAGCGTCGCATTACCGGCGTTCCTGTCCTCGGTGCATAGCACGCTACCTCTCACTGGAAAAATCCTAAATCCATCGCTATGTGATAGTGGTTGTGAGGTGGCTGGTTTGTCCGAGGCCAGGGACGCATGGAAAATGGCCTGCCCAGGTAATGACATCCCGTGTAGTCCGAACCTTCAAAAAATGTGGGATCAACCGATCTGCCGGCGGGTGCATGAGCACATTTTAGAAACATGCACATCAGCTTCCGAAAAGGCCCGCATTCTGGCAATATCCGAGAGGGAATCGGGTTATTGGCTACACGCGTACCCCTCGGCCAATTACGGGAACCTCCTGGATCCAAACTCTTTCCGATCTGTCGTAGGCCTGCGTCTCGGGGCGAATATCGTAGAACCGCACCGCTGCCATTGTGGTACACTCGTCACTCGGTTGGCCCACCACGGACTCTCATGTTCAAAGA
The DNA here is from genome assembly GCA_905147355.2 of Apotomis turbidana. Taxonomy (NCBI): domain Eukaryota; kingdom Metazoa; phylum Arthropoda; class Insecta; order Lepidoptera; family Tortricidae; genus Apotomis; species Apotomis turbidana. Next base: position 9,852,510 of record LR990305.1, on the reverse strand, counting down.
GTGCTGGTAGACTGTCCCGCCACTCCTGCCTCAACGACATCATTCGCCGGGCCCTGGTCAGCGTCAGCGTGCCGGCCACTTTAGAGCCGAATGGCCTGTCGCGTGACGATGGCAAGAGGCCCGACGGAATGACCCTCGTGCCCTGGCAACAGGGACGGCCTTTAATATGGGACTCCACATGTGTGGATACCCTAGCGCCATCCCATTTGGGCACGACGTCGTTGAGGGCAGGTGGAGCGGCTGCTGCGGCAGAAACAGCCAAACGCCGCAAGTACGCAGCTCTCGGTGATAGCTACGTATTTGCGGCGTTTGCCGTGGAGACCTTAGGACCGTGGGGACCGGAAGCAACTAAGCTTTTCAAAAAGCTTAGTTATTTACTTATCCGGTCCTCCGGTGATCGTAGGGCTGGCTCGTTCCTCGCCCAACGCATTGGCGTTGCCATCCAGCGAGGTAACGCGGCCAGCCTTATGGGCACCCTACCTAATGGTAGCGACATAGGGGATATATGTACATATAGTTTAGGTCCCAATAGTTTAAGTTAGGTTTAATTAGATCATAATTTAAGTTTTTTAAGGTTTAGTTATATACTTTTAATTTTATGTTGTTTTTTCTCTAATAAAGTACATTGTTTCCTTGAACTATTTCCAAGTAACCCTAATCACGGTTCTTTTCTTAACTAAGAGGGGTTCACATGCCCTACCCGGGTGTTCCGCTATTGATCTTCGTTCGGACTAAATCAGCACGCGTCTGTAGCCCGCCGTAGCGGCACTCATCCATCGGTGGATTCTCCACGCCACGACCAATTGCGTCGCATTTTACACAAGAAACCAGTAAAATACAGTTTTGTAAAAGCGTAACAACGATTGAGCGTGAAGTAACAATCTAAGTGACCATGATAGCCAAATAAAAACCATATACATAGATATTAACGTCTTTATTCAACATCCTCGCATCCTGACTCCAGCACGGCAATCCAGGAACCGCAGCACAGGGTCCTGATCACGCTCCTCCACGTGCCCTTCAGGTCGCGGCAGGTCACCAAGATATGGCGCTGATGCTGTGCAGTACCGTCGCGCCACCAGCTCCAATCCTGATACAAGGATAATGATAATGCATTGACCTAAATAAAAAATTTAAAACAACCCCGACACAAGCTGGTATCGTATCTGAAATATCGCGGATACCTACTTTCTCCAGGATTTCTACACTCGTACATGCGCATGAAGCATTGGCTCAGGAAGGTTCGGTGCACGCCGTGCTGGCAGCGCGCGCATACCATCGCGTCTAGAGCCGGGCACTTGTCGGGACATGAGCTGGACTTCCAATAGACTGCAGACAGATAGGAGATTAAACCAGGGTTTCCCATACCCCATAACACCACACCAATTAATAATACCACCTGGAGAACATACCTAACATAGAAATAATGGGACAGTTTGGATTATCCAATGAAGGATACAATCAAAGATTCTGTCATGGCTGATAATTTAAGAAGGCCAATCAATTGCCCAGGAGCTAGACTTCCAATGGACTGCTAGTAATAAAATAAAACAATAAAAATCATTTATTTCGACCAACTGGGATCATAGTGCTTACAAAATATGTTAGTAACAGACTGAAATTCTTATCCTACGGTTAGGTAATATATTTAATATATAATAATATATTAATACATCAAACTAGATTTAAGCTTTTCTAAAATGTAATTATGTAGTTCACAGTGCCTTGGTTTATACTGTAATACTGTGTAACTAATTTGAATAAATAAATAATAAATCAACCAAAATATATTCCAAGACTTGCCTTGTTTTAATTTCGTAGGTTCATAACTGAAATTAAAACAAATAGATTTAATAATTGAGGCAGTTTGCGCAGTTTAGTGTAGCTGGCTAAGTTGAGCGGACGATTCTGGGTTCAAATCCCGGCAAGGACAAATATTTGTGTGATGAACTCTAATGTTTGTTCCAGGGTCACACATTTTATTTACGTGTATATGATGTTTATGTATATATTGGTATCCTGCCTTTTCGCCGTCGAATGTTTAATTTCGCCTATGTTCACTTCGCAGAATTTGTATTCCTCTGCAGTTGTAAATTTTTCATAATTGTTGTAAATATCATTATATAGATTAGGTTAGGTTAGGTTATAGGTATTATTATGTATATCTTCGTCTAGTACCCATAAAACAAGGGTAATAATAACGACCGAGCTAGCGAATCGCCTCTCTCACAGAGCCACAAGCAATATAATATTGTTTTTATACTCGCATACTTTAATTTCTCAATTATAATTTCACAGACAAAATCACAATAACACACTTTTTAATCCTGTAACAAAATTCTATACTCTATGGTACCCGCTACAGAACTTTAATATCCATAAGACATCTCTCTACTCAACTCTAATAATTTCAAATAGAGAAGATCAGCATATTTAATGCTCACCGATTGGTTGAAATTACTTATCAAAAAAATTAACCAATCACGAGGCACCCGCCATGTTCATCGCGATCGTGTTTTTTTTTAATAGGACAGTTTTAGTTGAACGAAAAAGGTTAAATCAAAAATAAAAAATCATATTGGGGAATAACGATTAAAGTAAAAAACGTTTCTGAGTTTTGCTCGTATAAAAAGTATTGTATGCAATAGTTACACAATTAGGTCTTAACATCTCGTACCTTAATTAGGCCTTTCGGCAAGCGTCGTGACCTAAACGCGGTACTCGACTTTAAGAACCTCCATTGTGCAACGATTGCATAAAATACTATTGTAACTCTGTGAAAGAGACGATTCGCTAATGACAATAATTCGCTGAATACTTATAATTAGTAAGTAAAAGTAAGTAAGTAAACACTTTATTGTACACAAAAACAGTTAAAAATACATCTATTACAATTAACATATAGGTACAAAGGCGAACTTATCCCTATAAGGGATCTCTTCCAGTTAACCTTTGAGCAGTTGAGTAAGTACGAGAAGAAGATAGACAAACTAACACCGTGTACAAAAAGGTATTAAAAATAATAAGACTACTAATAATTACACATATAAACTATTAATACATACATACATACATACATACATATATATAATGTAATATAAATATACACATAAATATAAATACAATGTAGATCCAATTCACAAGTCATTGGAAAGCCATAACTTCTTAAGATTCGTCTTGAGCGATGCTACAGATGGAGACTTCCTAAGGGACAGTGGCAATTCGTTCCACAACTTCACAGCGCTTACTGTGAAAGATTTGGCGTACGTACGCGTCTTGTTAGACGGTACAGCCAGAGTGAGATTGGCAGACGACCGCAAGCGGTGACCACTGCCATCGGCCATATATTTAAACCTTTCACTGAGGTAAGGAGGTGAAGCAGGGTTGTAGAGAACATTAAAAAGCAATGACAGGACATGCAGGTCTCTACGCTGACGTATTGGCAGCCAACTCAGCTGCGCCCTAAAGGCGGACACGTGATCGTATTTGCGCAGTCCGAAAACATATTTTATGCACACATTTTGTAAGCGCTCGAGCTTGTCAAGTAGTTCCTCTTTGAGATTCGTCATAGCAATAATGTCACCATAATCCAGAAGCGGCAGCAAGAGTGAACTGGCAAGAGTAAGCTTGGTGGACATAGGAAGGAAGTTCTGCAGGCGCCTAAGTGAGTGAAGAGATGCGAAGAGCTTCCGGCTGACCTCCGAGATATGCGGAGACCAAGACAATGTCTGGTCCATGATGATACCTAAATTCCTAACAGTAAAGGAAAGAGGGATAGGAATCCCACCAAAAAGGATATCAGGCACCACCATTTCCGCCAGCTTGTTCACAAAGTGAGGACTACCGATGACAATCGCTTGCGATTTTTGTGCGTTTACGTTTAAACCAAAATTATTAGCCCAGCTGTGAATGGATTCTAAATCTGCATTGATTTGATCAATAAGCGATGGCAGATCCTCAATACTAGCCGCCGTATAGATCTGCAGGTCATCTGCATAAAGATGGAACGAAGATCTTAGGCACTCTGTGATCCCACTAATGAAAGTCGAAAACAGAAGAGAAAGGACCCCCCCTTGAGGGACACCAGCGGAAAGTTCACGCCATTCCGACATTTTGTCGTCGACCCTAACCCGCTGGCGTCGACCAAAGAGGTAGTCGTGAAACCAAGATAAGGATGAGTGAGACACATTTAGTGAGCGAAGTATGCCGAGAAGGATATCAAAATCTACCGTATTAAAAGCGCTACTGAAGTCAAGAAGAACGAGGACTGTAAGTTTTTTGTGTTCAATATTAAGACGAATGTCCTCAGTGACATTAACCAAAGCAGTAACTGTGCTATGCCCGGGGTGAAAACCAGATTGGAAGGGATTGAATAATGTATACCTATTAAGATGAGACAGGAGACGGCGATTGACAAAGTGTTCAATTATTTTGGACAAAACTGGGAGTATGGAAATAGGGCGATATTGCGAAAATTCAGTAGGATTGGGTTTTTCCGGGAGAGGATGCATGAGCAAGTTTCCAAGAGGAAGGAAACGTGCCCGAGGAAAATGAAAAATTTATAATATTAGAAAGGATCGGGGCAATGGAATCCGCTACGAGCATAAGCATGTCCACACTGAGGCTATCCTCACCGACGGCCTTCGTCTTAATAGTATTCAGAAAAGCAAGTGTCTCTTGCGGAGAAATTTCACCAAGTTCAAAGGGAGGAGAATCGGGGAGTGTATTATTGGCAAGAAGTGATAGTGTTGATTGTTTAATGGAAGGGTGGAGAGTAACCGGAGAAGTACTAAAGTGCATATTGATGGCGTCTAGGTCGAGAACGCGAGAAGAATTATGTTGAGCTTTGCCTACTCCCAATGACTTCAGAAACTTCCACAGCTTACAACACTGAAAAAAATATCCAGTGGAGCCTACTGACATTACAGTAAGACTTACTGCAATAACAGTGAGGCCTACTGACATTTCAGTAAACCTAACTGTAATAACGGTTACGCCTACTGTAATTTCAGTAGGCTCCACTGGGTATTTTTTTTAAGGAGGACAGTCTTCGATACAATTGTGGATATGGCGGCGTCTGGCATCCCTACAGATCTTATTGCAGCGGTTTCGTAAAGAAATGTATGCCTGTTGGTAATCAGCGTTTTGCCGTGATTTTACACGCGCCCGGTCCCTTTTATTTTATTAGTAGGGTATTAGTGCACTAGTACAATAGTACCCTACTAATTATTAGTAGGGTACTATTGCACAAGGGGATAGTTTGGAACATGGCTTTATACTTAATTTTCTGTGCGGGCGTCATTTTCTCTGTTGTCTTCAAATTGGCATCCGACGGCAGCGTTACGAGCTCATCAAATGATGCTGTCCCTGTAATAGATGTACAACTAAGTTGAACTATATATCTTCCAAATTTTACGCAATTCTGTCCAACCGTTTTAGCGTGAAGAAGTAACAAACGCGCACACAAACTTTCCTTTTATAATATGAGTGTCGTGCTTGCATATCATTTATCTACACACTACTCCCTTGGAGGAATGGATGAGGAGGTGGCAGCGGCGCGTGCGTTATTGCCACAACATCATCCAGTTGCTACTGTTGTAGACCTTTTCTTTTGTTCTTTGAACGAATTCACAAGGGCCGCACTGTATGTTTTGTGTAATACGGATAATGGGTAGTGTTGTTGTGATTAGTGTATCTTTGTTAAATAATTCATGCTGTTGAATTAGGTTAGCCTGTAAGGACAGCTATGTAAATAATAATTAATAAATTAAATTAAAATCATATTGTAACTAGCGACCCGCCCCTTCGCACGAGTGCAATGCTGGTAAATTATGCATGCATACATACTATAAACCTTTCTCTTGAATCACTCTATCTATTAAATAAAACCGCATCAAAATCCGTTGCGTAGTTTAAAAGATCTAAGTATACATCGGGACAGACAGACAGACTAGAAGCGACGTTGTTTTATACTATGTAGTGATGTTATTAATTTTCCTGATTTTGCCTCTCCACGCCACACCGCCGCCTCTGCAAAGTACTAAAGGTCTTTACCTATAATATCTTAACTGGTTATAGCTATGTAATAATATGGGTGTAGATAAAAAAATGGTTATAAAAAAACATGTAGTTAAGGGCTATAAATGAAACGATATTTCATTGATTCCTTTGTGTAACGAAACTTGACCATATCTTTTGTATTACCAATTACTTAGTTTCATTACGCAGAGAACGTCATTGTAATTTTGTTTCGTACAATCGTAAATATAATACGTACATGTCTCTTCCGTTGTGCTTGGTTCGGCTAAAAATAAATCGTTTCATAAGAGTATACATCTATGAAACATGTAATGTCTCATTTTTTTAATGTTGCCACAATTTTTATTTAAACCATTGATGCAAAGATCAGAAGCTTAATGAAAAATTAAGCTTCTGATCTGAATAATAGGGTAGCGAAGTGGTTAACGCGCTGGACCGGTAATCCAGAGGTACCGGGTTCGATTCCCAGTCTCTTCCACCAGGTAGCTCCTTTTTCAATTTATCTTTCAGCTTTGATCTTTGCATTAATCGTTTCATAAAAGATTCATTTACTCCCAAAGTAAGTAACGGTTCATTCATAACGTAAATGAATTCTGAGGTGACAAACATTTAAAAAAGAAATTCAACAGAATTGAGAACCTCCTCTTTCCTATGTACAGGGGGCCTGATGATGGTTGCGTTTATCACGTGATAAATAAGTGACAAAGCATCTGTCACTCACATTCGCATTTTGTCAAAACGTGACGGATGCTTTGTCACTTATTCATCGCGTGATCAAAGCAACCATCATAGACCCGCATCACTTTTCTCAACCGATTATCATTCTTCATTTTCGATTCATTTTGTGAGCTTTTCGCGTCGTTTTGTGTTCCTGTATTCAGTTTTTCGAAAGATTACACTAAGATAGCTTTAAATATGTTACCCACTTGTAGTTTCTGATGTGCTTGTTTCCTTTGTCCGCGACGTTGTTGTCGCTGTTGTCGGTTCAGCTAAAAAAACAATCGTTATTGTCCCGCAATTATAAATAATAATGAAATAGACAAATGATGTGTATTTTATGTCCAGATTCTCGGATGTCCAGTTTTTCGAAAGATTACACTAAGATAGTTTTAAATAGGTTACCTACTTGTAGTTTCTGATGTGCTTGTTTCCTTTGTCCGCGACGTTGTTGTCGCTGTTGTCGGTTCAGCTAAAAAAACAATCGTTATTGTCCCGCAATTATAAATAATAATGAAATAGACAAATTATGTGTATTTTATGTCCAGATTCTCGGATGTCCAGTTTTTCGAAAGATTACACTATGATAGCTTTAAATAGGTTACCTACTTGTAGTTTCTGATGTGCTTGTTTCCTTTGTCCGTGACGTTGTTGTCGGTTCAGCTTAAAAAAACAATCGTTTAATAACAGTTTCTAATATATGCAAATCCCAAAGTAATTAAATTGTCCCACAATTATAAATAATAATTAAATATATAAATGATGTGTATTTTATGTCCAGATTCTCGGATGCCCAGTTGTCTAGATTTCTGGCTGTTCTTGCATACGGCAAATATTTATGTGATGAACTTAATTATTTGTGCTTGGGTCATGGTTGGTCTATGTATTTAAGTATATATTATTATCTATAAGTATTAGTATGTATATCGTCATCTAGTACCCATAACACAAGCCTTCTTGAGCTTAATTTGGGACTAGATTGTTTTGTGTAAGGTTGTCTGATATTTATTATTATTTATTAAAATACAAATTACATGGACTTCCCAAGTAGCATTGCAAGCTGTATAAGAGCTGTATATCAGTTTATTTGACTACTATAAGCTATACATTTAGGCTGTACTACAGCTGTATAAGCACTTATACAGCCCTTATAAGTTAAAAAAGGGCCCCAAATATACAGCTTTTCGCGTTATTAGAGCTGTACAGTAGCTGTACAAGCAATAGATAAGCTGTATAATAGCTGTAATTCGGTGTAAAAGGAAACCTTAGCACTACAGATTATATCTTATAAGTATGATTTAAGAATATACGTTTTTAATAGGTTTTTAAGAAGAATTACAATAGAATAAAAAATATTTAAGTCTAAAATGTCTACTGTTCATTAATCGTTATATTTGTAATGGCGACAAATGACAAATATAAGTGAATAAGTAATAAAGTGCAGTTAAGACACAGGATCTTGAGAGCATTTATATTACTATTGGCATAGTGCCGATTATTATTTATCGTGAACATGTGTATCTTTTCTGGCAAAATATTCACGCGCCTGCTTAATAATCAAGAGATACATAACAAAAATATCTAAAATATAGTACATAAGTTTAGTGTTTGTTTTTAAGGTTAAGGTTTTTTCTTTTAATGTCAATTCTAAGGCTAAAGTCAATTTATTTTAGCTGGTTATCATTATATGATTTTAGTTTTTGTTAAATATTTGCAAGTGTATCTTTAATTATATTTTTATTCATAGTAAAATGGCGACAGTTTTTAAACAGCTTATAGGATAGTTGGAGAACATTATAATCTTAGTAGCTGTACTATGTAATTAATGAAGTCACTTCTACAGCTTTTGGATTTAAAACAGCTTTGTAACAGAATATTTTTATACGTTTAACTGTATTTCGGCTTTCCGTACGTAGGTTATAATTCCCGTTAGATCCGTATTATAAATAAAAAAGCCTAAGGGCTTAATGGTGTGGCGTTTGTATCTTTTGTTTGTAGCGTTTGTATCTTTTGTTACACATATTTACACTGTCCGAAATAGATTCGAGCAATTGTCAGTAATACAGACTAAAGCTTTAATATGACTGCCATTTATTCATTTAGTTTTATAATACACTCATTGTCAGAAATCATAAACCTATTATACTTATACGAGTGCAAAATTACGCCAAAAAATTGCTTTAAGCGACTTGGTCAGAAATACAGACAAAAACTGTACTACAGCTATCATTTATTCCTTTAGTTTTATAATAACCAGACCTAGGAATCCGTGGGGCAAATTTCGTTGACAGGTAGGGACATCCTATATCGACAAATTAAATTATCGATGTTCGTTTTATATACTAGTGTAAAAATATGTTTTTATTAAAAGTAAAAAATAATAATTACGTAATAACTCAATACTCTTCTTCGTTTTTAAAGAGAAGAGAATATTTTTTGCGATGAAAGGTGGATTGACATTTGTTACAGTATAGCTGGGACCCACGTTTAATTATTTCAGGTTGTTTTTTAAGCAATTCTTCTATTTTTTTAGGAGGCATTATTTATTTATATAAAATACTTATGTAATATAACGTGTTTACAAATGACACTGTCCGACGACATTGACCAGTACCTATTGTTTTAAAGCGAGTTAGCGATTGTCTATGTAGGTAATTTACTTCTATTGAATTATCAAAAGAGGTTGAGAGAATTATTAACTATTTTGTAGTGCTATAGGTATTACACCCTACCTTTATATTATTGTAACCTAGCGATTATTTAAAATATGCTATGTTGAACAATTGAACAAAAAAACACACAATGTTGGGGGCGATCACTAGTATATAGAACGGACATCGATAGTTTAATTTGTCGATATAGGATGTCCCTACCTGTCAACGAAATTTGCCCCACGGATTCCTAGGTCTGATAATAACCTTACAGACAGAAGTTATAACACTATTATACGTATAATAGTGTCAATTTACGCCATAAGAATTAGTTTTAAATCGGAGTTGACAAATACTTTTGTACAGCAACAAGTGCCAGGTGATCCTACACTACAGCCTCTATACAGCTTTAATGATAGAATAAGCTTGTAGCCTCACACAACACTTAACGTTTTATAACGGAGTTTACGGATACTTTTTACAGCAACAAGAGCCAATTGATGCTACAATACAGCCTGTATACAGCTTTAATGATAGAATTAGCTTGAAGTGTCACACAACACTTAAAGTTTTATAGTAGTTTTTTTATATTCACAGATTAATTATTGTATTAAGCGGTTTACACTCACGTGAAATTGTCAGGAACGGCCCGACATGTTTCGAACTCGTATGGAGCCCTTCATCAGGGACGGCTGCCCGTACACCGCCGCGGCAAACTCGTCACCATACGAGGGCTCCATACGAGTTCGAAACATGTCGGGCCGTTCCTGACAATTTCACGTGAGTGTAAACCGCTTAATACAATAATTAAATATGTCTCACGAAAGTTTTAATAAAATTATTCACAGATTATATTAGATATTCATAGATTTTTTTCATATTCTCATACAGTGAAGGTTTGAATTGAACTTCACTCTTAGTGGTGTTGGCCACTATATAAAAATAAATATAATTTTTAAGTTTAGAATAAGAAGCGTGACGTCCGTCAAATGTAATAAATGTAGATTCATTATTAATCTGGCCTCCGGGCAATAAAGATATTAACGAAGTACCTCTGCTCTTTCCATCAGCTCCATCTGACTGCATCCCCTGTAGTTTTACAGTACGCAGATTCCTTTATAATGATTTTATACAGCTTGAGCTCAGGTTAGTTTTCTCTGACACTCTTATAAGTCTCTTAAAACACCATAAGTTCTAATTTGGCTGGTATATTAATTTTACTGACACTAAAATGCTACTTGGGTTAAAATCTGTCACATCGCTCCATGATGGGTTACTCCTTATTGTTCAAAAACACTAATTGTGGGGGATCGGGGTTCACTTCACTGGGTAAAACAGCCAAAATTCGCGACAAACTTATATTTTTCAAAAGGTCGGTACATGAACAAAAATACTAGCTATAGGAACGTGCGGTGAGTGCATCTGCGTTACATCGACTGCTTTTTATTCGCTGCCGGGCGGTAACTTTCGGATTACCTCCCCGCGACCTCGCTCACTCCGCGCGTCCCTTAATTATGACAAACATGATTTGGCATCGTATAACAAATTTAATTTGTATCGCCCACACTAATAGCTTTAAATAGGTTACCTACTTGTAGTTTGTGTTGACCTTGTTTTCTTTGTCCGTGACGTTGTTGACATTGTTGTCGGTTCATCTAAAAAACAATCGTAGTTTCAATATACAAATCCCAAAGTAATAAAATTGTCCCACAATGATAGGAATTAGATTGATAAATTAACATGATTTGTATTTTTTTTGTGAAAACAGTTTTCGATAGATTTCATAAGGAAATGAAAAAATACCACTAGTTTAATTAAATGTAAATATATAAATTAGATTGGCTTAAAATACCGTTATTTATAAATTGTATTTGTCTTGTTTCGTATTGTACACTTTTATTGGTGTGCAGTAAAACGTATTATTGTATTGTGTTGTGTTCGCTCAACGAGTTACTTTTATAGTTTGAAAGGTTGCTTAATTACAAGACTTTTTCTTTATCAGTTATGTCTTGGATGTTGTGTCAATGTCTCAAGAGTACAAGTACTGTCTGTACAAAATTAATTTGTATCGCCCACACTAATAGCTTTAAATAGGTTACCTACTTGTAGTTTGTGTTGACCTTGTTTTCTTTGTCCGTGACGTTGTTGACATTGTTGTCGGTTCATCTAAAAAACAATCGTAGTTTCTAATATACAAATCCCAAAGTAATAAAATTGTCCCACAATGATAGGAATTAGATTGATAAATTAACATGATTTGTATTTTTTTTGTGAAAACAGTTTTCGAAAGATTTCATAAGGAAATGAAAAAATACCACTAGTTTAATTAAATGTAAATATATAAATTAGATTGGCTTAAAATACCGTTATTTATAAATTGTATTTGTCTTGTTTCGTATTGTACACTTTTATTGGTGTGCAGTAAAGTATTATTGTATTGTGTTGTGTTCGCTCAACGAGTTACTTTTATAGTTTGAAAGGTTGCTTAATTACAAGACTTTTTCTTTATCAGTTATGTCTTGGATGTTGTGTCAATGTCTCAAGAGTACAAGTACTGTCTGTACAAAAGACATTGCACATAGAGTTTTGCACAAAAGACATTAATCAAATAAATGATCTCTCTCTCTCTCTCTCTCTCTCTCTCTCTCTCTCTCTGTGTGTAAAATAATAATTATAAATGGATTTGGAGTTCAAACCGAGTGTTAATTAGTAGGTAAGGTAGAAATATAGCTACTAATATTCAGCTATATTTCTACGAATTGGTGACCCCTGTTGAAAAGGACAGTTGTAATGTAAATACATATAAAGTTCAACAATATTACTTTTTCACAAATATTACTTATGTTGTAACTAATACGATTTGCGATGTCTTTAGACATCTTGTCTTGTCGATGTTCGAAATGCTTGCTTAATCGACGGTATTACTTTGCTCTCATCAGCTGCGTTAGTTGCTTCGACTTGTGTTTGCCCGCAAATTAAGGTGATTTCAGGTGACTCGCCATATCATCGTTTACTTGAAGAGTACCCTGATATTATACGACCTATGGGAAATCCTATGGAGCGGAAATGCAAACACCACTCAGCATTTTATTAAGACGACACCGGGCCCGCCCGTGTTTTTTCGCCCAAGGCCTTTGGCGCCTGATCGCCTTAAGATCTCCAAGCTGGAGTTTGAGGATATGGTGCGTGCAGGTATTGCACGACGGTCGGAGAGACCTTGGTCGTCCCGGTTGCACTTAGTGCCAAAAAGGATAATAGCTGTCGTCCGTGCGGCGATTATCGTGCGCTTAATGCGCGTACAATTCCGGACAGATACCAGTGCGATATATTGCTAACTTTTCGCACAACCTTTTTGGCTGCAAGGTTTTCAGCAAGCTAGACTTAGTGCGCGCATATCATCAAATTCCCGTAGCATCTGAGGACGTGCCAAAGACAGCAATCACGACTCCCTTCGGGCTATTCGAGTTCCCCTTCATGAGTTTTGGTTTGCGCACTGCTGCGCAGACATTTCAAAGGTTCATGGACGGAGTCCTTAGGGGTCTGGATTTCTGTTTTCCTTTTATCGATGACGTTTTAGTAGCCTCTACTGATGAAGAAGAACATCAAACGCATTTACGCGCGGTTTTTGAGCGATTTAATGAACATGGTATTTTGCCTAACGTCAACAAATGAGTATTTGCTGTCCCTCAAATAGAATTTCTTGGATACACGGAGTCTTCAGAAGGCACTAAGCCTATTGAAGACAGGGTAAAGGCAATCCGATTTTTTTCCCGACCTAAACAATTAAGGACTTGAGACGGTTCTTAGGTGCACTTCATTTTTATAGGCGATTTATTCCCGGCGCAGCTAAATGCCAGGCTCCTCTACATGCTCTGTTAGGTGGGCAAAACGTGAAGAGCAATAGCCCAGTTCATTGGACTCCTGTTTTAGACGAAGCCTTTAATTTTTGTAAGTCTAGTATTGCAGATGCTACTCTTCTGGCGCATCCGAACTCTACTGCCTCTTTGGCCATTGTGACAGATGCATCTGATTTTGCAATCGGTTCGGCTATACAGCAGAAGGTTAACGGTCATTGGCAACCACTAGGTTTTTTCTGTCGCAAGTTAACACCTGCGCAGATGAAGTATAGCGCGTATGACCGTGAGCTTTTAGCTATTTACGAATCTGTAAAATATTTTAGGGATATGATTGAATTAAAACCTTTTGTTCATACTCACTGACCATAAACCTATTATTTCGGCTTTTAAGAAATCATCTGATACGTGCTCTCCACGACAATTTAGGTATCTGGATCTTATCTCCCAATCTTCTACCGATATTCGGTACATATCTGGCGAGGAAAATGTTGTTGCTGACTCGCTTTCTACGGCTGACGCCAGCACTAATGAGCTTGACTTACACGCATTGACATTGTCCCAGGTTTCTGATCAAGAACTTCAAAATTTGCTCAAAAATGGTTCCTCCCTTAAATTGAAAAAATATCTTTTGGATCAGCAGACTTTTTTGTGACGTTTCCGAGCCGATCCAACGTCCTTTTATTACTTCCAAATTCTGAAAGTCACTTTTTAGTTCTCTTCATGGACTCAGCCACCCTAGTGCTAGAAACTCCATCAAATTAATAACTGATCGATACGTGTGGCCAGGAATTAAAAAGGATTGTAGAGAATGGGCACGTACTTGTATATCGTGTCAAAAATCAAAAATATCACGGCACGTTCACGCTCCAATCCATCATGGATTTAAGCCACCTTCACGTAGATTTTCGCATGTCCATGTAGACTTAATCGGACCTTTACCGGTGTCCAATGGTTATAGATATTGTCTTACCGCTGTGGACAGGTTTATCCGTTGGCCGGAAGCCGTACCTTTATATGATATTTCAGATGAGTGTTCCCAACCAGCAAAATCAGGTCGTATAAGCATCCTGACAACGTTTCTGCGTGAATATCTAGTCGTGGCATGTAGTCGTATAACAGTCGAGTCCTAGTTTATACGACGGGGTTTGGGCACAGTTATATTGCAATTAAGTCGAGTAAAAGTCAATCGAAACAGGACTTATAGAACAGGTATGTTGTGTAGAAGTGATATAACAGTCGTGCTATTACTGATTTTGCACCATAGTGGTCTCTTTCACGACGATTACTCGACTTAATAGCCGACTTACTGTTATACGAATTTATCATTAAGCGATTATTTAGTTCTATAGCGGAGTTGGGGCAGCCTTTATACGACCTTTTCCATATTTTGAACTCATAAAGAAGAATATATAATATCGAGGTAACTAAAGTGTAGTTTTCCTAAGACTTGTCAAATATTCGAAAATTATGCCAGGGTGTGTTTATAGAAATAGTACTGGGTAGTTCCCTGCAAATTTATTTTAGTGACAAATCATATACTAATTGGTATATACATTTGATTTTCATGCCTTTTTGAAGGATTTATCCCTATCAGATTATTCCATTAAGGGGGCGAGCTGGTAGTTAGTTAGTGATGTTTTGATATTCTATGTATGTTTTTTAATCGTCTTGTAATAGAATAATTTTCTACATATTTATTTGGTTATGCACGTGTTAATTTTGTTAGTTTTCTTCTGTTTTTATGTTGTACATCTGAGTATAGCAGTGTACAGTCAAACACAAAAGTGTTCATCAGATTATTGATATTATGTGCCAAGTACAGACAAGTACAGAAGTGTTTAGGCATATGTGTAATAGATTAAGGGGGCGTATATTAAGTTTAATCGTATTACACATGACATGCTTGTTATAGAGTTAATACACACTGTTCTTGTGACAGACTTCATACAAGTCGGACCCAAAATATTTATGAAACCAAATTAAAGCACTACCAGCTCACTGCCACTCTAGCTGATGTTATTATTGTGTATTTTCCTTTATATACGATACAAGTAGAAGAAACCTCCTTTTCGTACTCTACGATGCTTACCATCATAGTAATCTGAATCTGTGGTAGCTGAAAAACAGTACAGTAAAAAGTGAGAGAGGCTATTTTTATATCACTGAATAGATAAATACTCTTTCGGGTGTTTTGTTTAAATGCATGTTTCTTTTTCCGCCAATCACGCTTAAATGGATCGATTTTAATATTTTTTATGACAATATAGCCTATTTAGGAAAGATAAATGGACATTTACGAAAGGCTATTGAAATTATTCATCTATTTTATGTGTAACTTACTCTTACTTCTTGTTGGTTTCGTTCTTCGTGTGGTGGTGTCATCTGAAAAATACAGTGCAAAGATGATTCAAATGTGGGACGTGACCTCCAAGAGGAAGCGACGCTATCCAACGGTGCTTGCCGAAGAAAACTAAATCATAATAATATGTATACTAAACTTAAGCTTCAGTCGTAAAAGGAATCTACTTTTCGGGCTCTATGATGCTTACCGTCATAATAGTCTGAATCTGTGGTAGCTGAAAAACAGATCAGTAAAAAGTGAGAGACTATTTGGAGATCACTGGATATAAATATTATTTTTGATGTTTTGACCATATGAATGTTTTCTTTATCCATCGATCACGCCTAAACGGACCGATTTCAATTATTTTTGGGACATGGGTATTTGGATATTCCCACCAATTTTTACATTACTACGGAAATGCGGAAAAAATAAATTACTTATGACATTTTCTTCTACGCGGATCTACCAGGCGACGTCATTTACGGTACAGTCCCGTCACATTTAATCGAATGTTTTTCAAACTAGTTAACTTAGCAAAGAAAAATGGACATTAATGAAAAGTTTTTGAAAAGTTCCCAATCTGTAATGTATAACTTATATTTACTTCGTGTTGATTTCGTTCTTCCTGTGGTGGTGTCATCTGAAAAATACAGTGCAAAGATTTTCAAAAGTGGGACGTGACCACCAAGGGGAAGCGACGGTATTCAATTGAAGGTGCCAAAAAAACCCAACTGATAATATATATACTATAGCCTTATTTGATTTTTTGATTTTGATATCTTTATTTCGTATTGAAAATTACATTACATTTCACATGTTAAATAAAATAGAAAGAATTCACAATAAGATCGTCAGTGCAGTTATATAAAATTAGAAAATAATAAACAAAAAAATAAGAGAAAAATGTCACAATTAAAAATATAACACAATAATATTATGATCTAGGATATCCTAGGCAATATAATGTCAAAAGTTATAAGTACAAAATAATAATCTAGGTACCTGCTCAAAGCAGGTACAGTTAGTAAACAATAAAATTTAATATCAATTAAATGTCAAATCAAGAAAATTATTTAATATACACAATAATTATTTAATGTCCATATATTCTGAAACAGAATATAGGGTTTTCGATAGCAAAAGGTTCTTTAATTGGCGCTCAAATATTTGATCTGACGGCTCGTTTCTGAGGCTGGCGGGTAGACGTTCATAGAACGACGGGCCTACTACGCGCGGGTTCTTGTCGAGTAGCGCCAGCCGCCGCGGCACGGGCAGTAATCGCCCCGTCTGCCGGGTTATTCTATTCGGAATATTGGCGCGCTTAAACATATGTATATTCCGGCGCGTGTACAGTATAATTTCGTAAACGTACAGAGAGTAATGCGTCATCAATTTATATTGTTTAAAGAGCTCTCTGCACGAGTGCCTCGGATTTACGTTTGCTATCACGCGTAGTGCTTTTTTTGCAAGATAAACACTCGGTCAGAATCTGTTGAGTTACCCCACAAGATGATACCGTATGCCATGAGTGAATAAAAATAGGCGTAGTAAATTTGAAGTAGTGCTTCACTGGACACAACCGGCTTCAATTTACGCAATGCAAATATTGCACTGCCAAGCCTTTCACACAATTTATCAATATGTGATTTCCAATTAAGCCTACTGTCAATAGTAAACCCGAGGAATTTGCACGAATCACAACACGGTATCGGAATCTGTACCAGTGGAATGTGTGTGTGTCTTGCTGTGAAAAGCATCACATTTGATTTACTGACATTAAGGATGAGACCGTTCGCTGAAAACCACTTGTGAAGTTGGTCGCATGTATGTTCTATTTTTTCCTCAAGTTGTGCGTATGTGTGTGCCTTCACTACCACAGTGGTGTCATCAGCGAACAGTACCATCATGCCTTCAGCAACGGAGGTAGGGAGGTCGTTGATGAACATCAGAAATAGGGTATTTCCTAGTGCCGAACCTTGAGGTATCCCTAGTTCTAGCGTACCTACCTCAGATCTCACTTTCTTACCCTCAATTTTGACATCAACCGTTTGCTGTCTATCTTTAAGGAATGATGCAAATAGCCGATGAGCATTATTTTTGACTCCGTATTGCCCTATCTTCTCTAACAATAACTCATGGCTAATTACATCAAACGCTTTTGATAAGTCGCAGAATACCCCCGCTGTCTCGTCCTTAACATCCAGTGCTGTCGTTATGCAATCGTATATTGTGTACGCTGCTGCTGTGGTCGACCTATCTTGCCTATAAGCGAATTGGTTGTCGGCCAGTAGGTTGTTCGTTTCGAGATGTTTCATTAGTCGCTTTGACAAAATTGATTCAATAATTTTCGAGATATTAGGCACAATTGTTATGGGTCTATAATTATCGACAGCAGTTTTTTCACCTTTTCCCTTATACACTGGACACACTCGTGTGCTTTTTAATACGGCAGGGTACTCACCGAGGGAGAACATAGTGTTTATTAGTTCGATAAGTAATCCCGCAATAACCGGCCAGATACACAAGAGTATGTTCAGGGATATATCGTATATATCTAAGGTCTCGCGTATCTTCAGCATTGATTTGAGTATGCGATTTAGGTCTGTGAGTGTCACTGTAGGTAAGATGAATTCAGGAATGTTTGTGTTCTGTAAATGATGTGTCAGATATTGTACAGAGTCCGATTTGTTTATTTTTAATTTACATTTTGAAGCTACAGTGAGAAAGTGTTGGTTTAGTTGTTCTGGTACTTGGCGGGCAGGTACTTTATTACCATTTCTGTCCTTCAAAGAGATAGCTTGAGCCACAGGTTTTGTGGACACTTCCTCGTTTACCACGCGCCACATCTCTTTCGAAGGGTTTTTACTGTCTACTATGCGCTTATCAAAATATTCTCGGCGGGCAGCCAAAGTTTCCGATTTAATGCGATCGGCATGATAGTTTATACATTCCGTTAGTTTCTCGATTTCGGGATATTGACGTTTCATTTCTGTCAAATCATTATAGTTTAAAATAAGATTTGAAAGACTGTCGGTTAACCAGGGTTTTTTTTTGTTTTTCTTCAATATTTTTTTAATCGGGAAATGAATGTCAATATAATACCTAAGCTATTAAATAATTTTATAAATTTGTCATTAATAGTAATCATGTCATCAAAAATAAAGTTCCAATTATAATTATCTATGTCAATATAAAATGTCGAAAGAGATTCGTCCGTGAACAACCTTCTCTCGATGAATGGCTCCGGTTCTCCTACAAGAGATGGCTCGGTGGTCAGTGTGAACAACTGTGCATCGTGGTCGCTGATGGCGGTTCGCAGCGTCACGGCTACGACGCCAGCGCCGCGCGGCGCCATCCCGCAGTGGATACTACTCGAGCTTGCGTGGACACACGGGTCGGAAACGCAACACAATTTTTACACATGTAGCTTCCTAAGGTCTCGTCAACCCGCCGCCTCATGACGTTGTCAGACAAATAATCAACGTTATGGTCACCAACCAAAATGAACTTTTTGTTTTCGTCGGTAAGCCTACTTAATAATATATCTAAATTATTCAAATAAATTTCAAAGTCACCGCTCCCAGTGCGATATAAAACAATAACAATTAAATTTATTTTACAGACTTCGACTGCAGTAAATTCAAAATGGAATTCGAGCGCAAGGTTTTGTAGGTCATTGCGCTGGCGATAAGAAATATCGGCCCGTGTGTACAGCGCCACTCCGCCGTGAGCTATGCGCCCGCGGCAGTAGCTATTTGCCAGCTGATACCCACATAACCTCACTCGCTCGATCTCGTGTTTTTTACACCAAGTCTCACTGCAGGCGAGAACATCAGGTTTCTCAGAGTGTAATAATACGTCTAACAATGCAGTTTTGCCACATAAGGAACGAACATTTTGATGAATTATTTTAAAACAACTATGTGGAGTTAGTGCGGTTTTAATGTTGTCAGTGTCCCCGGGCGTTGCAAGTTTTTTGGAGTGACAAAATTAAATTTCCTAATCGACACGTTATCGGGCCAATGCCGAGTGTCCTTCACCAAGCTAACCTTATTAGCAGGGACATCTAGCTTGAAGGATGAGTACTCGCCTCTGGTAACTACGAGACGCTCACACTGCACGTTCTCCGCGTTCAGCACCGACTTGACGTGTTGAAGGACGTCTTCTGCGGTGGTGTCTTTTCTCAGGTTGAATATATGCAGACTGACGTGGTGCGGTGCGGCTGCTTGAAGACCCCGATGACTGCGTGGGGCTCCAGACACCGATGGCACTTTCGAGGCAGAATGTTGACCAGGAGTGGGCAATACGGGGACATCGGCGGTGCCTTCACACAGATTTCTAGGGCTGACTGGCTGCTGATTTATGATAACTGGCTTTTGATGTCCATTGAGAGAACCAGAGTCGCCGCGGTCCGATGCAGGCGCATCACGACGAGGGCGGCCACGGCGGGACTTAGGCGCCGATCCAGCTGTCTCCTGCAGCACTCCCCTTGTTCCTGTGTTGGACTTTGGCTTTGGAGCGTCTACGTTAGCACTCCCTACGACCGATTCTGGGAAAGCAGTGTCCGGTGAGACAGTGTGAACATCATTTCCTTCAGTCAGAGTATCACCCATGTACTGAAGTCCTTGGGGTCCGGACTCATTCAGTGGGACAGTTTTTGTGAAGTGAAGTTTATGGGGAATTTCGGTCAGTGGTCGTTCGTTAGAGCCAGGTATTAATTTTATAATTTTTACAAGTTCCCCAATTAGATTTTTTTGTGAGGACAAGTCTTGTTGTTGTTGCACCATTAAATTATAGCAGCTATTCAGCTTTACTTTCATTACTTTTAATTCTCCTTCCAGATTTGAAATAACGTCCACTAACCTTTTGTCCAGCTCTTCCTTTCCACTTATTTTGGATTTTGCTGGTGCCATGTTTATTATTTATATCTCACAATCACAAATAATAGAAATTGTTTATAATAGGTAGGTTTAAAATACTGAATATAGTTTAAACACAATAAATAATTAATTCAATTACGGAGCGGTTTAACTTTTAAAACGGTTAAACTTAAGCTTCGTCGTCGTAAAAATAAGAACTTATTTCAATACTAATACTTACACAATACAAGTACCTAAAAGGAACTTATTTTTCAGACTCTACGATGCTTACCATCATAGTAATCTGAATCTGTGGTAGCTGAAAACCAGTACAGTAAAAAATGAGATAGGCTATTTGGATATCACTGAATAGATAAATACTCTTTCGGGTATTTTGTTTATATGCATGTTTCTTTTTCCGTCAATCACGCTTAAAAGGATCGATTTTAATATTTTTTATGACATTAATAGCCTATTTAGGAAAGAAAAATGGACATTTACGAAAGGTTATTGAAATGATTCATTTATTTTATCTGTAACTTACTTTTACTTCTTGTTGGTTTCGTTCTTCGTGTCGTGGTGTCATCTGAAAAATACAGTGCAAAGATGATTCAAATGTGGGACGTGACCTCCAAGGGGAAGCGATGATATTCAATTGAAGGTGCCAAAAAACCCAACTGATAATATATATACTAGACTTAAGCTTCGTCGTCGTAAAAATAAGAACTTATTTAAATACTAATACTTACACAATACAAGTACCTAAAAGGAACTTATTTTTCGGACTCTACGATGCTTACCATCATAGTAATCTGAATCTGTGGTAGCTGAAAAACAGTACAGTAAAAAGTGAGATAGGCTATTTGGATATCACTGAATAGATAAATACTCTTTCGGGGGTTTTTGTTTACTTGCATGTTTCTTTTTCCGTAAATCACACTTAAATGGATAGATTTTAATATTTTTTATGACATTATAGCCTATTTAGGAAAGATAAATGGACATTTACGAAAGGTTATTGAAATGATTCATTTATTTTATCTGTAACTTACTTTTACTTCTTGTTGGTTTCGTTCTTCGTGTGGTAGTGTCATCTGAAAAATACAGTGCAAAGATGATTCAAATGTGGGACGTGACCTCCAAGAGGAAGCGACGCTATCCAACGGTACTTGCCGAAGAAAACTAAATCATAATAATATGTATACTAAACTTAAGCTTCAGACGTAAAAGGAATCTACTTTTCAGGCTCTACGATGCTTACCATCATAATAGTCTGAATCTGTGGTAGCTGAAAAACAGAACAGTAAAAAGTGAGATAGGCTATTTGGAGATTACTGAATCGATAATGTATTATTTTGAATGTTTTGTTTTATGCCCCCTCGTGATTTTGAGTTTTAAGTGATAATTATAATAATTTATGTAAAAAAAAAACCCGACCAAATAAATTGATCAGCAAGCGCCATTAAGCACCCTCGTTTCACTTACACAACCAGTATGCGACATACAGTCTTGTTTGAATAAAAACTTACTTATATTACTCGACTAGTTACCGCCATGATGCAAGCTTTAGGGTTCTTAGTAAAAAAGACAAAAGCACTCTAATTTGTTTTGTGTAAGATTGTAGATGTGCATATCATTATTTCACAAGTCAATGTGTATTTATTTAAGTAGGTCTATAATGACCGCCAATACTGCTGTCTAAAAGTCACAGTAATATTATTTTAAGAGTTATAGACAAGTAATAGTAATATTTTTAAATTTTAATAAAGCGTATAGTTGAATACAAGAGATATACAACTACTTTTATAATAAATAATGAGTCGCATAGTTATAGCTAAACAGGCTTCGCTGAATATTTACTGTTGTGTGTCGTATAAGCAACTTCTACATCATTAGTTGTTCTATAGAGATCATTATATAATTCATTACTCGTTATTCTAATAATCGTAAGATAAAAAACATTTAAATCCCTTTTAAACCAGAGTATTTTGTATATAGGTTGCAATTGCGCTGACAACATGACTAGTCGTATAATGGCATTATCAAAAACGTATACACTACTTCTAGTTGCGAAAAACACATATAATAAACAGCTACAGCATCAATTAGCTGTATAAAAGTAATCTCGTGATTGCTACAGTGCTGTAACATAATTATCGCATTACGAGGTTGTGTAAACGTTTATTTGACATGACTATTTGACTAAATTGCTGTATAAGCCATATTGTAATATAATCAGCTTCTATACGACATGCTGTCGCGACGACTACCGTAACATGACTTTTTTCCGACTAAATAGATATATAAGGCTGGCTTATACGACACTTTTGCTGGTTGGGTTGCTAAGGCTTTCATTTTTATTTGGGGTTCGCGTTTTGGTTGCCCGCAGTACGTCACCACTGATCGTATGATTACCGGATCCTGGCACTTGCGTACCACAGCGCACCATCCGGCAGCTACCTAATGGTTTAGTAGAACGGTTTCATCGTCAGCTTAAGGCTGCCATAATGTGCCACGCAGATGAATGTTGGACAGAAACTCTTCCTTTAGTGCTTTTCGGAATACGTAGTGCGTGGAAGGAGGATTTGTCTGCTTCAGCCGCTGAATTGGTATACGGAGAACCGCTTAGACTGCCCAGTGATTTATTGCCGCCGGTTGGTGATCAACAGACAAACTACACTGATTTCCTTTCACGTTTGCGACATCATATGAAGAAACTTCAACCAGCGGCTGTGGTACGTCATGGTTCTAACAAGATATTTGTACATAAAGACTTGACGAGCGCTACACACGTGTTCGTTCGCCAAGATTTGGTGAGAAGGTCACTTCAGCTGCCTTATACCGGTCCTTATAGAGTAGTTGAAAGGTCGGAAAAATATTTTAAGATTGATGTAGCCGGGAACTCAGTTTCAATATCCATTGATAGGTTGCTGCTATAACGCCAATCGTTCCTCCCGAACCTAGAGTAACACTACTGGTCGGTGTGTGCGTTTCCCTGATTTCTATCGACCCTAAAGGTCTCGGGGGGGCTGATGTGGCGACCTTTTTATAGTTTGAAAGATTGCTTAATTACATCTTAATTATAAGACTTTTTCTTTATCAGATGTCATGGATATTGTGTCAATGTATTTTGTACTGTCTGTGTAAAATAATAATTATAAATGGATTTCGAGTTCAAACCGAGTGTTAATTAGTAGGTAGAATATTAGTAGCTATATTTCTACAACTCCTTATTATTCAAAAACACTACTAGCTTTAAATAAGTCACCTACTTGTAGTTTTTGTTGACCTTGTTTTCTTTGTCCGTGATGTTGTTGACATTGTTGTCGGTTCAGCTAAAAAACAACCGTATAACAAGCGTTTCAAATATACAGATACAAATCCTAAAGTAATAATAATAATAATAATATATTTATTTGCATAAACATGTTAAGTACAATGTAGATGGTCATTATAACAATTATAATTGTTTGTTTCACATCATTGACGTAATAATTACATAGACACACAATCAGACGGAAAAAATGGCACCCTCCCAAGTAATGCAAAATCACAAATCGCATTAGTTGGGCCATCAGTCTCGTTTAGACCATGACACGTGACGGATCTCAAAAATGACTAAATGTTTAGTGAAAATCTGCAGAAATAACAGCTATAAAATAAAGAATAAGGACGGAATATTCTTATTTACGTGAGTTCCATTGATTAATAAGCGAATCCTACGTAAAATCATAGCATTATATTAGATTAGAATTATTAACTTTGTCCCTACAAAATGCACCTCATCACAGAACAAAAATCTAAGGAGTCGCTATAGTTTTATATTTCATTAATAAATAAAGGAGTGCAATAAATAATTATCCTATTTTTTTTATTTAAGATTCCCACGCGATCTTCAACCACTTGAAAAATTTAGGTCACGGAGAGACGCGAGGAATAATTTAAGCCAAATAATTCGTCTCTCGTGTGTTCGGCACAATCATATATGTTTTTATTACTATGTCAATCAAAAGAAGCGTAAAATGGTCATATATTAATAAAAAAAAATTGCTCTGTTATTATTGTTTTATTTTGTCAGAGAGTCTAGAAACGTCAGTTAAAACCTTTGAACACCAAGAATACCTAAAGGCGACACGTGCTGCAGTGCATACGCCACCGACAAATAAAATCAAACTTTAAAGGGTTAATAATAATGTCAATATTTTGCACTTGTTTGTTTTGCAAAGTGTATAACCGACTACCAAGTACCATTAGAGATAAGGAGGATATCCTAGAATTTAGGTTAGCTTCAAAAAGATTATTGCTGGAGAAGGCCTATTATTCTGTAATCGAATATCTAAACGATAAACAAGGTGCCTATTAGTACGAAAATGTGATTTTGTTAATTTAAGTTTTATTTGGAAATATTGCATACCCTAGCACTGCAGCAGGGTCCATGTTTGAAACTTTAATCATTTTAAGATCTACTGTATTAACAACATGTGTGCAATAAATAACTTTGACTTTGACTTTGACTTTGTCTTACTCTCATTTCACATAGTATTAGAACAAGATGAGTTGAGAAATAATGTCATTATTACTGATCCCTTCTATGCAGTGTCGGGACCCTTTTATGCAGTTGATAAATAAAAACGTAACTTATTTTTTTATTAACAATTCACGAGTTTGTTTAGTTCAAACAACAAATATATTTTAATACCTAAATAAAATAATAATGAAAATATTTTTAGTATGTAAAAATATTAAAATCTGCTCCATTCGTGCCATATTCCAAGTTTGACAAGAGACATAAGTCAGAATACGCTAAAAACGCTAATTTACACGAAAATTATTTGTGGTAATAAGTACGTAAGCCAATTTGACATTTAAACGTTTGAGCAATGAGTTCTTTTGTACGAAGTAATTATGTTGTTGTAAATTATAAATAAGCGTTATTGGCATCTACTTGAACATGACGACGGTGCCACTTTTTTTGTCATTTTTGTTCGGGTCTGTGACTCTATTATAATAATACCTCAATGTTTCACATGTTTAACCGATTATGGCATGCAAATTATACATTTTCACAATTATTTATTACATTAGGTACGCTTGCATATTATACCAATAACAATAATAGAATTGATATTTCAGATAAAAAATAAAATAAGGATAATGTCAAGTTATTCTTATAATTCTACGGTCTATCTATTTAACACTATATTACTATTCACCTTTCATACATATATTATTTATATTATTCAAGTTCATTATTACATCAACAAATGTCTATCAAATTATTACTCATTACATTCAAAAAATTCTCTTATCGTATAAAATCATTTTTCTATCAACCATTTCCTTAGCTTTGCCATTGCTTTCTTGTGGTATCTTGTTATATACAATAATACTCATGACATTACTGTTGTTTTTATGCAATGCAGTTGAGTATGGAGGCATTTTTAACTTGTATTTATCTCTTTCCCTAAGCCTTTCGTTCGATTTTTAGCAGGGTAAATGAAGATGATTTTTTCCGCACATGTGATGCTACCTCAAGGACATATAACGCAGTCAATGTTAGCAGCCCTAGTTTTTGGAAAAATGGTCTGCAAGACACTCTAGGCCCTATTCCACAAATCGCTCTTAAACATTTATTTTGTATTATAAAAGCCTTGTTTATGTCTGTTGAATTGCCCCATATTAATAAACCATATCTTAAAACTGATGTTACGTAGCCATGGTATGCAAGCAGAGCATTTTTTTCTCCTGCAACCAGTCTCAATTGCTTTAGAGCGTAAACAAATCGTTTCAACTTATTACAGGTTACTTTTATATGCGGCTTCCAGGAGCAGTGTTGGTCTAACGTAATACCTAAAAAATTGGTTTCATTCACCTGTGTAAGTACATGGTGTTGACATAGTATCCTAAGGTCCAGCTTATGCATTTTGTGGTTCAAAAACTGAATATAACACGTCTTTGTCACATTAACATGTAAATTATTTTTATTTAGCCACGCGTCTATAGACTCTATAGTATCGTTAATTTTACGCTCGTATGTGGGTGTCTTATCTTTATTTGGTATGATGACGGCTATATCGTCTGCAAATAGCGACATAGGGTATGGTATCTCTTTTGGAAGGTCATTGATATATATCAAAAACAATAGCGGGCCCAGAACACTCCCTTGTGGGACTCCACATTTATTATGTCTATAACCTGAGCAGTAGGTCAAATTTTCGTTGTTTTTCCCTATTCTATCTATTTGCACACACTGCAGACGATTTCTTAAGTAGCTATCTACCCACTCCAGAGCATTTCCTCTGATGCCATAATTCTCACATTTACGGAGTAGTATTTTATGGTCAACAAAGTCAAACAAAGTAATAAAATTGTC
Organism: Apotomis turbidana; assembly: GCA_905147355.2. Taxonomy (NCBI): domain Eukaryota; kingdom Metazoa; phylum Arthropoda; class Insecta; order Lepidoptera; family Tortricidae; genus Apotomis; species Apotomis turbidana. Next base: position 9,825,670 of record LR990305.1, on the reverse strand, counting down.
CCGCAATTATAAACATAGCTTGGACTAATCATAGCAAAACAAGAATTAAGAGAGAATTAATTCCGAGCTCGCACGATTTAATTCCGCCATCCCCGTTTCACCATCGGACAACCAAGCGAGGGAAGCGATTTCACCTTTATGTTGTCAGTTTACCACTTATTCGCACAAAGCGATTTGCTTCTTCATTTCTAATGCGAATGGAACTCGCTCCCATCGTGTGTATTTCCAAAAAAATATAATTTAGGTATCTTCAAGGTAAGAGTGATAAGGCTATTACTGAACCGGCGAGCTACATCCTCGACCCCGTAGACACCCTCCATCAGGTGATACTGAGGTCAGTCGTCGGTCAGTTTGTGAATAAAAAAAAAATGTGTATTTTATGTCCAGATGTTCGAATGTTCAGATGTCCAGTTGTCCAGATTTCCGGCTATTCTCGCATACAGGTCCTCTTTCTTAACGAAATCTCATTCATTCATTCATTCTCATTCATTTTCGATTCATTTAGTGAGTAGGTTTGTTATTTAAATCGTTTCTTTTTGTATATTCCGTTTTTCGAAAGATTTTCTAGCTAAGATAGCTTTAAATAGGTTACCTACTTGTAGTTTCATTTGTGCTTGTTTTCGTTGTCTGTGACGTTGTTGTAACTGTTGTCGATTCAGCTAAAAAAAAACAATTGTATAATGACAGTTTCAAATATTTATTTATTTAATATTTATTTCACAAACGAAATTTTCAAAAAGCGGACATAAGTCCTACGCTGTGCTATGAGGCATTCTCTGCCAGTCAACCTTAGGGCAAAGCAGCAATAGGTATATACAAATCCCAAAGTAATCAAATTGATAAGTGCACGGTTCATGCGATACAGCCTGGTGACAGACAGACAGCCAGACAGACAGACAGTGGACGCTTTGTAATAGGGTCCCGTTTATATTACCCTTAGGGTACAGAACCCTAAAAATTAGTGTTTCAGATAGGTAACCAAATGTTTTATTTATTCAAACTTACATGACCAGATGCACGCAGTAGCTTTGATTTCCATGTTAGTGCCCTTTAATATGCCACTTACCTATAAACAACAGTAAATACGAAAACCACTAAACACAATGTAAAAAAATGGGCAAGTACGAGCCCAACTCGCGCATTAAGGGTTCCGTACCATAATCTATAACAAGTTTGTTGTATGGGAGCCCCCCTTAAATATTTATTTTATTTTATTTTTAGTATTTGTTTTTATAGCGGCAATAGAAATACATCATCTGTGAAAATTTCAACTTTTCTAGCTATCACCGTTCTTGAGATACAGCCTGGTGATAGACGGACGGACGGACGGACAGCGAAGTCTCAGTAATAGGGTCCCGTTTTTACCCTTTGGGTACGGAACCCTAAAAACGGTAGGTAATGATTATAAAGAAGTGATGCATATGTTTGAGAAAAGCACTGCCCCTGACGAAGAACTCCATATGAGTTTGAAACATGTCGGGCCGTTCCTCGTAATACATAATTATTTTTTGTACGAAACCCTTGCTCCACACTATTCGCGAAGTTGGTCGAGGTTGGACGAATATGATAGTGTGGAGGGGCACTTTGCTGCGGAAACCCATACTTCGGACAACTTCGCTTCGGCTAACCTCAGTCAACTTGACGAGTAGTGTGGACCCCAGGAGCGACTGGCGTTGAACATTTTTAGGGTTCCGTAGTCAACTAGGAACCCTTATAGTTTCGCCATGTCCGTCTGAAAATTTTTTTTTCGGGTACCTCACGAACACTAAGGCGGGGGTGATTTTTTTTTCGTTTCAACACTAGTGTGTGGGGTGTCGTTGAAAATAATAGGGGCCTCCAAACATTATTTTTTGATAAAGTCAGTAGTTTTGTAAATATTCGCTCCGAAAATAAAAAAAAATAGCGTCCCCCCCCCTCCTCTAACTTTTCAACCACGGGTCAAAAAATTATAGAAAAAATCATTAATATGAGGCCTTGTAAGTACTTTCAATAAAAACAATATTGAACAAAATCGGTGGAGCCGTCTTTGAGTTATCGCAAAATTTCATAATTTTCTTAAAAGGACGTAAGTTGACTTCCAGAAAGTAATAAGTAATTACAGTTACTTTGGCGTTTACGACCTTTTTATAGAGTTTGAAATCTTTCTCGTAACTTAAGTCTATTGTGAACGATGAGCAACTACGGAACCCTACACTGAGCGTGGCCCGACATACTCTTGGCCGGTTTTTTTTTCCTTATAATTATTTTGTTTTCATCAAGCGGCAACTAATCAGTGACGTAGAAAGTCTCACCGGCCAGTGATACTTTATTTTCTCAAATCATGGGTAAACCATGGTCCCTTCTAAATTGAGGTTCAATTTTCGTCCACGCTGCCGGCTACTGTTGGCTGCTCCTGAGGCGCGAACCATAGCGCGGAAAAACTCTCCTCTAGTTCGAGCCTTACGAGAATATATATAGGTACTAACGTAAAAAGAAACGAGAGCGACACTTATGTGCAGCAACAAAACTCGCGGCTATGTGTGCGTGTCGAGGGGCGAGCGCGGGCGAGTGCGGCGCGCGGTGGTGAAGAGCATTCACGTGAATGCCTTGTCGAAGGAGTTGGCATTACAAGGTCATCGACGCCCGAGTTACACCGATAGGCCGCTGTCGCGCCTCTGGCCATACCTTGTTTTCTTATACCATAGGGTAAATTCAAATTCCTTACTACAATCTCTAATTTTCCCGGAGGTAGTAATATGGGATTCTCTGTGTAGTACACGTCTCCTCCAGCCCATATTAGATTGTGTTTCTGCTCGTCGCCATTTCCATGTTGTAATGTAATCCATTTCACGTCTACGAGGTCCCTTGGTTCACTCACGTCTATTATTATGTACGTCGGCCCTGTAATATAAATATTAATTACTAGAAGCAAATCGTTTATTTTTCCTTCCCTTTCGTTTCATAAACTAATTTAAAAATTACAATACAAGAGATTAAAAACGAATATTATTGGCATACAAATAAAACTTAATAGGAAAGAAATTAACACGTTCGCTGTCCCAGTTTGACATGTGAACCTTATGTCTCTGTAATAGAGGCTTGCCGTGACCCCACATATGGGACACGCATGGACAGTGAACGTGTAAAGACTTATGAGGTCCTTTTAAAATAATTATTGTTTTAGACATTTTTCTCTATGATCAATCAGGTTTCTTAGCATATTACTGATGTTACTACCTAGAACAGGGCTATTGGTATTTATTGGTATTATATGTAAAACCTACAGTTTGAATTTTCCATTGATAATTTTTGTTTTAAATCCTATTCAAAATTGACAAAATTCATGCGGAAACTTACGTTTTTTTTTCAACTTATTTTCGACTGCATGCAATGAAAGCATGATATAGGTACCTATGTAACCTAGAACTATGGGGAAAAGTATTATTCGCTTCAAAAAGTTGGTTGAAATTATCAATAAGTATATTTGTCACATAGGTTCAAACCCTAGCAAAATGGCTGGGATCCGACGACAGTGCTGCCCTCCCGCATATCGACTGAATGTTCTTTTTAACAACAATTTATTGTATTGTAGCCACTTTATTGAATAAAAGTAAAAAAATAAAGAACAAAATATATATTTATTTGTCATAATATGAAAAAATATTTTTTTAAAGGAATAAGGCCTGTTAATAAAAGTAATGTCACTTACCACGAGGAGTCTTTAAGGTAGTATGCTCCAAGGAACTCTGTGGTTCTGTCGAGAAACCGAACTCAAACGTGAAGAGTACGTGAGTGTATATGACATTGGCGGAATAGTTGTACGTCCCGAAGGGGTACACCGACACGTCTACGTGTATAGCGTAGTGTCCGGGAATCGGGGCGACCATTCGGTAGGCCTGTAAACAAATGGAGACAGTAAAGTTAAGTTAAGGCATAAGGTATGACATTCCCGCACCTCTAGTTCAACTGACACGCGACTCTTTCTCGCTCGAGATATACTACCTATCTCTTTCAGTGGGCTTATGATAGTTGCTTTTATCAAATACATATACAAATAGTTTATTTGTTCAACACGGGTAAAAAAATTCATAGGCACAGATCTTATTTATAAAATAAAAGCTACAATCACCATGTTAGGCCGCAAGGCATACAAATTTTAGCTATAATGGACTGTTTCACCGCGTACAGTCAGCATCAAAGACAGACAAAAAATCATTTACTGTATAATATGCTTTGTCCGCTAAAAATTTAAACAATTTGGCTTTGAGTGTAGTTATATCCTCTATACTACTTATATGACTTGGAACATTGTTATAAATTTTTGGAGCCATACGAAGTACACTTATCACGCGATAAATAAGTGACAAAGCATCCGCCATGTTTGACAAGATGCCAGTGTGAGTTACAGAAGCTTTATCACTTATTTATCACGTGATAAACGCAACCATCATACGCCCGCTGTACAGCAATGCTATGTCGCGCGACAACAGTCGCGAAGCACAGGTTGTGCTAGACGGACAGCTACTGAGACTTTCTACATCACTGATTAGTTGCCACTTTGGGCTTGTCACAAATCACGTCAGGTTTTTTCGGCTACTTTTTGACCCCCTCTCACCCCTGGTGATATTTGGTGAGGTTCTTTGCTAATCCCCCCTCCCCCACTCTACCTAACGTTTATTTATTTTTTCGCCAAAATTTTCGTAAAATAGACTCGCTATTTAACAAGTGAAGATTTATTTTTAACGAAACCGAGAAAAAATATCGTTTTTTTTTATAGTTCGTTCACTGTAGAAAAATACACGTGAGGTCTTCTTACGAAAATATTTTTTTCTTCGGACGAATTTGACTTCCCTTCACATCTGAAAATAATCACCGCAGAACACTCTATCTGTGGTAGAGATTTCATGCTTGGAACCCGATGCGCACAAATATGTGTTCTTGCGGTATATGTACGTACGTTGAGATGGATGTGTGCGTGCCGCCGCACACAGATATGCAATATTAAACTAGCTACCGTACGAGATACATGTGTTTCCTTTGGATTAACCCCTAACTGGCCCCATATGTACTAAATGGCGACGACGAGGGAAGAAACCACAAGAATGAGTGCCTACGTTGGAACATTAGGATCATTTGATTACAAAAATCAAGAATGGGCGATTTTTTCCGGCAGACTAGAGATGTTTATAACCTTAAATGACATCGCGGTGCAGAAAAAAAGTGCAGTGTTGTTAACGAGTTTATCTGATGATACTTATCAGTTGGTTAGCAATCTGTTACATCCAAAGAAAATCGAAACTTCCACGTACGAGGAGTTGGTTTCAGTACTCAACGCGCATTTTACTCCGAAGAGATCGACTTTTGCCGATCGATGCATGTTCTACGATGCAGTAAAATTCGAGGGTGAAAGTGCACAACAATGGGCAGCATGGCTACGTGGATTAGCGGTACATTGTGCGTTCGGGACGGAGCTGAGTGTGTTATTACGCGACCGTTTTGTACTAGGGTTTAGATCGGGCCCTGAACGGGATCGGCTTTGTGAACAGGATTTATCGACGTTGACGTTCGCAAAGGCGTTAGAAATAGCTCAGCAGGCAGCTTGTGCTCGTAAAGCGCGAGCTAGCGAGTCTCCGGCGGTCATGGTGAAGGAAGAACCGCTTTTCAAAACTAGCATGAGGCACACTGGCACAGGCGGCGCGGGCGCACCACGCACCGCGAACCAGGCACAACACCGAAGGTCCGGGCCGTGTTCTGTATGTGGCTTGAAGAATCACTCGGCGGATACGTGTAAATATAAAAATTATCGTTGCAACAAGTGCAAAAACCGTGGCCATCTCCGTAAGGTTTGCAGTTTTAATGTGAATAGCTTGGATATATGTCCGGAGCAGCAAGAACAGAGTGAGCACGACTGTGAGGAATGCAAGCTATTTAATATGAGGTGCGTAAATAACCAGCCTATTTTAGTGACCATTGTGATTAACGGTTGTGAATTCAAAATGGAGCTCGATTCGGGCTCGGGTACGTGTGTCATGGCGGAACATATGTATGAACAATACTTTTCTAAATGTCCGTTACAGAAGTGTGATTTAAAGATTTGTTTTTATAATGGCCACAAAATCACGCCCGTAGGTTACTTTTCAGTACCAGTTACATTTAATAACTTGACAAAATCGATCATTTTCTATGTAGTAAAAAATGGAGGGGCCCCTCTTCTAGGGCGAAATTTTATGACCAATTTCGGTATTTCTTTTACTACGAATAATACGTGTAATAATCATAAGGTAGACGTAGTTAGTTCAAAAGATAGTGATGTTTTAAAGTTACTCAGTTGTTACAAAGATTTATTTAAAGATGAACTCGGTTGTTATAAGGGGTTAGAAATTAATTTACAATTAAAAGAAGGCGTACAACCACAGAATAGATAATAGTACAAGTACAGAAGGCACACTACTTTGATCTTTACAAAAGCCGCTTTTTTTAGCCGAAAAAATATGATTTATGGCCCTTCTAAAGTCGTCGTCCCCAGCGCAAGCCAAACGGAACGTTAAAGCTGCGTGCCAACGGTAAAAATTAATTGGCTCGCTTGCCGCGTCGCCGAGAGCGAGGGCTGTCAACGACTAAAAATAAAAATGTATTTCCCATTTATTCCTTGCATTCAATATATCTCTATATTATAGTAATATATTTATATTCTTCATACATTATATTTATTATTTCATTATTTAACTATAAAATAATCAATCTCAGAATTTGGACGAATTGAATCCACAACCAGGCCGCAAAACATTTTAGCTTTATTTTTAAACATTTTAATACGTATAAGATCAGATGTTGGTCACTTCGTAAGTGAAAGAGCAGTGAAGCTCGTTTTGATGCTTATAATGACAATGAAGTGACCAACATCTCTGTTCTCTTTGTTTAAGAGTAAACCTTATTTCGTTTAACCAGGCGGGGCGCACTCCGCGATTAACGTTTCCCGCTACAAGTACATGCCGGTGGCCTCATGCATGGTGCCTATTCAGTGGCTGCCAGGCACTGTCTCGGAACGCACGTACACGAAGTTCGCGCGCACGCTCTTCCGATTTATGTACGTCGCAAGTGAACGTTCCTCATTCATCTGTTGATACCAGTGTTATATTATAATATAAAGTGTTTAAATGAGTAAAAAGACAGCGAAAAGATATTGTATCGCAGCGGGTTGTAGGAACAATGATCGAAATTGGAATCACGCGTTTTTCGTTCTCCCAACACGTCCGAAGGATGCCGATAGGTAAGAAAATTAACATAATATATAATAAGTAGTTACTGAATAATAATAAAAACATAATGCAGGTGTATTTACTTCCATATTTAACACTGGTTACTCAGATCAATTTTAATTGTTAAGTAGGTACTTATGTAACTTTGAATTGATTATTTGCTGATATTTGTCAATTTAAATTCTAGTAAAATAAGTATGTCTACTACTAAATCAACAATCATAGAGGTTTTTATAATAATATTTGATATCAAGTTTGTAAAATTACTTGTAAGTAATGAATAAACGATTGAGTGATAGTTTGATAGGTAAGTATATAAAATATATAAATAAAGAGTTAAAAGAAATGTATTGGAAGAGATCCCTAATAGGGATAAGTTCGCCTTTATACATGTTTTATTTGTAACTAGCGACCCGTCCCGGCTTCGCACGGTGCGTCCGTGCGTATTTTTAAAGATCTAAGCATACCTACATAGGGGCAGACAGACAGACAGCAGGAAACGACTTTGTTTTATACTAGGTGTGTAGTGATGAATATATATGAACAAATAAATAAATATCGGACAACTAAGCAAAAACAAAATAAAGCTCAAGAATTTAATTGCATGTTAAGGTAACGCATTCGTTGCATTATTTTATTATATTATACGTATTAAAATGTTTAAAAATAAAAGCTAAAATGTTTTGCGGCCTGGTGGTGGATTCAATTCGTCCAAATTCTGTGATTGATTATTTTATAGTTAAATAATGAAATAATAAATATGTATAATGTATGAAGAATATAAACATATTACTCTCTATATTGAATGCAAGAAATAAATGGGAAATACATTTTTATTTTTAGTCGTTGACAGCCCTCGCTCTCGGCGACGCGGCAAGCGAGCCAATTCATTTTTACCGTTGGCACGCAGCTTTAACGTTCCGTTTGGCTTGCGCTGGGGACGACGACTTTAGAAGGGCCATAAATCATATTTTTTCGGCTAAAAAAAGCGGCTTTTGTAAAGATCAAAGTAGTGTGGCTTCTGTACTTGTACTATTATCTATTCTGTGGTTTAACTTAAAGACTAATTTAGTGTAAAATTAATTTGCACTTATAACGCCTTACATTTTGAAGTGGCAGTTGTGGCCGCAGCTAACAATACAGATAATGGTATTGTTCATCGGGTACAAAGCTAAGTGGATTCGCTCAACCAAAATAATTATTTCTATATAATATAATAAAATAATGCAACGAATGCGTTACCTTAACATGCAATTAAATTCTTGAGCTTCATTTTGTTTTTGCTTAGTTGTCCGATATTTATTTATTTGTTCATATATTATATTCATCACTACACACCTAGTATAAAACAAAGTCGTTTCCTGCTGGCTGTCTGTCTGCCCCTATGTAGGTATGCTTAGATCTTTAAAAATACGCACGGACGCACCGTGCGAAGCCGGGACGGGTCGCTAGTTACAAATAAAACATGTACAAAGGCGAACTTATCCCTATTAGGGATCTCTTCCAATACATTTCTTTTAACTCTTTATTTATATATTTTATATACTTACCTATCAAACTATCACTCAATCGTTTATTCATTACTTACAAGTAATTTTACAAACTTGATATCAAATATTATTATAAAAACCTCTATGATTGTTGATTTAGTAGTAGACATACTTATTTTACTAGAATTTAAATTGATAAATATCAGCAAATAATCAATTCAAAATTACATAAGTACTTAACAATTAAAATTGATCTGTGTAACCAGTGTTAAATATGGAAGTAGATACACCTGCAATATGTTTTTTATTATTATTAAGTAACTACTTATTATATATTATGTTATTTTTTTTACCTATCGGCATCCTTCGGACGTGTTGGGAGCTTGGGAGAACGAAAAACGCGTGATTCCAATTTCATTGATTCGATCATTGTTCCTACAACCCGCTGCGATACAATATCTTTTCGCTGTCTTTTTACTCATTTAAACACTTTATATTATAATATAACACTGGTATCAACAGATGAATGAGGAACGATCACTTGCGACGTACATAAATCGGAAGAGCGTGCGCGCGAATTTCGTGTACGTGCGTTCCGAGACAGTGCGTGGCAGCCACTGAATAGTCCCCATGCATGAGGCCACCGGCATGTACTTGTAGCGGGAAACGTTAATCGCGGAGTGCGCCCCGCCTGGTACAACCTAAATTTTGCAAAGCACGTCCGATTCCTTTTGCCATTAAAGAACAGGTGGAGAGGGAGTTAAAGAGACTCGTAGAAGTAGGTATTTTAGTACCAGTGACCCATTCCGATTACGCAACTCCTATCGTTCCAGTGAGGAAAGCAGATGGTGGGGTGAGAATTTGTGCCGACTATTCGGTAACATTAAATAATCATTTACTAGTTGATAAATACCCCCTACCTCGCATTGAAGAGGTTTTTGCGAAATTAAGTGGCGGGGAGCAATTTTCTAAGCTAGATTGTAGTCAGGCTTACAATCAATTGTGTTTATCAGAGTCAGCGCAAAAACTCACCACAATAAATACGCCCAAGGGATTATTTAAGTATACGCGTCTAGTTTTTGGTTTGGCAATTCACCAGCGATTTATCAGAGAACAATTGAAAATTTACTAGCAGGGATTGAGGGAGTAGCAGTTTTTTTAGATGATGTTTGTGTGACAGGGCCCAATAAAATAGTTCATTTAGAACGGCTGAAACAGGTGTTCCAGCGATTTCATGAGGTAGGCCTTAGGTTGGGAAGCAAGAAATGTGCCTTGTTTCAAGATAATGTAACGTATTTAGGTCACATTATAGATAAACACGGGTTACATAAATGCACAAGTAAGGTAGAAGCAATAGAAAAGGCGCCTCGACCAACTAACATTACCGATTTGAGACGTTTCCTAGGAATGATTAATTATTACCGAAATTTTGTACCTAATGCCTCTTCTATACTAAATCCGTTGCACGAATTATTGCGCGCGGGCGCGCGGTGGGAATGGACCGAGCGGCAACAAACGGCGTTCGAGGAAGCAAAGCGGGAGCTGGCGTCGGAGCGAGTACTGACGCATTTCGACCCTAATGCGCAACTTGTGTTGACTGTAGACGCTGGACCGGCAGGATTAGGGGCAGTTTTATCACAAATAGGGCCAGACAAAGTGGAACGTCCCCTGGCGTTCGGGTCTAGGACGCTGTCGGCTGCGGAACGCCATTATAGCCAGTTGCATAAAGAAGCTACTGCTATTATTTTCGGTGTAAAGCGATTTCACCAGTATATTTATGGCCGGCAACAACCTTTTATTCTGAAGACTGATCATCGTCCTCTTTTAGCAATATTTGGGAATAAAAGTGGCATTTCAGTCATGACGGCGTCAAGACTAATAAGATATGCTGTATTCTTGTCGAGTTATAATTTTATTATTCAATATACGGCAGGTAAGGAAAACCAAGTTGCAGATTATCTATCGCGCGCACCAGTACATGCCGAGGTGTTGCACACAATCAAGTGTTGCAACAACGTAAGCATTAATTCTTTGCAACTCCGTAGTTTACCGGTAACGTATCGAGATTTATGTGAGGCGACAGTCAAAGATGAAACCTTAGGTACTGTGATAAAATATATGAAAAAAGGGTGGCCTAGGAAGATTAAGTGTCCGAATATCCAGCCGTATTTTTTATGTAGAAACGATTTAGAAGTAGAAGACGATTGTTTACTCCGAGGGCATCGCGTCGTTATACCGGCAATATATAGGAATCGGCTTCTTTTGGATTTACACAATACTCATCAAGGTATCGTAAAAACAAAGAGTAGGGCGCGCGCCCGCATGTGGTGGCCGGGTATTGACAGAGATATCGAACAGCTGATCGGCGCGTGTGAGATCTGCAGTGCCTTGCGTCCGTCCCCACCCCGCGCACCACCGGCGAACTGGCCCAAACCGGTAGCAGCTTGGAGTCGACTCCATATCGATTATATGTCATTAGGTCATAGGGTTTACCTAGTGGTGGTCGATGCGTTGACTAAATGGATAGAATGCGTGGATATGGGCACTGGTATTTCAATGATTCATTTGATTAGAACTCTCAAATCACTAAACGCAAAATTTGGGCTACCGCAAGTGATCGTATCGGATAATGATCCAAAAATTGCATCGAAAGAATTTAATGACAATTGTAAAAATTACGGTATTCAGCACTTGACATCCCCAATATACCATCCGAGTAGCAATGGCCAGGCAGAAGGATATGTAAAAATTTGTAAAAATATGTTAAAATCCATAATGCAGCAACATACCTGCATCTACACTATAAACGAACAATTACAGGAATATCTATTCGAATACCGTAATACTATTCACTGTGCGACGGGTATGTCTCCTGCAAAAATGATGTTCGGTCGCGATTTACGATGTAAACTAGACTTAATTCTTCCGCAAAACATATCTGATAGTCCATGGAAATGGTACATTTTGCCTTGCATTAAATCCGGTAGTTCTGATTTTTTTATATGTTCTATATGATGAAGTGGTTATGGCAAATCCAAGTTTTCGACCTCGGGAACCCTCCGGATCATTGTGAAATTCTTGAAAAACCATGAATTTTTCGGTGTTTTTTCAGTTTCCACCAATTTTTACCATGAGAGACCTATTTTACCGCAAATATCTCTATGTAAACTTTGAAGAAGACTAAATTTTCAACAAATTATGTTAAAGTGAGAGAGCGATAAATCAAATAGTTTGTAAGATGCAAGCGTTCAAAAATTAGCCAAACTTCGAAAAATATATATTTTTAGACGTTTTTTTAAGTTTTTGGCAACGAGGTCAACTAAGGACCCATTTTACGTTATAAGTCCATATATGTTATTAAAGTACACACTATCCGCAACTAAATGAGACCAATTTGGTCTATTAAGACTCGGTAGTTCTTTAGATACAGCTGTGTGAAGTTGCTGAGGTGAGTCAACAAAATAATAGAAGGGTTTGTAAAATGAAATGCGACGTATGAAATAAGCATTATAATTTACAGAAACACAGTAATAATAACAATTATTAGTCTTTTTTGTACATCTTTGATGGACCAGGCTGATCTTCCAGATCTACAGCATTTCTTTTGTGGAGGGCTTACTCCGTTAGCATTTCTTCATCGACCGGCTCAGGCCGCTCGAAACCGCCATCCAATGATGGGTCGTCGATGAATTGTTCGTCAATGTCGTCAGATATCAAGTCAGGCTTGTTTTAGCAAGATTGATCGCTGCAGTGCAGTGGTTGCAAACAGCCGAGCATTTGAGGCCAGATTTTCTGCAACTACAAGTTGTATAACCAACTTTTTTTACAGTTGCAGGAAATCATTTTAAGCAGGGGTTGAGGAGCTGATGGCTTCGTCATCAGCTGAGGAATGAAGCCTCGGGTGCGAGGCCTCATTCCTCAGATGTGAGTGAGAGGAATTAGGAAAACCGCAGCGTTTTGTTTGGGGCGCGGCTGTTTTTTCAGTGTCGACAGAAACTTCATTTTTCCTTGGCCAAAAAGTGCTGAAATTGTATCACAACCACTGCAAGCGTGAAAGAACTGTGCCATTACGGGTTTTGCTTGGTGGATGAAGGAATCTGTCGGGTAGGTAAGAAGAAGATAGCGTCAGATGAGGACTTTATTCCAACTCTACGAAGACGTGCTCTTGGTGTTTTTAGGGTTCCGTACCTCAAAAGGAAAAAACGGAACCCTTATAGGATCACTTTGTTGTCCGTCTGTCCGTCCGTCCGTCTGTCAAGACCCTTTTTCTCAGGAACGCGTGGAGGTATGAAGCTGAAATTTATATCAATTACTCAGGTCTACTGTCCCTTGAAGCTGTGAAAAAATCAAACTTCTAAGCCAACGCAATCAAAAGATACAGCCGTTTATGCCGCAAATTTTCGACACTTGCAAGGGAATCAAAACCTACAGGGTGCTTCCCGTGAACTCAGAATCTTGAAATTTGGTACGAAGCAACGTCTTATAGCATAGATAAAGGAAAAATTACGAAAACCATAAATTTTTAGTTACATCACATAATATATTTTTTTTTAATAATTTTAAACTTACTACCCATTTCCTCATAAACGCGTAGAGGTATTAAATTGAAATTCATACCAAATACTCAGGTCTATAATACCTTTAAGCTGTAACAAAATCAAACTTCTATGTCAACGCAATCAAAAGAAACAGCAATTTAAGCTGCATATTTTGAAACTCGCAAGTACTCGCAAGGGAATCAAAACCTAAAGGGTACTTCCAGTCGACCTAGAATCTTGAAATTTGGCATGAAGCAACGTTTTATAGCACACATAAAGGAAAAATTCCGAAAACCTTAAATTTTTAGTTACATTACAAAATATATATTTTTTAATAAATATAAACTTATTACTTTTTTCCTCATGAACGCGTAGAGCTATCAAGTTGAAATTCATATCAAATACTTAGATCTAATTGCCTTTAACCCGTGAAAAAAAAAAAAAAATTATAAGAACTTTGTAAACCTTGCAGGTTTGTACGGAACCCTCGGTGCGCGAGTCCGACTCGCACTTGGCCGGTTTTTTTTTCTAAAGCGTCAGATGGATATTACCCATCGAAAACTACAGTTATATGGGAGCCGTAGCGCCTTTGCAAGTATTGGACATGACTGGAACCGATTTCCTCTAAATACACCACTAATTTGAAAAAAAACCGGCCAAGTGCGAGTCGGACTCGCGCACCGAGGGTTCCGTACAAACACTTTCCATCCCTAAGTGGTTAAGTTAAGTTTGCACCTGGTATGTATAGCGCCCCATATAAATTAGGTGCAAAGTTAGGTATTAAAAATTTTTTTTATGGTTTTCGTAATTATTCCTTTATCTATGCTATAAGACGTTGCTTCGTACCAAATTTCAAGATTCTGAGTTCACGGGAAGCACCCTGTAGGTTTTGATTCCCTTGCAAGTGTCGAAAATATGCAAATTAGGTGCAAAGTTAGGTATTAAAATAAAAATTTATGGTTTTCGTAATTATTCCTTTATCTATGCTATAAGACGTTGCTTCGTACCAAATTTCAAGATTCTGAGTTCACGGGAAGCACCCTGTAGGTTTTGATTCCCTTGCAAGTGTCGAAAATTTGCGGCATAAACGGCTGTATCTTTTGATTGCGTTGGCTTAGAAGTTTGATTTTTTCACAGCTTCAAGGGACAGTAGACCTGAGTAATTGATATAAATTTCAGCTTCATACGTCCACGCGTTCCTGAGAAAAAGGGTCTTGACAGACGGACGGACAGACGGACAACAAAGTGATCCTATAAGGGTTCCGTTTTTTCCTTTTGAGGTACGGAACCCTAAAAACATTTTTAGGTAAATTTGTTAACATTTGAATAGCTGTATTTTAGAAACTATTGGGTCTAATGTAACCAAATTACTTTTATTTTGTTGCAAATTTAGTGTACTTAAAAGTGTTCATAGTGATTTTTACTGTAACAAAAGCGTTTGGTGGAAATAAGTAACAAAAAATTAAATAACACCGAAAAATTCATGGTTTTTCAAGAATTTCACAATGATCCGGCGGGTCTTCGAGGTCGAAAAATTTGATTTATCATTACCATTTCACTGTAGGCAACATATACAAAAATCAGAACTATCCGATTTAATGCAAGGCAACCCCACTTTTAAAGCACGATTTCCATGTACTATGATAAGGATGAGTCATCTAGTTCCAAAATCGCGCAAAACGTAAATCAGGCTAGATCATTTTCAGTAGGTGACAGGGTACGGGTAAAATGTTTTCAAAATAGAAAACCGTTTTGGATAAAAGGGAACATTGTTAAAAAAGTAGGATGTAGATTGTATATTGTTTACGTACAGCTACAAAAGCAAAATTGTAAGCGCCACATCGATCAATTATTGCGATACACGCATGACGTAATGTATAGAGAACCCATAGGTTTAAGTCAAGCAGCAGTTCATACAGATAACGGTATAGCCGGCATATGTGACGTTATGGAATCGAGTGGTCCGTCGTCATCCCCTCCTGCGCAGGAAGTCCAAATGCAATCTTCTATGGACCAAGAGGTAGATGAGTGGCAAGAAGCGTCGGAGGAGGGAATGAGTGTGGAACCGGTTATGGAAACTGAGCAACTCGGGACTGAGACACAGGTTGTCAATAACGAGGATAATAATAATAGACCGAATTCAGATCCACAGCCCAGTTCCCATACCTTACGGTTAAGACCTAGAAATAAGAATATTAGCTATAAGATTTAACTTCCAATGTTTTTAATAGCTGTTAATATTGTCAACAGAATTGAAAACTAGTGAGGAGGGATTGCGGTATATGTACGTACGTTGAGATGGATGTGTGCGTGCCGCCGCACACAGATATGCAGTATTAAACTAGCTACCGTACGAGATACATGTGTTTCCTTTGGATTAACCCCTAACTGGCCCCATATGTACTAGTTCTACTATTTACTTTTGATCGAACCTGCCATACAACTGCTGTAAAAATCAGCATCTTTTTTTTGCTACAAGCACGATTGGCATTACGACTATTTGACCGACTAAACATTAATCGACTAGTTGGTAGAATCCATAGTAGGCCCATCTCGTCTCACCTTAAAATGTCCTGCGTTGAACACGAATTCTGGCGTCACTTTATTCTGTTTTTCGTCTCTAACGATGAGGTCCATGGCACTGCCTGCTATGGATATCACCACATACGGAGTGTTCTTCGGTACTTCAATCTAGAAAATAATGGTTGTCTGTAAAGTCGGTTTACGGATGATAATTTAAGTGATAACGTCATAAGAAAACATGCACTTTTATGACTTGAATGCCGGGCGATGGAGTGGACGAGATATGCGTCTCAAGCCGAGATGAACAGGCTAAACAGCTGTTTTTTTATGGTGTATTTTTTGCATATGTTTGACAAAAACACTATGCATGCCTAGCCGTGAAAAGGGATTGGCGGCTTCGTATCACTATCCGTTTATACCTACTTCAAGTCCCCGTACCTGGCAAGTCCTTCTTTCGCGGCGTCTGCAGTAATGTACTATTACAATTCAACTATTAACTTACTCGTATGGGATGGACGAAGTCTCTTTTGATCCTAGCCACTATTATTTCTGGTTTGTAGGCCAAAGCCGTATGTTTTACGTAATTCGGAACCTAAAAATAAAAGAAATATATACTTTAAGAGGCCTTATTCCTTTTAAAATGCTGATTGTTTAGACATTTTACTCTATGATGAAACATGTTTCTTAACATATTATTGATGTTAGGTACTATCTAGAAGAGGGCTATTGGGATTTATTGTTTTTTTTTTGGATTGGATTTGAAACCTACAGTTTGAGTTTTTCATTGATAATTTTTGTTTCAAAAACTACTCGAAATTGACAAAATTCACGCGTTTTTTCAACTTATTTTCGACTGCACGCAATTAAAGCATGAAATAGCTGTGTTGCTACCTAGAACTCAGGGAAAAGTATTATCCACTTAAAAAAGTTGGTTAAAATTATCAATATATTTGTCATAATATGAATTTTTTTTTTTAAAGGAATAAGGCCTCGACATCTTTAACAATTATAAAAACGGTTTAGTAGTTTTGTCAGGAACAACCCGAAATGTTTCGAACTTATATAGAGCTCTTTATCAGGGGCAGCTATCCGTGCTGCTACGCGACTCGTGGCCCACTGGATAGCTGCCCCTGATGAAGAGCTTAATATGAGTTCGAAACATGTCGGTCCGTTCCTGTCAATTTTTTCGTGAGATTAAACCGTTTTTGTAATTACTTATTAAACATATACCTTGGATATATTAAACGAAGTACTAATCATACAAATTACAAATAACTCTCTTGTAAAATGCCGGTAGTCTCAGACGTGCAAATGTGCCCACGAGACTACTTCTATTTATAGTATAGAATTTTATAATGTTATAGATTCTATACCGTTGTGAAAGTCTAAATTTGTACTGAAGATCAATGTACGAGTATTTTATGGAGAGAGGTCATGATTTCAGGATCGTCTTTAAGTCTGTATGTAGTTTGTCTCTTACTTATCAATTAAACTTTAAGGTCTAATAAATTAATATACATTTTAGTTTTTTTATCACAAAACAAAATTAGATCAAGTAGGTAAATGAGTAGAATGTAATAAATAAATAAATATCAGACAACCTCGCACAAATCGATCTAGTCCCGAATTAAGCTCAAGAAGGCTTGTGTTATGGGTACTAGACGACGATATACATACCTACTTATATAGATATACATATAGGTACTTACAACAAACAACGAATTAAATAGAATAAAATATAATGTACCTATTTATTTGCCAGAATACGTAAGGTACAAGATGACACAGGATGTTTGAATGTATCAGTATTCAGTCAAAAACACGACATGCAAATCATTCGGAAATTAAAAACTTCACAATACATAATCATTATACTAGGTTATAATAGTTAATGTTTTCAATAAATTATAATTTAACATGTACAAAAAAGAGACATTAGAAAATGGAGGTCATAACTACATTGTTTTACATAAATTTGTAATTTTAATTAATTAAAATGTCCAGTAAGAATGAAAATACTTATGCTACGTTTCTAAATTATATTTGCTCATAATTTTGTGATTTATAAATTCCCTTACACTGTAAAAACAATCATGTCCCAAGCGCAAATATTCGGGTTCATCCCATATTAGCCCTGACCGGGATTCGAACCCGGGACCGCCTGCTCAGTAGGCGCGCCATGAACTGCGCCAACCGCCTCGACGTAATCTAACTTTACATTGAAATCCCCATAATCTGCTGTATTTACTTTTATAAATGATTTGTCCGTGGGAAATCTATTTTTTTAAACATATTGTCTGTGTTCATGAGCAGGCTAAACAGTTGAATTATACAGCGTTATATTTGATATAATCGCAAACTTTACGGGGTCTTAGTATAGGCACTTATTAATATATTGATCCGTATATTATTTAAAAAAGCTAACTTTTTTTCCATACTAAATAATTCAGCACGCAATGTAATGTTTGTTGTTGTTGGTTGCCATTTAAAATTTCGTGATGTCACAACTGTCACTAGTAATAACTACGCCATACATTGCTGCTTAGAAAATTTTCAAAAATTTATTACGCTATGCCAGTTAACGCTAAATTAATAATTGTTATAAATATAGCACTAAAATCTCCGTCTGGCTTCAATTTGCGGTTGTATATTACACGCTGTATATTTTTTGAGTGGTCATGTTTTTTTTTATTGCATATGTTCGAGGAAAGTACCATTACCTGAGCCGTGAAAAGGGCTTGCCGGCTTCGTATTATCCTGCCTTCCATGCCTACTCACCCGGCTAGCCCTTATTTCCCGGCGTCAGCAGTAATCTACTATAGTCACTTCACGCTTACTCTTCCAAGCAAATGAACTGTCAAACCATACGAATACGAACTGACTCACTTTGTATGTAGACAGATCATTTGCTTGGAAGAATTGTTTGTCTCTATTAATGCCCCATAGTCGTGTTGAATAGTGTAAAATGTGCCTTAAGCAACCATAGTATGTAGTTATCATCTGTCGTATCTGTGAACATAGATTTTTAAGACTATTAAGACGCTTGTCTATGTTTCTTCCTTCTCTGTCTTGTAACTTTGACGACGCGGTTGGCGCAGTTTGCAGACCCTTGCCTACTGAGCCGGCGGTCCCGGGTTCGAATCCCGGCCGAGGCAAATATTTGTGTGATGAACTCGAATATTTGTTCTTGGGTCATGGATGTTATCTATATATGTATTTATAAATATTATGTATATCGTCGTCTAGGACCCATAGTACAAGCTTTGCTTAGTTTGGGACTAGATCGATTTGTGTATGATTGTCCCATAATATTTATTTATTTATCATTTATTTAACTGACCGAACCTGACACAACAATGTGAGTTCCTATTTATATTAATTGTGAATAAACCAGATATCATCAGAATGTGATGTGGTTATCATTTCATAAGCCCGGCAAACACTCTGCTCCTCAAATTAAAGTTAGCGACGACGCGGTTGGCTCAGTTTGTAGACACCTGCCTACTGAGCCGGCGGTCCCGAGCTCAAATCCCGGCCGGGGCAAATATTTGAGTGATGAACTCGAACTCGTGGTTGAGTCATGGTTGTTCTATGTATTTAAGTATATATTTATCTATATAAGTATGTATATCGTCGTCTAGTACCCATAACACAAGCCTTCTTGAGCTTAATGTGTGACTAGATCGATTTGTGTGAGGTTGTCCGATATGTATTTATTTATCTTTACATGTCATACCACTGACACCAAATTCTGTCCAAGAAGTCGGAGGCTGTACGAACCTTTGTAATGAATTTGTCCGTAGTGAATCTGACGAGCTGTCCGTTGCATCTGACTGAGGTTTCGAAGTATATCTGGAATTCGGGCAGGTTGCGGGCGTAGCGGTCGTAGCAGCCGGGCATCATGATAAATACTACCTGAAACACTTATCGTCTAAGAGGCAATACGGTATTTGATGACTATAAATAAATGACAGCTCTATTCTAATTTTAAAATATGGCTTCCATCAGGTTAATGATGATTTCGCCAATTTCAAGTTTGCTCGTAGAGCATGCCGTTGTTCGGTGAGGTTTTGCTTTTTGTAAAGTGATAGCGATTTACAAAAAACCACTCGGACTATCGGGCCTTGACCCAGGAAGGGCTATGAACGCTCAAGTTGAATTCTTCATTAGCTATTCACTCATACGTTAGATCACTGCACAATACGCTATCAATACTACACATTGAACAACAAAAATGAATAAATAATGAACAACGCAACTTAAACGCATGCGGCCATCTTAAGTCACAAACCGGAAGTCCAAAATGACAGCTCAAATCAGCTACTCTTTATGAAATGTCAAAAACGATCTGTTAGTATGAAGCTTCTATGATGATACAGGCATGTACGTGACGTCATAAAAAGCAGTAGTCAAAACACGTCTTCTTTTTCATTACTGTCCAATTAAAAATAGTACAATGTTCAAAAGTTACTGATAGTTTATTTGGTTCCGCGCATTGTTTAATGTGATTTTAGTGGATTAAATGCCACAATTTATATTCACTATAGTCAAACACCGTATTTCGTCCCGCCAGTGTTGCCAGATGACATTTATATAAAAAAATCGGTAGGGAGCGCTTGAAACTTTTCACTTTGTCTGGTTTGACAGTTAATTTGCCTGGAAGGGTTAGCGTGGTTTGGCTCAAGTTCTACATTTTTTTATCCAATGCTTCAGTTGACTATACTAACGCTTAAAATATTATTAAGTTAGTAACTTTTGCAAAAACTTTTGGAAAAGCAATAAAAATCTTATATTTTTGAACACCTTCTCCGTAGTATATTCGCTTTGAGCTAGTAAGAAAATGGAAATAACGAAACGGATCACTGACGTGCATGAACTATGTGTAATGAAACGCAGATCGTATGATTAGCGAGTGTTTCAGCCAGGATTACAATTCATTATTCGTAGAAAACTTACATTCCATTTCGATTCTGTCATGTTTTCACCAATAATTTCCGTAGGTCTGGGAACAAAGCCTAAATTCCGTAGATCTACGGATTTTTCCTTAGCTCTGGCTCCGATACACCAGTCGATCGAACGGACCACGGACTCTCACGCCCGAAGAGTGCTGGTAGACTATCCAGACACTTCTGCCTCAACGACATCATCCGCCGGACCCTGGTCAGCGTCAGCGAGCTGGCCAATTAGGCACTGTTCCCACCAAGGGCGAGGCGATTAACTGTCGACTATTTTCTCGCTCAAGAAACGAACAAAAGATGTGGCCCTCGTGTGGTATATTAATCAAAGACAGGTATATTAATAGTTGATCGCTGGCTGTTCACACTCTACTATTTGATGCCAGCGATAAATGATAGAACGCGCTCAATCGGCTCAATGGTAGGTACCTACTTGCTTGGTGGTCAGAACTCACGCTGAGAGACCAACCAGCGGTCATTTTACTGTAGTGTAGTTGTCATCCATAGTAAATTGAAACAGACTGTTAATAATAAAAATAACTGGCCGGGTTAAGTTGAATCTGCACCTGGTATTTATAGCGTCGGACACAAATGAGGTGCAAAGTTAACGCAGCCGATTACGTTTGTTATATGGGGGCCCCACTTAAATATTTACTTTATGTTGTCATAGCAGCCACAGAAATAACCTTCTCACCTCACTAAAATTTCAACTGTCTAGCTATAACGGTTGATGAGATCCAGCCTGGTAACAGACAGACAGACGGATGGACAGTAGAGTCTTAGTAATAGGATCCCGTTTTTACCCTTTGGGTTAAAAACCATGTAAAACGAACCTGAATATTCGTCTCCTGACTCATTGCGACTAAACTATTGCTTTTATCCATATCCTGCGCAGGCGCATCGATAAACACATAAAGATACTTCTTAGCCGTCTCATTCATTTGTTTATGTCTCATTTCATTTATAGTCATTATAGCCATCGTCATGCCAGGTTTTCTGCAAAGCTTTTTTTTTCGTTCTTCTCGTTTGATACCATTTAAGTATTTCTTCAATTCACTCACGTTATCCGTTATGGGTAGATATTTGTAATCTGGAAGTCATTTAAGCATTTATATAACCGTACATTTAAATTATCTTAACCTAAATAAAAAAATAACACCTCGGACACAAGCAGCTGGTCATCATGAGACCAAGAAAGAAAATGCTACTAAAACTGAACATAACTTTAAAATTTGGAATTCTTAGCTTCAATATTGGCTGAGATCTTGTCACTTTTTCCAATTAAAGCTGAATATCATGGAAACTACTGGTCCAATTTCCACCAAACATAGCTAAGAACCATCTCGACGGACAAGTCTTCCGATAACATAAAACCGCACTCAAATTGGTCCATCCGTTTCGGAGCTACAATACCACAGGCACACAGATACACAGACACGTAGATACCCAGATACACAAATACACAAATCCATAAATACTAATCCACAAATCCACAGATACACAAATGTAAAACTTATAACACCCCTATTTTTTCGTCGGGGTTAAACTTTTACTTAATATGAGTTTCTTATTTACCATTTTCATCGGCCTTTAATATTCCATCACGTGGAACGTATGTATCTGTACAATAAAAAAAAATAAAAAGATTGTTAATTGATTTCATAAACTGCAGAAAACAAACAGTCACAACCCTAAAAAAAATTCATGGTAAATCTAAGGGAGGTCGCATACGGCGACTTTTTGTACCGATATGCAGTAGCACGATTCGTGAACGCATTGCGTCGCACGGGTTCACGACGGACGAGGGCTGCTCTCCCTCCACGCCTCCGGTTTTACAAAAACACTCTAGGGTGCTCTGTGTCGGTACGCGTCTTAACAAGCGAGAGCCATAGATTTGGACTTTCGAAGCCTAATGTTTCGTTTACACATACTCGTAATCAATTCTAAACTACTACAATCCGCAATAAAATTCAGAAAAAAGTTACCCATACAAAACACACGTATTCTACGCGATAAAATCATAAAATAACATGTGTTATAATGACATCATAAACATTGAAATTTTGCATAAGTTTTTGCCACATAAAAGTTTGTTGAAGTAACATTTTGTAATATAAAAATGTTTTCAAATGAGAAAAGTGCGAAGTAAACTTGTGCCAATCATTGTTTACAATATTTTAATACGCTGGCATAGTATAATTAGACCAATATTATGCAGTGCTTTCGTAGTTCGTACGGAACCCTCGGTGCAAGAGTTTGATTCGCACTTGACCGCCTTTTTCTTTTCTGTGTGACGATATTTATAAAATCAATTGCTGTTCGTTTATCTCGTTAGCCACTAGATTGCTTTTGGTAACTACGGCTACCTGTCACCGCTCTTATTTTATTATACACCGTGGCCGTTAATAACCGGAAAGATTTAAACCACATATTTTTGACGACAATACGAGTAAATAATGTTATATCAACATAGGTCTAATTATGTGTCTTAATTAAATTACTATTTCAGTACAAATTAAATCATATTAATTGCCCGCTTCTTTGTGAACAAGTCTTTAGGTGAAGAAGAGTGAGCGAGCATGACACTTCACGAATTGCTCCGAAATCATACGACGAACGGCGAATGCCGTGACTTGTGTTCTATGACAAGAAGTGTCAAGTTATCACTGTCTCAATATTACAGGGTTCTATGTTTCACTTGTGACGAGTTCAAATTTGAACATTGGCATAATGACATGAATTAGGGTGCGTTAGACTGGAGATTTTCTAACTTTTGATTTGTTTTAAATAATTTATATCTCCTTAATTATGACTTATTGGACTATATGTTACATAAGTTTATATACTCTAATTAGGCTCTAGTATCGTTAGCTTAAATCTTTCGGGTTATTAACGGTCACGGTGTATAAATAGAGTCCAACTCAAAATTCGAAGCAATTGAGTGGCTAATACTCTAGAACGGCTGGGCAGATTTAGCAGATTTTGGTTTTGAAATGTTTGTCGTAGTCCAGGGAAGGTTTAAACGGTGAGGTCTTAGCAGCTTAGTGACACAGACCGAATTCCACGCAGACGGAGCCGCGGGCACATCTAGTTTATTAATAAAATAACTAATTACTTGAATTAAAGGTGTGAGTCAAATAATACCCAACGTGGTATTTATCGGCCTCCACTTTAATATCCGCTATAGCTTGTTTAATGTACTCCAACTTCGCTTCTGTAGTCGCGATGTCAAAGACAAATCCCAGAAGTATTTCTTCTTTTAGACTCTCATTTTTATCTGTTGAACAAGAACCGTTATGCAATTGTCACCTTATAATGATGTTATGCAATTGTCACGTTATGATGATGATGATGATCAGACATCGGAATTATTTGCATTATTAAACGTCAGTAGCGATTTGTCAAGGATTTTTCATTAACCAAATTCGTAATATTGTTAACCGGAATGCAGCTCAATCCTTTGTTCTTCTTGCGAAATAAATACTGAATCCTATTGAAAAAAAAACTTGACTTTCATCACTTTTGTAATGCAAAACAACTTGAAATTTGCGAAACATTGAGTCATGTTTCCTCTTTGTTTACATCAGTGAGCCACCGACTTTCAACGTCAGTTACCAAAAATTTGTCGTTGCCAGTAAAATAAATTAGTAACACTTCTTCTTTCGTGTCGAGGTTCCTTATACGTAAATTTATTTGATGCCCAAAAGGCAGTATTAGTACCACTAAAAATCCGCAAGATGGCATAGCCTGAAAAACTCTGTTGGGCTATAACTATTAACATTACTTATTCTAAGATTCTCAAATATATTTACCGTGTTTGTTTTCTTTGTAAAGTTTTGCATGTTTCTGTTTTCTTACCGAATGTCTTTTAGGTGTTATCGGTATGATTGTGCCTGAAATAATAATTACTTAGATTTATCGGTATGTAAGCTGTTAGAGCCTTATTAAGTAAACCTTATTAAAAGACTGTCCCAATCTTTTTTCGTTCCATTCCGTTACCATTTCCATATAACCTAATACTACAGCGGTAACGGAATGGAAAAACAAAAAAATTATGAATATTTTGGGGCAGTTTTTTTCTCCTAATTAGATCGAAAGAGCTCGTGATTCTGAGTAGAAAATACCCAAAATATCGAAAATTTTAAAAAAACTTGTACAACTTTAGAAAAAATGGCCCAATTAACAATAATTGTAGATCAGACAACACAAGATAGGGTAAAATGACATGAATGCCTTTAGGTTGCCTACGTTTAAATCTGACGAATGTCCTCGGTCCATTTAATTGCTTAGCTTAGTTTGGGACTAGGTCGATTTGTGTAAGATTGTCCCTTAATATGTATTAATGTTATGTGATAACTGAAATGATGATGTGATGATAATGATATTCAGGAGATACGTCTTTGGATTTTGACTAAAATTAAAGATGATATAATCACTCACATAACAAAAATATCATCAGGGTTCCACAATATCTCATCTCTCTTAAGCAACTAACTCTCATTGTGCCATTTTTATTCCACATTTATGGTGACATTTTATAGCATTGTTTCGTAATGAGTTGGACTCAATTAACTTTGATTGATTGGTGCTGGCATATAAAATAAAGTAGTTACTATTACATTGGCATTTTAAGAGACCTTATTCCTCTATTTTTTTTTCATATTATGACAAATATTTTATATGATAATTTCAACCAACTTTTGTTGTTGTAAGTGTTCCGGTAAAAAAAAATGTAGTGTTCCGGTGGGATAAGCGGGTAACACCGAAAGGTGCAACTAGTATTAAATATAACTTCCCGTGCTGGTTTATTTCATACATAAACCTTGCGGTTTTTGTATATATCGCAATGAAATGACATATAAAAGACAGAAGTTAGTTTATTTTTTATAAGACATGAGATTAAGGTTCTATTGCGTTGTAAAATTCATAATGTTAGTTCTCGTCATAGTCAGTCATAGTATTTATCGGTTCTGCCAATTAATTCAGCTACTCTCAAACAGATCCGCGTATATTTGACATACATTTAATTTTCATCACTTGCTCGTAAACAAGGGGTTGCATGCTAGAAAAGCGGGCGGTAAGTCGTAAATACGCCCTAGGGCAGCAAGTAATTTTTATCACACTTTAAGTATTTACATGCTAGAAAACCGTGCGGTAAATCGCATATTACGCCCTAGGGCGGTAAGTAATTTTGGTATTGACTACTACTAAATATTTTTGTTATTTCCTCCAAAGTGTCATGAAAAACGTCGTATGTGACTCTGGTGGTAAAGGAATTCCAAACTCGTGTCATTAAAGCCTTCGCTTTTGGCTTCGGGCTTCTAATATGTAGACAACTCCTCGTTTACCACTCTCGTTACGTTATGTACTATTACGCGTTCAGTAAAAACGCATTAACAGCCGATATATATTGTTTCCGCGACGCGGCCAGGTTCAGTTGGTTGAAGTGGAGGACGCCAGGGCACCAGGCGTGGTCAGTCGTAGCCAGCCGCAGAGACGGCGTGCTCCAGTCCTGGAGGAACTTCGCCAACTGGAAGATTGTACATTTTTGATGAGCGAGAGAAGCGAGCGCGGCGTCTCCAACAGCTTGGCCAAAATTATGTCCGGATATCCAGCTTTCCGGTTGTCACCTACAGGTCGCATTTCTCAACCGATTCTCGTGAAATGTTGTGAGCAGGTTCGATTATTAGATGGAATCTTTTAATTGTCGATTAAGTTTATCGTTTTTTTTTTCGAAATGGCGGGGCTTCCGGAAATGTGAACATCCGAACATCCGGACGTATGAAAGAAATTATGGAGACACTGAAAGAGAGACGCTCCCTCCACTCGCTCGGGCAAGGTCAATCAACAACTATTGACAACATTTCATATTTTTAAGACTATTTTTTTTTTACTTTTCTGTATTCCGCTCACAAAGAAGAAATAATCGCTGAATTTAAATTTTTCCTGAAATTACTAATCATCATAATTTGAATTACTTTCGCAGTGTTATCGGGCTCGCTCCCACAGATAGCGGCGTCTCTTTTCAGACCGTTTTTCAGGGTCATACCAAGCAGAAGCGCCATGGGACACCCACTCGTCTGCCGGGCATCGGCGACGGCGGGTAGGGCTCCGGGTTTCAACAGGAACTCCTATAACGTTAACAGATATTAATAGCACATTGTTGTAGAGGCTGGAAAGTCACTCATAGGGATGATTCTTTTATTAGGGTTCCGTACCCAAAGGGTAAAAACGGAACTACTGAGACTTCGCTGTCCGTCCGTCCGTCTGTCACCAGGCTGTATCTCAAGAACGGTGATAGCTAGACACTTGAAATTTTCACAAATGATGTATTTCTATTGCCGCTATAACAACAAATACTAAAAATTAAATAAAATAAATATTTAAGGGGGGCTCCCATACAACAAACTTGTTATATGGGAAACGTGTTATACATACATATATATAGGTACGGAACCCTTCATGCGCGAGTCGGACTATCACTTATATATTTTATATTTTCAAAACTAGCCGGTAAAATGTAATAAAAATCATGGCTTTGGGTTTCTTGATAATTATTTTTTCACTTGAATTATATTTTTTTCACTTCAATAAACTTGGGTTACGCTAGGAGACGATTACTGTTAATTGATGTATGATTACTGTGTAAAAACTACATTGATGATAATATGCTGACATGGTTCACGCACCCACCGCTAAAAGAGAAGATGGGAGCTGGAGAATCTGCCAGACATACCGACATCGTAGAACTTGTGGCCATACCAAACAGCATTGGCGAAAGCCAAGGCACATCATCTTCACTGGATTGGCCTCGTCGATGGGAACGTTCGACAAGTCAAGAAAGTATACTTGGGTCGACCAGTGGGACGACGTCCTGTTGGTTGCCCTAAGAACCGTTGAAAGGACATGGTAGAAGCGGATCTGGGGGCTGGCAAAAGCTGGTAGAAAATGGCGCAGGATCGGGCTAGATACTGTTGTATTGGACGCCAAAACTCATTTTAGGTTGCAGGGCCAAAGCAGTTAGTTCGGTAGTTGGCTTGGCCCACTCACCTGAACCAAGATGGGGAAGCTGGGTACGTAGACTTCTCGCACGATTTTGGCATCTTTCTTGAGCAATTGGGCAGCGGTCAGTCGAGAGACGTCAGATCTGGCTTCCTGGAGACGGGCCAGTTTGGCTTCCCTGCCCGAACGATAGAAATAATAAAATACCTTTTTACCTCACTCGCTCGGGAAACCTCCGTTTATAGCGCAAAATATCAAGTAAATCGTCTTTACCTCTCAATCACCGGGTTTTCCAATTTCATTATGTCCTCCAAAAATAAAACAACTTCAAGATCGTGCGGCGTTCCTTTCTTGAGTTCTTTAGAGAAGTTTATTGTGTCTAAAAGAATGGTGGCTGAAACATAATAGCAAATGAACGGATGAAATGACATCATTCCAAACCTTGTGGTCATGTTCAGTTTTAGTAGCATTTTCTATACCACTCGTGAAATGTGGGACTCATGAACACCATCTACGGAATTCTTTTTTTTTTAACGGGTTACCTATATAAATTATAGTGTAAAGGATTTCCTCTCTCGTGAGATGTAATCCGAATGTCCAAAATATTTGCATGCTAGTATTTAAGTACAGATAGCAGAATACGCTACCTACCATATTATACTACACTTTTGTACTCTAATTATTCTAAACAAATAAATACCTATTATATTCTATGTAATACTTACAATGAAGCAGCAGAGTACATTGAGGGTAGGTTTCGAAGAATACAGTCTGTTTGGACATCAGCGCAGCCTGGTCTATTATCCGTTGGGCCACCAGGGTACAGCACGATCCCACCATTTCAATAGTCGTCCTGTATATATAATTTATCTACTTAGCCCAATGGTTGACTGATAGATACCCTATGGCATAAAGTCCGCCTTTTGTACAATAAGTTCTTTTTGTGTAATAAAGATTAAATAAATAAATAAATATCCGTATTGTCGTGATTTCGATAAAATGTATGTGATTTTGTGTAAAAAAAGGCAAAAAGAAAATAAAGTTTATTATGATAATTTAATTTGTTTCTCATTCATTTTAATGTTGATGATATATTTGGGTAATATTTTCTGTATACCAGCAACATTGGGGACTTTCTAATGACGATGGGGAAAAATGTTATAAAAAGGGTAGTTCTTCTTTTGCGCGCCCTCTCTTGTGATCGAGACTCGGTGGTGAACAGAAGTAAATACATGTGTACTAGTACCAGGATCAGAATTTCATTTTAATTCAGAAGTGAGCATTATCCACAAAAGCCCACAGCGAAGCATGTAAGTTATAATCTTAAATATTTTTATCCTTTTGTTGAGATATTATTTTTCAATATCTTCGTTGAATTTCTAAGAATATCCATTTAAACGAATTTGTTTTTCCAATGTTCGACCAGAGTAGTGTTAATCATTGAATACCAATCACCGTAATTACCACCGTAAATTAAATAAGAAAGCATAATTTCGAAACGAGGGTATATGTATAAAGATGTTAAGTGGTATTTTAATTCAAGCAATTTCAATATATTGTTACTTAAATACTATACGACATTGATTTTTAAATCACCAATAGTGACAATTTTAAATTTTTGATTTGTTTTCAAGGTCTGCTAAAATTACACTTAATCCATAACCTATACACAACTATTACGATGACTAATCCACATAATGGCTTTATGGCTACGAACTATCGACATATTTTATGCATTTATGTATATGCACAAGTTTCTTTCTTTAAAATAACTTATTACGAAAGTATTAGGTGAACGACAATAAATTGTGCCGCGGAAAATGTTGGAGTGTATAAACAAAGAGTCATCGATAATATTTTATTTATTTTTTTATACAAAAGAATAACTCGTATAGGTAACTTGATATGTATGTTTACTACGTTAGTTAATTGAACATTTTAAGCAAGAAAATTATTTTCTACATGGTTCTTTTATCATTCGTATTATGTGCCTACCCGCACAAAAATAATAATAATATATATATAAGAATAATGATGAAAGTTGTTCGTTCTGACTTTATTGTAAGTATGTGATGGGACATGGGACACTAATTGAAATCAAGTGTGAACCAGTACAATACTACTTTTTGGGACGTTTTTTGTGTATATAATAAAGACGTGTCCTTTGCTTCCTTCGTAGAATCTGAGAAATAAATTATATGTGAGTCCAGATTGATTTTACTCAAAGTACGATATGAAATCAGGTGTATTTCTTAGCGACAGGCTATGTATGCCGATGCTGTTATGATTTATTTTACTTAGTATGAAATCAGGTGTATTTCTTAGCGGCGGGCTATGTATGCCGATGCTGTTATGATTTATTTTACTTAGTATGAAATCAGGTGTATTTCTTAACTGCAGGCTATGTGCGCCGATGCTATTGAGATTTATTTTACCTAGTATGGAATCAGGTGTATTTCTTAACTGCAGGCTATGTGCGCCGATGCTATTGAGATTTATTTTACCTAGTATGGAATCAGGTGTATTTCTAGCTGCAGGCTATGTATGCCGATGCTATTGAGATTTATTTTACCTAGTATGGAATCAGGTGTATTTCTAGCTGCAGGCTATGTATGCCGATGCTATTGAGATTTATTTTACCTAGTATGGAATCAGGTGTATTTCTTAGCTGCAGGCTATGTGCGCCGATGCTATTGAGATTTATTTTACCTAGTATGGAATCAGGTGTATTTCTTAGCTGCAGGCTATGTGCGCCGATGCTATTGAGATTTATTTTACCTAGTATGGAATCAGGTGTATTTCTTAGCTGCAGGCTATGTGCGCCGATGCTATTGAGATTTATTTTACCTAGTATGGAATCAGGTGTATTTCTTAGCTGCAGGCTATGTGCGCCGATGCTATTGAGATTTATTTTACCTAGTATGGAATCAGGTGTATTTCTTAGCTGCAGGCTATGTGCGCCGATGCTATTGAGATTTATTTTACCTAGTATGGAATCAGGTGTATTTCTTAGCTGCAGGCTATGTATGCCGATGCTATTGAGATTTATTTTACCTAGTATGGAATCAGGTGTATTTCTTAGCTGCAGGCTATGTATGCCGATGCTATTGAGATTTATTTTACCTAGTATGGAATCAGGTGTATTTCTTAGCTGCAGGCTATGTACGCCGATGCTATTGAGATTTATTTTACCTAGTATGGAATCAGGTGTATTTCTTAGCTGCAGGCTATGTGCGCCGATGCTATTGAGATTTATTTTACCTAGTATGGAATCAGGTGTATTTCTTAGCTGCAGGCTATGTGCGCCGATGCTATTGAGATTTATTTTACCTAGTATGGAATCAGGTGTATTTCTTAGCTGCAGGCTATGTGCGCCGATGCTATTGAGATTTATTTTACCTAGTATGGAATCAGGTGTATTTCTTAGCTGCAGGCTATGTACGCCGATGCTATTGAGATTTATTTTACCTAGTATGGAATCAGGTGTATTTCTTAGCTGCAGGCTATGTGCGCCGATGCTATTGAGATTTATTTTACCTAGTATGGAATCAGGTGTATTTCTTAGCTGCAGGCTATGTACGCCGATGCTATTGAGATTTATTTTACCTAGTATGGAATCAGGTGTATTTCTAGCTGCAGGCTATGTATGCCGATGCTATTGAGATTTATTTTACCTAGTAATACGAAACTATGTTTGTTTCTTAGCTGCAGGCTATGTATGCCGATGCTATCGAGATTTAATTTATCTAGTATGAAACCAAGTGTGTTTCTACACCATAAGCTATGTATGCTGATGGTTTTCGGATTGATTTCGGATTGATTTTACATATATCACAAAACTATGTATCGACTAGAGGCTTCGTATGCCCATATTGCCCGTCTTATTCAGGATGATCCTACATATAGTATGAAACCATATGAGCTGCTAAAATTATGTATGCCAATGTTATTATTATAGAATATAAGGGCTAAGTGTACCATGGTTGTGCAAATAGGCGATACCTATACTTTAATTAAACAGATGGCCTACATAGATGACGAAGTTAGCGTAAAGATAAATTTTAGCGTTGGAATATCATTCAAGTCGAGTTGTTCATGCTAATATAAACATATAGAAAACAGAAACGAAATTATCAGCTATTTCCGAGCAAACTTAATTGTTTTTATGTCAGATCTAATGTTGAGAACTCTATGCATTTTTATTCTCCTGTACGCTTTCAATGATTTCTATAAACTACACCCATTGGACTAATAACAAATAAGCAATTTGTGCTAGTGGAGTTACGATGACGAGGTTTTACACTATAAACAACTGCTACATTTATCACTCTATGTAGATTTTCATGAATTTTGCAACTTGCAACTAATTAGTTTGAGCTAGTTATTTACCGTAGATTTATGGTTGTTACAGTGATTATCAAACAAAAATGGGGAAGGATAGAGATAAGGAAACTGAGGAGAACAGGGCTAAGAAAAAGACTAGAAAAAGAGTTAGACGAATATCCTCATCGTCTGAAGAAGATGCTGTACAACCACAACCAAAGCAAGCAAGATTGACGGAAGCCAGTTCAACTGATTGCATGTCCATTGCAGAAGTACTCAAGTTGATTAATTCAATGAAAGGAGATAGTAGACATGGGTCTCTTTTAGGCAGCAATCAAATGAACAATGTCGTTCCAGAATTTGACCCCAATAATAGAGCTCAAGACATAGAAGCCTGGATTAAGAAAGTGAACGAGTGCTCATCTATCTATGGTTGGGACGAAAAACAGACGATACATTTTTCTTTGCTAAAACTGGTAGGATTAGCAAAACGATGGTACGAGGGACTTCCAACAGTAGTGCATACTTGGAGCGAGTGGCAGGATATACTTAGGAAGGCTTTCCCGAGTGAAGAGAACTACGGACGTTTACTTCAGGAAATGTTAGCTCGAACCTCACGACCGAATGAGAGTCTTAGAGAGTATTTCTATGAAAAAATCGCGCTGATCAATAGGTGTGAGATTGTAGGCAAAAAGGCGGTTCATTGCGTTATCCACGGTATTAGTGACAGAACAACGCAGAATGGTGCACAAGCTTTAAATTGACAAAATCCAGAAGACTTGCTAACCTTTCTCAATACGCAGAGGACATATGAGCGTGAGCGATTTAATAACGATAGTAGGGTCAGGGATCGAAGTACCACGATTAAGACTAGATATGATAGGCAGGGGTTTACAACTTCGGCACCGTCAACATCCAACGAGAGTGGAGTGACATGTTTTAATTGCCGCACTAAAGGACATTCTTTTAGTAGGTGTCCGAAGCCAATAATACATTGTCAAAAATGCAATAGGGTTGGACATAATAATGAGAACTGTAAATTGACTCCATTGCATGTGAAAGTAGAAAGCAAAGTTAGTTCTGTTGGCAACAGTGAATCCAAGGTGCTAAAGATCTGTACGCAAAATTTAGCGAATGATAAATACTATAAGCACATTACTGTTAACGGTACGGATAACATGGTCGCGTTCGTAGATTTCGGGAGCGAATGTAGCCTAATGCGGAGTACGGAAGCTCAGCGCTTGGCACTCGATAAAGACTTTAGCATGTTGCCCGTTATTAGGGGATTTGGCAATTCCACAATAACGCCGTTGTATAAGTCTAGTATAAATTTAAAACTTGATGATATAAATACCGACCTGGACGTGCTGATAGTTGGCGACGAATATATGCAGACCTCTTTACTTGTAGGTCAAGACTTCACCGAATTGCCATCTGTCTCAGTTGTAAAAGATACTAACCGGTTGACATTTTATGCAAGTCCTGCGAACCCTAATGACGAGGTAGATAAATCTTTTAGCTTGTTGACGAAAGACGAAAATGTATTAGAGGGTACTACTGCGGTTGCGGTCTATACAGAAAATGAATCTTATTCCGGAGATGTTTACATAGAAGGATACAACTGTAGCGAGATAGGTAGGGAATATCATTTACATCAAGGAGTTTATCGAATCAAGGACGGAAGGGGCTTTGTAGTCGCGACAAATTTATCACACACACCTATAAAATTAGAACCGAATCTCCTTATAGCAAGATGCACATCGTTCGTCGAGAAAGAAGTTAAATATGTAAACAACATTGGCAAGAGTGACGTGACTCCCAAGCCCCTTGACAAGTCAGACATTAATGTCGGACAAGCAGTGGACGACGAACACTTGGATAGACTGTGCACACTTTTACAAACATACCGTGATTGTTTTGCATCGAATTTAAGCGAAATCGGTTGCACGTCGGATGTCGAAATGCAAATAGACTTGA
This sequence comes from Apotomis turbidana, assembly GCA_905147355.2. Lineage (NCBI taxonomy): Eukaryota > Metazoa > Arthropoda > Insecta > Lepidoptera > Tortricidae > Apotomis > Apotomis turbidana. The sequence goes on along the minus strand of LR990305.1, from coordinate 9,791,624 downwards.
CAGATGAAAAACCTATCGTTTATCGTCCCTATCGATTATCTTTTGCAGAAAGAGAGCAAGTACGTGAAATAGTTGACGATCTATTGCAAAACGACATAATACAGGAGTCGACTTCGAATTTTGCTAGTCGTATCTTGATGGTCCGAAAGAAAAACGGGGAACAGAGACTGTGCGTAGATTTCAGAGCGCTGAACCAAAAAACCATTAAGGATAAATTCCCACTCCCACTGATAGAAGATCAACTTACAAACCTCAGTGGGAATTCATTCTTCACAACTTTGGATTTGGCCTCTGGCTACTATCAGGTACCTGTTGCGGAAAAGAGTCGCCACCTTACGGGGTTTGTCACGCCTGACGGGCATTATGAGTTCAAACGAATGCCGTTTGGGCTCGCTAATGCCCCAGCCGTGTTTCAACGGATGATCAACCGAATGCTTGGTGCAAAAAGATTTAATTCGGCATTGGCCTATCTAGACGATGTACTTATTCCTTCGACGACGATTGAAGAAGGATTTCATCGTCTAGAAGATGTCCTAAAGCTACTTAGACAATTTGGGCTCACGCTTAAATTATCAAAGTGCAAGTTCTTTGATACCAGCATTAATTACTTGGGCCACGAAATTTCTGCGGAAGGCATAAAACCAAGTGAATCTAAAACTCTAGCGGTTCAACAATTTCCCCAGCCACATAGTATACACGAAGTCCGGCAATTTCTTGGACTTGCCGGATATTTCAGAAAGTTCATTAAGGGATTCGGGGAAATTGCTAGACCACTTACAAACTTGCTTAAAAAGAATGTCCCCTGGCAGTGGTCTGACGAAGAGGAGACAGCATTTACAGCGCTGAAAGATATGTTGTCAAAACGGCCCATTTTAGCACTGTATGACCCAAAACTAGAGACAGAACTTCACACAGATGCTAGTTCTCGAGGGGTTGGAGGAATTCTTTTTCAATGGCAGAGTAACCCCAGAGTGTTGAAGCCAGTGGCATATTTCAGTCGGCAAACGACGCCAGAGGAAAGATTTCTACACTCTTATGAACTGGAAACCCTAGCAGTCGTTTGTTCGCTGAAAAAGTTCCGTGTCTATTTACTGGGTCTTAACTTCAAAGTTGTCACTGATTGTGGAGCATTGCGGACCACGTTAACAAAACGGGATCTGGTACCACGGATCGCCAGGTGGTGGCTCCACATCAGCGAGTTTTCCTTCGAAATTGAACATCGTCCTGGTAGCCGCATGGGTCATGTAGATGCGTTAAGCCGCAACACAACCCAAAGGGCGGATAGCTTTGACGGTTCTACAATGATGGTCTATAATATAAATAAAGGAGATTGGCTGCTGACTTTACAAATCGCTGATCCAGACATATCGCGGATCTATAAAATCCTGAAACCTGAAACCAATGACGAAGTAAAAGACATCAAAGATAACTATGTCATCAAAAACAACGCTGTTTACAGGAAGGTGAACAATGAATTACGTCTGGTAGTCCCACGAAATGCCAGGTGGCAAATATGCAGGTCTAACCACGACGAATTTGGACACCTAGGTTTTAGTAAGACAGTAGAAAAGATACAAAGCCAATTTTGGTTCCCGAAACTACGGCGCTTTGTAAAGAAGTATGTTGCAGCCTGCATAGACTGTGCTTACAGCAAAGATAATGCCGCAAGAACAAAATGCGGAGAGTTGTATCCTATAGAGAAGGTTAGTCGTCCATTCCACACGCTACACATTGACCATCTCGGTCCATTCGTTCGAAGCCGAGATGGCAATTGCTATATTCTCACGATTGTGGATGGATTTACGAAGTACGTCTTCGTTAAATCCGTAAAAGATACTAAAACCAAAAGCACCATAAAAGTTTTGGATAGTATCTTCCAGGACTTCTATCTTCCTTATAGGATAATTTCTGATCGCGGAACTTCTTTTACGTCGGCCGCTTTTGAAAAGTTTTGTAAGGAACGAGCGATCAAACATGTGCTCAACGCGGTGGCTTGTCCAAGATCGAATGGGCAGGCAGAGAGATTCAACCAGACAATTCTGAATTCTTTGTCTGCCCAAAATTCTGGCAAGGATGAACGCGACTGGGACAAGTGTTTACCAAAGGTTCAAAGAGGTATAAACAACACAATAAATGCCACCACCCAAAAAACTGCTGCCGAGGCTATGTTTGGTGCGAGGCCGGGGGATGAAATGTCAAATAAGTTGAATTTGTATCAAAACCCCTCTAGTACAAATATTCAAGAATTGCATAACCAAATAGGTAACAATATTAAGCAAGCCCAGGAAAAACTCAAACAAAAACATGACTCTCAGCACGCGCCCGCTCATAAGTACCAGGTAGGAGATCTAGTGAAAATAAAGCGTAATAATTTTAATAACGACGGGCGCAGTACAAAACTAATGTCCAAATTTATTGGACCTTACAAAATAATACAAGCTTTAGGGAACGACAGATATAAAGTAGCTGATATACCTGGAAGTAAAAATCAAAACAAAAAGAAATACATTAGTGTTATTGCTGCAGATCGATTAAGACCGTGGATTCACATAAAAGCATTGGAAGTCGAAAGTTCTAGTGAATATGATAGTGATGATAACATTCCGTTGTCTACCCTGGCTATGAAAAAGCGTATGACACTAAAATAATGTTCGATTTAGTGCCGATTAAATTTACACTTACTCGTATAATTATATCTAGTGTCTTTTGATCGCGAATAAGTTGACTAAATATTTAGCGATAAGCGCTCAAACAAACATATTCAGTCTTTGTTAATTTAACATTTAAATCCAATTAATCTTGTTAAAATCTATTTTGTGTTCTATTTAATAGTATTTGTTGTTAATGTGTACTATACGAAATATACGTAATTGGGTAGTTACTCTTACGAGCATTATCTGACGTTATTGCGTTTTGATTGGGATGTAACTACGTTCTTTAATTATTTATTAATTCGATTATATTGATATTGATTCGTAGTAACTATACTCTCAGTCTATTTAACGTCTTAGAGTGGTCTAAGAATGTCGTGATTATTATTTTTATATGTATTTTGTAGTGCACCAGGAGGTTGCACAAGTCGGATGGCCGAATGTCGTGATTTCGATAAAATGTATGTGATTTTGTGTAAAAAAAGGCAAAAAGAAAATAAAGTTTATTATGATAATTTAATTTGTTTCTCATTCATTTTAATGTTGATGATATATTTGGGTAATATTTTCTGTATACCAGCAACATTGGGGACTTTCTAATGACGATGGGGAAAAATGTTATAAAAAGGGTAGTTCTTCTTTTGCGCGCCCTCTCTTGTGATCGAGACTCGGTGGTGAACAGAAGTAAATACATGTGTACTAGTACCAGGATCAGAATTTCATTTTAGTATTAGGTATAAAAAATTAAATTTGTATTGACAATCATTTTTCTATTGACTAGGGTCATGATCATGATTTGAGAAAAAATCTTAATAGCGTGATGCAGGATCGTCATTGTTTTGTATAGGCGCGCGACGCCGTGCCAACCTGGCGCCATCTATTCACAATTTCCTTTACCCTCGAAACGGTTGCACAAATTTAAAAAAAAATTGCTACAGGTATAGCTGGTCATCCAGAGATGCTTATAGGATACTTTTATCTGATATGCCGAAGTTTCTAGGAGGTACCCCCTAGGGCACACATAAGGAATTTTTCCTCGAAAGGTTATTTGTGCGTTAGGGTGGCGGAAAGGTTAACACGTTGGACCGGTAATCCAGGTTTGATTCCCGGTCTCTTCCGACAGGTTATGCATTTCAATTTTACTTTATGTTTTGATTTGAATCAATGGTAAAGCCTGACCAGAAATATATGATGATTGTCAAGAGGGCGCTATTTATATGATTTATATGGCAACAATTTTGCAACCAATCGCAACCCACTAACCGAAGCACCGAAGGCACCGGCCTGCCCGGCGCGCCGTCTCGATTCTATGTCAACGAGCGGCTGACCCCATCAAATCGACGGTTGTTCCAGAAGGCACGGGAGCTCAAGCAACAGCACGGCTGGCGATATGTCTGGACTCGCGATGGCAGGATCTTCGTCCGACAGCGCTCAGGCGACGATATACCGAAATATCGCATCCGCTCTGAATTAGACTTAACCCGGGTTTTTGGTACATGCTCTGTTTAGTCGTATCTATATATGTGGTTTGCCTTATTTTTGCGACCATAATAATGTATTATACGTGGACGTCGTTTCATGTTAATCTTTGTGTCCGTTTAAACCATTGTGAAATGTATGACCGGCTCTTCTACTGTGTCTGGTACAGTGTGCCATGTAAAAATCTTCACACATCAATGCGAAATGTAGCAAAATGTACACATAACACAGAAAACCGTAACGCTAAGCACTGTATTACCCCGATAACTATAATATTTTTCACAACACTTTATATTATTATAGAATACTTAAAACCTAACCTTCAAACAAACAATTGTACTTGTAATTGCGGAGAAACATATCATCACTTTATGAGAAATTACAATAATTTCTACTATTTAAACGAATGGACCGAACCACTGATATTAAACCTTCTTAGAAATCCAACAAATGAATGTAACAACTTGTTCACGCTCGGGCGGCCCGCTATATTCTATCACGTCGCGTTATTATCTACCCGCCAATACTGGCCGCTATCACTATCACCCGTAACACTTGAAGAAACAATATTTAACTTAACGATGTCGCATGATTCTTACTCCATTTGTTATATGTTGCCCTCCTATGTTCATGTCGAACCTTTATTATTATACGTATTATGCCGTTTAGTACTTGTGAATATCGGTGCATGTTTATTCACCTTAAGTGTTTGGGATTGGGCTTATTCTTCAATATGGTGAATAAAAGCAGAGACCTATTAGTTGGTTTGTTAAATCCTTGCTCGTTGGGTAACAATCATACAGAGTTTATAGTAGCAATGCAAAAACACTCCGTTGACATTATGGCTATCAACGAAACCTGGTTAAAAGACGGTGAGAGTTCACGCGCACCTAATGTTCCCGGTTATACATTGAAACATGTTCCTCGACCGCTAAGTGTACGTTCGAGGGGCGGAGGGGTGGGGTACTTTCTTAAACGAGGTATAAACGCGCGCGTGTGCCAGCATCCAGTTACTTCGTCCGTCGAACAAATGTGGCTTAGCCTTAATGTTAAGGGAGTGAGGGTTGCTATTGGCACGGCATATCGGCCGCCATGGCTCGATGTTGATATTTTTATAGATGCATTAACCAGTTCTGTTAGCTCGTTTTCGAAATATGACTACGTTATATTATTAGGGGATTTTAATATTAATTTATTGAATTCCAACGACGCAAACTCACAAAAATTATCAAAGTTCTTACGATGTTTTAAACTAACACAACATGTCGGCAAAGCCACTCATTTCACAGAGCAGAGTAGTACGCTTTTGGATTTGGTGTGTACCGATGCGCCTGTATATCAAACGTCCGTCGACTATATACCTGATCTGAGTTCACATGCATTTGTTACTTGCCACGTCAACATTAGTATAGAAAAACCTGCACCCATGCTTATTACATACAGACCTATCAGAGACATAAACTTATTGGACTTTGACCGAGATCTGAATTGTATTCAGTGGGATGACATAAGTAGCTTACCTAGTCCGAATGCAATGTTAGACGCCTTCTACTCAAACCTCATTTCGTTATTTGATATTCATGCTCCCCTTAAAACTATTAGTATTAAGTCACGTAACAGTCCCTGGATTACTGACACAATAAAGAAAATGATGAGTCTGCGTAATGAAGCCCATACAAGGTACAAGGACACGGGCTCGATAGTGCATAAAAATTACTATAAAGATCTGAAACGTTCTGTTACCCGCGCAATTTTTAGTGAAAAACGCGCATACTTTGAGTAGGAAATAAATCGGCACACCAATAATTCAAAAGTTCTGTGGAAAAATTTAAAAAAGGATGTTTTGGTTGACAGTTGTAATGATAAACAATTGCCGAGTCATTTCAATGACCCGAATAGCATTAATCAGCACTTTCTCAATATTTCTCAAAATAATGTAGTTCCTATTAGTACCCTTACTTTCTACGAATTCGATCGGTTCTGTTCCTCGATATTTACTTTAAATCCGGTTACAGAGGAACAAGTCCTCAAAATCATTAAAACTTTGAAATCAAATGCCCAAGGCGTAGACGGCATAACCTTGGATATGATCCTACTCACTTTGCCTCGCACCTTAGGAGCCATAACAGCGATAATTAATTCATCAATCACTACGCTCTCCTTTCCAGACGCTTGGAAGATTGCCCTGGTACGTCCTATTCCTAAGGTTCCAAACCCTTTGCAAGTTACTGATCTCCGTCCGATTAGTATATTGCCCTGTCTCTCCAAAGTCCTAGAGAAGGTTGTTTGTCAGCAGTTGGCTGGATACTTGGAACAAAATAATGTACTTCCGATGGAACAATCTGGTTTCCGTAAGAATCGGAGTACCACAACTGCTTTACTTGACGTGACAGATAATATTTTAACGGCTCAGGATAGGGGACAAGGCACTATCCTTACATTATTAGATTTTTCAAGGGCATTTGACACAATTAATATTGGCCTCTTATTGTCAAAGCTGGCTTACTTCGGGTTTGAGGTTGGCACAGTAAAATGGTTTGCAAGTTATCTCGGTAATCGCAGCCAATTTGTAGAACTCCAGGGTCCGAATGGTATAAGCGTGGTATCGGAAAGACGCCCGATGGAAAGAGGAGTACCACAGGGCTCAATCCTGGGTCCTATCCTGTTTATATTATATAGTAGCGATATCACACGTGCCATTAAACACTGTTGCTATCATATTTACGCAGATGACTTACAACTGTACATATCATGTAGTATAAACGAAGTGAAATCTAATGTGGACAAATTAAACGATGATCTAGAACGTATTGCTAGGTGGTCACTAGAAAACTCTCTTGCTCTGAATCCCCTTAAATCAAAATATTTAATATTAGGTACAAAGACTCAAATAGAAAGGCTATCAAATTGTAATATTGAAGTGCGTCTGAACAACAATGCCTTGGAGCGGGTGAACGAAGCCCGAAACTTAGGCTTGCTAATGGACGGAGAACTGCGCTTTGAGAACCATGTGCTTAATTTAGTTCGTAACTGTTTTTATAGGCTTAAAGTGCTCTATAGAATCCGTGATTTTATCAATGTTGAGCTTAGAATAAGATTATGCGACATATTAATTCTTTCCAAACTTAACTACTGTGATATAGTGTACGGGCCGCGCCTCTTGGCCAGAACACAGAGGGTGATCCAGCGAGTACAAAATGCCTGCGCGCGCTTCTGTTTCCCCATCCCACCACGGGCCCATGTGACGCCTTTCTTGAAACAGAATAAAATCTTAAACATGGTCACTCGTCAAAAATTGCATTTGGGCACCTTGATGTTTGGTGTTGTTAATCGGCAGCAGCCCGCATACCTGTATGAAAAGTTAATCTGGGCCCATAACTCCAGGTCTTCGCAGGTGAGACCGTGCAGGTTCCTGCAACTTGTTTATCCCCAGCACCAGTCAGCAGCATTTCGTGGCAGCTTTCGCTACGCTGCCACGAAGTGCTGGAACAACCTTCCTCCACCAATTCGAGCGTCAAAAACAATCGGATCCTTTAAATCGAAATGTCGAAGCTTCTTCACAAAATCATAGTAGGGACTACAGAATACTGGTGTTGGAGGGGGGGTTTGGGAGCCTGGATGGACATCAGATTTCTCGTTGTCGGTTTGGTTTTGTTGTGTATACATTTTTTGTTTTTGTTTTTGTCACTTTGTTACTACCTATCTGATTATTTTCTCTTTTTTTTTCTTTATCTACTACGTTGTGTTGTGTTCCTATTTATATATTTATTTATATTTACATAATTATTTATTATTATTATTTTATTTTGTGTATTTTTAGCATCTAAGTAGTTATAAGCAGGTCCCCACTGAAAACCAGCGCCCCGGCTCGCCGTGGCATCATGCTGAGTGGGGTCCTATTCAACGATGATTGTTTATGTTCGTTTTTTTTCATGTAACTTTGTTTTTCGTTGAATAAATGTATTTTCTTTCTTTCTTTCTTTCACTATAAATGACATTAGTTACCTGGCAGTTCCTATGGTAACCTCGTAATATCATTTAATGGAATGCACTCTTCACCTGACTGTTTTTCGTGTAGTAAACACGTGTACACGTTCACGACTGTGAATGGTTTTCGGCATTTCTTTGGATATTTTTAAATATTTGTCTTGTAAAGAAACCACCACGAATGACATTGAAATTGTTGACAAACTATCATAAAATCATTGCCAGTGTAAGAAATTAGTTCCAGTGAAATTCCGCAATATGGCGCATCCTCATATATTTCTAGTCAGGCTTTACAACATGCCTTGTGTCGTTTCTATATTTCCATTCCGTCTTGTCCACGGGTCGATGGTCTATGATCTCTGTCACATAGGGAGCCAGGACTACATCTCTTTTGTTCAGGACGTGGTGGTCTACCAGGATCACCTTGGTCTCGGTTTTCGTTATCAATTCCTCTAAATTGAAATCGTTTCTGAAACAAATCCAGGTTATCCGACTACGTTAGTAAATAACCTACATTCAGAATTTAAAACACCCCCGAAACAATCAGCTGGTCATCATGAGACCTCCTTCATTCAATGAGTGATATAGAAAATGCTACTAAAACTGAACATAACTACAAAATGTGGAATTCTTAGCTTCAAAATTGGCTGAGATCGTGTCACTTGTTCCAATTAGTGCTGAATATCTTGGAAACTACTGGTCCTATTTCCACTAAACATAACTAAGAACCATCTCGACGGACACGTCTTTCGATTAGAAAAAACCGCACTCAAATTGGTCCATCCGTTTGGCAGCTACGATGGTACGACAGACACAGATACACATGTTATAACTATAACAACTTATAACACCCCTCTTTATTCATCAAGAGTTAAAAAAAGTTGTACGCTGACGTAGTAGACTTTTAGTAAAATTATGAAAACCTACAGATATCTGCACGTCTAGCATAAATTTGACACGCGACTCTTTGTCGCGCGACAACGCGTCACTTTTCTTTTAATACCTTTCCAGTGCGAGCAAGGGAGGTTACACCAGTGCCGTATTTACCCCTAAGCTCACAAGACCCGGGCCCAGAGCCACCATACTTATGTTCTCCTTATTTATCACTATCTACTACTAGGTATTTAATTTGCTGAAAAGCGTTTTGAGATAGGGGAGGGGCCCCCAAATGCCAAATGCCTAGGGACCCTGGCCCTCTAATTCCGGGCCTAGGTGACAGTGACACTGACTCGCGCGAGAAAGGAAGTCACGGCAAGATATGTTGCTGGTTCTGACTCACCTAAACACCAACAAATCCTCACTTATACTGCTCTCCCTCAAACAATACTCCACCTCTGTTTTCACCCTAAAGTCCTCTCTATCCACATTTAGCACCGGTACGAAGGCCGGCTCTTTGCACCCTGGGCTGTGCCTGGTGCAGACAGCACACTGGATCTCCTGGTGGCGCCATCTTTGGAAATTGGCGTAGACTAGAGCAGACACTGCTGAGTCCAGGTCACAGGTCTCGTTGCCAACCACCAGGGTTAATGAGGAGTAGTTCCCTGATTTCTAGAAAATAACCTCAATTAATAGTACGTTACTGCAGACGCCGGTAAAGAAGGGCTTGCCGGGTGAGTAGGTATAGACGGATAGTGATACGAGGCAAGACCTTTTCACGGCTAAGGCATGTATAGTGCTGTTCTCAAATATATGCTATGAAATAAAATAAAAATACACCACCCGAAAGAATATAATTCAGCTGCTTAGCCTCTTCATGAACGCAGTTCTTCCGGCTTTACAGTTCTCTCGAGGTGTTCCGCCCAAAACGTGATACTTCGAAGCCTGTTATAACGCACGTTATGGTGCCATTTAATTGCACGTTTGAGAAGTTAAGAGGCCTTACTCCTTTTAAAATGCTGATTTTTCTGATATTTTTCTCTATGATCAGACATGTTTTTTAACATATTATTGATGTTACTATTACTACCTAGAACAGGGCTATTGGGATTTATTGGTATACATTTGAAACCTACAGTTTGAAATTTTCAGTGATAATTTTTGTTTCAAAAACTACTCGAAATTGACAAAATTCACGCGGAAAAATTGTTTTTTCAACTTATTTTCGACTGCACGCAATGAAACCATGAAATAGCTATGTTACTACCTAGAACTCAGGGAAAAGTATTATTAACTTCAAAAAGTTGGTTAAAATTATCAATATATCTGTCGTAATATGAAAAAAAAATTTTTTTAAAGGAATGAGGCCTCTTAGGTTAAGTTTGCACCTGGTATGTATGACGCCGGATGCAGATGTGGTGCAAAAATTAACGATCACCTTTGGTGTATGGGAGCCCCGTTTAAATATTTATTTAATTCGGTTTCTTAGTGTCTGTTCCTTAACACCTCCAAAACCAACAACCCACCAGGTGGGCACTTGTAGTTTCTACTCAGTTGCCAGCCAGATTCAACTATAAAAGCGCCCACCGTGCAGGCTCTGTTTGCGTTTGGGGTAGGGTTGTGCCCACCTAGTGAGCGCTGTCAGTTTCTGGGGTTGTTTTAATTTTTTCCTGGTTGTGAAAGTGTTAAAACGCACTCTTTGTGCATTGAACACTTAAAACTAACCGTACAAATACAACCGGACTGAGAACCTCCTCGTTTTAATCAGCTGTAAATCATAAGATATTTCTTACTAGATTAGCGACAGTCATCGATAAGAATTCTTCCATGTTGATGTTATTATGTTATCCTACTTGTGATTCATATAACTCCTAGAGTTATAACGTTTACGCAATTCGATGTAAATAAGTTTAACTTTAAATTATTAATCTAAATAAGGCGTCTCATGGGGTATACCTAATTTACAAGAGTATGACAATTATGACATTGACAATTCATAGATATTATTATTATATTCATAGTGTTTTTAAGATATTTTTTGCGGACTTTATGGCCTGGCTGCAAAGGCCTTTAAGCAACTCACTAAGATATTTGATTTTCGTTTGTACCCAAAGAGTAAAAACGGGACCCTATTACTAAGACTCCACTACCCTCCTGCCGTCTGTCTGTCACCAGGCTGTTTTTCATGAACCGTGATTGCTTGACAGTTGAAATTTTCACAGACGATGTATTTCTGTTGCCGTAACAACAAATACTAAATAACCGGCCAAGAGCATGTCGGGCCACGCTCAGTGTAGGGTTCCGTAGTTGCCCATCCTTCACGTTTTAAGCCCGAGGTTTAAATTACGAGAAAGATTTCAAGCTCTATAAAAAGGTCGTAAATGCCAAAGTAACTGTAATTACTTAGTACCTTCTGGAAGTTATCGATTAATACGCGCAAGATTGAGCGGAATGTTTTAATGCAGTATGACACTTAAGTCATATGCGTAATATTCGAAGTATAAGGACACCTCGCGGCACTTTAAAGAAAATTATGAAATTTTGCGATAACTCAAAAACGGAGCGACTGATTTTTTTCAATATAGTTTTCATTGAAAGTACTTATAAGGCCTCATTTTCATGAATTTTCCCAATTTTTTTTGACCCGTGGTTGAAAAGTTACAGGGGGGGACGCTATTTTGTGGATTTCTGGAGCGAATATTTACAAAACTGCTGACTATAAAAAAATAATGTTTGGAGACCCCTATTATTTTTAAAAGACTTATTCAACGATACCACACACACCAGTGTTAGAACGAAAAAAGAAATTTCACCCCAACTTTAGTTACGAGAGGTACCCGAAAAAAAGTTTTTTTTATTCGTTTTTATTTTACCGTTTTATCGGCGTATTTGGTTACTCATACCAAATTTCAGCTTTCTAGTACTAATGATCACGGAGCTAAGCCGCGGACGGACAGACAGACGGACATGGCGAAGCTATAAGGGTTCCTAGTTGACTACGGGACCCTAAAAACAGAATAAAATAAATATTTAAGTGAGGCTCCCATACAACAAACATGATTGTTTGCGTTAACTTTCCTCATGATTTGAATCCAACCCCATAACAGACTTAACCCAGTTCTTTTATTTGATGGTACGGAACCTGCGCAAGTCCGAATCGCACTTGGCCGGTTTTTTATTCTTTATTAAAAGTTTATTACCCCAGAACTCCGTCAATTATTAACAGGTTTGTGTTTTCTTTTTGTTTTATGAGGAGACATCTCCAAGTTGGTCCCATAAAATTTTGATAAAGATCCTGATGACGAAATCCATGAGGCATACGAAAGATTCCTTGGAAATACGATTTCTTCTCATTGAAGTAGGTTTCCGTTCTTTTTGTAGTTATCCATAAACTAGCTATTAGAAATTTATGATAGTCAGCAAAGCCCCTTTACCAAGCGCACCTCTGCGATTGGGTCCAAATATATTAGAAAGGGTTCATAAGTACAAATATCTTGGTTGTTGGTTAAACGAAGCTTGGGAACCAGAGCAGGAGATTAGGACTAGAATTGAAATAGCCAGAAGCACCTTCCAGAATATGAAAAAACTGTTAACCAACAGGAGAATCAATTTAGATCTGAGGTGGCGAATGGTGAAATGCTACATTCTACCAATCCTCATGTATGGTTCTGAATGCTGGACTCTAAAGCAAAATTTAATTGATAAACTGAATGCCTTCGAAATGTGGATATACCGTAGAATGCTCAAAATTAGATGGACAGATAAAATATCGAATGAAAAAGTAATGCTGATGATGAAGAAGGAAATGGAAGTCGTATCAATGATTAAACAAAGAAAAGTGTCGTATTTCGGACATATATATAGAAATGAAAAATACAACTTTTTAAGATTAATTATTGAAGGAAAAATAGAAGGGAAACGAGGGCGTGGTAGAAGACGAACATCTTGGACGAAGAATATTAGAGATTGGTTGAAGGCTGAAAGCACGGAAAAACTAATTCGCATGACTACAGATAGATCGACATACAGACAAATGGTCGCCGACCTCCGGGATGGAGATGGCACATGAAGAAGAAGAAGATAAACTAGCTGCTCCGCGCAGTGTTATCCGCTCATCCGACGGGAACACTACATTTTTCGGGATAAAAAGTAGCCTATGTGTCAATCCAGTGTGTCAGCTACCTTCATACCAAAATTTATCAAAATTTGTTCAGCCGTTTGGGCGTGAAGTAACAAACATACACATAAACAATCACAAATTCGCACTTATAATACCTATGAGTGTGCTGTTATGATTACGTACGGTTTAATTTCAGTGGCAGTTTTCCGCGCGCGATTAAAATTACAAACGCGACATTCCAATGAAAATAAATCATTGAACATAAACACCACAAATTAAATTCCTTTTTAGGGTTCCGTACCGTACCCGGGGGCTACAGTATGCGGTTCTTCAAGAGGGGAATATATATAGGTTCTTAAAGGGTCGCGCGTTATGCTCCTGGCGTCGCAAGCGTCCATAGGCGGCGGTATAGTAAAAATTATCTAAGCTAATCATACAAATCTGAACAAACCACAACTGGTAAACCACAAATTAAGATAACGAGCTCGTAGTAAAAGCAGATTGTAACCACCTTGGAAGGTTAATATAGATTATCGACTCTATTTCCTTGGACATTAGACTACAAAATGCACTAACAGAATAATGGTGATCATAACTTTTTTGGAATTTTACAACCGTCCGACGCTCCACAAGAACGTATTCTCTTGAAAAAGGACTATGAACTCTCGTCAACAAACATTTCAAACCTATTCAACAAGGAATAAGGTTGAAAATTAAATATCCACGCAATGTAGTTCTAACCTTTTTTTGTAAGTAACTGGTTGGTGCTTACGAGAACAAAAGCAGATAGTACTGTATTAGACACAATACCATTGTGAATGCAGGTAAGTGGATTAGCTTAGCTTAGATAATTTTTACTATAACTGCTTAACATCAGGCGGGCCGCATGCTTGTTTGCCACCGTAATAGTATAAAAACGTGCTAATGTGACCCTATTACCTCCGCTGTCTGTCCGTCTGTCACACGGCTGTATTCCTCTAGTCATAATATGTAGACTTGAAATTTTCACATCCATCCTAATCCATATCCATACTATCCATACTAATATTATAAATGCGAAAGTCCCGCTGAATCGATTTTGATGAAATTTGGCATGGAGATAGTTTAAGATCCGAGGAAGGACATAGGATAGTTTTCATCCTGGAAATTATCCCTAAAAAGATTGAAAAGTGAGTAAGTAATTCATGATGACATTGATGACCCTGTAGGAAATGTTTTTTTTTTATGTCATAGGTGGCAAACGAGCAAACGAATCGCCTGATGGAAAGCGATTACCGTCGCCCATAGACACCTGCAACACCAGAGGAGTCACAAGTGCGTTGCCGGCCTTTCAGGTGGGAATACGCTCTTTTCTTGAAGGTTTGAAGGTCGTATCGGTCCGGAAATACCGCAAGCGACAATTCATTCCACAATGCAGTCGTGCGAGGCAGGAAATTTCTAGAAAAGCGCACAGTTGTGGACTGCCAACTATCTAAGTGGTGAGGATGAAAGGATTGTCGCGTAGAACGATGGCGGAAAGAAGCGGCAGGAATCAATCCGAACTGCTCCTCGGAGCACTCACCGTTATATTAGACCAAAAGCACAATTGCTCTTACATTTGCTTAGGCGCTTTTAATAATCCCTTTTATTAATTAAGGTGATTAGGTGGATATGGATATCAAAAAAAAAATTACAACAGTTTAAAATATATATATATGTATATATGTATATATATATATATATTTTTTTATATGGATATCTATCGTGTTGTACGAGGTTGCTTCCATACTTCCAAGGTCAAATGTGTATCTATACTATTATAAAATCCTAGATTTGTATTTGTTTGTAATAATCAGAATCACTTTTCTATGGAGAATTTTTCTATTCATAATTTCAGAAAAAAATTAATAGCGTGATGCAGGATCGTCATTTGTTTTTTATGCGCGGCGCCGTGCTAACCTGTGCAGTAGGACTGTTTTTTTTTTAATGGATTTAATTTTTGAGTCAAATAATTTGTAATATGAGAATTTGATTAAACTACAATCCCATTACTAGTACTTGTGTTTTTGATGATTTAAGATTTTCATTTTTAGTATGTGTATTATTTTTTTTGACAATGACTGTTATTTTCATGTTTTTTGTTGTTTTTAATTTTGTTGTTTTTTTTTTTAACTTACGAATGCGATACCGTATATGTATTGTATGTCAATTTCAAACATAACTCATGTTGTTATTGAATAAATAATAAATAATTAAAATAACCCTATACGGAACCCGTCGTGCGGGAGTCCGACTCGCGCTTGACGGTTTTTTAATCTGGCAGCCGCACCAACTGGCCGCCATTTCGTTTGTCGCGTTACTAGCTTCACCCGTCTTGCTCGCACTGTATCTAGTGTTTATCGTTTTATGTTTATCGCGCGACTAAACGTCGCGTGTTACAGTCGTACTCGAGATGACGTGTATGATTTGAATTACATTATGAGTTTAATTCTTATATTTCTATTGGGTAAGTAATAGTACATTACTGCAAACTCCGGGAAAGAAGGGCTTGTCGGGTGAGTAGGTATTGACGGCCGACCGTAGGGAGGTCGGATAGTGATACGAAGCCGAGAAGCCATTTTCACGGCTAAGGCATGTATAGTGTTTCTCAAACATATGCAATTATGCAATGAAATAATAAACTAAAAAGCTCCAAAAATTATAACAGCTGTTTAGCCTGTTCATTTTTTTTTTTTAAATACTACGACGGTGGCAAACAAGCATACGGCCCGCCTGATGTTAAGCAGTTATTTTATTTGCTTTTACAGTTCCCTCAGTTGTTCCACCCGCAACGTGATAATAAGTACTTCAAAGCCTGGTATGGACGTTATGACGACATTTCATTGCATGTTTGAGAAAAATATACCCATTGACCGAGCGAGCGAAGCGTCTCTATTTTAGCTTGGCCAAAAATTCTTTCGTATGTCCGGATGTTTGGATGCGTAGGGTCTATCACGACAAAATTTCAAAATGATTCGAAATCAATTTCGTATTGCCATGGTCCCGTGATACCTAAATATCAAAAAATACATAAGCACACTGAAACATAGAACCTCCTAATTTTTTGGAAGTTGGTTAAAATTTAACAAATTAACAGAAGGGGTGTTATAAGTTTAACATGTGTATCTGTGTGCCTGTCTGTGGCATCGTAGCTCCCAAACGGATAGACCAATTTGAGTGCGTTTCAATCGAAAAACTAGTCCGTCGAGAGTCGAGATGGTTCTTAGCTATGTTTGGTGGAAATAGGACCAGTAGTTTCCAAGATATTCAGCTTTGATTGGAACAATTGACAAGATCTCAGCCAATATTGAAGCTAAGAACTCCAAATGTTGTAGTCATGTTCAGTTTTAGTAGCATTTTCTATATCACTCATTGTCATCATAGCCCCTCATCTCAAGATGACCAGGGGACCTATGATGATTGCGTTTATCACATGATAAATATCTGTCACTCACACTCGCATTTCGTCAAAACGTGACGGATGCTTCGTCACTTATTTATCGCGTGATCAAAGCAACCAATCATGGGCCCCTAGCTTAGGTGATTTAAATTATTAATTTAGGCTTTTCTTTAGTTACAGTTATTCAATGGGCGCACTCGAAACCTTTTATTTTAAAAGATGGCAACATACCCTCGAAGTGCTCAAAGATTCTTTGTCCACCGAACGCCACCGAAATATGCATCAGAATACATTACGAAAACTTGACTAATGTCTTCACAATACCAGAATGTGGATTGAAACGTCTCCGGTGCCATGGTAAAGTAGTATCTTAGCCCATATTATTACATTAATAATAACAAAAAAAATGAAAATTAGAAATTTCATAAACAGTCAAAAACGCCGTCCGCCATTTTTACCTTTTGCTAATCTGTGGCGTGACGTAGAATTACCTGTAAATATTCGAAATTTTACCGTCATATAGTGCCATTTCGCTCACTCCAATATACTATAATAATAATAATAAATCATTTATTTTCGACCAACTTGGATCAATAGTGTTAGTAGAATTACATTATATATATCATATTAATACTAGTGTTAGTAAATAAACAAATAAGACATAACATTTTATTTAATTTAAGGCCTTGCACCTCGTACGTGAAGCTGACAACAATAGTTCAGGTACGGGCAGTCTAGCCTATTTGCGACCATGTTCATGATGCTGTTGGCACTACCCCGCACTCTGCGCACCAGAGATGCACATCGTTTACGCATGGTGGTATAAAAGCAATCTACTCGAGCATCCATGAACATCTCTGATGCACTGCAGAAGCGAGGCAACCCCATCAGCATCCTAAACGCGTTATTATATTGTACGCGCAGAGCGCTGTACTGTTTCTGCGTATAACTCACCCACAGGCTGCTTGTATAGAAGCTTGTACAATAAGCTTTGAAAAGGGTGACCTTTACTTCCCTAGAGCAGCGAGCAAACCTGCGGGCTATCATATTAGCTCGAACAGACAACGCTCTGCGCTCACGTTCGATGTCGGCATCATCTTTTAGATCAGCTGTTACCAAGTGCCCTAGGTATTTAAATTTAACAACTATCCGGAGTGGCTTACCATTTAGCTTTATTGGAGGTACATCACTCGCGCACTTGCCTCTAGCTGCAAAGACCATACACTCGGTTTTGTTGACATTGTACTTAAGCCCATGACACGCGGCGTACTTCTCACAAATCCCAATAAGCTTATCGAGCCCACAGACCGAGGCGCTCAGCAGCACCATGTCGTCTGCATAGCTTATATTATTAACACATACTCCATCGATATGGCATCCGACATGGGTGCTGCTGAGCTCCTCTATTAAGGAGTTGACATATAAATTAAAAAGGCTGGGCGAGGTCAACCCACCTTGCCTTACCCCGCATTCCAATCTATATGGTTCCGAGTATGAATCTGCCCACTTTACAATATTAACCTGGTTGTGGTACCAGAATTGAAATATTCTGTTCAATTCAAACGGCAAATTAGTGTTGCGTAACTTATCGAACAAAATATCATAATTCACCAGGTCAAATGCCTTGGATAGGTCCATAAAACAGCTGTATACAGGTGTTTGCCGGTCTATATAGTATCTGACAGTTCGCTTTAACCCCAATATTGCAGATTCTGTTGATAAACCAGACCGGAAACCGAACTGATTATCATGCAATTTCAAGATTCTATTAAGTCGTGAGTTAAGCAAACTATCAAAAACCTTAGCGACTATAGTGGCAAGCGAAATAGGCCTATAATTATTAATATCACTTACGTCACCAGTTTTATTTTTCACAATTGGGACCACCACAGTCCTCATCATGTCAGACGGTAAGTAAGAATGTCCCACACAGAGCGTGTAGAACATTGCGAGCAATCGGGCAAGATGAGGGCCGGCATGATGAAGGTGTTCGACACTGAGCCCATCATGACCGGGAGACTTACCTCTAGATATTAACTTAATAGCTGTTTTGACATCATTCGCCGTAAACCTAGTTTCCATCTCACGTCCACGAGGCCCAGCGGCGTCCATGTGGGGCTGTGAGGGTCCCAAAGGTGATTTTACAGCAAAATGAGTCTTAAAATGGTTAGCTACAGCCCCATTCCCACCCACGCCGCCGACGCTCACAGGGAGGCCTGGCTTGCTTTTTAACTTATTTGTGGCCTTCCAAAAGTTACGGAAATCTCGCTTAGAATGGTGTGATGCAATCATGTCCATCTTTATTTGCTCATTGTTTTTCTGGCACCATTTCAAACGAGACTTAAAGATCCTACGGCTTTCGCACATGTTATCATATACAGGGCCCGTGACGGGCTTCCCGTACCATTGCCACAACATAAATTTCCACTTTGCCTCCCTATGAGCCTCAGCCACGTGTTTGTTCCAGCCCACTACAGGTTTTCTCTTTTTACTACAAGGGCGACCGTTATAACTTTCAATTGCTGACTCACTTAAAGCTTGTATAATATTTTTGTATACAGTATCAATTACGTTTTGGTGGCTTATATTACTACACATATAATTGCCACAGTCTTGAAAGTCACTAGGAAAATCTATCTGTTTCAATTTCTCATGGCATTTCGTAGTAATAGTTATTTGTTATGCAAGGCTGCAAAGTTGTTATTTGGCGCGAGTGTTGAAATTGAAAGCTGAGCGAGCAAAGGAATCTAAGATTGAACCATGAGCGAAGCGAATGGTTCAAAGATAGATTCCTGAGCGTAGCGAGGCTTTCAAGACACGAGAAGCTAAATAATTTTGCAGCCATGCGGAACACACAATTTTTCACCTCACTACAGCGAGGAAAATGCAAGATTCAAGGAAAACAATTAAAACATAAAAATAATCATATTTAATTTTGCCTTCTATTTAACACGTCCAATTTAAAACATAACACACTCAAATCCAAACCAAATAAATACGAGAGAAGCACACATATTAAAAAAAAATACAAATTAAAAATTAAAAGTAATATGGCCGTAATTTGTATTATTGTCGTGTATATTTTATCGTTGAGTTTTACTTAAGCACTGTTATATTATAATTATTTGTTTTTGAAACTACTTGACACATTCGTTGTGAATGTGGGAGAACGGCATTCTGGGAAGGATTAGTTGGCCACTCGGAAGTATTTTCCATAACTTCCATAGCTTTGGAAGTTTTTGGACGATGGGATACGAACAAGATTATTTCGGCTTTATCTTCTTTAAAAACGCCAATAGTTTCGGTAAATTACTTATCGTCTCCAAATATTTAAAACAAATCCTTTTTCGTTTTAATACAGGCTTTTAGCATTGAATAAATACTCCAAATTGGGCTTAACTTTCTTGTTTTCGATATAAAGTAAGACAACAGTATGTATTCTCCACAGAACAAATTTACGTTGTTTACATGAATTGTGAAAACTTCGAACTTTTTAATTATTTATTTTTTTCTCGGGTGCGTTCAGAAATTACACTCTTTTGTTCCAACTTTTATAACAAATAAATTTAAAAAATTGTGTTGTATTTGATATATTTTCTAGTCAAAATATGTAAATGAAATTGAAATACTTACTATTAATATATATAAACATATTCAACTTCTGTTATAATAAAGTGTAGCGAAAATAAAAATTAAAAAATCTGTAACCACAAACCAGGTTTCTGGACGTGATATTGTAGGTGTATTTTTTTTAAAAGAAGTATTCAAACGTACATATGATATTAGCCGGCCTGACCAGATCGCTCTTTATTAGCGTGCGTTGATTGGTTATTCGGAGATTTATCGAGTGATGAAATCAGTCACGCGTTGAAGGAGTCTTAAATATAAAAAAGTTACATGCACCACAGAGAATCAAAATCGTCGTGTTCGAAATTCAAATGACTTTTGCACGCTAGCGGATAAAATAGACTTTTGCACGCAGATTTCGCCCTATAAACGGAGGTTTTCCGAGCGAGTGAGGTGAAAACAAATTTATTTGTTCAGGGGTCCTTTCCCCCCAAATGACTTTGTTTACCACATAATGATTACTCTCGACCTGCTTAGGCCGCACTTGGCCTAGATCACATTCTATTATCAGTGGGAAATGGTCTGACCACATTACATCATATTTGATGTACATATTACAAATAGAACTAAGAGCTGATTTACTGCATACACAATGATCCAACCATCTCTTAGACCCGTGCGCGTCACTGACAAATGTATGTGTTTGAGACGATAGTCCAAGTCTTTCCACGTCCGCACAAGTCCACTCTTGTTCACCGCAAAAACATATTAACTCATTATAATGTAGTGGATATGTAATGTAGTTGTAAGAGCTATATATTTCAGACGATTCTTATTAATAAAGTAGTATTTAATCAGCATTCGTTCGTATCACTTGTCTCCCGATAGCACTCCTTTACATGGCGATCCTGCCATCTGAGCTGGCCATATTTGGCAACGCCGAGAGTTCATTCACATAGTACCTAGTTCGTTGACTCAGTTCGCCGTTGCATAATATTATTTGTCTGAATAATCGGATGAAATAAAAAAGGAAAATGTGCAATTCAAGGAATCAGCCACCGCAGCCGCAGGTGAACGAAGTTATCACGCAAATCGGTTATCACAATGAGATGCGGGAAACAACGAATATATTGGCGGAAAGCGTGAGTTCAATGAATTATTATATACTGGCCATCATCATCGTCGTAGGGCTAGCAATCCTGTTAGTTCTGTTGCGGTACATCAACAAGTGGTTCAACAGTGCGCTGGAGAGGCGTGCTGCTGCGGCCGTCGTGCGGTATTCCCGAGGGGACGGCGGCGTTCACATCGCGGCTAAGTGAAGTGTGAAAAGTGCTGTGTGCGTGGGGTATGTAAAGTGTTGTGGACAAGTACCTATATCGTTAAACTCTATGGCGGAAAATCTGCAGGACATTTATGATAAGTTATTAGCAATACGTACATATTTGGTAAAAGTAGGTTCTGACAGAAGGAAAGGAATTAAAACATGCCAAGACAAATTAGAAGAGGCTAATTTAATTTATACTCAATTTGATACGTATTTAAGTTTGTTAGAGGTAAGTTTAGAGAGTAAGCAATTAGTAGATATTCCTGCCACTTGCGGTTGGGTTGGTAAAATTAAGAATTTGTATTCGGAAATACAACAGTTATATTCAGAACCGTCGAGTAGCAATTTAACTGGTAGGTCGCGTGAACAATCCAAAATGGAATCTAAGACGGAGACCTTTGACTTGAAAGTTGCGCTGAGCTTATTACCGGTGATGAACGATGAGGATACGTGTACGAAGCAACTTATTGACGGGATTAGTTACTATAGTTCGATTCTTGATGGCAACTCACAACAAAAATTAATTTCTTTTGTTAAAAGCTAAAGCTTCTTTTTAAGCTAAATTAAAATTAGATGAATCATACGGCACGGTGTCAGCATTACTGACAGATATGCGGAGTAACCTATTACCGAAAAAATCTGCAGTAGCTATACAACGGAAATTATTGTCACTGCGGCAAAATGAGATTTCCATCGGCGATTTTGGGAAACAGCTCTCTGAAATGTTTGTGGATCTTACGATTGCGCAAGCTAATGGGACGAGCGAGGCTTATAAAGTTCTGAAGCCCATCAATGAAAAACAAGCTATAAAACAGTTTGCGGGAGGTTTGCGTGATCGCAGGTTGGGCACAATTATTTCAGCTAGAGATTGTACGTCATTAAAGGATGCCATACAGATGGCTTTAGATGAAAGTGTTACAACACCTCTGTCAACTGAGGTAATGACCATGCATTCTATGAGTAATTTTGTCCGCAATTCTAGAGGCAGCCCAACATTCTATCGTGGACGGGGTAACTACAACTCCAGGTATGCTCACAACACTGGGCGTTACCACGACTACGGCTACCAGCCGCAAGGAGGTAACAGCGCGCAGCAGTTCTCGGGCCGCGGTCGAGGACCGGCTCGTCGCCCTCAAAGCCGGTTTAGAGGTAAGTCACGCAACACTTACTTTAATAACGCGCGCACTGGACAGTTAAACGTACTGTCAGAATCAGAGGCTCACGCCGATTCTTCGACTCAACAGGAAAGCGAAAATCCTTTGCAGTTTTTTCGATCCTAAAAATTACATATTAGCCTGCAATAACAATTGCATAATTAAATTGCTCACCGATAACAATGAGTCATATGATTTCTTATTAGACACTGGCGCATCCATATGTGCTCTTAAATATAAACACGCGGTTGATAACAATCTCTTAATTGTGAATGAGAGCATTAACATAAAAGGAATTGTGGGCAATGTTCAGGCTGTAGGGTATGTATCGTTACGATTACTCATAGGTAATCGAACTATTACGCATAGGTTCCATGTCTTTGATACCTTGCCATGTAGGGCGAACGGTATAGTAGGACAAGACTTTTTAAGCAAGTATAAGGCTACTTTAGACTTTAATTCCAACACCTTTTCATTATGTCTAGGTGACAAAATAACGGAAATGCCCTTAGGTGTGGAAAATAAATCTACCCTTTTCACCATCCCTGCGAGATCAGAATCAGTACACTACATCGACACGAACTTAGTGGATGAGAGCGTTGTATGTTCCGCGGAAATATGTGATGGGGTATACATAGCTAGCGCGTTAGTATCACCTGTCGACGGTAGAATACCGGTATTAATATTGAATACGACAGAAAATAATGTAGAGCTGAATGAAATCAACGCTGTAATTGATAGTGCAAGTTCTTATGATTGTTGCACGTTTAGTAAATGTGATAAAAATGCTGATCGGGTCAAACTGTTATTGCCGTTGTTGCAGTTACAGCATTTAAATAAAGAGGAACACAATTCAATTCAGAATTTATGTGCAAAGTATGCGGATATATTTCACATACCGGGAGATAAATTATCATTTACAAATATTTACAAACATTCTATTAATTTGAAACCAAATGTAGAACCAATTTTTAGTAAATCTTATAGGTTACCATATTCGCAAAAGGGCGAAATTCAAAAACAGATAGAGGAATTATTAAAAGATGGTATTATAGAACCATGTCAAAGTGAATGGTCAAGTCCGGTACTCTTAGTTCCGAAGAAAGGTTTAAATAATGGCGAAAAACGATGGAGACTTGTAATTGATTACAGGAAACTCAATGATAATGTTAAGGACGACAAATTTCCTTTGCCTAACATTACAGAAATATTGGATTCCTTATCAGGTTCGGTCTATTTTTCACATTTAGATCTCCATCAAGGGTATTATAACGTAGAGTTAGATCCAAACAGTCGCAAGTACACCGCTTTTGATTCCGGTCGTTATTGCCTAACACGCATGCCCATGGGACTGAAGACGTCCCCAAGCAGTTTTTCTCGTATGATGACCATGGCAATGACAGGACTTACTCATGAAAAGTGTTTAGTATATCTAGATGATCTCATATGTTTTGGGAAAAATTTGGACGATCATAATAAAAATCTACAAGACATCTTTGAGCGGCTAAGAAAAGTAAATTTAAAATTAAATCCCACCAAGTGTAATTTTCTGAAAAAAGATATTTTATATTTGGGTCATGTCGTCTCGGCATCAGGAATATTACCGGACCCAGAAAAAATTAAAGTCGTACAAGACTACCCTGTTCCAAAAACTACTGAAGAAGTAAAACGATTTGTAGCATTTGTAAATTATTATAGGAAATTTGTACCTAATTTTGCACAAAAAGCTTACCATTTAAATTACTTGTGTAAGAAAAATATACCATTTAATTGGAATGAAGACTGTCAGAAATCATATGAATGTTTAAAACAATGTATTATTTCTCACCCTATACTACAGTACCCTAGATTTTTCCGAAAGCAATACATTTTTACTGCAAACAGACGCTTCCGGATATGGAATTGGCGCGATATTATCTAATAAAAATGGAAAACCGGTAGCATTTGCAAGCAGAAGCCTTAACAAAGCGGAAAAAAATTATCCAACCATACAAAAAGAATTACTCGCAATTGTTTGGGCAGTAAAACATTTTCGCCCATATCTCTACGGACGAACTTTCACCATCTACACTGATCACCGCCCTTTGGTGTACCTGTATGGTATGAAAGATCCGTCTAGTAGGTTAATGAAATTTAGGTTACTTTTAGAAGAGTATAATTTTAATATAGAATACGTGCGCGGAACGGATAACGCGGCTGCAGACGCCTTATCTCGTTTGACAGTTACATCAAAGCAGCTACAAGAACTAAGTGAGGATGCTGTGAATGTTATGACGCGTGCGCAAGTGAAAAAAGCCAACCAGGGCACTCGAAATGCTATGAGTTCTACTGACAATTGGTCTGATCAACCAAAAGTTGTGGAGACACATAGTAAATCGAATGACTTGGTAGAACTGCGATTTATAACGCATGTAGACCTATTAAAATTACGACAATCAAAGGAAGTAATGCAGGAAAGTAGTATAGGTACATTTTACTATGCACCGAATAAAATGACTATATATATAAATCAGGCTTCTCGATCGCAACTGACGCCAAGCGCATTTGTGAGAGAACTCAGTGATTTTTGTAAATTAATTAATGTCCAAGAAATATGTTTCATTGTGACTAAGAGTCTTGAGTTATTTGTAGAAACTATTACAAAGGAAATAAAAAATACGCGTAATTGGTCCGGACCACGAGTATGCATACTAAAAGAAACGAAGCGTATAGATGACAAAGATGACCGAAGAGTAATTTTAAATGACTTCCATTTATTGCCTACGAGTGGCCACGCGGGCATTAAAAGGATGTTCAATAATATAAAAAGATATTTTTTCTGGCCTGGTCTAGAAAAAGATATAAAGGAATTTGTAAAACGATGTGACAAGTGTCAAAAACAGAAACACTCGTCACATCACACTAAAGAACCTATGGTTATAACAACCACGGCTAATTCAGCATTCGAAAAAATATTTTTGGATGTCGTAGGACCTTTGGATAGGGACAGTAATAACCACTCGTACATTTTAACTATCCAGTGTGAGCTAAGCAAATACGTCGAGGCGTACCCATTAGTTACTAAGACTTCCGTAGAAATAGCAAGAAAATTTGTAGATAACTTTATTTTAAGATATGGCATACCAAATGGCATTGCGACCGACAGGGGGACGGAGTTTTTATCCACGACCATAAAAGAGGTATGTAAGCTACTACATATAAAACAATTGCACTCAGCAGCATACCATCACCAGAGCATCGGAGCGCTGGAGAACACGCATAAAAATTTAGGTAATTATCTGCGTATTCATACAAACAACCATCCAGAAGAGTGGAGCTCTTGGCTTCCCTACTGGACCTTTTCTTATAACACATCTGTTCATGCAGAAACCCGTTTTACACCCTATGAGCTGGTTTTCGGCAAAAAGAGTGTATTACCATCAAATTTATCTGAAGGAAGTGTTGACCCATTATACAACTTTGATTCTTACCCATTAGAGTTGAGATATCGAATTCAGACAGCACAAAAAGAAGCACGCGAAAATTTGTTAAAAAGTAAACAAGCGCGAAAATTGGTATATGATCAAAAACTTAACCCTGTAATATACAAAGAGAACGATCTCATATTGATAAAAAACGAAACCGGAAATAAGTTTCAACCAATTTATTCAGGTCCTTACAAAGTTGTGGCTGATATTCCCCCTAATGTCGAAATCATTAAAGATGGGAAAAGAGACATTATCCATAAAAATCGTACTAAATTGTATGTCTCGAACAATGTATAAATTTGACAATAATAATATGTATCATAATATTAAGTAAATATTTAGGTAGTATAATGCTAAGCTATTTTTTTTTTTTACTTTATAACATGTCTATTTTAATTACAGAATAATAGTACAACAATGCCTATGTTTGTAATCCTGTATACCTGCTTATTATAAGAAACAAACTAAAATTAAGTTGTTACTTAATTTTATTTTTCTCCCTGTATAGGAGATGTAGTGGATATGTAATGTAGTTGTAAGAGCTATATATTTCAGACGATTCTTATTAATAAAGTAGTATTTAATCAGCATTCGTTCGTATCACTTGTCTCCCGATAGCACTCCTTTACAATAAAAAGGTTCACCCGGATGTGCATTAAAATCACCAAGAATGTAAATGGACTCCGTATCACTATTATCGACAACAGCACTTACCAGCGCAAGACAATCCGTAAAGTCCGTCAGGTTCTCGTTCTTGTCTGTAGGCATGTAAACACTAATTACCATAAGTGACCTTTGACCTATAACTACTTTCACTGCACAGATTCGCGGATTATCGCATGGCACAACCGACACAATGGGAAACACTTTCTTGTTCCAAAGCAAAGCCGTTCCGCCGAATGGACGGCCACGAAGCATACCAGCCGACGTATCGACTGCTGACGTTCCTGTGTATCCGAAGTTTTGGTCAATGCTACCTAGATATGAAATATCACATGGCAATAGCCAGGTTTCCTGCAGCGCGATTATGTCATAGGTTTGACATAGTTGTTTTATAGCTTCCAGTGATCGTTTTACACTCTTGCAATTGAAGGTAACTAATGTATATAGGGAATTATTTGCCATTTAATTGTTTATTTGAGCCGTATACGGTTACATTCCCGTTAACTTCTATACTTGTATGCTTAAAATGCACAAATCGTCGAAAAATAACATCTTGCGGCCATAGCGATTCATTTAAGAACAATGACAATTTTTGTTTCGGTATAAAGAACTTATATGCGTTGTGATCGGTTTCTCTCCTAATCAACACTTTCTCTAGTTGAATTCTTTCATGAGTTTTACTGCATATATAATCGATTATGTCCTGTTCGGTCGTCTCCTTGTGGACATTTGTGATAAACATAGGTATTTTTGTATCAGCCGCCTTAAAATTTCCATTGTTTTCACTCGCAGATCCCTTTTTTCCCAAAAAGCGATTTTGTGACGTAGGTTTTCGGGACTTAACCACTTTCCACTCGCCTTCTTCTTTCATGACCTCTGCAAAAGACTTGTTAGACAATACTCGTTGGTTATCAATGCTGTCATTCAAAACATCACTTGTTTGATGATCAATGGAACCGGTATCGCGCTCGCCCTGCAGAACGGTCGCCGTTACGGGTTCAACCGCTGGGGACACATTTGCCGGACCCGGAGGGTAGTCGTGCGATCCACTATTTTGTTCCGGAGATGAACAAATTGTGTCCTTATTTGTTTCACTCAAATCAGTCATGTCCAAATGTGAAAGACCTATAGGGCCGCTATCTAAGTAGCCTCCGCGCTTGTTATTCACGTTAATACTGCGAAACCTGTTTTGTAAACATTGGTCTGGTGAACGCTGTTCTTTCGATATTTGGGTTTTTAACGCTTGGAATTCGTCCGACGTAACATAATTTGATTTAACACGTTCACTGCGGTACAGGGGCCTCCGAGCCCCGTACGACGTCGTCGTTCAGTGCGGGAGACAAAAAACAGTGTTTACTCGCTGGTGCGGAGCCTGTAACTTTGGTATTTCTTTGTCTACGATTGACACAAATATATAATTATGATCCTTTTTTTAAGTCTAATCAGGTGATATTTAAAAGATAAACGGGGTCCCACGAACCTCGTACCGACCACAGAACAAAAATTGTCTTCCTGTGCGAAACGGGGTACTGAGAACCCCGTATAGATATAAGTAGACCCGTGCGGGCGAATGAGCTCAGTGTCACTAGTGCAGTCATTATTGTCTTGTTATCGATGTCGGTAGATTGTATCACAGATAAGATCATACGGAGAAAACTGTGCCAAAAACCACTGTGTTTAAATTGTTATAATTTAGATCATTAAATACAGCTCAAATGTATGAGCAATATTTTGTATGTTGTCAAGTTACTTAAGACTGTTCCACTTGTTTATTTTTTTATATATGTTGTCAAGTTACTTAAGACTGTTCTACTTGTTTATTTTTTTATATGTAGTTTAAATCACGTTTAAAACATAATTATGATTAAAATTTATCGTTTGTTTTTATTCCCATCACTATCAACTTATTATACTTTCTTATACTTACACACACAAAGTCTGTGCGGTCCGGGGTCCGCTAAACCCCGTACTCTGTCAATTCTAGTGCGATACGGGGACAATAAAACCCCGTAATTTATTTTTCTTCTAATTTAATAACCTTTCATCGTGTCTACGTGCGGAAGCAGGGACAGATAGGTCATATTATACTCTTTGAATTGATGAAAACAAATTTGTAAAAAAATATGATTTCAGGATTTTAGAGCAGTTTTAACTGACGGGGGAGTACGGGGCACTTTTATACCCGTAACGCATCACGGCGAAAACCACTACGGGGTCAATCAGGCCCCGTAACGCACTGAAATTCAGGACAGAGTTTTAGATTGCCGCAGTAAAAGTGTTAATGTCACTTAATTCCGTTTTTACGAGCACTAAATCCTTGACTATGACAGGAGATCGAGAGGGACGGCACTATTCGACGTCGTCAAAGTAGACTTTCAGTTATGTTTACAGGACCGATGACGTCACTATCATAAGCGAAAATGGCGGACAGCGTTTTAAGCATTTCAAAATACAGATTAAAAACCATATTTTCAAATTCAATTTTTTCAGCCATCTTTCACTTTTATGAATTGAAAAATATATATTAAGGTTTCCTTTGCTAAATACTATACGGAATAAACATTAGTATATTATTACAATTTGACATGAGTCAACTAGCCTATTCAAATTCGGGCCCATTCGGGCATGCGTTCTGGAAATCTCACGCACGCACTCCGCATGTGGCACCCATCGACCAGTAAAACTGTGCTCTCAATACAGTTTGTGTTCTAACAACTTTTTTTTCTATAGGAGTAGAAGCCTCAGAGGTACCAATGGAAACATGTCTCGGTAAGTCCTTAACACTTTCACAACTAAAAATCTCGTAGCACTACGGTCGTAGCTGATAACATCTGCGAACTAAGGATATAATTTATTAATATAAATTAAAAATAAGGAGCTCAAAATTTATGGGAATTCAGTGAAAACTATTTAAAGTCGAAGACATTACAGTGTTATCGTTTGTAGTGAAATAAATTTCGTTTGTAGTTCGTCAATTTTTCAATTGCTCCTACATAAACTCAAAAGTGTATTGAATCAGATCCGTACTCTCTTGTAGGTGCTCAAAATTGATTGGAATTTAGTGAAATGAAAGTTACGCTAAAAACGCTTCAAATTAATTTTTTTGAATTTGTGTGGTTTGTATGGAGACAATAAGTTTGCCATTTTCACGATGAAAAAGTGAATTTAAGTTCATGGCTGACATACAATTATAGTTTTGTTTAATTATGAGGACTCTCAAAACAATCTCAAAATTACTTTTTTATTAAACTAATACATAATAATTAGCGTCTATTTTAAGTCGCATATTTAAAAAAAAAAAACAATGATTCATGACATATTGAGCTAATTTTTTGGGTTCCTTACCGAAAGGGTAAAAACGGGACCCTAATTACTGAGACTTCGCTGTCCGTCCGTCTGTCACCAGGCTGTATCTCAAGAACGGTGATAGCTAGACAGTTGAAATTTTCACAGATGATGTATTTATTATTTCTATTGCCGCTATAACAACAAATACTAAAAATAAATATTTAAGGGTGGCTCCCATACAACAAACTTGTTATAGATTATGGTACGGAACCCTTCATGCGCGAGTCGGAGTCGCACTTGCCCAATGTTTTTATATAACTACAGAATGCTGTAGAATTAAACATCATCCCCATTCTGTGCAGACCCCGCAAATCGTATGGATCTACGATCGGGCATCCATCTTATCAAAGACGTTCGACAGATGATGTCCAATAGTTTAAAAAAGTAAGTAGCCTGTACTTTTTGGTAGTACTTAGGGTTGCCAACCATACTGTTAAAAACAGTACTATACTATTTTTGCACTACACGATACTGTTTACTGTTGAACAAAAATAAAGTAGGTTTATAAAATAGTGTTTTCAGCATCATAACCCACAAGTATCCATAGACCTGTGCTACTTTACATTGTTCGCTGACAACATATTGTCTTTATAATATTAAAGTAATAAATCTTTAGCCATTTGTCTGTTACATCACGAGAGGGACGAGATTGTGTTGAGGTTACGAAGTTTAAAAAAACTCGCTATGTTGATAGATTGTTGAACTCTCTTCAAGTGAGACGTAACCACAAGCTGCTTTTAACGACTTGCAATACTTTGCGTGGCCACTCAGATTGCCCCGAACTGGTAGAACAGACTGTCAGACTTGTTATTCCATTTGTTCCCAAAAATGCTCTCAGACCCCGAAACTGTAATCTCCTCGCTGTCCCGCTAACACGCACAGTAGCACACAGAAACCCCCCCATCGTTTTGGCTCTCAAACTTTTAAACGCGCAGCTGTCATCTGTACCAGAGATTGATTTGTTTGCGAGTCGATGGACGGATGTGTGTCGAATGCTCCTGAGGTATTGTGAGGCGATGGATGATTGCGGGATTTCCTAACTTTTAAGTTTTATTTATATTCTTTTGAATGTTTATAAATTGTACAGTGTATTGGTAATAACTGTAATGCTGTATAAATTTTGTTTGTAAATAAATAAATAAATTGTGCGAGAAGCCCTAAAAATGTTAATTTTTGTAAAATACTGTTTATTTTCCTTTTAAGACCTAAATGTACTTTATTTCTTGTCAAAAAGTGGGCATCCCTACTAGTACGTACTACTAGGGTTAAGGTACCTTTGGTATGGGGGCCGCCGGGACCACACCACAGTCTAGGAAACAATACCTACAGTCGGTCGACGAAGGCGTCTAGACAGGGCAATCGTGCGGGGTGACAGAGGAGGGGGCGGGAGGGGCGGTCCCTGAGTTTCATATCCGCCATTTTTAGACTTCAGGGAAATTACTTTACTTTTTACACTGTGCCGGAACAGTAAGGCTGCGTCCCCATTGGAGCAAGACGTGCGAAATAAAATAAATAAATGTTTTAATCATTATAAATGTTCAAAATAATTTTTCGAAATACTAACAAAATAATCATATTGTAGATATATATTTTTTTATTACCTCAATTATTTTGTGTGTTTCTACCTATTTCTAATGTATATGCTATATGGCGAAGCATATAGTGATAATGATACTATTATTTATTAATGTTACACCTTTGCCTATGTCTTACAAATAAATAAATGATAGATTGAGTATCTAGTGCAATTTCAATAAAAAAATGGGGGCTTTATTTTCAAGAATATACCAATTAAAGATTTTTTTACATTTTTTTTTATTATGTTCGTCTTTAGAGGAAAAGTTCTAAAAAGTCGTCGTCGAAAACCACCCAGGCCTCCAACGGCCAAACCGAAAACTACACGTCGAGAAGGCAGAAAGAGAGGTAACTACGACTTGCCCAAAAATCACAAGAATGAAGAGGGTTCCGCAGGGCAACCCAAGCGCAGGTAGGTTTTGACCGAGAGAGCGAAACGAGTCCGTTTCGGCTTGGCCAAATCTTTCTTATTCAAATTCAGTTTATTGCGATTCATGTTGTACATAAATGATCTTAAATAAGTATGTGCTACATACTAGGTAGGTTCAAAACATGAGCCCCGTCGGGCACAGCAATATCACAGTCTAAGAAACAATACAGTCGGTCGACGAAGGCGTCTAGACAGGGCAATCGTGCGGGGTGACAGAGGCGGCGGCGGGAGGGGCGTTCCCCATGTGTCATACGACGAAATTGTTAGTAATGAGGGAACTAACTTTGAGGGCTGACGCGTCTTGCAACTTACAATTTTATTGAAATGGTGCATACGACATGTGTTGTGCGACAATGCATGTCGACATCTTATAAAAATAAAGAACTACGATTCCATAGATTTCCTCGGTCAATAGAAAGGTAAATATTATATTTTTAATATTATTTTATAGTGCTTAAGTAATAAATTTTCTCATGTCATGCTAACGTAAACAAAATGGCGGATGTAAAAGCGTTACGCCTGCCAGTAAAAATTCAAATACCGCAGTAATATCGCTAATTGTTTGTTTCTGTGTACCTAAACAAAAATATATAATGATATGATATGTCCACTGACCTCCATGATATGTCACATGAATTTTTAAATTCAAAATGTCGGACATGATTTATAGGTTATTTTAAGTAATTACGAGTTTGACCTTTCCTCCCCTACTGCCGTCGTCATCCATTTTTGTATATTTTCAATATTTTATTATACTTCAACAAATTTTTTTTACATTAAAAAAAAGTAATTACGAGTTACGTAAGGTTTAAGACTTTATTTAAAAAGTAAGAACTTGTTTGTTTATACATCATCTGATTTTTAAATAAATTTGAGGGTCCGCGGGGTACCGATTACGAAAATGAAGTCCATTTTGATATCCAAGATGGCGGACATTATTTTTTCTTAAAAATCGATATGGGTGTCATCTCCGAGGTTCCTGGGGGTTCCAATT
Source organism: Apotomis turbidana (assembly GCA_905147355.2). Taxonomy (NCBI): domain Eukaryota; kingdom Metazoa; phylum Arthropoda; class Insecta; order Lepidoptera; family Tortricidae; genus Apotomis; species Apotomis turbidana. The sequence goes on along the minus strand of LR990305.1, from coordinate 9,758,571 downwards.
ACGAAAATGACGTCCATTTTGAAATCCAAGATGGCGGACATTATTTTTTCTCAAAAATCGATATGGGTGTCTTCTCCGAGGTACCTCGGGGTGCCGATTACGAAAATGACGTCCTTTTTGATATCCAAGATGGCGGACATTATTTTTTCTTAAAAATCGATATGGGTGTCATCTCCGAGGTTCCTGGGGGTTCCAATTACGAAAATGACGTCCATTTTGAAATCCAAGATGGCGGACATTATTTTTTCTTAAAAATCGATATGGGTGTCTTCTCCGAGGTACCTCGGGGTGCCGATTACGAAAATGACGTCCATTTTGATATCCAAGATGGCATGTATTTTGAAAACAAAGATGGCGGACGTCACTTTTTGAAATGGGTGTTGATGTCTGTAGCAGTGATATCAACCATCCCAAAATGGATTCCATTTTTGAAATCTACACCCCCAAAAACCTAGAAAACGACACCCATGTCGATTTTTTCAAAAAAGTGACGTCCGCCATCTTTATTTCCAAAATGGACGCCATATGTAAAATTAGTACACATACATGAAACCTAAAAACATTACCCACCTTTTTTGGGCAGTTGTGTAAGTCTGTGACAACCCTAGGTAAGTACGGTAACCTTGAGCGGTGTCGGCATTTACGCAAACATCAAAGGCGTCGGCCCACTGTTACTTTTTACACTGTGGCAATATCTTACAACTAAAATGGAATATCAATTACAAACATTATGTCAATTATAAACATGATTTTTACTAAGATTTACTCAAAAAAAATTAAGATAATTAAATAATAATCTTTCGTTTGTCCGGGTTTGGATGTCGGCATTTTGGGGTTCCGTACCCAAAGGGTAGAAAACGGGACCCTATTACTAAGACTCCGCTGTCCGTCCGTCTGTCTGTCTGTCTGTCCGTCTGTCACCAGGCTGTGATAGCTAGGTAGTTACAGAAACAAATACTAATGACAGAATAAAATAAATATTTAAGTGGGGCTTCCATACAACAAATGTGATCGGTTGCGTTAACTTTACACCACATTTGTATGCGCCATTGGCCATACATACCAGGTGCAAACTTAACTTAACCCGGCAGGTTAAGATGGGAAGTGTTTGTTCGGAACCCTCGGTGCGCCAGTCCGATTCGCACTTGGCCGGTTTTTTTACAACCGACTCGTGAAATGTTGTGAGCAGATTCAATGAATGTATAGAAAAGAGAGATGAATAGAAATATGTCCAAAACGTCGCTAGAAATAACTAATAACGTAGCTATTATCAAAATCAACGGCCATCACCGTGGTATTTTAACAAACGCATTTTATAAGCAAACCGACCAATAAAAAAAAACACTCATGTTTTATAAAAAAATAATAATAATATACAGCCTGTTACCGGCATGCGGGCATTTATTAAAACTGATAATAATATGATCGGATAAAGTCCTTTCACGGGCCGTACTTTGCCCACCACTGTCATAGGCCATGGCCAGGCCCACCCTCTGCCCCAAGCTTCAACTTATATGTAAACAAGCTGATTGAGGAGCTCAGTAGTAGGTACTAATGTCGGAGGTCGTATGGAGGGTCTTTGCATAAATAACATCAGTTATGTAGACGACATGGTGTTACTGAGCCCTTCAATCGACGCTCTAATATCTCTATACATATATGTATCTCTGGTACATACTCGTATATGTGAAAGTTATGCTGTGACTCATGGGCTCAAATATATTGTAAGCAAGAGTGAGTTCATGATTTTCAAGGCTGGCACCAAAACCTATTCTGTGTCACACACAGTCACTCTCCTGGGTGTTCCTTTGAAAGAGGTGAATAGTTTTAAGTCTTTGGGTCACTGGGTCACAGATGACTTAAAGGACAACTTGGACATCGAGCGAGAGCGAAGGTCATTGTCTGTTCGGTGCAATATGTTGGCTCGCAGGTTTGCACGATGCACGGACGAAGTTAAGATTACACTTTTTAAAGCCTATTGTGTATCGTTCTATTCTTGCAGCCTGTGGGTCAAATACACGCAGAAAGCATATAATGACCTTCGTGTTCAATACAACAACGCGTTCCGGGTGTTGATGGGGCTGCCACGGCGTTGCAGTGTTAGGCATGTTGGTTGGCATGGTTTTGCGGCTGTAATGAGAAAGAGATGTGCCTCACTTCTTTCTAGGTTACGCGACAGCCCCAACCGCATTTTGGGCGTGATTGCTGACCGATGGGACTGTCCAATGTTTGCCCGCTGGACGTCCCTGCACATTTAATTCCTTGTTTAAATTATACTACTAACATAGAATAAGTATCATTGTTATTAATATTTTATTTTATGGGTCTATAACCTGAAATAAAAGTTTATATTCTATTCTATTCTATGTACTAGTTGTAACATTCCGATCAAGTCGAAATTTGGCATAGTACTTATGTATTTATTTTGGTGACGAATTAATATGGTATTATCGAGCTAGGTCTTATTTACACTACATTAAATTTTTCGCCTTGTATAGAAAGTGTAAACATGTGTTTGTCGTTAACTGTACTGTACATAGTGGTAGAAATTATGTGAGCTGACTATGAGTGCACGTCAACATATACCATAGTGTGCATAGAAAATCAAAACTATTTTCTACTGTCATAACTATAATTCCTACTACACAAAGTATAACCAGTCGTAGAATTTTTTAATTTCCCCCCAAAACTGAGTAATATTTTATTTTATTAGCCAGACTATATTCCTAACTACGCTAATGCTAACTTCCAACGATGACTTAAATTAATTTTTTAGGGATCCAGAGTTTGATACGACATGGACCACAAGGTAAAATAAATAAACCAAAATCATACGAGAGAGAGGCCATGACACCCGTTCCGAGTCGTTCTTGGTGCAGAGGCTGTCCATCGCGGTCCAGCGCGGTAACGCGGCGAGCGTGTTGGGCACTTTTGCACCGGGAGCGATTCGGGGCGGGCTTTTTGATTAGATAATATTTAGGTTTAGTTATTAGTTTTATTGTTTAATTTAATTAATTGTTATATTTAATATGGTCTTTGTATATAATTATAAATAAATCATGTTTGTATTTTGTATACGTACGTATTGAAGACAGAGAGATATCACTAAACAAAATACTTGCGTACCAATGAGTTTTTCGGAACTTATGTACGGAATGTCATTTGATATTTACCTTCCACTCGCTTTTCGGTGAAGGAAAACATCGTGAGGAAACCGCCTAAGCCCAATAAGGCCTAGTTTCCCCTCTGGGTTGGAAGGTCAGATGGCAGTCGCTTGCGTAAAAACTAGTGCCTACGCCAAATCTTGGGATTTAGGTAGCCGAACCCGATTGAGAATTCATTCTCTACAAAAGGGACAAAGGCTAGGAGGATGATGGAAAATACTTGCGTACTTGCAAAATGATCAGTATCGCTCTACCGAAAAAATAAACTTTACTGAGCGACAAACCTAACTATGCCGTTGGGAACCTGTATTTCCCCATGCATTGTCATAAGTCAGGGTTAGTGGACCAACTACAAATAAGTGTATAAGCAAAAAGGCTCCTATAACCATTTTAGTTATCTAAATATCAAAATTGGTTAACATCCGTTTAGCCCTTTCGGCGTGATCAGAGGCCTACTCGGTGCATCTCTAACCTACATATAACATAGTGATAATTCCTAACTACGCTGGTATAACTTCCAACGCCGTCTTTTTGTATATATTAAGGAATCCCGAGTTTCCCGAGACCATAAGGTAAAATAAATGAACCCAACTCACGTTTCGATACGTACATATTGTAGAGAGAAAAATAACACTAAACCTAATACTTGCGTAATGATCAGTATCGCTCTACCGAAAAAATAAACTTTACTGAGCGACAAACCTAACTTTGCCGTTGGCAACAACAGGTTTCCGTTAGAAACCTGTTGTTCCCACACATCGACATATGTCGGGGTTAGTGGACCAACTGCAAATAAGTGTATAAGCAAAAAGGCTCCTATAACCATTTTAGTTATCTAAATATCAAAATTGGTTAACATCCGTTTAGCCGTTTCGGCGTGATCAGAGGCCTACTCGGTGCATCTCTAACCTACATATAACATAGTGATAATTCCTAGCTACGCTGGTATAACTTCCAATGCCGTCTTTTTATTTTAAGGAATCCCGAGTTTACCGAGACCATAAGGTAAAATAAATGAACCAAACTAACATATTGTAGAGAGAAAAATAACACTAAACATAATACTTGCGTAATGATCAGTATCGCTCTACCGAAAAAATAAACTTTACTGAGCGACAAACCTGCTGTTGGCAACAACAGGTTTCCGTTTGAAACCTGTTGTTCCCACACATCGACATAAGTCGGGGTCAGTAGACCAACTGCAAATAAGTGTGTAAACAAAAAGGGTTCTATATCAATCTTTGGATGTCCAGTTATCTATATATGTATCTAAATTGGTTAAAATCCGTTTAGCCCTTTCGAAGTGCTGAGAGGACAAATATAATATATACAAACAGATGGCTCTGTACGGCTGGTGTCATGTTGCTGCATCGCGCTGTTAAGACTTTTCCTGAAATAAAGGCCCCTCTCCAAAGAAAACTTAGTACTATTAATACAATTGTTTAGTTTTTTCTAATAATGTAGATATTTCCTAACTACGCAGGTATAACTTGAAATGACGTCTTTTTATCTATTTTTAGGGATCCCACATGGACCACCAGGTAAAATAAATGAACCAAACTCACGTTTTGTCTACGTGCATATTGGAAAGAGAAAGAGATAACGATAAATATTAAATTTCAGTACTTCCGAAATTCTTAGTACTATGATATATTTTTTGGGTTGCAGAACTTGCGGAGCTGAAAAGGAAATAACGGAACCCCTATGAACTGTCCCCCCTATGAAAATCAACCTTCTAAGTTATCAGATTCGTACTTTACAAAAAGATGATCCAAGGGATATTGGCAACTATATCCCTATAAGCTTGCTACCAACAATAATTCGTAACTGCGCTGATATAACTTCCAACGACGTCTTTTTGTATATTTTAGGGACTCCGTGTTTGTCACGAGGACGAGGTTCACATGGTAAAATGAATGAACCAAACTCACGTTTGTATACTTACGTATTTAAGAGAGAGAGAGAGATAGAGAGAGAGCGAGAGAGAGATAGATAGACAGAGAGAGAGAGAGAGTGAGAGAGAGAAGGCGAAGGAGAACACAAAACATAAAGCAGCTCGGAAGTACGTACTTCTAAGCTCCTCGGTGCCCACTAAGGATGACGCCGTCGCTAGCGAGTAGGCGCCATCACGTTAAGTCATGGTATCTCGTATCGTATGAACCGCGATAGCTAGACAGTTGAATTTTTTTTGAGATATATTTATATTGCCGCTTTAACAACAAATACTAACAACGGAATTAAAATTAATAAACATATTTAAGTGGGCCTCCCGTACAACAAACGTGACCGGTTTCGTCGACTTTGCGAGTCCGACTCGATCTTGTCCGGTAGTTTGTAACTCGATGAGGTTCTTGGAAAGCATGAAATAAAGATTCCTCTCCAAAGAAAACTAAGTATCAAGACAATTGTAGAATAATATTATAGAAAATAATTTAATAATTTATTAGTTTTTTTTTTATAATATCGATATTTCCTAACTACGCAGATATAACTTTGAACGACGTTTTTTGTCTATTTGTAGGGCCACCCACCCACCCACCTTCACCATCACCAGGACCATCAGGTAAAATAAATGAACCAAACTCACGTTTTAGGAAGTACATATTGAAAAGAGAAATGAAATATGAAATATGAAATGAAATATGAAATATGAAATAATTTATTCAGTAAGTAGGCCACAAGGGCACTTTTACAAGTCAGATTGTGAGTCTACCGGCATTTCGCAAGAGGAGACCGCTGTTGAGAAGAAAGCCGAAAGAAACTCAACAGTAAGTCATTTTTTCGTGAATTATACTTATAAACTAATACAATTATATTATAGCTAGGTAATTGATACATATATGTTAGAGGAGATGTACAAGTCTCCAAATCAATGTTTACACTAAAAATTATATAAAATAAAGTGATTTTTTCAGAGATGTAGAAGGTCTCTAGGCGTCACGACACGCAATATAGATCGGTATAATTAATTAATGAAATAATTCAATTCCGTTGAGATGTATAAGGTCTCAAGGAGTCAAAATCAATAACTAATGCAACAAAATAATTAAGTACTTAATTTAGATTTCTTAGAGATGTACATGGTCTCTAGGCGTCACAACATGCAAAACAAAATAAATTAATTTAAATCCTTAGAAAAGTTAAGGACTGAATAAGAAACTAACTATAGGTACAAAAGAAAAAATAAATAAATAAATAATTAAACTAAATTTCTTAGAGATGTATATGGTCTCTAGGCGTCACAATTTAAAAAATAAAAAAAATATAAATAATAAATATATGATAATAGTTAAATTTCATTCCTCAGAGATGTATAAGGTCTCTGAGCGTCATTGTACAGTACACTAAGTTTATTAGAGATGTATACAGTCTCTAAGTCTCTAAGTAAATAATAACTTCAGTCGAGTACAGGATGAAGTCTCTCACGTCAGTTAATTGAACACTGGAAAGCAGTTACTACACAACTAATTAGGCCCTTGCTAGTATGAACAGACCGGACCCCACAAACGGCACCCGTTCACGAGCATGACGCATATCTCAGCCATCGCCTCCCTCAACCATATTATAGGGAAGGTTGCGACCCGATCAACGACGCCACCGTAAGCAAAGACCTTTAAGCGAGCATGACTTGCTCACACTGCCGGGCATTCATCACTAATGCTATTTGCCCGGTGAGAAACAACATAATGTGCTCTCATGTTACATTACAAACAAACTAATATTACCGACTAAAATAATGCTTACTTTACATTCACATGACTAAACCACTGGCTTAAAGACATACCTATCATCTAAAAAGTCATTCACAGTATAATACGCCTTATTTATTAGATGACGTTTTACGTATGACTTGAATTTGCTGGAAGGTAAACTCACTACTTCGGTAGGTATTTTGTTATAGAAACGTACACAGTTCCCCACGAACGAAGAGCTAACTTTACGGAGACGATGAGCAGGCATAAGAAGCTTATTCTTCCTTCTTGTATTATACTGGTGAATGTCACTGTTGAGCTTGAATGCATGTAGATTTTTCCGGACATACATAATATTCTCAAGGATATATTGAGACGCCACGGTGAGAATGTTGGCTTCCTTGAATTTTTCTCTTAGCGATGCACGAGCTTGTGATGGTACGGCTCGTGAAGTGATCGTCTAAGTTATAGCTGTTTATGTAATTGAATAAAGTTCAATGGGAATTATAGCTTACTGTAAGGTTAAGAGAATTTGTTACTACTTTTACATACATCCAGGCTGAAGCAGTTATAGCTATCTGGCTTCTAGAGGTCGGCGTTAGTGACATCGATTCTGTTATTAGGACAAATGAAGTAGCCTCCATTGTACGGGTTTTGTTCCCGTCGTGAACAACCGATCGCCCGCAATCACAGGGGAAGCCTACGCACAGGTAGACCAGATACCTGGCCTCGTACTCGAGTTATAGGGGCGCAGTTGACCCTCTTTCGCTGAGAAGCGGTTTATTGCCTCGTATCCGAAGATGAGGTCTTGTTAATGGGCTGTGAGCCCGCCCCATTCGACCCGGGTCATAGTTTATTTAAGTGTTGGTATGCAGATAAGTTATGTTTTGATTTGGCCAAATCAAAGGTCGAGGGTCAATCTGCAAGACATGGCGTGTAGTAGAGTGACCGGCGATCGCCGCTGTCACGCCTTTGAAACGGAATGGTTGTCACGCTACCGACTGCTTCGAGTCAGTTTCGCTATCTAGATTCAGCCTGCATTGTCCCACACTTAAAGGTTAGGCCTTACGACGCCTACCTTAGAAAAATATCACCTTTCTCTGCTAATACGCCCACTTAGCCTCCAACTGGTCCGGTGCTCGCCGCCCTCAGTAGTCAACCGCAGCCAAGTGTGATCCATAGTTATATACTTACGTAGAATGAGTAGGTAAATGTGTAAGTATTCGCCTTCAGGTGTCGCCCCACGTCTCCGCGTCAGATCAATAGGTAGTAACGGGTATTCAAGGAATATCCTAGTGAGTATTGTCCTAGATGGGCTTTGTAAATGAATGCCTGACCCAAGGTCCATATTCCATTATCTCTGATTTACTCGACTGACTGCCACACAGTCTATATTCGTCTTTAGGTCCAACTAGGTCTCAAAGAAATGATTCGACTGATATCGTTTTAGAACGGAAATCGTAATTGAGTATAAGATACGGTTTTTTGATATCGGAGGTTCAGTCCTAAAGGTCGCTCTGGCTGTAACAATTATTAAACAATCTAGCTATGTACTTAGGTTTTATGGACCACGACCTTAGTGGGGAACCTCCGTTATCAATCCCGAAGGGTGCCTACCAATGGGATGAAATAAAAATATGGAGTTGTGCAAAAATTAGATTTATTTTATCAAAATTGTTTATCTAAATTTATTTCACTTTTAGGTAACTTTGCAAAAGAAACTGTTCGATTAATTAGACTATGGTTGATGGGTTGCATCAATGACATAGCCGAGTGTTATATTCCTACCAGCCATACTAATTTAGAGGGAAAACATAACACTCAAATTAAAAACCCTCTAGGCTCTTAAACCTAGTTATACACACATGCACACAAAAGTTTACAGTCTTAGTGCTAAGAGTTGTCCCTAACTATCAAATTCGGGAGGAACAACAGTAAGAGAGGCTAACCTTCAAACTTTACTTAAATCTTCAACACAAAAGCACGTATTTACAGCTAGGGTGATTTCACACTTGCACTCCTAATTTGGTTCTGATTAATAACGGACCATTTCGATTTCTATAGTATTATTTTCCCCGTGGAGCGCGGTGTGTGTGATCCGACGCCACCAATCACTAAATCGCACACAAAAGTAGGCGCAAATGATCATCACTATAATAGCCAACAGTACCCCTAAGAGGACTGGTAATTCCCAAGACGTAGGGCCGGGGTGGGGTTGCTTGTTGTGACCTAGGCGGTACAAAACATCTAGGGCACCCTCCGCGTCCATAACGGAAACTCGCGTGAATAGGATCTACTGACTTTAATATGAAGGGGAGATGCAAAATATGAATCACTCTAATTGTTTCGGACAATGATGGTATTAGAGTACTTTACCGAGATGTCTAAGCCTTTCCCTGCTCCTAGCGTTTGTCAAACGCTAATCCGTCTCTCGCCTGCGTTCGCCGTCTCGCCTCGCTGTAGACCTCGTCCGCCTCGTTCAGACGAAGTTCTCGTCTCACTCGTTCCGACACAGAGTCCTCTTAATCACTAATCACTTAAACTATATTTCCTTTACTTTATTAAAAACTTATTATTATTTTTACAAAGGAAAAAAAAGAATGACCACAGTTGACGCTAGTCTCGAGGAGATCTCGAGTGCTCGCAGCGCGGTTCAAAACGTAACTGTCCAAGCCTTCCTCCGGTCCGAGTCGAGCGGCCTTCCTCCTGGTCCATGCCACACCTCCTGTAATCCAAAATTTCTCCCGCCAGTCAATGTGAACAATGATCCGAACCCCACCCCGAACTAGTCATGCTTGGTTATTGGTTATTGGTTTCAGCGTCAAGTGACACGCCCCTAGATTCATTAGAATTACTTTGTCTGTTTGTCTCGACGACATTAAGATTAATGCTTTGCACATGTGCGCAGCTTCAAATTTCTCCCCATCGCTCTGAAAAGGTTGCGCAATATAGTTTTACGACGCCCCGTTGTGTTGTTTCTAGAATTGCCTATATTTAACTCTTTTTTCTAACTTGCTTCCTTAGAAATAGATTTAACAATCTGTGAGAGAGTTCGGCAGTTAAGAACAATTTATTGCGTAATAAATTTCCCGTCACTCTTTGTCTTTAGTGACAATTTAAAATTCTAGCGAAATTGTTTTTAGTATTAGAAATAACATCGGGTTATTTATGGGTCGCGCAGTATCTATTATATTTTGGATTTACGATTCCAGCCTGCCAGACGTGATTTCGAGGTCTCACGCTTTCACAATACCAAAAAAATTATACTAGTAGATTTGACCATCTCACACTCCCCCAAATAGATTTGAATTTGGCCAGGAATTCTATGCTCCCACACATGTCCTTGACCAAATTAAAATCTATTTCCAACTCTTCATGTGAAACGGCAAATCTCTGATCCGTTAGTTCCCACGACTATCCCTTGTTTTCCCACGCTCATCATAAAGCTACGTTGTGGTAATAAAACCCTAAACAGTCTAAGTTCCGCATTGTTGTCCGAGTCGGTTATCCTATTGTGTTTTTTTTTTTTTTTCTCCAGGTGGCGCTTGCACTTCGCAACCTCTTTGTTAGTCAAGTCCTAATCAACATTCTACCTGTAGGCCCTACGTTTTTTTGTAATAACGAAACAGGTGGATTGCATTGTAATTTCCTTCGACCCTGTTAGTGCGCGTGTCTATTAAGGTGTATACATTGTTATATGGCACGGCCCCTATTGTGAAAGGTCCCTTATACAATCGCATGAATTTTTTCGTTAATTTCTTGTCCGCGTCCGATTTAGCGAAAGTTTTAAGTTTCACCAAATCGCCTATTTCGAATTGTATCAATTTATGGTTTTTGTTATAATGGAGTTCCCTACTTTCTGCCGCTTTCATTATATTCTGTCGGGCCTGTTGTCGAATATGTTTGAGATCCTCCGGTGGTTCTCCTACCCCGCCTAAAATGCCGTTTCTGAGGTCTGTAGACAATAAGGTCCTTTTTCCCCAAACTATCTCATTCGGTGAATAACCTGTTGTGGTGTGTACCACCTGATTATAGCAATCCTCTATTTCCGGTAGCAGATCTACCCAAGAGCGGTGTGATTTGTCGCAATAGGTTCGGAATAGCCTACCTAACTCTTTATTTACTCTCTCCGTCGAGTTCGGCCGCGGATTCCTAACGGATGTATGCGTCAGTTCGATACCTAGCTGCCGCACACCTGACTCGAAATCCTTTGAAGTGAAGTTAGTGCCCCTATCTGAACATAGAGTCCTAATCCTCATCTGTACATGAAACTTCTTTATGCATGCTAACGTCGCCCTTCCACTTGCTCGACGTAACGAATATAGTTTAATCCATTTGCTATAAGCGTCCTGTACCACAAATATGTATTTGAATCCGAAACGTCCCGCTGGTAATGGTCCATAAATGTCGCAAAACACTTTCTCCCCTATTTCCCTTGCTATCACAGTCTTAATCGGTCCCGTATGAGTTTCCCGCGCGTGCTTCGACTTTTGACACGCCTCACAAGCTCTTACGATTTTACCTATTATGCGAGACATATCAGAAAAATAATACCGACGCTTCATTAGTGCATATACCTTGTAACGTCCAAAATGACCTATCTCCTCATGTATGCTAATGATCAGATCTTGCTGTAATTCCTCGGGGACGTAGAGCCTAAATGTATCCTTATGTATGTCCGATCTATAGAGAATTCCCTCTTTAAGCACGTAGTACTTTGACTCGGAGGTACCTATAGTCTCCATTCGACTAACTATTTTCCTAGCCGCCTCATCGCGCTCCTGATAATTCCTGATCTCCTTCCACCTGCTCTGTACCACCCGTCCTAACGGTACTTTGAATAGGTTCATCTCAGGCCCTACTGTCTTATTAGTTAATACGTCGGTAGTCCCTTTTATATGCCGGGATAGTACGTCTGCTACCGTGTTGAGTCGTCCTTTCACGTGTTCAACAGTGTAGTCGAACCGCCCTATATAATGTACCCATCGTATCATCCGCGCGCTCAATAATTTACATGTTTGTAAGAATATCAAACTTTTATGATCGGTCCTAATGATTAATCGCGCGCCTCTCAGGTAAGTTTCAAATTTTGACAAGCTGAATATGATCGCCCATAGTTCTTGTTCCGTAACAGTCCATCTACGTTCGGTCTCCGATAGTGACTTACTACAAAACCCTATTACCCTCTCTTCTCCCTCGCTTGTTAACTGATAAACGTAACCCGAAACTCCCAAATTGCTACTATCGGTCTGCAAATAATAAGTCTGTTTAGGATCCGGGTGTGCGAGAAGTATCGTGTCTACAAATAACCTTTTAACCCTTTCAAAACAGTTATTTATCTCCAGTGTCCAGGACCATTTTGTATTTTGTTTCAATAGGTCACACAATGGCCTAACTTCCTCACTATATTTGGAGATAAACTTTCGAAAGTAATTTATTAAGCCTAGAAAACCCCGTAATTGTTTCGCCGTCCTAGGTATGGGAAAACTTATTATGGCCTCTGCGCGTTTGGGATCCATACGCACCCCGTCGGTGTTTACTATGTGCCCTAATAATTTCACCTCTACACATAAAAATCGACATTTCCCTAGTCGGCCCGTAAGTCCCGCGGCTTCTAACCTTGTAAGTATTTGGTCTAGATGCGCCAAATGCAACCCTATATCCCCTGTAGTAAATATGACAATGTCGTCTAGATAGGTCACGCAAAATTCCCGTGTCCCTGCCAATATCGAATCCATCGCCCGCGAAAATCCTCTCTTAAAATAGACATGGTTGTCTGAAATTAAACGTCGTTTTTTCTTAAATTCTTACTTAAGTAATCATAAAAAAAAATGGTACACAAGAGTCGAACTTGATCCTTTAAGCCAACGAAACCCGAAGCAAAAATTGCCAATTTCAAAAAGAAAATGAGAATCGAACCCATTTCGTCGTTCTATAACCTTAAGTTAGAATGGAGCCTATGTCCTCGCACTCTCAGTGATCAGAACTCTTTAAACGGTTATCAAGAATAACACATTGATTTAATTTCGCAGGGATTGAACCTGCGCCCTCACAGTCCTACAACTTGAATGTCATATAACACTTAGTAAATAAACAAAAGGTTTCTCAGGGATCGAACCTGTATTCTCGCAACCTTAAAACTTGAAACCTGGACATTTAACTCACACAGGGATCGAACCTGCAGCCGCTCAGCCATTGACTAAGTATCCTCATGTTCTTAAGTTTATATCCCACGTTTATAAAACAAAACCAATAATAAAATACAGCAAAATATGTCAACAGGGATTGAACCTGGTTTCCTTCAATAAATTGTATTTTAACGCTTATTCATTTTGATGTAGATTTGTCGGGAGTCGAACCCAACCAAACCACAACAAAACTTATTTATTATAACTAATCTCTTAAATAATCTATCCTATCTCTCTTATAACTGAGATGGCTAGCCCTATTAAATAAGCCTATTTACCAATAATCCGACGCAAAACAATACATACATACTCGCTATTGCATACAATATATGCATAAATTTCATTCCAGTGATGACTAGCACTATCGAATATATTCCATTTATATATCGTGGACAGACAGACAGACGTAGGATGCGTTCTTAATCGTCAATACGTGATGAAGTATTTCTTGTTAATTAATATTCTATTAATTATTCTAAGACAGACAGACACATAAGTACTATTTTCTAAAATAATGTCCGTATTATATCAAATAACCATTATTACGATTTATTTTTATATATTTCGGTAGAACCAACCTTTTCAACCGTAAACACTTATTATATTCGAATATGCTTCAGATAAATATGCAAATATAATTATGATGATGCTGATGATAGTACCCATATACTTAAATGATTAAACTACGTTAAACTTATCTCTCATTCTACTCTAAATCGTTGTAACTATTTTAACTGAACTACGTCTTCAACCTAAAATAGCGTATGACTATTTGCGACCTCCCTCAGTTTCTCAAAATCAGCGAACGTGATCCAAACCTTCGAGTATAGGTCCATCACCTTACTCGCGTGCCCGGTAATGCACCCTAACACTATTATTTATCTCTCAATACGACACATTTACCGCCCTTATATACTTTTAACCGCTTTAAAATGCAATAAGGTTGTCGAAAGACTTCCCGTCAAAACTGGTTTGCTAACCGACGGTTGTGCCGCGTATAAATTTCGCGTTTCCCTTCCTTGTAAACATGTCCCGATTGATGCTAATAATATACTTCTACTATGTACCGTTCTAACCCCGTCAATCTCCCGATACCAAGTCTTGCGCAACCTTCTACACAATAGGGTTAAATTTTAAAACAACACAAAAGGCCAATAATGAAAGCAGATAACACAAGTAAATGGTTCAATTGTAAGCAGTCTCAAAGCGCAAAGAAAATTTAATCTAGTGAATAGGTAAGGACTAGTGTCTCTTCCGCCGCAATCTCCTTCTAAAATCCCTGTAATTTCCAAATAATTAATTATGCAGTTCTCCTCGACTCCCCCAGACATGTAGTATAACTCTTACATAATAACATGCGCAGTGTGTCTCTGCTCCCCCCAGACCTAGAGTAAATGTAATTTAATTCTTACATAATAACATGCGCAATGTCTTAACCTCTCTCCTGAAATTCCTCTTATATACTCAATTACGATTCCTACGTTGTGTTTATTTTTAAGCTAATAAAAATCCAGTCGTATCGTTATTTCGAATACGTACATGGATCCTTGGTCACGCGGCATCAAATTCTGTGATGGTACGGCTCGTGAAGTGATCGTCTAAGTTATAGCTGTTTATGTAATTGAATAAAGTTCAATGGGAATTATAGCTTACTGTAAGGTTAAGAGAATTTGTTACTACTTTTACATACATCCAGGCTGAAGCAGTTATAGCTATCTGGCTTCTAGAGGTCGGCGTTAGTGACATCGATTCTGTTATTAGGACAAATGAAGTAGCCTCCATTGTACGGGTTTTGTTCCCGTCGTGAACAACCGATCGCCCGCAATCACAGGGGAAGCCTACGCACAGGTAGACCAGATACCTGGCCTCGTACTCGAGTTATAGGGGCGCAGTTGACCCTCTTTCGCTGAGAAGCGGTTTATTGCCTCGTATCCGAAGATGAGGTCTTGTTAATGGGCTGTGAGCCCGCCCCATTCGACCCGGGTCATAGTTTATTTAAGTGTTGGTATGCAGATAAGTTATGTTTTGATTTGGCCAAATCAAAGGTCGAGGGTCAATCTGCAAGACATGGCGTGTAGTAGAGTGACCGGCGATCGCCGCTGTCACGCCTTTGAAACGGAATGGTTGTCACGCTACCGACTGCTTCGAGTCAGTTTCGCTATCTAGATTCAGCCTGCATTGTCCCACACTTAAAGGTTAGGCCTTACGACGCCTACCTTAGAAAAATATCACCTTTCTCTGCTAATACGCCCACTTAGCCTCCAACTGGTCCGGTGCTCGCCGCCCTCAGTAGTCAACCGCAGCCAAGTGTGATCCATAGTTATATACTTACGTAGAATGAGTAGGTAAATGTGTAAGTATTCGCCTTCAGGTGTCGCCCCACGTCTCCGCGTCAGATCAATAGGTAGTAACGGGTATTCAAGGAATATCCTAGTGAGTATTGTCCTAGATGGGCTTTGTAAATGAATGCCTGACCCAAGGTCCATATTCCATTATCTCTGATTTACTCGACTGACTGCCACACAGTCTATATTCGTCTTTAGGTCCAACTAGGTCTCAAAGAAATGATTCGACTGATATCGTTTTAGAACGGAAATCGTAATTGAGTATAAGATACGGTTTTTTGATATCGGAGGTTCAGTCCTAAAGGTCGCTCTGGCTGTAACAATTATTAAACAATCTAGCTATGTACTTAGGTTTTATGGACCACGACCTTAGTGGGGAACCTCCGTTATCAATCCCGAAGGGTGCCTACCAATGGGATGAAATAAAAATATGGAGTTGTGCAAAAATTAGATTTATTTTATCAAAATTGTTTATCTAAATTTATTTCACTTTTAGGTAACTTTGCAAAAGAAACTGTTCGATTAATTAGACTATGGTTGATGGGTTGCATCAATGACATAGCCGAGTGTTATATTCCTACCAGCCATACTAATTTAGAGGGAAAACATAACACTCAAATTAAAAACCCTCTAGGCTCTTAAACCTAGTTATACACACATGCACACAAAAGTTTACAGTCTTAGTGCTAAGAGTTGTCCCTAACTATCAAATTCGGGAGGAACAACAGTAAGAGAGGCTAACCTTCAAACTTTACTTAAATCTTCAACACAAAAGCACGTATTTACAGCTAGGGTGATTTCACACTTGCACTCCTAATTTGGTTCTGATTAATAACGGACCATTTCGATTTCTATAGTATTATTTTCCCCGTGGAGCGCGGTGTGTGTGATCCGACGCCACCAATCACTAAATCGCACACAAAAGTAGGCGCAAATGATCATCACTATAATAGCCAACAGTACCCCTAAGAGGACTGGTAATTCCCAAGCGTAGGGCCGGGGTGGGGTTGCTTGTTGTGACCTAGGCGGTACAAAACATCTAGGGCACCCTCCGCGTCCATAACGGAAACTCGCGTGAATAGGATCTACTGACTTTAATATGAAGGGGAGATGCAAAATATGAATCACTCTAATTGTTTCGGACAATGATGGTATTAGAGTACTTTACCGAGATGTCTAAGCCTTTCCCTGCTCCTAGCGTTTGTCAAACGCTAATCCGTCTCTCGCCTGCGTTCGCCGTCTCGCCTCGCTGTAGACCTCGTCCGCCTCGTTCAGACGAAGTTCTCGTCTCACTCGTTCCGACACAGAGTCCTCTTAATCACTAATCACTTAAACTATATTTCCTTTACTTTATTAAAAACTTATTATTATTTTTACAAAGGAAAAAAAAGAATGACCACAGTTGACGCTAGTCTCGAGGAGATCTCGAGTGCTCGCAGCGCGGTTCAAAACGTAACTGTCCAAGCCTTCCTCCGGTCCGAGTCGAGCGGCCTTCCTCCTGGTCCATGCCACACCTCCTGTAATCCAAAATTTCTCCCGCCAGTCAATGTGAACAATGATCCGAACCCCACCCCGAACTAGTCATGCTTGGTTATTGGTTATTGGTTTCAGCGTCAAGTGACACGCCCCTAGATTCATTAGAATTACTTTGTCTGTTTGTCTCGACGACATTAAGATTAATGCTTTGCACATGTGCGCAGCTTCAAATTTCTCCCCATCGCTCTGAAAAGGTTGCGCAATATAGTTTTACGACGCCCCGTTGTGTTGTTTCTAGAATTGCCTATATTTAACTCTTTTTTCTAACTTGCTTCCTTAGAAATAGATTTAACAATCTGTGAGAGAGTTCGGCAGTTAAGAACAATTTATTGCGTAATAAATTTCCCGTCACTCTTTGTCTTTAGTGACAATTTAAAATTCTAGCGAAATTGTTTTTAGTATTAGAAATAACATCGGGTTATTTATGGGTCGCGCAGTATCTATTATATTTTGGATTTACGATTCCAGCCTGCCAGACGTGATTTCGAGGTCTCACGCTTTCACAATACCAAAAAAATTATACTAGTAGATTTGACCATCTCAAGCTCCTAGTGCAAAAACTGAGCGTACGGCTCGTTTTTGTAGCACGAAGATGGTTTGGATGTCCGCCGCTTTTCCCCACAACAGAATTCCATATGACATTACACTATGAAAATAACTGAAATACACAAGCCTTGCCGTCTCGACGTTTGTTAACTGTCTGATTCGCCTCACTGCATAGGCTGCGGAACTAAGCTTACCTGCAAGAGTGGCTATATGCGCATTCCATTGCAGTTTTGAGTCCAAAGTAACACTAAACATTAAATCTCAGTACTTCCGGAATTCTCAGTACTATGATATATTTTTAGGGTTGCGGAACTTGCGAAGCTGAAAAGGAAATAACGGAACCCTTATAAACTGTATAAAAATCAACCTTCAAGTTACTTTACAAAAAAGATGATCCAACCAAGGGATATTGGCAACTTTAGGCCTATAAGCTTCCTACCAACAATAATTCTTAACTGCGCTGATATAACTTCCAACGACGTTTTTTTGTATATTTTTAGGGATCCCGAATGGCATTAAATAAATGAACCAAAATCATGTTTGTATTTTGTATACGTACGTATTGAAGACAGAGAGATATCACTAAACAAAATACTTGCGTACTTGCAAAATGATCACTATGATCAGTATCGCTCTAGGTACCGAAAAGATAAACTTTACTGAGCGACAAACCTAACTATGCCGTTGGGAACCTGTATTTCCCCATGCATTGTCATAGGTCAGGGTTAGTGGACCAACTACAAATAAGTGTATAAGCAAAAAGGCTCCTATAACCATTTCAGTTATCTAAATATCAAAATTAGTTTACATCCGTTTAGCCCTTTCGGCGTGATCAGAGGCCTACTCGGTGCATCTCTAACCTACATATAACATAGTGATAATTCCTAACTACGCTGGTATAACTTCCAACGCCGTCTTTTTGTATATTTTAAGGAATCCCGAGTTTCCCGAGGAGACCATAAGGTAAAATAAATGAACCAAACTCACGTTTCGATACGTACATATTGTAGAGAGAAAGATAACACTAAACATAATACTTGCGTAATGATCAGTATCGCTCTACCGAAAAAATAAACTTTACTGAGCGACAAACCTAACTTTGCCGTTGGCAACAATAGGTTTCCGTTGGAAACCTGTTGTTCCCACACATCGATATATGTCGGGGTTAGTGGACCAACTGCAAATAAGTGTGTAAACAAAAATGGTTCTATGTATATCAATCTGGATGTCCAGTTATCTGTATATCAAAATTAGTTAAAAATCTGTTTAGCCCTTTCGAAGTGCTGAGAGAAGAAATATAATATGTACCAACAGATGGCTCTGTACGGCTGGTGTCATGTTGCTGCATCGCGCTGTTTAGACTTTTTTACTGGAATAAAGACCCCTCTCCAAAGAAAACTAAGTATCAAGAGAATTGTAAAATATTATTATAGAAAATAATTTAATAATTTATTAGTATTTTTTTAATAATATCGATATTTCCTAACTACGCAGTTATAACTTCAAACGACGTCGTTTTATCTATTTTTAGGGATCCCACATGGACCACCAGGTAAAATAAATGAACCAAACTCACGTTTTGTCTACGTACATATTGAAAAGAGAAATTACTATGTACTAGTACTATGATATATTTTTAGGGTTGCAGAACTTGCGGAGCTGAAAAGGAAATAACCGAACCCCTATGAACTGTAAAAAAACCTTCTAAGTTATCAGATTCTTACTTTACAAAAAGATGATCCAAGGGATATTGGCAACTACATCCCTATAAGCTTGCTACCAACAATAATTCCTAACTACGCTGATATAACTTCCAACGACGTCTTTTTGTATATTTTTAGGGACTCCGTGTTTGTCACGAGGACGAGGTTCACATGGTAAAATGAATGAACCAAACTCACGTTTGTATACTTACGTATTAAAGAGAGAGAGAGAGAGAGAGAGAGATATAGAGAGAGAGAGATAGAGAGAGAGAGAGAGAGAGAGAGAGAAGGCGAAGGATAACATAAAACATAAAGCAGCTCGGAAGTACGAACTTCTAAGCTCCTCGGTGCCCACTATGGATGACGCCGTCGCTAGCGAGTAGGCGCCATCACGTTAAGTCATGGTATCCCGTATCGTATGAACCGTGATAGCTAGACAGTTGAATTTTTTTCAGATATATTTATATTGCCGCTATAACAACAAATACTAACAACGGAATTAAAATAAATAAACATATTTAAGTGGGCCTCCCGTATAACAAACGTGACCGGTTTCGTCCACTGCGAGTCCGACTCGATCTTGTCCGGTAGTTGGTAACTCGAAGAGTTCTTTGAAAGCATCTTTTTACAAGCTTTTATTTAACTTGCATTGTATGTATGTTTAAAGTATGTTTGTTCGGGTGATCTTGCAACTCAATTTTGAAGCAGATATCGTCAACCGATTGAGCTGAAATTTTGCATACTTACGTAACTTTGATGACAATACAATAATATGGTACCGTGGGGCTGATTTGATGATGGAGCCGGAAGGTGGCCATAGGAACTCTATAATAGAAAAAGCAATCCTACCGAGCTTGGGCTCTTTAGAATCGTCTCAGTGAGCATTTGATGGATATTCAAAGAAAAGTTTAGTCAGCTATAAAATCTTGCCACTAAAATGTAATTTTTGACAGAAACTTATTGTTTCGTTGAAGTCAGTTATTTATTTATTCAAATGTCAAGTGCATACCATTAGGTACATCGTCCCACGAAACTGTTTTCACGGTTTGAGACTGTGTTTTTAACCCGCGATGAAAATGAGGGCGGTTATAAGTTTAACATGTGTGTGTATCTGAGTGTGTGTGTCTGCGTATCTGTATATCTGTGTGTCTGTCTGTGGCATCGTAACTCCCGAACGGATGGACCAATTTGAATGCGGGCTTTCTTAATCCAAAGACATGTCCGTTGAGATAGTTCTTAACTATGTTTGGTGGAAATAGGACCAGTAGTTCCCAAAATATTCAGCTTTAATTGCAACAAGTGACAAGATCTCAGATCTAATATTGAAGTAAAGAATTCAAAATTTTGTAGTTATGTTCAGTTTTAGTGGCATTTTCTATATCACTCCTTGAACGAGGGTCTCATGATGACCAGCTACTTTTTCGGGGGTGTTTGAATTTTTTAATTTAGGTTATTTGTTAAAACATGTGATTTCAGGTCTATGGTGCCTACAATACCCAAATATGGCTATCTTAAAAAGGAGAGAAGGTATGTCTATTGACCGGCGAAGTGATAAAGCAACTGCCTCCTGAGCCGGAGGTCCTGGGTTCGAATCCCGGCAAGGATAAGTATTTGTGTGATGAACTCGAATATTTTTCCTGGGCAAGGGATGTGTGCTACGTATTTATGAATATACTAGTAGGTGCCCGCAACTTCATCCGCGTATTTTTTTTTACCGTAGACGGATAAAAAGGTTCCTATAACTATCATCGGATGTCCAGCTATCCCTGTACCGAAATTGGTCAAAATTTGTCCAGCCGTTTCAGCGTGATGAGGACAAAGGAAATTATGAAAACAGATGGCGCCAGGCTGGCACGTAGCCGCGCGCCCATACAAAACAAATGACGATCCTGCCTCACGCTATCAACATTTTTCCTGAAATCGTGACCCCTCTTCATAGAAAATTTATGTATAAATCTAGAATTTTATAATAGTATAGATATATCGATGTGTAGTCTAGTGCCTATAACACAAACCTTATACAGTTTGTGGAACTAGATCGATTTGTGGGAGATTGTCAGATATTTATTAACCCCCGACGTAAAAAAGGGGTGTTATAAGTTTAACATGTGTATCTGTGTGTCTGTCTGTGGCATCGCAGCTCCCAAAGGCCCGTCTAGATGGGTCTACGTTTGGTAGAAAGTAGAACAATTGTTTCCAAGACATTCAGCTTTAATTGCAACAAGTGACAAGATCTCAGCCAATACTGAAGCTAAGAATTCCAAATTTTGTGGTTATGATCAGCTTTACTAGTATTTACCATATCACTTTTTTTTGAAGGCTTGAACTGTATCAGCCCTCACTACCAGTGAGTCGGACTTTGTGTGGGAGTATAACCCGCTAATGGGATTATCTGTGCACCACAGAAGTGATAGGTCTATATAATCTAAATAACTCATTAAACGAGGGTAGTAAATTTCAAAAATGACGTGCAGTTTCGAGGCGCACATCAATTTCAAATCATCTCATATTGGCTCCCTCTAGACAGCTCTGACTAAACTATAGGATGACTATCTATGTTTATGACTTTACAAGTGTATAAAATTGTCTATTTAAGCATAACTTTCTCTCCCTCGCAAGTGTAATCAAAAGCATTGTGTGCATCTTGAGTGCAAGAGAAATTATGAACTTGATAAATGATTCTTATAGATTCTCATTAGTAATTTCTCTTTTACCGCACTCGATACACAATGTACTATTATTATTATTAGGAAACCACCACGACAACCTTATCCTAAGGCGACTACAGATGAAGATTATTCGATGCTACCACGAGGTACCCATTTAAAAAAATGTTTATTATTATATAATTATATAATCACTTTTTTACGAAAAATAACATCATTCAACGGGAAGAAATTGTATTTCCGAGAACATCTGAACGAGTTTCTTTATTGATACAACTAACGGTCTTAACTTACCTACAATATTTACGGAATTATCCCCTAACCATGAAGGAGTTGTACCTTCCATCATCAGCTCAGGACAATGAGATGACTGCCAGACACAAATACCTGGATAAAATACCTACATGAGAAACATTGTCAGTGCTTATGTGGTTCCCTGGGATCCCATCATCAGATCCCGACATTGTGACAATGGGACTACCACGTTTTTCTTACGAATAAAATTACAAATAAACATAACATGTCCCGTATGGAAATCTCATTTGGTTGTTTCAAGGTATATTTTGTTACATGTTCCGAATTATCTTCAGTCATCAATTAGTTCTATCTACATGGCTCCAATACTGATATTATTATGGGGGCGTTGTAATTTATACATTAAAATCGGAGTTCACTATACTTTTGAAGAGTTAAATTTTAAAAAAGACTTTTGAGAATCGATCCACAATTGACAACATATTTTTTTTAAGCCAGTCCTTTCTCTGATATAGTCAAATAACCGATTGTCTTACCTATTAGACTACTGAATCGATGCGAGAGCCATTGATTTTGACGTGACAACGTCTTAAATTAGGTTGCGCTGGGAGTCACTCATGAAAAAGTGTAACGCCCGCTCGCGTCTGTTAGGAGGGCCGGTTGTCCCGCTAAAACTCGTGAACGGCTGAACCGATTTGGCTAATTTTAGTATTGAAATATTCGTGGAAGTCAAGGGAAGGTTTAAACGGTGAGAAAATATAGAACGATAATTTTATATTCCCATGCAAATACAAACTGTTCGTACTTACCTGTCAAACATATGATGTTTGTTCCGTCGGTTCGGTATTTTTAGAATAATTACATGTAGATCTAGACTAAATAAGGGTTTGGAATCGACAACATACATGCATAATAGTCTGATTATCGCATATTTAGATTTAAAACATGTAAAATAACACATGTAATGGGTGCGTTCAGAAAGTAACACTTAAAATGTTGTTAGGGAAATTGTGAATGGATATGATACAAATAAATATTCTACCGAGAAAAAGACGTTGTCACGTTAAATCTTCCTTCGCCCGTAAAACCGACTTTACAGGCAACCATTTTTTTTTCTCACTAACAATGTCGCACACTAACATAGAAATACAATGTAATGGACATTTTTGTTGCAGACTTCAAGGACTGCGTGCTTGCAGCGGGGTGAATCAGTGCCGTTTTCGTTATAAACAAAAATAACTGTATATTACAGCCTAGCCTCGGCGCACAGTGACCTTGACTTCAAAACCTTTTGGAAAGGCACGCGCAGTCTGAACGTAAAGCCGGGCCTGCCTGTGAGTGTTGACAACAAATGTGAGCCCTATGATATTGCTGAACTCTTTAGGGAACATTTCGAGGTCAAGTCGCTTCTAGGCGCTGGTTCTTGTGCTTCAGACAATACTGAGACGGTGGCGGCTGGGAGAAGTTTTAGTTTCACTGCAAAGATGACGGCTGCTGCCATTAATAAAATGCAGAGAGGAAAGTCGCCCGGCCTCGACGGTCTCAGTATCGAGCATTTTAAGTATGCAGGTATGCACTTACCGAGAGTATTAGCCATGCTTTTTAATTTCTGTCTTTGTCACTCATACTTACCGAACCAGTTAATGAAAACAGTTATTGTTCCAATTGTGAAGAATAAAACAGGTGACCTCTCGGATAAGGCTAATTATCGGCCGATCTCACTTGCGACGACAGCTGCGAAAGTGCTCGATAGTATGCTTGACTCTCTTCTTGAGAAGCACCTAAATATCCATGACGCGCAGTTCGGTTTTAGGGCGGGGCTGTCGACCGAGAGTGCAATACTTAGTCTGAAGCATACTGTCGGGTACTACACAGCCAGAAAAACGCCTGTTTATGCCTGTTTTCTTGATTTATCCAAGGCGTTCGATCGCGTGGACTATAATATTCTTTGGAGGAAACTCGGGAAAACAGGCATGCCCGGTGAGTGTGTAAATATACTCAAATATACTGGTACACAAATCAGTCTAATCAGGTGAGATGGGCCGATGCACTGTCTAGTGAATACCGGCTGGAGTGTGGTGTTAGGCAGGGTGGGCTAACGTCTCCCAAACTGTTCAACTTATATGTGAACGAGCTAATAGTTGGCCTTAGCAGCATCCATGCGGGATGCTATATAGACGGCATGGCTGTCAATAACATAAGCTATGCCGACGACATGGTGCTGCTGGCGCCATCTGTTAGCGCGCTTACGAAACTGTTGAGCCTTTGTGAGACGTATGCCCGGTCCCATGGCCTACAGTATAATGCCAAGAAGAGTGAGGTGATGGTGTTTAGTGCTGGGAAACGTAAGCCTTACCACGTTCCACCTATTTCGCTGGATGGTGAGCCGTTGACGCGTGTAGAGAAATTTAAGTATCTCGGTCACATTATTACGAGTGACTTAAATGATGACCTAGATATTGAACGAGAACGAAGAGCGCTGTCGGTTCGTAGCAACATGCTGGCCCGGAGGTTTGCTCGTTGCTCTACGGAAGTGAAAGTCACTCTATTTAAGGCATACTGCCAATCCTTTTACTCGAGTAGCCTATGGACCAGGTACACGAAGCGAGCCTACAGCGTCCTCAGAGTTCAGTACAACAATGCATTCAGAATGTTGTTGGGCCTGCCGCGCAGGTGTAGTGCGTCCGGCATGTTCTGCGAGATGCGCACTGACGGCTTCCAGGCCATCATGCGCAAGAAGATTGTGTCTCTCCTAGGACGGGTAAGGCAGAGCACCAACAGTATTCTGAATGCAATTGCTGACAAATATGATTGCCCAATATTAATATACTGGATTGGGCAAGTCAAACCGGTGGCTCGCACTATCTATTAATTCTCAATTTACTTAATTATACAATTTTAATTTTAATTTTACAATTTTAATTTTAATTTTACAATTTTAATTTGACAATTTTATTTTATTTCCTTTATTTCATTTTATTAGTTATGCAATTTTAATTTTACAATTTTAATCTTTTTATACAATTTTAGTTTGACAATTTTATTTTCTTTATTTCATTTTATTAGATTTTAAATTAATTACTTATAAATTTTGTTCTTGTGTTTGTAATCTGACATTTTATTTTAATTGGAATTTTGATGGAATTTTATTGGAGATTTGTTTTAATGTATTAACTTATTTATTATTATTTTTAAACTAACATAGGTATAAGTATTTTTTACTAAAAACTAATGTATGGATCATAGTTATCTGGAAATAAAGAATTATTATTATTATTATATTATTATTATTATTACGTTACATTTTTTATTACGAACTATTAATAGTTTTTTACTTGTCATTTATACCTATAGTTACCAACTACATATAATCACTACACAGAATAAAACAAAGTGGCTTCCTTCTGTCTGGCCCTATGTATGCTTAGATCTTTAAAAGTACGCAACGGATATTGATGTGTTTTTTTAATAGCTAGAGGAAGGTTTATATGTATAATACATGCATAACCGTGCGAAGCCGGGGCGGGTCGCTAGTTTAAAGATAAACATTACAAAAGCCCTGTAAAATTCTATAGTCTATTCTATTGCTCAAAAAGCATGCAAAACGATGTTATAATGTCGCCAATAAAGCAATCGTCGAATTTATATTCTGGGAAACAGATATCGGTGAAGTTTGCAAATAAACCGGCCAAGTGCCATTCGGACTCGCGCACCGAGGGTTCCAGCCAGACAGACAGACAGACAGGCAGACGGAGTCTTAGTAATTTGTACAAACAAATAATATTACTAGGGTTACGGATCCCTAAAAAGTGAGGGGGTTATGTACACCGGGTTTTTTAAAAGGGAAACAAAGATTTGTTTTTTATAGATTTATTTCAAAATTTTAACAAAGTGTTAAAGACAATGTTCGGTTCGAATGAAAGCAATTGAACCAATCCATACCATTATTTTGAGCGTTTGTTCTGAATCACCATCGTCTTTCATAGACACAATATTGTTAAAATTCTCGTACATTTTAAAGAGAACAATTATTTTTTAAACTCAGTTTGAAACTTGGCTATTGGACAATAAAATTGGCTGTATGTTGTATTTTCAAAGCCTTGAAAAAAATTAAAAGTGATATGCCTGTGAAATTGTGAGTCCTGTAACAGAAGCAAAATTCAAACATAGATACTCGTCAACCTGAACAACATCTGTTCAGAAACTTAAAAAAAAAAACACTGTTTTCATATGTTCATTATTTCAAACAACGTAAATAGCATTTTCAATGTACGCCGTCCAACATTGACATCGCCTTAGCATTTACATAGCTGTCACTTTACTAAATATCAAATGTTTCGCAATACATTGCTTCTTGGAATAAACTTTATTCTACAGGTATACATTATTATAAATGAGTTATTTTTAAAAGTTATTTAATAAATATTGTTCAGTTTGAGGGGTAGAATCTATGTTTTAATTTATTGCTCCTGTTACCGGGCCCACGTGGTATGTAGACCCTCATTTGTATGAGACGTCATATACGGAAGGTGTATTCTTTACTCAATCGTGCAGTATTAAGTCCCGGCCACGGACAATAATGTTTTTTTTATTTTTTTTATTAACGTAACGAAGGATTTCGCGGTCTATGTTAAGTACATTAAAAGGAACATTTCCAAGCAAGTTGGAGAAAGAAGGTGCCAGGAAAGAAGTGCTTGCCGGGTGAGTAGGCAGACATACACGGATAGTGATACAAAGCCGGCAAGCCCTATACACGGCTAGGCATGTCTAGTGCTTTTCTCAAACATACGCAATGAAATAAAAACAATCTACTCTCAAAATAATATAATTCAGCTGTTTCATCGAACCACCCAAAAACCCATTCATACATCACATTGAGCCACTAGTTTTGGGAAATATCAATATTCCCCGAATGGAAAACTATACGACAAATGTTTCACTTCAATATCTTTTTAACACAAACACCTTCAAACCTTGACCAGAGTATTGACCAACTTAAAACATTTTCACACGATCAAGTTTATTTTAGTCATGTAATAATGTCAATACGTAAGGTTAATGTTTGTTTTTACTGTAAAAAAAAATAAACACTTTATAAATAAACTGATTAACTTACAGCTATCCTATCAATAATATTACTATATCGAGTTATAGTCTATCCGGAATTCTAAGATCAAATAATGTCAAAATGGTACAAGTGAAAAACTACCTTAAATTTACATGTATACGGTTGTTTGTGCCTTGTGCCAAAGTGACTTCATTTGATCTTAGAGATCGGACAGATTATACCTCCAATTGCTGTAGCAGGGCTGTTCTGAGACAACCATACAACATGACCGTCATGACATTTAGATCAACAGTTTAATTGACAACTTTTCATATTTCTAACAGGTGGAAATTAACCATAAAAAAATATTAGATTTCATTTTTTGTGTGTAAAGAAATATAAGGAAATACATAAAATAACCGCAATTTACGACAACTGTGTCTTTATAAATAAATAAATAAATATATCAGACAACCTCACACAAATCGATCTAGTCCCAAATTAAGCCCAAGAAGGCTTGTGTTATGGGTACTAGACGACGATATACATACTTATATATAGATAAATATATGCTTAAATACATAGAACAACCATGACCCAAGCACAAATATTCAAGTTTATCACACAAATATTTGCCCTGGCCGGGATTCGAACCCGGGACCACTGGCTCAGTAGGCAGGTGTCTACAAACTGCGCCAAACGCGTCGTCAATAGATATATAAAAAAGCGATATATAAAATAGAGTTGTAAAAAAAGCTGTCAATAATGTCATGCTCAACGTCATTCTTTTTTTTTAAATTACACACCAGACTAAAGTAACCTTTCTATTAGGTTATAGTTTTGGAGTCACGATATTTTAGAAAGAGTACATTTTAATAAATTATTATTAAAACAATTATTAATCTTAGAAAAAATATAAAAACAGTGATAACGTCCTCTTCGTAAGTGAAATAAAGAAAATTAATAAAATTGTAGTCTTAAAATTATGAAATCTTGTCAATTATAATTAAGTACATAACAACCTTAAAGTTTCATTTGATCGATTCGTTTTACATGTGAAACTATTTCTAAAAGAAATAATTGTCTACGAGATTTTAAATACAACGAATGTATGGAGTGACAAGTGGTAATACCGCCATCTGTTGACACTTTACAAAAGGCACTTGTGTAATGTCACTATTGCTGCCAACTGTTTGAATTTGCAAGTCAATTAAATGGCGAAATTACCCGTAACCAAACTGTACAATGCAACTTTCAACCACGCTGCTTAAAGACCTTTTGCGGTCTAGTAGTAGTTCTGCCTGGTTATGTTGGCTACATTGCTATCCTAAGAGACAAAATAGAAGCCCCGTCAAAGTGAAAGCTTCAACGATATGTCCAGGCATTCAATTGAATGCCGGCACTCAATCAACGGCCTAGCCATTTAATTGACTGCAAATCTCACTCCAAACTCTCTGCTAAATTAACGCCACGTTCACAACTGTTGCCTGAACATGGCAGTGACTTCTTCAACCGTCTTGTTTTTCGTCTCCGGGACCTTGAGGCTGATGAAGCAGATGAACAGCAGCTGGAAGACCGCGAAGATCACGAACACGTATGCCTTCATCCATAGCTGAAAAAAATGAACACATCACTTAGC
The DNA here is from genome assembly GCA_905147355.2 of Apotomis turbidana. Lineage (NCBI taxonomy): Eukaryota > Metazoa > Arthropoda > Insecta > Lepidoptera > Tortricidae > Apotomis > Apotomis turbidana. The sequence goes on along the minus strand of LR990305.1, from coordinate 9,729,790 downwards.
TTCAAGCAGAAAACATTTTGGTTGCACGTATAGGAGCACATGACCCGATGAGTACTAGAGATGTTTCCGGCGCCAAAAAAGCGAGGAAGACCGCCTCACATGGATAGCCACCATAAAAAAGATATGAAGGATGCAAATGTTACATCTGAGACGACCCAGGACAGAGCGTCCTGGCGAAGAATGACTAGGAGAGCCGACCCCAAATGATGGGATAAGGCTAGGCGAAGAGAGAGTATAGGAAAGCGCAGAGTGGGACGGCCCCCGACTAGATGGATGGATGGCCTCGTGAACTAGCGGGGAGTCAATAGATGCGGTCTGCACGGGAAGGCACTTTGTGGCGAGCTATGGGCGAGGCCTATGTTCAGCAGTGGACGTTTGTGGCTGATATATAGATAGCTTCAAGTGGCAGCGTATTAGCAAAATAACATTATGCCCTTCATACTGTATCAGGGCTGGTTAGCCCTCACTACCAGTAGTCGGACTTTGTGTGGGAGTATAACCCGCTAATGGGATTATCTCCGCGCCACAGGGAAGTAATATACAGGTTGAGCAATCAAACTGTACAAGTAAGAAATTATGAGCAATACCGAAATCTGTTTATATCAACCACGGCGCCCGGCGTTATTGTTTGCTAATATGTACATAACTGGGAATCTAATTTGGTCACAATTCTGTAAGTAATCGCATGTCTTTGTTAATATCCCATGAGATATGTTTAAGATTGCAAAAAGAAAACCAAAATTGACACCATTTTTCCTAAGAGCAGATTTCCCTTTCTCTTATAGTTTCTATAACTTCTGACCCGACGAAGTTTGCCATATGCTGCCCAGCCCAGCTGTATTCTTCTATTAGCCTCTTTCTAAGCACTAGGCCCTAAGAGAGCATAAGTATGGTGCAAGTCCTGCTTCTAAATAAAATAAATAATAAATAAATAAATATCGGACAACCTCGCAAATCTCGCGCTCCCCACACAAATCGATCTAGTCCCAAATAAAGCTCAAGAAGGCTTGTGTTATGGGTATAGAACAACCATGACCCAAGCACAAATATTCGAGTTCATCACACAAATATTTGCCCCGGCCGGGATTCGAACCCGGGACCGCCGGCTCAGTGGGCAGGTGTCTACAAACTGAGCCAAACGCGTCGTCAAAACATTGTGGTTGCATTTTGGTTGCGTCGTCGTTCTGGTATTGGGGCTCCTAGGCCCGAGCACTGTGAGCCTAGGGGTAATACGGCACTGTGCATATCATGGGGTAAGACAGTTCCTGGTGGTATACTTACTTGTAGAGGCAAGAAGGAGAGGCCGACAAGGAAGTTGGCAGCCCAGTTGACGGTGACCGCTACCGACGCCGCCGCCGGCCGCGATGACTGGTTGAACAGCTCTGTCGAAACAGACATGTCATTAGTCATCTGATTTTCAAAATCTGCCTGAGAATTTCTTGGTTGTTTGTGCCATCATCATCGGACCTATTTTGTGTAGAATGTGACGCATCCGACAATACCGTGTTCGCAACCTACTAAAAATAAAAAATCAATTTAAATGATCATTAAAATCATCCAATCTTTTCAGTTTCGAAGGCAGAGGCCTTCAGCCAAGAAAATATATGATAAAGAAGAATGAAAGAGCTACAGATTGTAGTCAAGATAAAAGCAAAAATCTGAAGAAATTGCCGGTTTTTTTTTTCAATATGGCGGCGGGCGCGGATGAGGTGGAATTGTGCATTTTTCATTTTAAACACTCACTAACCATCAAAGTCAAAGTCAAAGTCAAAATATTCTTTATTCAAGTAGGCCTAGCTACAAGCACTTTCGAATCGTCAGTTACAGAGAGTAGAGCAATTTATTCATAAACTTATACTAAAAATAAAATAAAAAAACATAAAAAACAACATTATAGAAATAAAAGAAAAATCCTAAAAAAGATCGTCAACACATAAAAAAATTATATAAATAAAAAACCAGAGTCTAGAATATATCTAGAATAAAATTCTAAATGTCAAAAATTATATAAAAAATTGTTAAAATTAAAATATCAGTACCCTGATGGGTACCTACTCGTTACAATAATTACACATAACATTTTCACTAATCCCACGACACGTTATCATTCATGTAGTCTTGAGTGCTATAATAAGCTTTAGAAATAAGTTTACGTTTTACATAGTTCTTGAATTTACCAACAGACAAGTCAGTTACGCTTCTAGGAAGTTTATTATAAAATCTTACACAGTTACCCATGAATGATTTTCTTATTTTATGGAGCCTAGTGGCAGGCACTGCGAGCTTATGCTTATTTCTAGTATTAATATTATGTATATCACAGTTCTTCTTAAAATTGGCAATGTTCTTATGTACATACATAAGATTCTCATAAATGTATTGACAATGCACTGTCATTATATTAATGTCCTTAAACTTATCTCTAAGCGAGTCTCTATGGTGCATTTTATATATCGCACGAATAGCCCGTTTCTGGAGAACAAAAATTATATTAATATCTGACGCACTGCCCCAAAGTAATATGCAATACGACATAATGCTATGGAAATAACTAAAATATACTAATCGAGCTGTTTTCACGTCTGTTAATTGACGAATCTTACTAACTGCAAAAGCTGCAGAACTCAGTCTATTCGAGAGATTAGCAATATGGGGACCCCATTGGAGCTTAGAATCTAATGTAATACCGAGAAAAACTGTGCTATCAACTAGTTCCAGTTCCTCATCTTTAACAATAACACTTGGTTGCTCGTGTATAACGTTACTCGTGACAAACTTAACACATTTAGTCTTTTTCTCATTTAACAATAAATTATTTACATTAAACCAATTCACTACTTTACATATAGCATTGTTTACGTCATTATAAGATTGTTGGTTTCGTGCGACTTTGAAAATAAGTGAAGTATCATCCGCAAACAAAACTATATCATGGTGGGTCTTTATGAGCTGTGGCAAGTCGTTAATGTAGATAAGGAACAAGAAGGGTCCCAATATTGATCCTTGCGGCACACCCATAGAGACTAATGACCCCGGTGATCGCTTTCCATTCACGTCAACCCTCTGTATTCTACCATTTAAATAAGATTCTAACAATTTCAGTGCCGATCCTCTAACTCCATAGTGGTGTAGTTTCCAGATCAGTGTCTCATGATTAACGCAGTCGAAGGCCTTAGATAAATCACAGAAGATACCTAAAGCATCTCGTGATTCCTCCCAGGCATCGAAAATACATTTTACTAGCTCGACTCCAGCGTCGGATGTCGAGCGACCCCGCGTAAAACCAAATTGCTTGTTATGCATTAAATTGTTCAAATTAAAGTGTCTTAATAATTGAGACAAAATTAACTTTTCAAAAATTTTACTAAATGTTGGTAGTACAGATATTGGTCTAAAGTTATTGGGGTCAGAAGTACTACCTGATTTAAATAAAGGAGTTATTTTACTATGTTTCATCAGATCAGGAAACTCACCGCAATCTACACTGTTATTGAATATAACTACTAAGTCAGGCGCTATGATATCTATGAGGGATTTGACAGCATGGACGGAGACATCCTAGACAACATATCAAAAATTCAGAACTACGGACTGTTTGTAAGCTAAAACCCCTTTATTCACTGGATTAAAATGAATGACCATCTTTTTGTGGCGTTAGTAGTGACATCTATACATTTCAATACTTCGATATGGTAGGTGCACTCACCTTGTAGTTGTAGGCACCACACATGACCTTGAACTTAGGTGTAGAAAAAGCTGAACTCACCGTTAACCAAGAACCAGGGGATGGAGCCAGGTCCTACCGCGAACATCACCACGAACAGAACCACCAGAGCGATGCACGCGTACGGCATCCAAGCGTATGAGCTCTGGAACAAGGAATAGAAGTTACCTGATGGTACACCATTGATACAAAGCTCAAAGGACAAAGTAAAATGGCGGAGACCTGGCGGAAGAGACCGGGAATCGAACCCGATACGTGTTAACCTTTACATCAAACTAACACCAATAACCTTTAGAATGTTCCCTTATGCTTTATGTGTCGATTTTTACATTGTTTACTTATGTATTTGAAAGGCTGTGAATCTATATGTCTGTCTGTGGCATCGTAGATCCCAAACGGATAGACCAATTTGAGTGCGGTCATTTCCAATCGAAAGACTCGTCCGTCGAGATGGTTTTCAGCCATGTTTGGTGGAAATAGGACCAGTCGTTTCCAAGATATTCAGCTTTAATTGGAACAAGTGACAAGATCTCAGCTAATATTGAAGCTAAGAATTCCAAATTTTGTAGTTATGTTCAGTTTTAGTAGCATTTTCTATATCACTCATTGAATGAGGGTCCCACGATGACCAGCTACTTATGTAAGGGATGTTTAATTTTAATTTTTTATTTAGGTTATTTATCCTTAGTAGGTACTTTGGTTTGAGTCCTAGCGTGAATATTTGTATCTACCCACACTTTAGCTTGTATCTACCTGTACGTATATCACAACTGCCTTACCACATGCAGCATAGCAGCTAGCAGTAGCACGGAGCTCAGGAACATGCCGCTGAACCCGACCAGGAGTAGTGTCTTCCGGCCCGCTACCTCCACCAGGAACAGGCTGACCACAGTCATGAGTACGTTCATGGCTCCTGTGCCTGTGAATAGTAAAGTACATAATGTTTAGCATAGTACATAACGCTACAGGTTCAATTTCATTAGTACATTACTGCAGAGGTCACGAACTAAGGGATTGCTGGATGAGATTAGGATAGACGGATTAAAAGAGTTCTCCAATCGCTGTTCCGACCGAGGATTGTATAGTGCTTCTCTCAAACGATGCGAGGAAATATTACATTGAAAAGAAAGTAGATAAATAAGAAATAGTTATTTATGCAACAAGAGAGCAAAGTAGTTTTTTGTTGGGAGTGCTGATTTTGAGTCCCAAGCAAGCGAATTATTCTGTTTGAATCGCGAGAGTAACGAGTGATTCTAAGTTAGAATCCTGAGTGTAACGAGGGACTCAACAGCACGAGATGCAAATAACTTTGCTCTCTTGTTGCACACACTTCTCACCTCATCAGCTCAAACATGGTGATTTAGTAGAACAGTGATATGTCCAGTGGAAGACTGTCGTGTTGAATGGTCATGAAAATGTCGTTGAATCAATTCATACCTAAAGTGGCGTACTGCAAGTGAGTATGGACAAGGGCGTCGCCAGCCGAAGGTCCAGGGCGGGGGGGGCAAGTTGATATAAATGCAGGAGGAGGAAAAGGTACGAAGGTACAGCCTTGCTAGAGGATACTGTACCATGCATGATCATGGCAGCAAATGGAATAATCCCTGGTCAACGAGCACCAACTTGTAATGCTTACAGCCTAACTTATTTTAACTCGAGAGTTATCCTGAGTCACGGGACCACCAATCGTAATGCTTACTAGCTACCTACTAAAATAAATACATCCTGGGAACGCGCGCCAATTGTAATACTTACTAGCTACCTACTAAAATAAATACATCCTGGGAACGCGCGCCAATTGTAATGCTTACGAGCTAAGTACTTTAACTCTAAATATCCTGAGTCACGGGACCACCATTTGTAACGATGCTAAGCCCTAAACTAAAGGAACGGGTCCTTGTCCTTCGCCTGCTTCACCCTCGCCACTAAACTCTACTCCTACAACGAAGCCCTAAGGAAACCCTACAACAATTACCTAAGAATATCTTAACAGCAGCTCCCAGTCTTTTATATCCTACAACTAAACAAATCTAAATATGAAAGGATCTTTATAACAATTGAGTCTGAACTTTTCTTAATAACTAATGGCCAAAAAAAATGTGATCGATGTAACCGTTGTGAACGTCTAGATGTGCAGGACCCAACATTGTTGTAGTAACTCAAGCTCTTTTAAGAGAAATCTAACCGTGATGTGTCGCCAAGTGCTTCCGTACCCATATACTGTGCTATGCTACCATGTATTACCAAATAAATGTGTGTTCTCTTACTTATTTAATGCAAGCTTCTCCTATCCTACTGCTACCTTGGTTCTTTGTACTAAATTAAATTTCCAACTTAACTTAATGCTATCTATCCTCGAAATATAAACTGTTACTTCCTATGTAGTCTAGCTAACAAAACTATCTATAGTTCCTATAGCAAGATTCAATATGGAATATTATGGATACTCTTATAAAAGTTATTTAATTCTATATGAAATATCAAATTCATTTAGTCCATAGTCAGATATAGTTAAACTAGATTACCTTATGTAACAATAAAAATCAATATGTGATTCTATCCAAATTTTATTAGGATTCTGGAATGAAAGGTAATTTAGTTTTTAAAATTGCATGTTCTTACTCCAGAATGATTAGAAATCAAATGTCTATGTATAATATGAAACTACACTTCCTTACCAATCTATAAATAGATGAAAGTTACAGGATCTATGAATTTTTATTATGAATTTAATTGTTCTTAAGTTTTCACATTTGACAATATTGAATAAATTTTGTCATTACTCCTTAATCTGAGAAGGTGGTTACCTCCCTTAAATAAACTATAGTAGACCAATCTGAAGTGGATTCTAGACCCATACAATAAGTAGGAAGTCGTTATAGTCTTCACAATTAAGAACTAGTAAGGACTAGATTATAGTATAATGGAGAAGGTATCTTTATTGTGTATAAAAAAAAAATATATAAATTTTTTGTTAATAATCCCCTACCACCCTGAGTGTGCGGAGAGTATCACTGAACGCTTTACCTATCTATTCCTGAGAAGCAAATCGAATTAAAGCGTTCAGCTAGAGGATGGGGAACTCCGCTCCTAGTCTAAGCTGAACAAACCACTGTGGGATCTCATCACATCTATGCATGACGTCCTACCTAAAGCAAAGTGTCAAGGATCCATCTTTTAGGGAAGCCTTTTGGCGCAAGCTTCTTAAGTTAACTACACAAGGTCTACTCTAAGGATTTTACCTACCTATTTAACTAGTTAAATATATGTGATGGCTGCAAAGACTATGACAATGTAGTTATAATTGTATTTATAAGATCTCTAGTACACTACTCTTCCTTAGTAGGTAAGAACCCTTCTAATAAGTTCTAGGACTTGGTTTTCGTTTGACCATACTCATAAATGTAGTACACCCTTGAAATCATGAAGACTATTGTGTCCGTTCGGAGTATCTTTCAACTCTCGACTGACTCATTCTGATAAGGGAAATTACTTTCAACCCTTGTGATATAAATTGATTTAGTTCTGAGATCTGCGATGTAAATACGAGAACGAATAACTTTCATTATTGCTATCCATGAGTCCTCGGCTTTTCTTAGCAATTTACACTTCAGATACTCCACATCCAGTCTTAGGAATGCTTTGCATTTCCATACTATACGACGATCACCAATTTCCTTATCAAAATTATAACAAAGTTTAAAATTATTTCTGCTCATTGAAAGGGCGAATGTCATCGGTCAGCTGATTCGACTTAACTTTAGTGTTGCCATTCTATCACTGAGGCTGTAACATATGTACATTACTTTAAATCATAATCAGTAAATTTTAACTAATTATTTCTATATATATTGATGTCATATTAAAAGTTCTAAATATCTGATTGGTTTAAATAGCAGGTTTCTCTATTCCCTTTCTTTATAAACTGTTACAAGATTTTGTTTTTCACTACTGACATCCCGAGTCAGAAATCAGCTGTTTGTATCTATTATACCAGACGAGATTAAAATAATTTGAATAAATGTTATGTTAGTTAATGATGAATGGCCGATTGCTCGGAGGATAAAAAAACCCCGTTCTAATATTCCTACTGGAGTGTACCTATCCCCATACCCCCATTTGCCCTAGCTAGCACCACCAATACTAGAGGCCTAAACCTCACATTTACATTTAAACGTGTATGGAACCTAGGTAAGCTAAGCTATAAATTCGGGAGATTAACCCGAGGTTGGATTAGAATCAGTGTAAGTGGGTCCCCCCTTGCGTGGCTAAGACACCGGAAACGCAGAGTAACCCGCCCTAATATGTGTATATAAAGCAGACATATAAATATATAAGTATATGAGACCGAACATGGAGGTCCATTTGGCTTCGGCAAGCGCGGAAAGGCCCGCATGTCCATCACGTGTGGTCTTTGCTTCCACCAAACAAAACTATCCACATTCGTAGGCTATTCACTGCACTTATATATGGCTAGTGCCCGAGTTGCCTAGCTCGGGTAAAACTAGAAGAGTCTGAAAGATATTCGTTTAACAGCCGCAAGGTTAAATATCTTTCACCTGGCAACCATGTACCAAAACACTATTTCTGGCATGTAATTAAGCTTAATAGCTTTCAAAAAACAACAAAATCCCACAACATTTCAATAAACAATTATAGATCAGAAAAATAATGCAATCCCAACAGAAATTCCCCTTAGAATTAAATTTAATACCTTATTGCCAAACAACAGTGTTACCCAGTCGAAGTCGCAAGAAAGAATGAATGAACTCTATAAAATCCGTCCCTATTTATACCAATATTCCCCGACCTTCGTAACTATCTCCGTAAACCACCCTACTGTCTATTTCACGACTGCCAACCCACTGTTCCGTTGAAACACTGTGACCCCTTCCTGGGCATTCTGGACATTTCAGATGCGTCACGCGCACGTGACCGATGAGACTCCTCCCACTAAATTTTGATCCTTATTCAGTCTAAAATAAAGCTCAATTCTTCCGTTGGAAAATTTTGTGAATAGTAATTTGCTATTTTAAAAAGGTAGGATGCTTGGAATATTTTTACTTGCTTTCGTAAACATTCATACTGTTACTTCTATTAGGCATTTGTATTGTATTATAATTATTAAGTGATGATTTTAGTATTAGATGGCGAAATATGATGCCAATGTGTTGGGAACCTGATGATGACAATGATGATGTGAGTCTTACGATGGCGAGCACATGACGAGAACATGTGAATCGCTACAATACGAAGCTTCACCAAGCACGTTTCTATGTCGGTTTATAGTCATAATCATAAATGCCATAATATACAGAGATTTTTTGTAAGGGGACGGTTAATAATACTTTTAGACAGATAAAACGCGAGCGTAGCGAGCGCGACATTTTTTTGAAGGGGACGGTTAATAATTGGACACACGTCCCAAAAAGCCTACTTATTAGACACGCGCACCGTGTTCAAATTAAATTAAAAAACAACGTATGCTAGACTAGACGAATGACAATTTAATATTAGTTCTTTCTTTTCTCAAAATATATGTACAAGTGATACAAAAATCTCTATACCGCGATGCAGCGGGTATTACATATGGTACACCGACATCTAGCGGATAATTAGACATGAACAATAATACTTACAGACAGATCAAACCCAAGCGTAGCGAGCGCGACATTTTTTGGAAGGGGACGGTTAATAATACCTACAGACAGATCAAACGCGAGCGTAGGCGAGCGCGAAATTTTTCAAGAGGAAGGGTCAAAATAAATCCAGATAAAAATGCGAACGCAGCGAGCGCGAAAATTTTCGTTGACAATAACGTAAATTGAAAGAAATCATTCAATACATTTTGATGCAAGTGCGGAAAATCACGAGTCACGAGGTTGCCCAATAAGAAGAAGCATCTCCGTTACAATTACAACTGGGTCAATTTTTTTTGTATTTTTCTATGTTCTTGCCTACCGGTCGCATTTCTCAAGCGATTTTCATGAAATTTTGCAGGTAGGGTTGATAAGTATACAGATCTTTCTTGCAAAAATGACGAGTAATAATGGGACTGGAAACGTAAAAAAATACAAATTTCAGTAATTTCGGAACAAATTCGCGAAGTCTTCAGCTCACAGAGCCACTAGAGTAGTTCTATTATTTTTTTATTTTAGTACCTGTGCTTTATAGGCTTCACTAATGTTTGACCAAAAAACTATTGACAAATGATCATTTGACAAACAACGTTTCAACAAATATTCATTAGGCAAACGAGACATTTGACAAAAGTATCATCTTACAAAAACTCACTTAGCAAATGATTAATTTGCAAACACTACACTTGGTGAATGTGTTATATAATAAAAATTCAATTGACCTTTTTCCATTTCACCAAATAATACGTTTCGCATATTGACAATTAGCACTGGTTCGCCGACGATTTTCGGTGATATTGTAAGATTTATAAAATTATAATTAGCGAAGATACAGGAATAATTTCTTTTTTATTTAAGAGGTGTTTTAGTATTTTATAATGATAAAAATAAAACAATGTGTTTATAATATTTATTTTATTTTAAAACTGTCGCTGAAAAGAACTCGTTTTATGAAAAAATAAAAACTCTAACATGGATTTGTTAGGTAGCCCGCGCAGCGAACTGACGAGGCAGCGCGGGCGACGCATCGCCATGCCGTTCCCCCAAGCCTCACGTTAATAAATTGTATGTGTGCGGGTAGCTTAAACGTTCTTCTACACGTTGCTATTAAGCGGATCACGAACTGTGTTCGATATTTTAATACAAACAGTATGAAATCTGATCACGAGTTCTATTCGTTATCCGCGACTCTAAGAAAAAAAGTGTCACGAGTGGTACTCGTCATCGGCGAGCTAGACATGGCAGTTATTAAAATGGCCGGCGAATTAGAGAAAAATGCGTACCGAGTGGTTCTCGTGATCAGCGTGCAAAGTGTTAGTCAAAATATCATTTAATTTAACAAAATGTTATTTCATAAAAAGTACTTCTTTTTCAAACATTATGATTTAGTCTGTAATCTGTAGTTGTGTTTCATACATTATGATTTAGTCTGTAATCTGTACAAACGAAACACTCGATAAATAATACATTGTACCAAACGTTTTTAGACCAAGAGTAGTTTTGTCTGACAACTCAGTTGCTAAAGGATCATTTTGTCAAATGATTATTTATAAAATGTAAATTTAACTTCTGATCATTTGGAGAAGTGAGTCATTTGTAAAATGACTTGTTGTAAAATAATCAAATGGCGAAACATTTTTTTGTAAAACGTTGTTTGTGAAGTGTAATTTTGCGAAATGACTTTTGGTCAAACGGCAGGACACCGTTTTATAGACCAGTTCTTCTTCTTCGGTACTCTCTACAAAGTGTAACCTGTCGGTGTGAGACATGTCGCCACTCGTTTCGTAGAGTCACTTTCCGTGAGCTTTACCGACGGTAGCTCAACGAACTTCCTCTAGCGCCTGAGCTAGCCTAGTTCTGAATTCATTTGAGTTTCGATGTGCAAGAATGATCGATCAGACAAGTCAAGTGACTGGACATATTTTTGGACCTCTAGGGGGGGGGGGGGGGGGGGGGGGGCAGCTGCTCCCCCCTGCCCCCCTTGGCGACGCCCATGAGTATGGAGACTGAAGACGCGCTTGACAGTGGAGTACAAAAAGACCGCGTTTATTCCAGACAACTGCTGTGCCACCAAACAAGCTTACAATCTCAAATAGAAGAAGAAACACGATACGAAAACCTCGAACCAGAAACTATTATTCACTACAGGTGTACATAATAGAGCAGTGACATGTCCAGTGGAAGACTGCTGTGTTGAATGGTCATGATATAGTCTAGCTAAAATATCTTTGCCTTGGTATATGACAACACTGAAGATAGGGCACTAATTAGTCATGATCAATGTTGCCATAGCTAGGGAAAAATCCGTAGATCTACGGAATTTAGGCTTTGTGTTCAGACCTACGATTATTGGTGAACCTACGGAATTTCAGACTACTTTTATATATCATCAAAACATGTAAACGAAATGGAATTAATGTATTTTTTAATAATTGTAATCCTGGCTGAAACACTCGCAGACTAAATAATAATTCATACCTAAAGTGGCGTACTGTGAGTAAGGAGACTGAAGGCCAGCTTGGCTGAAGATGTCAGTGGAGTAGAACATGACCGCGTTTATTCCAGACAACTGCTGTGCCACCATCACGGTCATGGCGATGAGCAGGGGCTGACGAAGCTGGCGGTTGCCGAACAGTTCCCGTAGAGTTACTTTCTTGCTCACTTTGTTCTTTTCGGCCTCCTGCAAATAGAGATATGGATAAATAAGTTAGTTGCAATTTTAAAAAACACCGGCCAAATGCGAGTCAGACTCGCGCACCGAGGGTTCCGTACAAACACTTATTCCATCTTAATTGGCGGTTGCGTTAACTTTGCACCTCATTTGTATCCGGCGCCATACATACCAGGTGCCAAGTTAACTTAACCCGGCCACTTAAGACGGTCACTTGGCCGGTTTTTGCTAAGTAGCCCGTCTAGCATATAACTATGGTTCGCGACTCATGTCGCACGACATAGCATCACCCGTCACTCTCTCACGATACTGTACAGAAAGGGATAGGTAGCATATCTCTCGCGAGAAGGAGTCGCGTGTCAAAGTTGTGCTAGAGGTTCTGTAGGTATACATGGGAATCTCGTAATAACTTGATTAAGAAATAGCAAAAATACCTGGTGCATTTCTTCCATTTCGCCATGGACAGCCACGTCGCCTCTCAGCCAATTCAAAGCTGAAACAAGAAACATAAGTAATTAATTGTAAGAGCGAGCGAAGCGAGCGAACCAACTTCGTTTCAGCTATCCCAAAAATTCTTTGGTATGTCCATGAAATTTTGGAAGTACGAGTAGATTCGACATTAGGTATATAATTTATTTGTCGATTCACTTTTTAGTAAGTAGGTACGTATATATTTATGTAGGTAGGTAGTGATTACATACTCTTTGGGTAGGTACGTAAAGAAAAAGCATATTTTTTCTTTTACATTTTTCGCTTCTATATGAACATTTAGTAGTAGTAGTATGTTGGTATGTACCTCTCTGCGCATGCAGCTCCCGACCCTTGTTCAACAGCAGGTACTTGGGCGACTCAGGACACAGCGGTAACGTCGCGCACTGTATGAGAGCTGGCACCGCGCACACCGCCAGCAGCCAGGGCCAGCCGTCCTCTGTGCCCAGCACAGACTCCAGACCCAGGCCTTGAGAGATCAGGATTGAGATGGTGATGACCAGCTGGTAGACTGTGCCGATCTGGTGATAAGTGAATGTATCAGTATAGTTGGTAGGTTTTACTTCAAAAGGTGATTCAAGTGTAATTTGTACATGAACGGGTTAATTATGATGGGGTTATGATGACTATCAGACGCAAATACATGAGCAACTTTATATGAGGTGCTAACTTATTTATGAGGTGTCAGTTAAAACACCAAAACGTTCTAAGTGTAACGAATACTTTTCTGAAAACCGCATCAAAATCGGTTCAGCCAAACGCGAGATAATAACGGACAAACATACCTACATACACTAAGAACCCTTCTTTTGTGAAGTCGGTAAAAAAATTCATATACAGATTACATTTGAATCATCTTCTGAAGTCAGTGATTTTTTGTAAGTACAATGTAGTTTATATAAAGAAAGAAATAATGTTTGCTATAGAAACCCACCGATCCTCGAAGTGATACTGGTGATATCTCAGCCAGATACATGGGCGCCAGGCCGGCGTTCAGGCCGCTATTGATACCAATGACCAATCTGCAACAGGACAACAGAACTGCAGGAAACAACAGAAAATGAAACAACAGCAAGACAGATTAGGAGTGTGTGGTGTAAGGGATATTATGTATTAAATGAATTGTTAGCAAAAACGCGGCTATATGCGCGACTCGCAAGTATCGCTTGTTTTTACTCATAACTGTTGATGCAAATTGTAAATGTGTCGTCTTAAATAATCAACCATAATACAGAAAATAAATCTACTAACGTAACTAACTAAGTATAACTAAGAAAATAACTAGCTAAAATAAATGCTAAAACGAAGTAAATTTAATATTAAAAAACAAGTAAAAAATCGGACCCGTTTGACATAGTCCCGAAGATGCTGGAAGCATTAAATCTCCTCGCTGAATAGCAACGCTACGTTGAGCGAGGAAGCTGAGAAGAAAGAAGCAATATTGGCTGAGCATAGATCGATAATATGTATTGTCCCTTTGTCTAGTAGGATCCACCATCTTGATCCACCATCTCGATCCACCAGGGGATTTAAAGCAAGATAACATGCTCTGTTGTCCACCATTGGTGTGTCGACTTGCGTCTCTTAATATGCTCCACCAGTGGAACGAACAGAATTTAGGCAGTTTACTAAGATCCACCACTGGTTTCAATGGAGCCTGTGATTTAATTTATGTAACTATAGGCTCCACTGGAATCACACTGAAACACATATTAAGAGATGCAAGTATCACAGGATTGACTCACACCAATGGTGGATCACAGAGAACTCTATCGTGTTATTAAATCCACTGGTGGATCTAAATGGTGGAACCTACTGGACTGAGGGTGTAATGTATACTTCGTTGTTCACAAGTAGTACAGCCTACCGTCCAAGGATGAGCAGCTCCGCTGAGTTGGCCACCTTGGCCGTTCCCTGGAAGGCAGCTGCAACGAAGACCAGGGCATTGTTCAGGAGAAGTCCACCTTTACGGCCAAACCTGGAAGTTAATACAAAGTAAATAAGTCTGTCTCGTTTTCTCTCGCTCTCTATCATGTTTGTCTACTACAGAATGCCTTCCATACCTATTTGTGGTATTTGTGGCTGCCATTGCTACCGACTTACTCGATTTCTACTGGGATTCTTGCGTGAAAACATATAATATAAATTCGCCATTCTGTAATGGACTGTAACTTATGCCCGCAGCTTCGCTCGTATTGAAACGTGTGGAATATCCCACGGGAGCCTAATGACCCAGATAGCCCGACCAGGTGTTATAACACCGCTCATTTTTTTTTTAATAATTGACTCTAATGCTTGTTGCGATTTGAGATATCGCAAAATTTACCCAGGTTCCAAAAAGTTCGTTTAGGTGAAAGTGGGTTAAATTTTCGGCACTCTCAGTTTAACACACCCAAATCCCTAAATATATGGAAAGACAACATCGCTGGTATTACCGCCGAGGACATCCCAGGCAATATCCATCAATGTTTTCATTAATGAGGATACTTAAACCGAAGGATAAATCGTAGCCAATTTGGACTCTTCGAAGGCCACTGTCTGGATATGTTACCTGTCAGCTATGACAGCCGTCAGCGTGCCGCCGATCATCCCGCCCGCACAGAAGACAGAGACGGCGACGGACCAGATGGTAGCCACTCTGGGCTCCTCAGAGGCCACTGTCTGGATATGTTACCTGTCAGCTATGATAGCAGTAAGATACCACCGATCATGTCACACACAAGGAAGGCAGAAATGGTGACGGAGTCAGCTATGACAGCCGTTAGCATGCCACCCGCACAGAAGACAGAGACGGCGACGGACCAGATGGTAGCCACTTTGGGCTCCTCGGAGGCCGCTGTCTGGACATGTTACCTGTCAGCTATGACAGCAGTCAGCATGCCGCCGATCATCCCGCCCACACAGAAGACAGAGACGGCGACGGACCAGATGGTAGCCACTCTGGGCTCCTCGGAGGCCGCCACTGTCAGATTGGTCCCGGATAATGCCTCGAATTGCAGCCATTTCGACATCACCTGTAAACGATATCAGATAGTGTCGTAAATTACATTCGTAGGTTATTTACAGTGCGTGAACTCTTAGAGTTAGATTCCCTTTTTATACCGGTGCCGCTCGCTCTTACGCGAAACAGATAAAAACCTCTCAGTTTTCACCTAAACCCGAATCGCAATCTTAGAGCTCACGAACTGTAAATGTTATAGAAGTAAGTAGGCCACAAGTGCACTTTTACATGTCTGCGCCTACCGGCATTTCACAAGAGGAGACCACTGTTGAGAAGAAACGCCGAAAGAAGAAAAGAAAGCCATCCCCGTTTCACCATCGGACAACCAGGCGAGCGGAGCGATTTCACCCTTATGTTGCCAGTTTACCACTTTTTCGCACGGAGCAATTTGCTTCATCATTTCTAATGCGAACCGCTAAGGAATGGAACTCGCTACCATCGTGTGTATTCCAGAAAATTATAATTTGGGTCTCTTCAAGGTATAGTGAATAGGCTATTACTGAACGGCAAGCTACATCCTCGACCCCGTAATCACTTACCATCAGGTGATACTGAGCTCAATTGCCGGTCAGTCTGTGAATAAAAAAACCGGCCAAGTGCGTGTCGGACTCGCGCACCGAAGGTTCCCTACAATATAACGTAACTAAAAATTTAAGGTTTTCGCAATTTTTCCTTTATCTGTGCTATAAGACGTTGCTTTATACCAAATTTCAAGATTCTGAGTTTACGGGAAGTACCTTGTAGGTTTTGATTCCCTTGCGAGTGTCAAAAATTTGCAGATAAACAGCTGTATCTTTTGATTGCGTTGGCTTACAAGTTTGATTTTTTTCACAGCTCCAAGGGACAGTAGACCTGAGTAGGTATTTGATACGAATTGCACCTTGATACCTCCACGCGTTCCTGGGAAAAAGGGTCTTGACATACAGACAACAAAGCGATCCTATAAGGGTTCCGTTGATTTCCTTTTGAGTTACGGAACCCTAAAGAAAAAGAAACTCAAACAGTCAGTCATTGAAGCAGATGTACTCCTTGATAACTCGGCGTGAGTGGAACAGAACTTACGGTTTGAGGTGCATTCATGACACCGGTGCTGTACCCATGCTGGAAGGCGGACCAGCACGCCGACGACACTATGGCAAACGCCAGCCGCACGTTCATTCCCTGCAACAAACATCATCATTAAAATACGTAAACGGGTTTACTTACGTCATAGAAGTCGAATAACGCTCGACATGTTTTGAATCGGACCGCGATTCATCATCAGGAGAGCCGATCAGTCGCGGCGGCGGCCAAGCGAACACTGCTCCACAGAACAGTGTATTTTAATATGTCTGAGACTCACGGTAGTTTTCTATGTAAAACATCATCATCTGATAAATAAGGGAAACATTAAGTACCCCAGAGATTTTTCTCAATTACCTAACCTAAATCTAAAACACCCCCGCCCCGACACAAGTAGTTGGTCATCATTACCTCAATCAATGAGTGATATAGATAATGCTACTAAAACTGAACATAACAACAAAATTTGTAATTCTTAGCTTCAATATTGGCTGAGATCACGTCACTTGTTCCAATTAAAACTGAATATCTTGGAAACTACTGGTCCTATTTCCAGCAAACATAGCTAAGAACCATCTCGACGGACGTCTTTCAACTATTTAAAGGTAGCCAGATTCAAATTGATCTATCCGTTTGAGTGCGGAGCTATATTTCGACAGACACAGATACATAAATATAGAGATAAACAAATACACAGATACACAGTCATATACACTGATACACATGTTAAACTTATTATACCTCCTCCACCCTCTTTTCGTCGGGGGTTAAATTCATGAATAAAAATTTGTACCGTTTGGGGGTCGAAAACCTAGGTCCATGGGGTCTCAGCGCCCGCAACCTTCATAAGGAGCTCACCAAAAGGTTAGCAGAGACCACGGGGGACCGAAGAGCTGGCAGCTTCCTCGCACAACGTATCAGCATAGCTGTTCAGCGAGAGAATGCTGCCAGCATATTCGGTACCATGTCGCAGGGCATTTCCTTGTTTTAGTTTATTTTAATTTTAGCTTTCTTGTACATAGTCGTTAATAGTATTTAGTTCAAGTTTTTATTTACTATTACTTTGTTTTTCTTTTTGTTCCCTTATAATTTTCATTTACTTGTTTAGTTACATAGAATACCTTACGAAATTTGAGTTGGTACCTCAACACCATCCTGAAAAAAAATTGTTGAAGCCCATCGCAAACAGAGAACCTAACAGACGTACAGATACTTAAACCTCGAAGTAAGTTTTTTTTTATGTCATAGGGGGCAAACGAGGAAGCGAATCGCCTGATGGAAACCGATTACCGTCGCCCATAGACACCAGCAACACCAGAGGAGTCGTAAGTGCGCTGCCGGCCTTTCAGGTGGGAGTACGCTCTTTTCTTGAAGGTTTGAAGGTCGTATCGGTCCGGAAATACCGCAAGCGACAATTCATTCCACAATGCAGGCGTGCGAGGCAGGAAATTTCTAGAAAAGTGCACAGCTGTGGACTGCCAGCTATCTAAGCGGTGAGAATGAAAGGATTGTCGCGTAGAACGATGGCGGAAAGAAGCGGCAGGAATCAATCCGAACAACTCCTCGGAGCTCGGAGGTAATCTTAAAAGAGTTTCGGTTCACTCACGGCACTTTGATCTGAATTTAGTAAGACCCAGATGATGATAATGACATTACCGAGGTGTTTTGGCCATGTCCAGCACGATCCAAACCGACCTGACCATCCAAAATCATTAAGACATAGTACTACGCATTTGCGTGAACGCAAGTAGGCCATGTGAAAAAACTCACAAAAGAAAATAGCTCCTTTTGTACTACAACGCGTCGGTCAATATAATAGTACCAGTTTTCGTATGAGTCACTCCGCCTATATATGACTCACGTGTAAATAGAGGCTACGAATGGACACCACTATTAGGGTCCCTTGGGTGGGAGCACCACGTTTAATATACATAATTTCACTTAATCTATTTTGGTTTGATATACCATTGCTTTTTATAATGTAACGAATGATACAATGTCGTTTTAGATAATTTCCAACCAAGGGTGGCATCGGGTTCAGTGCTCCAATAGTTAGGACGCCCGTGTTGCATGGCCCGGAAAGCCGTTGGAGACACAGGTCTGAACCTTGCCTGAACCATGAAATTTTTCAATTTTTCGCTTCATTATAAACATTTGGTTTACGTTAGCAGACGTTATACTGGTTCAATAAAAATACTTAATATGTTTGTTTTCATTTAAGTAGGTTTTTTACACAAGTTATTGCATTGATAGTCTCTACAAAGCGTAACTGTATTAACATTCCTTTCGCCGGTCTTATCGCAGGTTTACTGACCGAATAATTCAAATTATTCACACTTACACTGATACGATTCCGAGGTAATTTCCGTTGTGCGACGACAATGAACCATCCTATAAAGTACCATAATGTTCCTTATTTTATAATTATTTTTTGTTACAGTACGGAACTTTTTCCAATTCGTAAATTTAGAAAAAAACGGAATTGCGATGCGTTTGGACATATAAAAGTTTTGAACGTGCCAAAAAAAACACATTTAAATTGGACCATCCGTTTGGGAGTTACGATGCCACAGACAGACACACAGATACTTATGTTAAACTTATAACACCAGTTTATTTTGTCGGGGGTTAATAAGAGGCCTTATTCCTTTTAAAAATATTTTTTTTATATTGTGACAAATATATTGATAATTTCAACCAATATAGCTATTTCATGCTTTCATTGTGTGTAGTCGAAACTAAGTTGAAAAAACTAATTACCTGCGTGAATTTTGTAAATTCCGAGTAGTTTTTGAAACAAAAATTATCAATGAAAAATACACACTGTTGGTTTTAAATATATACCAATACATCACAATATTCCCTATTCCCTTTTCCTATTCTAGGTAGTAACATCAATAATATGTTAAGAAACATGTTTGAAGAATAAATTATATAAATGGTGCCTCAATAAAATGTTTTATGATGTTAAGGAATTTCTTGAAGCGTCTTGGTAATTTAAAATATGTTACAATTGACATTATTTAATTATTCTTACATAGTTTCTTTATTATTATTTATACCAATTTGACGACATACTATTCTGACTATTGTATTATTTTATAATTTATTTAATTGAAATGTGGTGTGCGCTTATATCTACATTGTGTTGTGCGTCAAACTCTGGCTGATTGTGACGAACATTCTATTATATTGTTACCTTTACAAATACTCACTTTCAGACAATAAACAATTTGAATTTGAATATGAATTTGAATTTGAATTTGAATTTGATCATAGAGAAAAATGTCTAAAACCATCAGCATTTTAAAAGGAATAAGGCCTCTTGAAATCGATTAAAAAAACAATCGAATCCTCGAACAATTGTATCTCTCGCTTGCCCAGTTTTTTTGGTGAAACGTGAAGCCATGTTGATGGAATCTTTGTACGGTCGGTTAAACTGGTTCGGGTTATGTTTTTTGTGCCATTTAAGGCAAAGGAGGTTGACCTCAACGGCCAACCGTTGAAATTATAAAATGGGAAAAATAAAATCCGAAAGCATACTGTCCAGTAGGGTTGATACTTTGGATTAATCAATCTCGTCTCGTCTTCGTTTCAGCTTGGTCAAAAATTCTTTAGTTTGTCCGGATGTTTCGATGTCCAGGATGCTTTTCGGCTGTTCTCGCCTATAGGTCGCATTTGTCAACCGATTCTGGTCATATTTTTGAGTAGGTTCGATAATCATATACAAGTATCTTCTATACTTCAATATTGGTTGAGATACTTGAGATCTTATCACTTTTTCCAATTAAAGCTGAATATCTTGGAAACTACTGGTCCTATTTCCACCAAACATAGCTAAGAACCATGTCGAAGACTTTCGATAAAAAAAACACACTAAAATGGGTCCCTCCCTTTCTGACCTACGATGCCACAGACAGATACACGAGACACATGTTAAACTTATATTACCACTCTTTTTTCGTCGGTAGTTTAAAAGATTTGCAATTTAATACATACAGAAGGATAGTTATGTTATTCGAATACATACATGCATGTTTGCATGTTTGATTAACACGCCAGCTTTGGAATTTATACCATATCAGAAGTGGGATAGCGTCTTGATTTGTTAAAATGCAATGCACAAGTTGTTTTGAAGCGGCCAGCTATGTTAAACAGTTCCTTTTACGGTAAGGAGCTGATTGTAAATATAAGGACAAAGTACAGTAGAAAAGCCGGTTATGCACGAGTCGGGCTCGCGCACCGAGGGTTTCGTACAAACGCTTATCCCATCTTAAATGGCCGAGAAACACATTTGAATCGGTCCATCCGTTTGGAAGTTACGATGCCACAGACAGACACACCAATCGATCGAATTGATTTGTACCAATGGTTAATAGATACACATGTTAAACTTAATAACACCAGTAGGTATTTTTTGTCGGGGGTTAAAAAACATAAAAAACGGTCAAGTGCGAATCGCACTCGCGCACCGAGGGTTCCGTACAAACACTTGGCCGGGCTAAGTTAAGTTTGCACCTGGTATTTATGGCGCCGGATACAAATGCGGTGCAACGTTAACGCGATCACGTTTGTTGTATGGGAGCCCTCTTAAATATTTATCGTATTGTTTTTTAGGGTTCCGTACCCAAAGGGTAAAAACGGGACCCTATTATAATATATATACTGAGACTTCGTTGTCCGTCCGTCCGTCCGTCAGTCACCAGGCTGTATCTCAAGAACGGTGATAGCTAGACAGTTGAAATTTTCACAGATGATGTATTTCTATTGCCGCTATAACAACAAATACTAAAAATAAAATAAAATAAATATTTAAGCGGGGCTCCCATACAACAAACTTGTTATAGATTATATATATATATATATATATATTACCTACCTATATATATAGGTACGGAACCCTTTATGCGCGAGTCGGACTCGCACTTGTCCAATTTTTAGTATTTGTTGTTATAGCGACAACAGAACCGTGAAAATTTCAACTGTGTAACTATCATGGATCATGTGATACAGCCTGGTGACAGACAAACAGACAGACGACAGACGGACGGACAGCGGAGGTTAACAACAGGCGGTCTTATCGCTAAAAAGCGATGAATAATGTACTTCTTTATTTATAGTATCTGAACTTGCTATAGTAATTTAATAAAATGGTTATAGATAAAATTAATTTATACAATTATAACTACCACGGATCTGTAGAATGCCCCAGCGACTCGGTTACCTAATGGACACCCGATCGGCGCACTTCCGAGTAGCGGTCACAATGCGTAATAAAATGCATACTTACATACGTGATCAGTAGGTATCATATATGCGCCAATATTATGAGATAATAACACGAGTGGGTCGAGGGCTGCCATCTCTAAATCGCCGAATCCGAACAAAGACTTAAAAATTCCGGGCATTTGGCGTTTATCTCATTTTTCCCGGGACATGTCCGAAAATATTACTATTATACAATACAATACAACAATACTTTATTGCACACCAATAAAAGTAAAGTAAAAATAAAAACACGTAAACATTTGGTTTACGTTAGCAGACGCATTAGTTTTATTTTTATTAAAGCAGTAACGCTTATAAAAAATAATTAATTCGGGTGTAGCACATCGTTACTATCGATTCTCAACAAATTTGAGACGATGGTGCCGACGATAAAGTCTAAATCTTTACGATAGATGGCGCTACGATGCCACCCTAAGGCATGTTGAAGCAACTGGTTGAAAGATTCAATGGCTCTGACATCTGGTTCGGTGGTCCAGTTGGTAGGACGCCTGTGTTGGCCCGGAAAGCCGTTGGAAACGTAGGTTCGAATCCTGTCTGAACCATTAAATTTTTAAATTTTTTCGCTTCATTGTAAACATTTGGTTTACCTTAGCAGACGTTACTGCTTGAATAAAAATAATTAAAAGTAAAGTATTATAAAAACAACCGCTTTATTTTTCATTCATATAAAGACTGCCCACACATTTTGAAAGCCTCCCTGGACGGGCCCCGGACTAGCGTAGGATTATGGAATCAAAGATTTGGTGTGATTGACGTAACGACGTGATAGCTCAGTTGAGAGAGCACGTTTTTTTATTAAAATTTTCTTTCATAATTTATTACTGTCAATATTTTTTAAACTTAAAAACTGGCCGATTTCGAGTTGGACTCGCGGACCGAGGGTTCCGCAGAAACACTTATCTTATCTTAATTGGCCGGGTTAAGTTTGCACCCGATATGTAGGTATTTATGCTGCCGTGCAGAACTTAAAGTACAGTAAGTGCAATACGTCTCTCATTGCACTTACTGTACTTTAAGTTCTGCACGGCAGTATGGTGCTGCATACAAATGAGGTGCAAAAGACTGCGCCGAGACAACGTCAACACTAGTTGTTTAATCTATTTTTAAACCATATATTTAGCACTTCGAAGAATGTGTTAACAACTTCTCCGTGGAAAAATTATAAGATATTAATATTTTACCCCAAACAACTAAGTGAAGTTGGACGAAAATTGTAAAATCGTAAGCAGGCGTTAAGTGTTTTTTTATACTTTAACAATGGAAATCTATTCTATACATAACAATTTTCTTCATCAAATATTTCAATTATTGTTTGGTATTAAAGGTTGCAGGTTTATCAAAAAGTGCTTTTAATTCTCCATACATTTTTACTATGGCGGGCGCGCGTCGATCTAAATACGCATTCCCCCCGCTCTATGGTTCAGTCGCTAACGCTCGGCGCAGTCTTAACGCAACCAATCACGTTTATTGTATGGGAGCGCCACTTAAATATTTATATTATTCTGTTAGTAGCGGAATCTTAATAATAGGGGGGTACGGAACCCTAAAAATGGGCTACTTTGCGAGCATTCACCTTAAAAATAAACCTTATTGACCTAATTTCTTAAAACAAAACATGTTATCGCTCCTCTGCGACAGTGGGCAGGTGACATCGAACTCAAAGTCAATATTTATTGCGCCCACGCAGTGCACAGTTAAAGTACCTTGGCCAGTACGTTATCCTCTAATGTTTATTTATTGGGTGAATCAACTGTTAAGTGCACCTTGATGCTATGGTTACGCAACTCTGCCTTTTTAAAACTCTGCCTCCAGCAATGGAGCCGGTCACAAGCCCGGGTAAAAGAGGAGTGCAACGGACACATTGACATATCAGACCTCAGTTCTGGTATAGCAATGTGTCTACAAAACCCCCAGGGTCAGAGGTGGGAGGACGTGCCGAAGGCCCTCACAGCCGGCTGTGGGCAGCGGGGGGTTGGTGCGGATTGGGCTCGCAAGCGGACGAGGGGAGGGGGAGTAGGACCTGAGGTGTATCCGGAGAATGGAGAAGCGTGGAGGTCGGGGATCCCCGGGATGTCACTAGTGACTGTCTTCGGGGTGAAGCGGACGATGCGTGGACCCGGACTTCGGAGTGACGATGAAGGGAGGCGAACAGTAAGGCTCGGAGAGGAGCCGGACTGGGAAGCTGAACGAACTTGTCACACAAAGCAACTCAGGGGCTGCTACCTCATGCTTGCGGGCTTACTCGGCACAATCGCTGTCGTGAACGACTGTGCGCAGGGGAGGTGGCGTTCACTGCGTACGTCAAATGTAGCTGGGGGGTAGTACGGGAGCACTGCTGCCACTCTAATAGTTTTCTTCCCATTACAGTCTATAAATATGAATTCCAAACAAGTAAACAGTATGTCAGTGAACACTGAAGCAGGCAGAAGGGCCAAGGGCGCAACGCCAGTGGCAGCGCAAGGACCGGGAGGGAACCCGAGCACCTCAGGTGGAGGAGGACCCCCGTCAGGAGCAAGAAGAGAGGCAACAGGCACCCCGGATGTCCACGAGCAAATGGGAGGCCTGTCACTGAGGGAGGAGGAGTTGCTCGCGTCGCCGCCGTCGAAGGAGACTGCGGGACCACACGCACCAGCAGACGAAGGGACCGGTACCTTCCACAAGTACCAGTCGAAGGCGGAGAAGAGGAGGGCCAAGCTAGAAAGGAGAAGGGCCAAGATCGCGTTTGGTGGGGGAGAGGCTGGCGGATCCGGGGGAAACCCCCCCGACAGCCTGGCCCCCAACAAGCGGGGTCTTAAGATAAAAAGGCAGAGCACGGATGAGGGACAGTCAGAGCGTCCTCCAGCGAAGCGCCAGAACCAAGGCAAGGCGGCGGTGGAGGGACCACGGAGCGTTGCAAGGGCGCACCGGGATCTCGCCGTCGCTGTGTGCCGAGAGGATGGCGTTTTGGTGGATGAAGCTCTGGCAAAGCTCATCCGGAACAGGGTCAATGACCTCATAGAGACGGAGGTGCGGAGATTCCTGTCAGGGGAGACCGGGTTAGGAGCCCCTCAGTTTGCAACTTCGGGACTGGTGGCAGAAGGATTCTTCCTTGTGACACCAGTGTCGGAGGAGTCAAGGGAGTGGCTCCTAACCCGGGACATTGGCATCGTAGGTGGTCATAAGTTGGTGACCAGGAGACTGCAGCAGACGAGGGTACAGGTCTGGGTCCCCGGGGACACGAACACAAATAAGGAGATGTTTGTGGGGTTCCTGAGGGCGCAGAACCTGGATAAGCCCGAGTTGAAGTTGGACGAGTGGACCCTTATATCCTGGGATAGGCAACAGGCAGGGATCCAGGTCTGCCTGTCGGTGCCGACGGCGGTGGAGGAAACCTGGGGGAACGAGGGGACCAGGAGCCTCTACTTCCAGTGCACCAAAATCCGGGCCAGGATTATAAGGGCCCAATCGTCCGGAAACGAGGAGAGAAAGGAGAAGCAGATGGCGGAGGAAATAACTCCGCCATTAAGAAAGTTAATACCCGAACAGGCGGGAGCAGGATCTGTCGACATCCAGACGGTAGAGGAGGGTACGGATGCCGACAGTGATGCACCCACCGAGTAAGGGGAAGACTGCAACACAGACACACAATAACAATGAACACTACACACAACACACAAAATACACAAACAACAAAAACACAAACACAAATAAGCATATGCCAAGTAAACCTACAGCACTGCAAAGATGCAATGTCCGAGTTAGGACAGTATGTTGTAAGGAATAAAGTTGAAATAGCCCTGCTGCAAGAACCCTACGCATGGAGAAACAAAGTGACAGGCCTGGGACATCTGGGGGGGGCTCTCCACTACGAAAGGAATGGTGAGCTACCTCCGAGAGCATGCATTTTTGTAAGTAACAATGTAGAGAACATGGGTTGTGTTATGACCTTATGTTACAGAGACCTTGTAGTGGTGGAAACATGCTTCATCGCTCAGGACGGGGAGAGGAGGAGAGTGGCGCTGGCGTCCTGCTACCTACCGGGAGAGGGCAATGCACCGACGGAGGAGCTCGAAGAGGCGGTACAGATGTATCAAGGTAAGAGAGTACCCCTACTTATAGGTTGCGATGCCAACGCGCACAACGAAGTGTGGGGAAGCACCGACACCAATGGCAGGGGAGAATCACTACTAGAGTTCATAGTAAGTAAAGACCTGGACATACTGAACGAGGGGGACACCGCCACGTTCGTAACAAGGGTAAGGAAGGAGGTATTAGATATAACAATAGCCATGGGAGGAATTACCGAAAGGATAAAAGGATGGAGAGTCGACAGGGAGGACAGTATGTCGGACCACCGGAGAATACTCTATAGTATAGATTACCAAATGGAGAAGATGAGGATAAGAAACCCACGAAAAACAGACTGGGCCATATATGAAGAAGAATTGAAAGCCAACGCGCCAAAACCAAGGAGATGTAAGGACATCGAGGAGTTGGAAGAGGCTGCATTAGGACTCGAGCGAAGCATTATGGAGGCATTCCACACGGCATGCCCTGAGAAAACAGTTCAGACTGGTAGAGGACAACCATGGTGGAACAAGGAGCTCCAAAAGCAAAGGAAGAAAACACGCAGGGCGATGAGACAAGCCATAAAAAGGAATGACACTCAGAGCTGGGACATGTACAGAGCAACTCGGAATGCTTATGGCAGGCTGAGGGAGAAATGTGGCCGGGAAGGCTGGAGACGATACACAGAGGAGATAAATAACTACTCGGAGGGGGCAAGGGTGGTGAAACTATTAGCAGGCGATAAGGCATGCCAGCTGGGAAGTCTGAAGGCAGGCGATGGTTTGATCACGGACCCGGGAGAGGTTTTGGAGGCGATGCTGACGGCGCACTTCCCAGACTGTGAAGACGCCAGGGGAGAGGAAGAGGAGCTGTCAGGCTATGATGAACCGGACTGGAAGACAGCCGAGGAAGTAGTAGTGGAGGAGAGACTGACCTGGGCAGTCAAATCCTTCGCTCCTTTTAAGGCCGCGGGCCCAGACGGCGTAATTCCAGGACTACTCCAGAGGGGTTACGAACTGATAAAAGAGCATCTGACGGAAATATTCAAAGGCAGTATTGCCCTAGGGCATATTCCGAAAGCATGGAGAAAAGTTCGTGCCGTCTTTCTACCAAAACCAGGGAAAAAGACGTACCAAGAGGCGAAGTCATTCAGAAGTATAAGCCTATCATCCTTTGTACTGAAAACACTGGAGAAGGTGATAGACGGTTTCGTAAGAACACAAATAGGAAATAGTGGGAAGCCGCTACATGGAAACCAACACGCCTATATGGCGGGAAAATCCACGGAAACGGCTCTACACAATCTGACAGTAAGAATCGAGAGATCACTGGAAGCAAAACACTACGCACTGGGATGCTTCTTCGACGTGGAGGGAGCTTTTGACAAGGCAACCTTTGAAGCGGTGGAAGAAAGTCTAAAGAGAGATGGCATAAATCCTACCATCGGGACCTGGATAAGTAAAATGCTAAGAGGAAGGGCTGTAATGGCGAAACTCGGAGGAGAAGTGAGACAAATAAGACCGAAAAGGGGCTTTCCGCAAGGAGGATGTTTATCACCATTGATGTGGTGCTTACTTCTAGACTCCCTAATCGAGAGGACAAATAAAGGAGGCCTATACGTGCAAGCGTACTCGGACGATGGAGTCATACTGGTGCGAGGAGTGGCACTAGATGTGGTCAGAGACATAATGAGAAGAGGAGTGATGGAAATATTAGTATGGTGTAGGGATAGAGGACTGGATCTAAACCCTGATAAAACAAAACTGATGTTATTTACCAATAAGAGGAAAATAGAGAAAATGAAGCCTATCAGCATTCAAGGCAAAGAACTGGAGGTAGTCAAGGAGCTCAAATATCTGGGAGTGACGTTAGACAGTACTCTCAGATTCAAGACACACATAAGAGAACAGTCTGCAAAGGCCATAAGAACGCTCTACCAGTGTAAGAGGGCGGTCGGAAGAAAATGGGGCCTGAAACCAGCTATGATACACTGGATTTACAAGGCGGTGGTACTACCGAGAGTACTATACGGTGCCATAGTATGGTGGCATAAGGCCAACATCAAAGAATACCACAAAGAACTATCAAAAGTACAAAGACTGGCATGTCTTATGATCACGGGGGCAATGAGAACAACGCCCACGCAGGCGATGGAGATCATGCTCGGTCTCAAGTCACTTAAAATAGAAGCGGAAAAGAAGGCCATGGAACAATGGTACAGAATGAAAGCATGCAAGGAATGGAGAGGAAGCGTGGTGGACAAGGGACACGCACTTATTCAGAGGGAAGCAGGCTCGAAGATGGGGATGCTTACCCAAAACAACGACCTCATAAAGAGACAGGAGATGTTCGATAAGAAATATAGGATACACATAGGAGAAAGGGACAACTGGAAAATAGAGGTGGAACACCCCGTGACTATCTGCTTTACGGATGGTTCTCGGCGGGAATCCACGAAACTAGCGGGAGCCGGCATAGTGATACCAAAGCTGGATAAGAAGGTACACATACCTCTGGGGAGGTACGCTAGCGTATTTCAGGCAGAGGTATGCGGCATAATGAGATGTGCACAAATAATAGATGAATGTTCACAGGAAGTGGGATCTGTCGTTATATACACAGACAGCCAGGCGGCACTAAAAGCGTTAGACAAACAGATGGTAAGCTCGTCCTTGGTAAAGGAATGCAGAGAAGCCCTGAACAAACTTGGAGAACACACGAGGACTACGGTAGCATGGGTACCGGGACATCAGGGTGTGACAGGAAATGAAAGGGCAGATGAGATGGCAAGGCTAGGAGCAGAAAGGGAGCTCATAGGACCCGAACCTGCCCTGCCAATATCGGCAGAAGTCACGAAAGGAGTTATAGCTAGGCTAATGGAGGAAGAGGCCAACAGACAATGGCAAGAGACGACGGACTGTCGACAATCGAAGATGATCCTAGGAGGAATCAACAGAAAAAGGACCAGGTATCTACTGGAACTAGGTAAGAAAACTCTCAGATTATTAACAGGCATAATCACGGGACACAACAGCCTTAACAGGCACCTACATATTATGGGAGTAGTAAGTGATCCATACTGCGTGCACTGTGGCCAGGAGGAGACGAGTAAGCATGTTATAGCAGAGTGTGGAATGTATGCGATAGTACGCTATAGCATCTTCAGAAAAGATAAACTAGAAGAGGAAGAGCTGAGGGACATTAACCTTAAAGATGTCCTTTCCTTCTGCAGGAGAACAAGAAGATTCGAGGAAGAAGGCTGTATGGGAGCGCCGCCGGGACAGTAACCGTTGGCTCCAATTGGGAATTGGGCTGAATGAACGCAGCCAAGCGATCGACAGCCCGCCTGTTTCCGGCCGGGCGTCCCTACACCAAATCATCAAATCATCATGGTTACGCAAAATTTGTCCCTCGGGCAACCTAAGCATTTTTCTATGAAACAGTATGAAGATGTCACTTGGACAACGGGGACAGAGTAAACAACACAAAAAGTTGATTCACCCTATTACATTTCACAATTGTTATGAAACAAACCTAACCTATACCTCGTATTTTACATTCGAATTTCAACACTTTGAACGCCACATTTTCTCCCGTGAAATCTCAGTGAGCTAGTGCATCGAAGAAGAAGTTTACAGGTTCCTAAAAAGTCCGCAACACGGGTCCATATGCTGCTGCAACCGCTTACCATCAGGCGGCCGGGCTGTACGCAATTTGCCACCACCGTGGTATAAAAAATATATATTGAAGTACGTCTGAATTCTTGTCTGGTGTCTGAGGAACAGTTTTGTGTCATTCGGCTGCGCACTCTAAATTTTATCGGCTTGTACAGTTTTCTACGCATCAGGATCAGTGGTCTAATAGGTAGGCCCGTGTTGGCCCGGAAAGCTGTTGGAGACACAGTTACCCACACAAGTACCCCGCCTAAACCATGTTTTTTTTTTTTTTTTTCGCTCTGTATCGCTCTTCGATTTGTATCTCTTTAAATAAATTAACTGAACTGACTGAATTGTGGCGCCTGCGACTATCAAAGAGTAAACGAGGAAGATTAGAAAGACACATTCAGGACAGTGTTTAGTGTTTACCTAATTTATATAACGGTAGCGAACTAAACATACGTGTGTCGATTTTTATTTTTAGTTTTCAGGGTTACGTAGCCATAGGGTAAAAACTGGACCCTATTACTAAGACACTCCACTGTCCCTCTCTGTCTGTCGTCCTGTTCGTCACCAGACTATATCTCATGAACCGTGATTGTTAGACAGCTGAAATTTTCACGGATGATGTATTTCAATTGCCGTTATAACAACAAATACTAAAAACAGAATAAAATAGACATTAAAGACTCCATAAAACGTGATTTTATGCCGTTTTTTTATTTGATAGTACGGAACCCTTCGCGCGCGAGGCCGACTTGCACTTGGCCGTTTTTTGTAGATTCTGTAATAAATTTTCCACACGTCAGCCATTAACAGAAAGGCAACGGTGAAATAAACCTATAAAAAACCGCTTTAAGAAAAGTCCGCGGCAAATAATCCGAAAATAGCCAAAAATACCGACCGATTCCCACTCAGTATAAGCATATTGGACGTTATGCCAAACCGCTAAACTCCAAAATGTAGTGTCAGCTTGTCTGTATTCGGCCTACATTAGGACCGCTTGGGATATTTCTTCCGGCTTTCATTTCAGTTTCCTTATCTTAATTAATATTTAACTAACTTTGTCTGCAATTCCGTATGCGTTCGTTTTCCTCCGTACAGTAGTCGTATTGTTAAAAAAGCACTTGTAATAAGTATTAAATTTCATGGAATCTCGCACAACAGATGAGTGTAGGGCTAAGTTTACTGGATAAATTTTATCCTGGACACTGATTCGTGAAATAAAATATCGAGGGTTTATTTTTTTAATTTTTAGTTGGTTCGATTCCCGGTCGTGGCAAGCCATTTTTGGAAAAACTTTGAATGCAGTTTTGTTTCTTTTTAAAAATAAACGAATGTTTCCTTTCAGTAAAATGAGCTAACTAAAGGATTTAAGGTAGTTTTCCTCCAGGGCCCATAGAAAAATTCCACCCGGTAGGTATATTTATTTACTCGAAGGTGCCCCAACTTCATATACGCGTAATTGTTTTTACACCGTAGCCGGCGGTGAATAGTACTTATCTTATCCTATAACTGTATGTCTATGTCCAGCTAACCCTGTACCAAATTGGCTAAAATTTGTCCAGTCGTTTCGACGTGATGCGAGGACAAAGGAAATTTTGAAAACAGATGGCGACAGGATGGCATGGCGCCGCGCCCCCAAATAAATGACGATCGTGCATCACGCTAGCAAGATTTTTCCTTAAATCATCACCAAAGCAAAATTTATTTTAAATACAAATAGTATAGAACTAGGCCACAAGTCAGATTGTGAATCTACCGGCTTTTTCCAAGAGGAGACCGCTTTTGAAAAGAAAGTCGACAGAATCATAACAGTCATTTTTGCGTAGGTAATAATCCTTAAAACAATCAATTACATTTATGATATTACTAATTATATTGGTACATGAGGAGACGTATTCATCAAATCAATTTTAGGTAGTTATATGAATATAAATTATAAAGTTAATTTAAACTAAATTTCAAATATTTAATATCCCCAGCATCTAGGCGTATGTATTCATATGTTTGCTACCTCACCAAAAACAATTTCGTCGAAGAATTTCATCGTTCAGAGTTGCAAATCGTCGGGGATAGTGCAATACCGCGTAAATAACAGCTGTCGATAAAGTTCTCAGTTCAATAAAATACTTAGCATTTGTTTGAATATAGATTCGTATCTACACTTGTTACTTGCGCGGTATTTCACTATCCCCGACGAAATGTAACTCAATGCGGATGATTGATCATTAATGTTTCTCAGAAAAATTATCGTAATGTCAACATCCAGTGTCCTTGGTAGATGAGTCCACATCTATATTCTGAATTGACATTATAGCGTGATTTTACGTCGTCGCGAATATCATTATATCACATTAGGTCATCTATTGTCATAGTCCGCGTCATTGCGTGTCACGCTTGTAGCGGAGTAAGATGGTTTCTCGTTCTCGTTTATGGGTTTGTGTTCTTGTACAGTCGCCATCAGATATATCGCAGCATATAAGGCGTCCACAGATATCTGAACATGTACTGTAACGCCCAGTAAGTAAGAGTCGTGTTCAGATATTAATGAACGCCTTATATGATATATTTGATGGCGACTGTACTAAGGCCGACTCACTAGTAAAGTTCATCTATATTTATAACTAGTAATATAATAAATAGACTTGAAATTTTCGCATAATGTGTATTACTATGACCGCTTCAAAAAAAATACTGAAAATAAAAAAAGAAGCTCCTTAGCGATAAGTCCGTCGGTTGTTATCAACGTTGTTTTATTTCCTTGTTATAATCATGTGGTGCACAATAACTAGAATAGAATCGAATATCATATATTTTATTGTATAACTGTGTACAGAGAGAAGTAATATTGTTAGTTAAGAAGTTACAACTGGTCTCCACACAAAATATGCGTTTTTAGGGTTCCGTACCCAAAGGGTAAAAACGGGACCCTATTATAATATATATACTGAGACTTCGTTGTCCGTCCGTCCGTCCGTCAGTCACCAGGCTGTATCTCAAGAACGGTGATAGCTAGACAGTTGAAATTTTCACAGATGATGTATTTCTATTGCCGCTATAACAACAAATACTAAAAATAAAATGAAATAAATATTTAAGGGGGGCTCCCATACAACAAACTTGTTATAGATTATGGTACGGAACCCTTCAAGCGCGAGTCCGACTCGCACTTGCCCAATTTTTAGTTTTTCTAAGATTTTTGCTCTAACGGTTTAATGGTAAGTATTTACAACAGAAAGACACTTGAAGTTTTCATACAGTATGAATACTACTTAGTATTATAAAGGCGAAAGTTTGTGAGTGTATTTATATGTATGTTTGTTACTTTTTCACGATCAAACGGCTGAATCAATTTTGATAACTTTTGGTATGAAGATAACTGGCACCCTGGATTAACACATAGGCTACTTTTTATCCCAAAAACATGTAGTTTTCCCGTGGGATGAGCAGAGCAACACCGCGGCACAGCTAGTAATTATTAAAGATGGCTCACGATAGTTATTATACAATACAATGAAAAAGAAAAATGAAAATGAAATGAAAAATGAAAATGTTAATACATAAATTTACATATTACAGGTTTGGGATCTCCTATTAAGTATTTGTAAATACTAAACTTGTGTCAGGAGGTCTACGACTATCTCTTATTGTTACAATATAAATAACGTAATTTGGATGTACATTTGTATAGTAGCCACTAAGTGGGTGCCCAAAGATGGACGACGCAGACGGGGCAGGCCCAGACGGAGATGGACGCATTTCTCAGCAACTGGCCGGAACAGGTACTAAACAGGGACCTGTGGAAGTCTGAGGGAGAGGCCTTTGCCCAGCAGTGGGACACAAACACAGGCTAGCAAAAAAAATTTGTATAACCAAATTACATTACTTATTTACTATTTAATTTTAATATTAATAACACTATTTATTATTATTACGTTGCGACAATACAATACAACAATTCTTTATTGCACACCAACAAGAAAAAGGTTACAATTGAAACCTTATTTTATAAATGGTAGACAATAGGCGGTGTTATCGCTAAAGAGCGATCTCTTCCAGGATATTAATAATATTATTATGGGAACCGAATTCGTAGCACATGTGAGAATAAAAACTGGAAAACGTGTTCGATCCAGAACAACGGCGAACGTAGCTAAATATAGATCGTAACGGTCGTTTCCGCGTGCCTGCCCAGAAACTGCGCTCGCGCACATTTCTGCCGTAAGGGGAAACTGCGATCAGGTATAAACGTCTTAATTCTTTTTTTAAATAATCTTGCACAATTAAGGGATAATCTTACACAAATCGGCCTAGATCCAAACTATGCAAAGTACTATGGATACTAGACGACGATATACATACATATATGGATAATATCCATGACCCAGGAACCGATATTCGAGTTCATCACACAAATATTTGCCCTGGCCGGGATTCGAACCCAGGACCGCCGGCTCAGCTGCACTACAAACCGTGCCAACCGCGTCGTCATGAAATAACATAAATTAAAACACCCCCGACACAAGCAGCTGATCATCATGAGATCATTCAATGAGTGATATAGAAAATGCTACTAAAACTGAACATAACTACAAAATTTGGAATTCTTAGCTTTAATATTGTCTGAGGTATTGTTACTTGTTCCAATTAAAGCTGAATATCTTGAAAAGTACTGGTCCTATTAGCACCAAACATAGCTAAGAACCATTTCGACGGACAAGTTTCGATTAAAAAAAACCGCACTCTATTTGGTCCATCCGTTTGGGAGCTACGATACCACAGATAGACACATAGAAACGATTAAAAAAAATTGGTCAAGTGCGAGTCCGACTCGCGCATGAAGGGTTCCGTACCATAATCTATAACAAGTTTGTTGTATAATGTATGGGAGTATTTATTTTATTTTATTTTTAGCATTTTTTGTTATAGCGGCAATAGAAATACATCATCTGTGAAAATCTATCACCGTTCTTGAGATACGGCCTGGTGACAGACGGACGGACGGACGGACGGACGGATGGACAGCGAAGTCTCAGTAATAGGGTCCCGTTTTTACCCTTTGGGTACGGAACCCTAAAAACTAAAACATAGAAAACTCATGTAAGTCTCTGACAACTTAAATTACATACGAAAAGATTTACTCACATCGAATACATGTTTCGAATGGGCAACTTCGGAGAATTCGGTTTTGAAAAAAAACAGTAGCTGTAGAAACTATAAAGCTGGACATGTGTGAGTCGGACTCGCGCACCGAGGGACTCGCACTTGGCCGGCTTTTTACCCTTTGGGTACGGAACCCTAACTAGTGGCTCTTGACCTCACGAGTTTGTTTCAAAATGGTTGAAATGTATAATTTTATTTATTGCACAAAAAAAAATATCGTACTAAAGGCGGATTTAATGCCATAGGCCATTCTCTACCAGTCCACCATTGGACTAAGCCACCATTAAGCAGATAAATAAATGATAGATTTTTACGTTTTCAACTGCCATATCATTTCGTAAAACTGATTCGACAGAAAAAACGATAGTTATCGAACCTTGAGTAGGTTATGGGAGTTGAAACGTAAAAATTACAAATTACAATTAAAAGAGACTCGCTTGGTCTACAACTCACACAGCTCAAAATTTCATTAAAATCTGTTGAGAAATGCGGCCTGTAGGCGAGGATAAGCTGAAAATCCAAACATCCGGATATTCGAAAAAAATTATGGCGAAGCTGAAACAGAGACGCTTCGCTCGCTCGGTCAAGTGTGAGCCGGTTTCGCGCGCTGGGGGTTCCGTACATGTATGAATGCTCTGCGTATTGCTCTAACGAAAAGATAAACTGTACTGAGTGACAAACTTAAGCACTTTTTTGAGCGAGCAAGGCGTTACCGTTTCAGCTTGGGCATTTTTTTTTCGTATATCCGGAGGTTTCGATATCTGGATGTCCGGATTTCCGGTTGCTCTAACCTACAGCCTACCGACCGATTTATAAAAACGCATTTTGAGATCAGAGAAGGTTGTTTATGAAAAAGTCAATCGTACACAGAGCGTAAAGTAGAATAAGTCGATTTATGTTCACCTGTATAAACGAAGTATTGAGTAATGCTTTATAAGCCAATTAACAATTTAATCGGTTAATTAAATAAAAAAACTACATCACGCATCATTTTTAGAAGCATAAATTCTGAACTATAATCGTAAATCACAATCATAACTTAAAAATAATGCAGAATATCAATACGTTATTGGGATAGACAATTAATACTTGTTCTATTTTTTTTTACAATGGAAAATATTTTATCTTAGCAGACCGGTAGGATACCTAGATGACAGGAAAAATACTGTTTTTCACCGAAGAAATCGGAATATTATCATTTAAACAATATAATTATAATTTGATCATTTGCCAAATTAAGGGAAAACGTTGATCTATCTTCAACTGTTTATACCTAAAATATTTGTACGTAGGTAATTCTTCCTTTACGGCGACCTTTCTTATTTACGTATTCATTTAAAAACGACTCTACAACTCTACATACGCTCTGAACAAACATTATTACCACAAATAACACATTTAAGTTACTCATCAAAAGAAACTACAGTAAAAAAATAGGTCCGTAATAAATCACAAAACGCAATAAAAAACAACGGGAACAAACTCATTCCTTCTTGCACCCAGAGCCGGCAAAAAAAAACTTACCGCCATCCTGTTACAAAAATCCTAACAATAACAGTCACAACACTTGTATTATAACGTTATATCACAATCACTAACTTAATAATTAAATGAATGTATTGTCCACATAGATTTTGCGTTTAATTCACGTATTTTTAGTTAAAAAGTAGTTGCACGGTCATGTCCGACGGCGTGCGTTCGGAAATGGTTCGAAATTTAAAATTCAGTGACGCGCGAGGTTTACGTCATTATGACAACCGGTTCGGAAGACGCCTTGCTTCTGCGTTGCACAAAAAAGCGAATAATGCGCTGGATGACTGAAATATTATCAAAATAGTTGAAAACATTTTTTTTACAAAAAAAGAACTGAACATCCAAAAATAACCCCTTCAATCTTCATGTACAGATTACATTTGAATCATTATTACTATGAAAACAGATGCCGCGCATGAACTTATTTATGAAAAGTATTTATTTATGTTCGATAAAGAAGTTTACGTAGGGTTAGGCAGCTTTTTTCAAATATAATCAGAATCACTTACACAAAAAATAACAGTCTTCAATTAGCGAAATGGAACAATAACCGACTTCAACGAGTAGAAAAAGTAGGTACTGCTAAGCTAGAAACTACCAGTGGCTCTGTAAGTCGTAGACCTTACGGGTTTGCTTCAAATGGCTGAAATTTGTACTCTCTCCGCCATTTTGAAATATTTCGTAATACTGAGTCGACAGAAAAAACTATATACTTAGCATCGGGACACCCAAACATACAAGAACATATGAAAGAATTCTACAGAATAAAACACTAAAGAACTGTATTTTGATCCTCCCAAAGCCGCCTAAGAAACTGTATTTGGTTGGTTGTTTATGTAGAATGCAACGCGGTCATAGGGCGTATAATGTAATATGATCCGACTTTAACTGGAAGGCGGAGCTGGGGCATAATTGCGCGTGAACTACTAGCGCGCCTAGAGACAAAGTGTCTGTTATAATGATGAAAAAAAAGCTGGTTAGGTGCGCACCGATGGTTCCGTACCAACTATGGCAGCATTGAATAGGTAGGTAAACTGACGAATAGGTCAACTGGACTGAAGACGCACAAGCTTAACTTTGCCGTTGGAAAACTGTTGTTCCCATACATCGCGGATATCTAACTAACTGCAAAATGCAAATACATATATCGGTAACCACAAAAATTTATACTTATTGTAAAGTAACTACAAATAAGTAGGTATACGGTTTTCGGACCTTTTATTCTCTTGTGGAAGTACCCTAGGATTTTGATTCCCTCGACAACGTCAACAAATAGAGCATAAACGCTCGTATTTTTGAGTGCGTCGACTTATGTTTGGGCAAGAAACAACAGTGATCCTATAACGGTTCGATTGCCGATTGAGGAACAAAATATTAAAAGAGTGATATTACATTTTTAACCAACTTCAAAAAAAGGAGGAGGGCTCTCAATTCAACTGTTTTTTTTTGTTTGTTAGCTCAGAACTTTCGACTGGGTGAACCGTTTTGATGATTCTTTTTTTATTTGAAAGCTGGTGCTTCTCGTGAGGTCCAATCCAATTCAATTTAATTCAGTTTTAATAAAGGCATCTCTATGAAGTCTTATTTTTTGTGAAAATGTGATTATGATTATTATAATCACGTTCAGTTGTGTTCGGAGAAATAAGATTTATCGATAAGGCCATTTTTATTTTTAACCCCGACGAAAAAAGAGGCGTGTTATAGTAAAAATTATCTAAGCTAAGCTAATCCACTTAAGAACTGAATACCATTGAACAAACCACAACTGGTAAACCCCAAATTAAGATTACGAGCTCGTAGTAAAAGCAGATTGTAACCACCTTGGAAGGTTAATATAGATTATCGACTCTATTTCCTCGGACATTAGACTACAAAATGCACTAACAGAATAATGGTGATCATAACTTTTTTGGAATTTTACAACCGGCCGACTCTCCACAAGAACGTATTCTCTTGAAAAAGGACTATGAACTCTCGTCAACAAACATTTTAAACCTATTCAACAAGGAATAAGGTTGAAAATTCAATATCCACGCAATGTAGTTCTAACCTTTTTTTGTAAGTAACTCGTTGGCGCTTACGAGAACAAAAGCAGATAGGATTGTATTAGACACAATACCATTGTGAATGCAGGTAAGTGGATTAGCTTAGCTTAGATAATTTATACTATATAAGTTATAACTTATAAGTATAACATGTGTATCTGTGTGTCTGTCTATGGCATCATAGCTCCCAAACGGAGGGACCAATTTGAGTGCAGTTTTTTTTAATCGAACTTTTCCGTGGAGATGGTTCTTAGCTATATTTGGTGGAAATAACTTAAAGAAATACTTTCCGAAATATGTATTCAGCTTTAATTGGAAGAAGTGACAAGATCTCAGCCAATATTGAAGCTAAGAATTCCAAAATTGGGCCCAAAATTATTTTGCCTTTTGGATTTTGGCCCATCATTTTGTAGTTATGTTCATTTGTAGTAGCATTTCCTATATCACTCATTGAATGAGGATCTCATGATGAGACCAGCTATTGTGTCGGGGTGTTGTAAATTGTGAATTTAGGTTATTTTAATAAAAGTAACCGAGTCTTAGAAAAAATGTTGTAAGAAAGCTAAGAATTCCAAATTTTGTAGTTAGGTATGTTCAGTTTTAGTAGCATTGAATGAGTCTCATGATGACCAGCTACGTGTGTCGGGGATGTTTTAAATTTTTAATTTAGGTTATTGAAAAATGAATTTGTCAGTTGATGAAACAGTTCATATAAAAAAAATAAGTAGTTTATTAACCAGAAATAGTTATGATCTATATAAAGCGCTTCAAGCGCTGAGCGAGAATGGACCAATGGGGGCTCGTCGCCGACGTAGCGGCGCGTGCGCTGCCCGCGCCCGCGGCTCACGTTGAAAACGACGCAAGTGACATGGAGAAACACGGCTGTTACAACCGATTGGTATGAGAGGCTGGTACTTCCTATTACAAAAGAAAGGAATACATTGATTCAAGTTGCAGGCTCTGAATGTATAATTATATCTATACTATTATGGGATCTTCTTTTATTGACAAACACTTCACAGATTACATCATTTCATCGAATTTTAATATCATAGACAAAGTTTTCCCCGGAAGTTATAAATTTTTCAGAAATCTTGAAAATATCAACCTACTAGCTTTTGCCCATGACTACGTCCGCGTGGAACTTGGAAGTATGGAAGCAACCTCGTACAACACGATAGATATCCACCTAATCACCTTAATTAATGAAAGAGCCTAAGCAAATGTAAGAGCATTGTGCTTTTGGTCTAATCATTACATTTGCTTTTGGTCTAATCATTACATTTCCTACAGGGTCATCAATGTCATCAGGAATTACTTACTCACTTTTCAAACTTTTTAGGGATAATTTCCAGGATGAAAACTATCCTATAGCCTTCCTCGGATCTTAAACTATCTCAATGCCAAAGCGGTTTAAGCGTGAAGAGGTAACAG
Organism: Apotomis turbidana; assembly: GCA_905147355.2. NCBI lineage: Eukaryota > Metazoa > Arthropoda > Insecta > Lepidoptera > Tortricidae > Apotomis > Apotomis turbidana. The sequence continues at coordinate 9,690,034 of LR990305.1, read as the reverse complement.
ACAGACAGACACACTTTCGCATTTATAATATTAGTATGGAGTATGGATAGATCAGGTCAGGTTTTGTTATCTAGGTATCACATTCCAAAATATTTTATTTTAGGTTTCGATTCGAAAAAAAAACCGGTCAGGTGTGAGTCGGAACTCGCGCGCCGCGGCTACCCATCTTAACTGGCCGGGTTAAGTTTGCACCTGGTATGTATGGCACCGCATACAAATGAGGTGTAAAGTTGACGCCACCGATCACGTTTGTTGAATGGGAGTCCCACTTAAATATTTATTTTATTCTGTTTTTAATAGTAATACGCACTCGTTAGCTTATAGCACTCCTTGGATACGAAACCCTAAAAAAAGCACAGGGTCTCAGATCGACGCGGATAATTTTAGAAGACAAAAAACCGGTCAAGTGTGAGTCGGACTCGCGCACCGAGGGTTCCGTACAAACACTTTCCATCCTTAAGTGGTTAAGTTAAGTTTGCACCTGGTATGTATAGCGCTCCATACAAATGAGGTGCAAAGTTAACGTAACCAATCCCGTTTGTTGTATGGGAGCCCCCCTTAAATATTTATTTTATTTTATTTTTAGTATTTGTTGTTATAGCGGCAATAGAAATACATCATCTGTGAAAATTTCAACTGTCTAGCTATCACCGTTCTTGAGATACAGCCTGGTGACAGACGGACGGACGGACAGCGAAGTCTCAGTAATAGGATCCCGTTTTTACCCTTTGGGTACGGAACCCTAAAAACAACTCCTCTGCTCGTTCACTGCTGTAAAGTGGTGCGGTAAGATGTGAATATTAACGTATTCACATAGAGGTCGCTAAGGTGTAAAAATCTTTCAAATAAACAATGCAAAGATCAACACACGAAGCATAAGGAAAAATTCGAAAGGTTGGATGGAGTTCGGGTAGCGAAGTGGTTAACGCACTGGACTGGCAATCCAGAGGTACCGGGATCGATTCCCGGTCTCGTAACCCCGGGTAACTCATATCTTTGTATCAATAGTTTACCAAAAAAAAAAACATGAACATATTTATTGGAATTTCATTTATTTACAAAAACAGTATCAACTTTTCAGACGGTGGGTGTTTCGTGTTCAATTCGGATGTGCTTCTTAAGGTTAGCAGCCGTTGAGAATGTCTGTAAACAAAAATATTAGGTTGAATATACGCATATATATGCCGTCCCTCTCGGTCTCGTGTCAAAGTATATTTAAGTGAGCGGGGCGGCACTATACGACGGCTGAATTTCGAACATCGGAGTACTTTCTGTTTATTTACTCGGTATTCTACAGTCCGACCAAAAAGAGTAGAAATTATAAAGTGGCAATACTGTAGTGTTGTCCCCGTTTTCTTATATTGATTAGATAGGGAGGACATTACAGTAATGCTCTACACTTTTTGGTCGGACTGTACTCTACGTCAAGCCACAGAGAAACAAAAGGCAAAAATGGCGGACGGCGTATTTGTCTATTAATGAAATTACTATTTTCAATAAATAAAAATTAGCTTTCTAGCTTTCATAAAAATATTTTTTTTTAGAACTAGTAAGATCATTATTGCCCATTTAAAAAAAAATGTTTTAATGCGTCAACGTGCTTTTTGTCATTGAATAAATGATAGGTACATGATATGGAATTATAGATATGATATGAATAAAACTGACCTTTTGGCAGAGCCCGCACGAGTCGGGCGCCGCCGCGTGCGCAGAACTGATGTGGGATGCTAGAAGTTTCTCCGACGTGAAGTTCTTCAGGCAATGGTGGCAGGAGTGCCTGGAAATGGCAGTTGAAATTTTTTTTAATATCCGAATGGTCATTAATATACCCTGGGGTATATTAATGAGGGGGAGAGGTAAGAACAGGGAGGGTAGACAGAGCCAAAGACCAAGATGATTGAGAAGATGGCGAGAGGTTCTTCAAGAAAGAAAGAAAGAAAGAGAGAGAGAGAGAGAGAGAGAGGAAGAAAAATAGAAATATAAATACATAACAGTGACAGAGACCTAGAGGATAAACAGAGAGAGACATAAAGCGAGATGATAGAGAGGAGAGAGTCAGAACACAGACAGAGAGAGAAAGAGATAACATACGTTTTTCTTCCAACATCCACCTTCACCACCTTCGGCCTTCGGCCTTGATTGGATTAAGCTATAAAGCGAGATGATAGAAATAGCGAGAAAAAAGAGAGAAAGAGAGAACATATGTCTTTCTTTCAATGAAAAGGCACCTTCAGTCTTGATAGACAGCCTATGCATGCACATTATGTAGTACGGACCCAACGACGTGCTGATTTAGATATCAGAAGGGATGAGCCGAAAGCCACTTGCTTGGGGTGCTCACGTGCTCGTTATGCGCGCAGGTCTTTCAACATAAGATATTAGGCTACGTCAGCCACAAGAGAGCACACGGACGCCATCGCCAGCAGCAGAGTTGAAGTAATCGCCGTGACCGAATACGGTCTGTAGAATATATTGTATAATAGTTATACTTATACGTAATAATGGACTTTTTTATTCAAGCTAATATACCTAACACAGTTATTAAGTGTTGCTCTGTTACTAACTTACTAAAGATTGTGTCAGTTCTGAAATAAAGTATTTATTACAAACTTACGTTTTCCTCCCGACGTGTGAAGCGCCCTCAAGCAGATGCCGCCTCAGCCCTTTCCTCGTCTTGTAGCTCTTGTCGCACTCGACGCAGTAGTGCGGCCTGGCCTGCGCGTGCGCCGCTAGATGGTTGCGCAGGTTGCTGTTCGCGGCGAACGAGCGGTGGCACAGGTCACATGTGTAAGGTTTCAGGCCGGTGTGGGTTCTGGAACAAGTTATAAGTTAACTAGCGACCCGCCCGGCTTCGCACGCTGATAAATTATGCATGTATTATACATATAAACCTTCCTCTTGAATCACTATCTATTAAAAAAACAGCATCAAAATCCGTTGCGTAGTTTTAAAGATCTAAGCATACATAGGGACAGACAGACAGCCAGCGGGAAGCGACTTTGTTTTATACTATGTAGTGATACCATTATAATAATTCACATTTAGACAACGTTAGTTCTTCCACACTATTAGGTATAGACTTAGACTCAAGCTTGAGTTGGAAAGGCCATATCCAAAAAATATCAAAAAGCTATCATCTTTCATATACGCCCTTCAACATCTTAAGCGAGTCACTGACTTTCAGACAGCCCTAACGGCATATTACTCATATGCTTATTCGCGTATTGCATACGGTTTGGTTCTCTGGGGAAATAGTTGTGACATCGATACAATATTTATTTTGCAAAAAAAGTGTGTCAGATTCTTGGTAAATATAGACCAAATGGAGTCATGCAAACCCTATTACATCAAACACCAAATTCTAACTGTTGCTTCTATGTATATATTTGAATCGTGCAAATTCGTAAGGAAACACTTTGATTTAATATTCCCCTAAAGCAACAAAACAAATCAAAAGAAATGAACGAAACGTAAATCAACTTCAAATGCCCTTCTCAAAATTAAAACTTATTACGCGTGGCCCCCATTATATGACTATCAAAATTTATAATCACCTTCCAAACTCTATAAAAGATCTACTTAGAGGACCCTAGATTGTTCCAAAAACAATTGAAATTGTATTTAGTTAATGCTTGTTTTTATAATTTAAATGAATATTTTAACCATGTTAGTATGTGAGTATGAATATATACATATTATTATGCTTAGTAATAAGTAAATAACATGAATAATCAGAATCGAAATTAATGCGTAGTAATAATTTATGAATTTAGTGTGATAAGGTGAGTCGGGGCTATTGTAGCTATGGGGTTATTGTATCTTCTTACCATTATAATGGTCTGTGACCATTATAATGGTCTGTGTATATATAGGATACATAGACCAATGGTATATATACACAATCCTATATATACACAGACCATTTTAAGGGTCACAGACCATTATAATGGTAAGAAGATACAATAACCCCATAGCTACAATAGCCCCGACTCACCTTATTTAAAGAATAGAATAAAATAATTGTAATTAAATTAACTACTTCTAGCCCTCTGACATTGCTGTGCCCTTTGCAGGGCGTCACATGTAGACCTATTTATTTTTAATTCCAACTATATTTGTAATTTGTAATGTGACATGCAATAGAGAATTTTGAATTTTGACCATATTTTAGCCCAGCAAGCGTCGGTCCGGCCCAGGGATGGTGGCGCTACAAACAGCTTTCATATGGCAACAATGTATATACGTCATATATTTGCATTATTAAAGGTCAGTAGCGATTTGTCGCTCACCAAATTCAAAACATTGTTTGCCGGAATGCTGCTCAATCTTTCGTTCTTCTTGCGAAATAAATACTGAATACTACTGGAAAAAACTTGACTTTCATCACTGTCGATAGTTTTGGCTCTATTATGCAAAAATCACTTGAATTTTGCAGAATATTTAGTCCTGCTTTGCATTGTTTATTTGAAAGGCTTTACACCTTAGCGACCTCTAAGATCGACACACAAAGCATAAGGATAAAATCGAAAGGTTATTTGGCGTTAAGGGGTGAAAAGGTTTACACATTAGACCGGTAATCCAGCACCTTTAGCACAACTGTGACATGCGACTCTATCTCGCGAAAAATATCTATCTCTTTCTTCGCAATACTGTGCGAGAGTGACGGGCGATACCATATCGCGTGATAAGTCGCTTAGATGTTCTAGACGGGCAGAGGTACCGGGTTCGATTCCCGGTCTCTTTCGCCTGATGACGCATTTAATTTTTTCTTTATTTGAAAGGCTTTACACCTTAGTGACCTCTAAGATCGACACACAAAGCATAAGGAAAAAATCGAAAGGTTATTTGGCGTTAGGGAGTGAAAAGGTTAACACGTTAGACCGGTAATCCAGCACCTTTAGCACAACTGTGACATGCGACTCTATCTCGCGAAAAATGCCTATCTCTTTCTTCGCAATACTGTACGAGAGTGACGGGCGATACCATATCGCGTGATAAGTCGCTTAGATGTGCTAGACGGGCAGAGGTACCGGGTTCGATTCCCGGTCTCTTTCGCCTGATGACACATTTACATTTTTCTTTATTTGAAAGGCTTTACACCTTAGTGACCTCTAAGATCGACACACAAAGCATAAGGAAAAAATCGAAAGGTTATTTGGCGTTAGGGAGTGAAAAGGTTAACACGTTAGACCGGTAATCCAGCACCTTTAGCACAACTGTGACATGCGACTCTATCTCGCGAAAAATACCTATCTCTTTCTTCGCAATACTGTACGAGAGTGACGGGCGATACCATATCGCGTGATAAGTCGCTTAGATGTGCTAGACGGGCAGAGGTACCGGGTTCGATTCCCGGTCTCTTTCGCCTGATGACACATTTAAATTTTTCTTTATTTGAAAGGCTTTACACCTTAGTGACCTCTAAGATCGACACACAAAGCATAAGGAAAAAATCGAAAGGTTATTTGGCGTTAGGGAGTGAAAAGGTTAACACGTTAGACCGGTAATCCAGCACCTTTAGCACAACTGTGACATGCGACTCTATCTCGCGAAAAATACCTATCTCTTTCTTCGCAATACTGTGCGAGAGTGACGGGCGATACCATATCGCGTGATAAGTCGCTTAGATGTGCTAGACGGGCAGAGGTACCGGGTTCGATTCCCGGTCTCTTTCGCCTGATGACGCATTTAAATTTTTCTTTGTGCTTTGATCTTTGTATCAATGGTACAGTCGCCATCATATCGCAGCATATAAGGCGTTCATAAATATGTGAACATGTACTGTAACGCCCAGTCAATAAGAGTCGTGTTCAGATATTTATCAATACCTTACATGCTACGATATATCTGATGGTGACTGTACAAGACTGAAGATGCACCGAATATTCGGTTGCAATCCGGTATGCTATCCGGCCGGATACCGGATAGCAACATACTATCCGGCCGGATACCAGATAGTAAACTTGCTTGATTTTGGGTTAAATATGGAATGTCACTGCACTACTACTAGTATCTGCACGTATACTATTGAACGAAGTTACCGCATGATAAAACTCGTTTTGAACCTGGAAATGAGTCCGCGCGAACGTTCAGTACGAAACAGGTCAAAACCTGCACGAACGCGCACCTGCAAAACTCAAAATGTAGGGTAGGTATAGTTCCGCCAGCCGAATATTCAGTGGCCGGATACCGAATATATTTATATATTTATTTAAACTTTTTTGCACAAAATACATAAGTAAAGTACAAATGGCGGACTTAATGCCATGAGGCATTCTCTACCAGTCAACCACAAGGTCAAACAGAGACATTATTTTTATAGGTGCGGGAAGGGTGTACAACAATACGTGTATACACACGATGCAAATATCGAAACAAAAAAACACTAGTTACGTTGATAAATACATAATTATGGGAATATATATATATTATATTTATTTATACTATATATATATATATATGAGTATGAATATATATGAATATGGATTATATATATAGGGTACCTGCTGTTATACGGCCCGTAGTCGAGCCGGATACCGGCTAAACAACTATCCGTTGCATCTCTATAAAATACCTGGTATGTATTGCAAGACGCTGCTTGGTCTGAAACTTTTGGTTGCAGTACGAACATACAAACTTCTTCTCTTTCTTATAGTGCACCCCTCTCATGTGGTTCTCCAGCGAATTTTGGTTACTGTAACAAAGGTTATCATTTAGACAGATATATCAATCAATCAATATATTTTATTTTCAGGCAACTGTGGTAGATAAATACCTTAAAACTAACATACATATTTATTTATTTATTCATTTAAACTTTATTGCGCATATTAAACTAGTACAAATGGCGGACTTAATGCCACAAGCCATTCTCTACCAGTCAACCATAAGGCTAAACAGAAACATTGAGTTGGTGCAATAATTCATCTTAAAACAAAAGTGTCAGACAGACAGATCAGAAACGTGCTTGCGAAGCATGCGATTGAAAATACTTTTGCTTTGTGCTTGCCTTATGGGGAGTGGAAGATCATTCCAGAGTCGTATTGCCTGGATAATAAAAGAATTATATATTAAATAAAACAATAATAAAACACCACTACCCAAAGGTTGTCTGGAAGAGATCGCTCTTTAGCGATAAGACCGCCTGTTGTCTACCGTTTTTAATTTGTTTATAGGTGATTTCTTGTGTAAATGTTTTTTGGTGTGCAATAAAGCGTACTTGTATTGTATAATCATCATCTCTACATCACTACATAGTATAAAACAAAGTCGCTTTCTCTGTCCCTATTTCCCTTTGTATGCTTAAATCTTTAAAACTACGCAACGGATTTTGATGCGGTTTTTTTAATAGATAGAGTCATTCAAGAGGAAGGTTTATATGTATAATACATGCATAATTTATCAGCATTGCACCCGTGCGAAGCCGGGGCGGATCGCTAGTATAAAATAAACATAAACACGTTAGTTCGGCGACGTACCTTCTGGGTGTCGGGCAACCGTCCGCGAAATTGCCGGAACACGGCACCTTGCTTTTTGTATTTATTTTATTTATCTGTGACCAGTTAGTTTAGTTTGTTAGTTCGTCAGATAGTTTGTTAGTTTGATGGTTAGATTGTTGGTTAGTTTGTTGGTTAGTGTGTTGAGTAGTTTATTAGTTGGTTGTTGGTCAACTTGTTAGTTAGGGTGGTGGTTCGTTTGTTAGTTGATTAGTTTGTTCATTAATTAGATTGTTTGTTAGGTTGTTAGTTAGTTTGTATGTCATCTAGCGAACGAGTGCATCAATGATTTATATACTCACGTGAATATCTTGTGGCAGGTGGGACAGACGCCGGGCGCGGCCTGCCCGCACTTGCGGCGATGGCTCTCGCAGTCGCTGAACCTGCTGGTCACGGCGCCGCACAGGCGGCACGTGAACCGCCGCGCATGCGCGAGCAGGTGCTGGGACAGCACCAGGGATGTGCTGAAGCGGAGGTGGCATAGAGGACACGCGTGGTGGCTGTGGCTCTGTCAAAATATATAAATAATGTTAGACTCTTCTATTTAACCCTCGACGAAAAAGAGGGACGAAATACATGAGTATCTGTATATCTGTGTGTCTGTTCATGGCATTGTAGCTCCCAATTTCAAAATACCGAATAAAAATCATATTTATCGGCCACCTTCTACTATTATGAACTGAAAAATATATATTTAGGTTTCCTATGTATACGAAATAAACATTAGTTTAATGTGGTTTAATACAATTTAACATGAGTCAAATACTCTATGGAAGCATGGAACGAAGTATGATGGGGACAAGAAAAATAGACAAAATCAATCATAACATAATTAGAAAATCTACAAAGACCCAAGATGTGGTGTTAAAGATAAGAGCACTGAAGTGGAAATGGGCTGGCCATGTAATTAGAGGAGGGGATAAGTGGAACAAAGTAGTAACACTATGGTATCCAAGAGAAGGGAAGAGAAAGAAGGGAAAACCTTTCCGGAGATGGGAAGATGATTTGACTAAGACAGCTGGCAAAACCTGGACTAGACTGGCAAGGAAAAGAGAGGATTGGAAAGTGTTGGAGAATATTTGTATAAATTAACTATAATATGTATCTGAGAAAAGGCTATAAATTAATTAAATAAATAAATACCATATTGCATTGGGGGGGTATAGGTTATAATAAGCACAAACTACTGAGTTATAATAGGAATAAACTACTAAGTTAAGTATAACAAGCAAGTACAGTACAGTTAAGTATAATAAGCTAAACTACTTACTTCTTGGTGTCTCTGATTGTGTTCATCATAAACATCTTTAGTAACAAATCCAATCCCACAAAACTCACATTTATACTTTCTGTTCACATATTTTTCTGATTTCTTCTTCTCTTCCAACTCTGCTCTCTGCTCTTCTAAAGTCAACACTTTCAAAGTGAAATTATACTGTTCACATTTCGCTAGCAACTTAGGGTTGAGTTGCCTTCTAGGTTTTTCTAAAATACTTTTTTCTTCTTTACTATCACTTTCACATTTATCATCAATATCATCAGGCACATCCATATCCATTGCTTCCACTTTGACTTCCTCAATTTCATTAATTTCATTTTCAATTTGTTCATCTTTAATTTTGGTTTCACTTTTGATTTTTCTTCTTTCTGTTGCATCACTTTGTTTAAGAGGTTTTTTTCTTTTGAGTTTGTTTTTTAATTTATTTTTTCTTTCTTTCGCTGATGGTATTATGTCTGTATGCTCATTGTGGTGTATGGAAAGAATGTAATTACAAGATTTATGTTCTTCAGTATTCTGAAAATAAGAATACAGTTACCAATTTACGCCTAAATTTAGAAAAATAAAAAGATACACCTGGGTGTATCTTTAACCACAACGAAAAAAAGGTGTGTTATTAGTTTACCATGTGTATCTGTCAATAGACTTGTCCATTGAGTTGGTTCTTGGCTATTCTGGTTGAAATAGGACCAGTAGTTTAAAAGATATTCAGCTTAAATAGGAAGAAGTGACGAGATCTCAGCCAATATTGAAGCTAAGTATTCCAAATTTTGTAGTTATGTTCAGTTTTAGTACCATTTTCATATCACTCATTGCATGACATTGCATGCGGGTCTCATGATGAGCTGGACATCACAACTTGTTACATTTTCAATTTAGTTTATGCCAGTTTAGTTTAAACACAAAGAAGACGAAAATCCAGATAAACTGAGAACCTCCTTCTAAAGTAATACTCACAACTTTCATACGAGACAAGAAACTCTGAGATTCCTTTGCAAGCTCAACCAGCTTAATGATCTTTTTCAGAGTAGAGACGCACCAAAAGCAGAGCCATGTTCTTAGTGAAGGTTCCTAAAACATAATACAGAAAGAACTACTACTAACAGTAATATTGTAAAGATTGCGAGCGAGTTCTATACAAATAAGCGTTGCGGAAAACTCATACAAACTTCATACAAAATTGGCTCGCAAATCGCTAGTGTGATAAGGCCCTTCCGTATAGAGTAAGTCTAAATTACGTTCAATTCATATTTTCCTTGATAACCAGACCCTTAGTAACATATGATGAATACATTAAGAGATTGTTTATTTAGTTGTTCATTTTTTAAGGATAATTAACTAAGGTATACATTTCATAAAAAGAAATCTAAAACTTACGTGAATGCCTAAAACATGAGTGAAAAATTTGTTTAAAGACGCATTCTCATGTAACACCGTTACAGCATTACTGCTTAGGCAGATTTTACACAATTTTGAATCAATTTCACTCATCTTTAGCGAATTAAATTATAACTTTAGCTCAATTTTAGCATATTATTGTTGTGTTGTGCAGCGTAGGATTTTGACAGAATTGACACTGACAGTTCTTCAGTTCGTTCGGAAATGATTATTGTATCGTATGTTTCCGTGTACGTTCGGAAACAAGAATTTTTACAAATGATCTAGAAATTTGCCATTTTTCTTTACAAGACTCCATGAACAAGTGTAGTGTCTCAGTCCCAGTAGCAGGACTTGCACCATACTTATGTTCTCTTAGGGGAAGGGGCCCCAAATGCCAACTGCCTAGGGCCCTCTAAGTCCGGGCCTGCAAAAAGGATATGTCCGGATGTCCAGTTCATATTATACAAATATACTCTATGGTCCAGTTCCCCAAGTCCCCTGTCGAATGCGTTCAACATGAAGATGACGCAAAAGTTATAAACGGCTGTAGCTGATATATGATGTCCCGTGGGCACTACTAAGTTAAGTTGTCGGCCGCACCCGACTGTGGCCTTTAAAAGAAAGATCAGCAAAGGAGTGGAACTCTCTTCCTGCACACCATTTCCCTGAGAAATATAATTTAGACATCTTCAAGTCGAGAGTGAATAGCCATCTTCTAGACAAGCATGCTTCATCTTAGGCCTCATCGTTACTTAACATCAGGTACGTTCCAGGTCAAATGTTTGTCTATTGCACATTAAAAAAAAAAAAAATTATAAAAACCCCATTCTATCAAGTCTTTTATTCTGTACATTTCATAATAGTTACTTATATTCTATAACCCGGTAAAAGTTTCCACGGTATTGTGCTGCCGCGCCATTTTGAGCGCCGCCAGCCTCCGGTCCGGGTCTGACAGCCAATCGTAGTTCGAGCGCGCCACCACGAGGCGAGACAACAGGGATCGCATCAACTCCATCTTGTCTATCAGAGTTCGCAGTTTGCTGAAAACAAAATGTATGGTTCATAAACTATTTTTATTTTTTTCTTGGATTTGAGAAAAAACACCGGCGATAACTAAGCGAAAGCCTTCCTTTGAGTTAGTTAAAAAAATACCCAAATAAGTTTTGAAGAGATCCCTCGATTCCTCCCAGATTTCATCATTAAATCCTTAACTCATGAGTCATGACAATAGGACCAAATAGAAAGTAAACCCTTTCATACAAAAAACATTTTTCCAAATCGGTCCAGTCGCCTTGAGTAATCAGGTAACAAACATAGAATTAAACTAAATAAAAATTTACACCCCCGACACAAGTAGCTGGTCCTCATGAAACCCTCATTCAATGAGTGATATAGAAAACGCTATTAAAACTGAACATAATTACAAAATTCATCAATATGGGCTCAGATCTTGTCACTTGAAACTACTGGTCCTATATCCACCAAACATAGCTAAGATCCATTTTGACGAATGTCTTTCAATAGAAAAAGCCGCACTCAAATTGGTCCATCCGTTTGGGAGCTGCAAATGCCACAGACAGACACACAGATACACTTATATGTAAAACTTATAACACCCCTCTTTTTTCATCTGGGTTAAAAATAATAAATAATAAAAAAAAAACAAAATTGTAAACCTTTTCCTTTTTGCATCCTGTTAAAAAACATAAATGTCAGCTCGAGCATGTCCTCTTTACTGAGGTTGGTTAAAAACAAAGATATGGTACTTACTTATACAAGGGTCCTTCAAGCCCTGTCTCCTCATCAGTGGCCTGCTCTCGGATGTCCCTCAGGGCACCCAGCTCCTCGTCCCACTGTGACCGGAGCACGCTATGTTCCTCCTCTGCCCTGGTGAGCATGTCATCTGTCTCCCGGAGCTGTTCTTCTTTGAGTCGGTATTCTTTCAGCTTGGAAACTATTGCTCTGTGGAATAATGACAATTAATTGACCGAACAAGTGAATCCTCTCTGTTTCAGTTGGCTTAAAATTTATAGGTATGTCTAGACGTTGGCTGTTCTCGCCTAGAGGACGCACTTCTCAACCAATTCTCTCATGATTTTTTGTGAGTATGTTCAATAACTATAGATTCTATATACTAATTGAAACTACTCCAGTAGGTAATTTTTTTGTCTATTTAGTTTTTCGAAACTTTCGAAATGGCAGAGACGTATAAATAATGGCGAAAGGTATAGGACTTGAAAATCCACCGTTTGTATCGATACACACGCGATACGTAACGAATCAGACGCAGCTTGTAGACCTTTGCACACCTACATCGATGCAGAGGCCAGTTTGTAGCGATTCAGATGCGATGCTAACATGCTTGCAACGCGCGTTGATAGCGATACAGACGCGCGTTTGCATCGATGCTTGCACGCCGTACGTAAAAAGACGCGCAGGGCACGCCAACAAACTGCTGAAATGTAATGAAAAACGCGCCGTCGACTCATGATCCTAAAACGCGCGTCGACAGTGCATTAAAAAACGAAGTGTACAAGGGCTCTTCTGGCTCCTGGCTTCGATCCAGGCTTGCCCAGAGATTTTGTTTCACACCACACCACTACTAGTTATGTAGATGCTTATGCATAGAATATTATATCCCTTTTCTACTTTTTAAGTACAGAAGAACTGTATTTATTCGCTGATGATACGAAAATAATGGGAAATCCACTTACAAGCCACAACACCATACAACAGGACCTTGATCGCATTTTACAATGGACTAAAGACTGGCTCATGACTCTTAATACAGATAAGTGCACGGTACTCTATATGGGGAATAAGAACCCCAGATACACATACAAAATCGGACCTCAAGCCCTACAAAGTGTATCTTCACAGAAGGATCTTGGTGTTGTCGTTAGTGAAAATTTGAAATGGGAGGAGCACATACTCAAAATTACAAAGAAAGCAAACTCTCTTCTATACATGATCCGGAAGGCCTTCTCTTATATGGATAAGAACCTCTTCATTAAGCTATACAAAACATATGTGAGACCATTATTGGAATATGCTTTCCAAATTTGGAACCCATATTTCCAAAAAGACATCATCATGATAGAGAGAGTTCAAAGAAGAGCTACAAAAATGGTACCATTTCTGCGCAACAAACCATATGAAGCCCGACTAAAGGAATTAGGCTTAACAACACTAGAACAGAGAAGACAACGCGGTGATCTGATTGAAACATATAAAATACTCACAGGAGTGTACAATGTTCCTGCGTTGAGCGACATCTACACAAGAAATAAGAACGAGCCACTGAGAGGACACTCTTTGAAATTGGTATTAACGGCCAGTACTAGCAACCCTAGGCGTCACTTTCTAGCCAATCGCGTTGTCAAAGTGTGGAACAGTTTACCCGAATCCATTATTATCCCGGATTATTGTACCCTCAGTGAACTCTTTCAAAATAGACTAGACAAACATTTACAAACACAGAACACAAGTGAATAGTCATGAATAGTGATATGCACGCATCAGCTATAAGCTGCCTGTGCATTAAATAAATAAATAAATTAATATTTTTTCTTACTCTTTCCTCTCAGCTAGCTCAGGATCCAACTTGCTGTCAGGAGTGCTAATAAGTCTTTGCACGTCATGGAACTGTGTGATGGATGATACTGTCTGCTGCTCAACCACCTTCCACATGGCTGCATCTTCATACCTGGCCAGGGTTGCCTCTTCAGAGCTCGGTGTCGGGCAATCAGGGCCCACTGAAATAATTTAAGTCAAATTAAATAATATGCACTGTGAAATTGTGACTTATAAAGTTGTTTTTTGACTACACGGTTGCTACAGTTTGTAATGCACCTGACTACTGACCCGACAAATACAAATATTTTAATTTAAAAATGAGGTACAAAAGCCGATATAAAATTTTATCATAGTCACACACATTTCACCAAAAACTGGCATGTAAAATTTGCCTGGTATAGTGACCCGAGATATAAAGAAACATGCTTTGACACGCATTCAACCATCCTGGGTTCGGATCCCAGCAAGGACAATTATTTGTGTGACTAACTCAAATATTTGTTCCTGGGTCATGTATGTTATGTGTCAATGACATATTAAAAAAAGCATTGAACAGTATAGATTTAGTAGCAAATGATTATTATTCATCAAAGTCACTCAGTTTCGGTAAACAGCATGGTTAGAGGCAGCGATACTAGTGTTGAAAGTGGATATTATAACTTATATGCGTTTATTTAGACAACTTAATAACTTAATCAAAGTTTAGTTTAAACCATGTTGTTAAATACACAACGTTCACTTAAATACTTACTAGACGTAGACTTCGCTTGCAGAAACCTTAACTTTGCAGTAAATAGTGATAAATCTTGCATTTTGTTTGCAATTTCATCGTCGAACGTTTGTCCGACTCTAGCGCTAAAAAGCTGCGGAGAATCATTTTGTAAATCCTCCTCGAAAGCAATGCACAGGTCTCTTAAATTTCTAAAGGTTGACATGGTATGGTAAATGAAAAACCCACGGATACTAGTTTTCTTTTAAATACAAATACAAAAAAAATCTGTTTCGACTTCAAACGAACACAACAAAGTCACCGTTAAGTTTGACTGACTGACAGCGACACTGACACTCTGACTTCTGACTGACACACGACACACACTCTGACAGCTGGGCTGGCTGGGCCTTGTATGTTATCTCCCTCTCTTTAGCGTTGTTTTCCAAAGGTGTGACAAGGAGAGATGATTAGGAAAATATTATATTCCGTTTTACGACGTATGATCACAGTTTCTTCCATGGATCCATCAGTAACAAATTTTGTAAATCAAACTCAAATTAATTTCGTGATAAATAAAAAATAATTAATTTAACTTTTTAGTGGTACAATGCTACAATGAATAAATATGTGTCTCACAGCTCACAGTCAATAATTAATATCGAAAGTTCTCGATTGCTACAACACTAGTGACCACAGAGTACTTAATTTATGCTAGGCTAGTGACAGCTGTGTCCTGTCCTCTAGATCAATATTTTTTCCTCAATCGACTGTACTAGTGTTGACAAACAATGAAAAAATAATTATAAATACGTAACTCTTCTCTTACCTAAACACTAAAATGTACACATAACAGTGTTCAATGTTGCGCTATCTCTAACAACAAAAATGGCTTACGACACGCTATCCTACATAACTGGCTTGCCTACTGAAGTGCTGCTCCTAATTTTCTCCTATTTATCTGCAAAAGAACTGACAACAAGTCGCCAAGTGTGCTTAAGATGGAAGCATATAATCGATGGATTATCTAAGAGCGACTCCATATGGCACTACCATTGTAAAACAGACTTCAGGAAGCTTTATAATATAGCCAGGAAAAAGTCGCGAGCAGGTACGTTGTGGTTCCATATTTACCGCTCTTTGTCGCTCTGGCCGAAGCTGGCACATGCCAGAGAACGTAGAGATGAGTTCGCGGCGGCTTCGGGAGCTACTGAAGAAATACTGAACTTCAAAATCCTGAGAGATGGCATTATAGGAGTACACACAAAGAGTTCCATAGTCTACTACGATATTGAAACCTTACAACAAACGAACCGTGCCACCATTCCTGGCAACTATTTTAAATATACAGAAAATGACGATATCATTATAATTCTCAGCTACCAGCTTCACTTGTTTGTGATACGGAAAACAATACAAAATCCTAAACATGAAACGAATGCAACATTTGACGATGTAAAGACTTTCATATTGGTCGGCAAAAAGTTGTATTACGTCAATTTGGATAATGAGATATACATGTGCTTGTTAGATGACAAGGATCTTAGATATCAGCGTGTTGCCTATTCATCAGAAGAAGTTGTAGCACTTGGATACACAAAGCGGCTTCACGTTCTAACGTTGAGTCGTGACATTTACACTGTCTGTGAAAACGAACTTGTTTGCACCATGCATTTGGATTATCAGAAAAACTTACTTACCCTACTCCGGCGATACAATTTTCTGGAACGAATGGACTGGCGAATATATACCCAATGGATGCTAATCATGCACCATAGCGTGCCTCCAGGTCTGTTACGCGATATAGAAACCGTACGGGTATACGGAGATATCATTTTTGTTGGATCCAATGGTGGAGTGCTACGTATATACTACGAACCTGACCATCAGAGCCAGTTGGATTTACTGAACTCTGAGCCAGTGAAACAGTATAATTTCATGGAGAGATTCGACTGCCCCGTGTTATCTACGTGTCCGATCATACAGATAGACGTGCTGGAGTCTGAGACCGGTCATACAGTGCTTGTGGGGATGCCGAAAAAGATAGCGGTGTTGGATTTCACACACAACTTTAAACGAACTGCTTCTGTTGCTATGCTGCCTTATGATGACGTTCAGAGAGCTAAAGTGTTGCGGATTAATGAGCCTGCTGCGTAACATTGTCTTTTACCATCTCCATAAGGTAACCTTTATCTAAATTTAATTAATCAATAGAGGTTATTTAAAGTAACGTTGATAATCGATTTTTAAACTCAAATATGCAAGTTTTTCAGTGCATCTAAGTTGCCATCTTAATTCTTATATTATTATATAAACCAAACTTGTAGTTTAAATATTAGCAATCAATGTTACTCTATGGATTAAAGCAGCTCCAGTTAATAGTATGTTTAAACAGTTTTCATGTAATATACAATAAGAATTATGTCACCATCTAGCGCTTATTATACTATTTTATAAAAAAAACACCAGGGCTGGCCTTAGGCATACGGCAGCCTGAATGAGTCCTTTGTATTTAACCATTGATACAAAGATCAAAGCTCAAAGAAAAATTAAATGCATAACCTGGTGGAAGAGGCTGGCAATCGGACCGGGTACCTCTGGATTGCCGGTCCAGTGCGTTGTCCTTTTTTTCTTTGATGTTTTTGTCAATGGTATATAATAAAAAAAAATTACCCCCATTAAAAAAATTAGACATTACATGTTTCATGGTCTATTATATGTCGCTGTGGTACCTTAGGCGCCCTAGTCCTGGTTATAAAAACGCCCCCGAAAAGCCAGCGGCCCTAACAAAAAAAAATGATCCAAAATGAACTAGGATTGAAAAACACATGTATTAGTATAAACACAGGGTTTAAAGTACAAAGTTTTGGATCATTGAAATTTTGTCGTCACTAGACGACATGGGCGTCAGTTCCACAGTTTTCCAATATCGTGATATGACGACTGTAGCGGTCAAAGACGGCCCTGAATAGCAGCGCTTAGGGTTACCCTAATCCATACTAGTTAATCGGTTAGAGATTTCGGTTACTCGTTATGTAAGTCAATTTTTGTCCTTTACTACTTACTTCGTAGATCAGGATCAATAAATACGGACCACAGAATGAAAACCGCAAAACGTCTGTATTTACGGAGCTTTTTCAATTTTAAGATTAACCGGTTACCTCGCCCCGGTCAACAATGCTACAAGAGTAGGCTTGGGTCGCCAGCGGGCATCTTTACCGGTATTAATTATAATAGAAATGTATCAAGTTGTTTCATATATCACCAAGCGAGAACGATCGCTTGGTCGTGTCGCGGAGGCATTCCTGTTAGTGGGTTTGTATTCCCACACAAAGTACGACTTTAGCCCTCACTGGTAGTGAGGGTTAAGGCCGTTCCCTGAGCCAGAACCCCGAGCCCCTCCTCAGGCCACCCGTCCCTGTCACATAACAGTCACATTTCAAAAGAGTGACGGAGACAGAGCTTGCGGGTCGTAAGGCGATATCTTTTTTCGTAAGAATTTGTCGATGATTATTTATTTTAAAAATATTGGCTTCAATTATTGAAATTCGGAAGCTGTAAAATTACTATTTTAGTTATGATTGATTTTTCTCCTTTTTTTGTTTCATAGTGTCACGTAGAAAAAAAACAAGTAAAGTTGGAGTAAAAATTCGAATTGGAGGTTACTTTGGGAATTAATTGTATCGAGCGAAGTGTTATGAATCGTGTATCGAATGCTGTGTTATTAAAGATAATATAATCAAGAATGATATATATTTTTCCCTCGTTTACTAATATCAACGTTTCGTAGAAAAATAGGATAATTTTTGGGGTATTTTTGCATTTCTGGCTCAGGGAACGGCCTTAAACCGCTCTGATACAGTTCAGTCATGTCATGATAAAAAAAAATATCGCTCGGCCGCTAGGTCGGGTGCGTAACGGTCGCTATAACAAGTTTGATATAATATTGGTCAATATAACGATCAAGGAATATAATAAACGAAATATATAATAACATTCGGTATTATTTCATATGACATAATATCACATGGCATAATGATAATTTGATATAATACGTTTAATAGCTCAATACACATTCGAAACTGCTCAAACAAAAAAGTAGAACTGCAATAGAATCATGGTTAGGTACGACGACGAGCGAAGCGACGAAGAGTGTTAGTTTATCTTGCGAATATAAACGTTAAAATTATACCCAATGAAATCATGCTTATTGTTGTTATATAAAATGGTACATTATATCAGATGTTGTTATATCTAGTGAAATTATATGAAACGTTGTTATATCCATCATTACACAGCCCTGGCCATTTTCAACTTACAGTCAAGGTAAAAATATGGGGGGACCCATCCGCCTCATACATCGCTCTTATATGTATTCGCCAAAGACGGCTGTGGCAGACAGCGGAAAATGACGCCAACGTCGGCCACAGATGTCCAAATTTCAGTGATGTTTAAAGAAGGTCCCTTTTTAGATTTTCGTAAATAAGTAGAAGTCATCTACATAAAATTCTGTAAAAAAAGATTATTTCTACTTTTTCGCTAGGATCAATATTTATTGAGATATGGGGGGGAAGAAAATGGATAATAATAAAATACAAGCTTGCTCTAAGTATAGCATGCATTGAAATTAAATTCCTAATTATCTTCTACATCGAAAATATCATCAATCCATCACATCTAAAAATGTTTTTTATTTTTTTAGGGTTCCGTACCCAAAGGGTAAAAACGGGACCCTATTACTAAGCCTCCGCTTCCCGTCCGTTCGTCTGCCACCAGGCTGTATCTCATGAATTTTTCACAGATGATGTGTTTCTGTTGCCTCTATAGTAACAAATACTATTCATTATAAAATAATAATAATTAAGGGAAAAATAGGAATTATTACGTGATATTTCGTTCGACAGGCATTTCCTCGTGAACTGCAATAGGTAGACAGTTGACATTTTCATAGAATGTATATTTTTGTTACCGTTATAACAACAAATAATATTAATAAAAAATAAGTAAAAATTAAAGTGACCATTCAATGTGTTTTTTGCTCGATACTGGTACTTAACCCTTCGTGTGCGAGTCCGATTCGCACTTGGCCGGTTTTTAGGGTTCCGTAGTCAACTGGGAACCCTTATTTTTATTGGCTAACTAGGTACGCCTACTTTTCTTTTCTACCAACTTGTTGGTCCTCTTTACCCACATATTTTTTCACTTGGCTGTTTCATTCCATATGAAGTGGTCTGCACTGTTCCTAAGACAATAGATGTATAATATCATCATTTTTATTCGATATTTAATTTAGCTTGCTAATTGGAAAATAGATCAATTGAAATTGCTTATAAATATAAATAATTATTATTTTAATTATCTGTTTACAAATCTAAATATCTCAGTGATATAATGCAATAAAGTAATTGTATTTGTAATTTAATAGAAAACATTGGCAACTATTTAATTCGCAATATTACTGTATTTCAAGATTTTGAAGAAAGACCCTACACTAGGTACAGTCGAGTTCATTTACATCTACACACTTACGAGAACAAAAATATATGAACACGATTTTATGCTCCTGACAATAGGGTCGTGTTCAGATATTTTTGTTCTCGTAAGTGTGTAGATGTAAATGAACTCGACTGTACTCATATAAAACAATTTTGACTTTTTCAAATTATTATAAAATAGTTACCAATGTTTCATCATTATTCATACAAACGATTTCCCAATTTCTCTCTATAGTTAAATATAAAGTGTACTCGGGTAATTCCGAATGTCGGGTAATTCCGAAAATTACTGATATCTAATAAACGGGGTAACATTTTCTGCGCTAGCAACACTTCCTCAGATACTATACACTTCTACAGTAAGAAGAAAAGTTGCTAGCGCAAAAATGTTACCCCGTTTATTAGATATCAGTAATTTTCGGAATTACCCGACATTCGGAATTATCCGAGTATACTTTAGTACAAATTACATGTTAACATAAGTATTATTTTTAATAAGTGACTCGTATAAATACATTAATGTATTTTTAATAAGCTAGAGTTAATTTACAAGTTAAAACCATTCAAAAAATATTTTAGTTAATTTTTAAATTTCAACTTAAGTAGTATATTTTTTATCTGTAACGGTTACCCTAAGAATTACTGAAGTTTTCATATACCTATTATTTTTGTTACATCATAGTAGCCAGAGGCGAAGGCTCGCGGGGAGGCACCACCCTTATAGAGTCGTCCCCGGATTATGGAGCTCAGAACCCAGACGGGCGGACATGTCCATAATGTTTTTGTATTTACTTAGTAACATTAAATATCAACCGATGAAAGGAAGAAAAGTGTTTCATCATCTTGAAATCTTTCGACTGTAGACTGGATTGCTAGTATCAGAAGATAAAAGTCGCCGTCCACAAACGTGGTCCCGTATCACGAGCGTCCTAATTTACGCCTCTACGTACTGTTCGTGAAATGTTAAACCGGGACTACAAATAAAACCCCGCCCGGACGCCCTCTAACTTAGGACTCTGCCTTAGGGTAACTTTTACAGATAAAACGTACACTATGGTACAGATTAAAAAAAACGTCAGCTGTTACTAGATTCATATTTTTATAAAATCATGTCTAAATAATGGTAACCTATCGTAAGTCCGAATATTTGTTTCCCATCTGTAACTTTTCGACATATTTTTGTCCGAAGGCCATTTTTTCCAAAACTATTTATATTTCAGAATAATTATAAAACAAACCTAACCTAATGGGTTCTTTGAAACGAAGTTTATAAGACCCTTAAAATATTATGGGTTTCAGGAAAAAAACATCTTTCGGACAATTGAAAATTTCGCGACGTTACAGATGTGAAACAATGTTTCGGAGTAGGGATATGATACCCTAAATAATGAATGACGCTGACTGTACATAGGGCTGCCATCCGTCCAGGTTTCCCCGGATTTGTCCTAGTTTGAGGGCCGTCCGGGGGTTTTGAAAATGTGTGCGGGGAAAACCCGGACACTTTATGTGTTTAATATTAATTTCGGACACGTCCGGGAAAAAGCGATCTACGCCAAATGTCCGGGTTTTTTAAGTCTGTCCGGATTCGGCGAATTAAGAGATGGCAGCCCTACTTACGACCGTATTCAACTCGCAAAGATAGATACTGTAGGTTTCTAATGTCATAGTCATAGTATTTATTCATTAACAATACAAGCATTGTGTTTGAAATAAAATCTTAAATTAAAATGTCTAAGATCACGATTTGAGATAGTTATGTTTTATTATAGTTTGTGAATACAGGGTGTTTCTTGAGTTGTGAACAAATATATGTTTTCCTTGTTCCTATTTCAGCCCAGAAGTTTTATTACAGTGAAAGGCGTTTTTCACTCTAATCAAACTAGCCAGTGTTTCCCCCTTGACCTTTAAATTGTAATCCTAAATATACATTTCCCTATTATATATTTCTCAAAATTCATGGTCATCCTGCAATGTTTCTTCGCACTTGGAACTACATTCTAAAAAGATCTGTTCCCGACTTAAGAATACCCCCGTAGAATAGATGTTTTTTTTTATTAGTGCTAGAAAATTTGGCATGTCGATTTTATCCCGCAATGACCCGGCCGGACGGCCGTAAAACTCGATAAGCACAGATATCGTAAAGATGAGGTCTCCCAAGTTCGAAATTGCCAATAGGAAACAGGTAAGTTTGCATTGGGATATCTACCTTCCGAGGATAGAAAACTGGGGGAGTTACTGCGCAAGTTCGTCTCCGGCAGTGTTCCACTCGGCCCTTACCCCTTGACCGAGGCGAAGTTGGCCGATGTATGAGTTTCTGCAGCGAAGCCCCCCCCCATATTCGCCCAACTTCGCGAGTACCGTTAAACTACCCAACTATAGTCCAATCATCCAAACATGACCCAAAACAAAACTCGTTTATTTTTATCAGAATCCATATTCTATCAGTAATTTTATACGTTTTTATTTAAGTTTGTTTAATTATGTTGTTCACTTTAGAGTTTATTCGTCATATATAATTGTCATATATTAACGAGTTTGGACCATAGTTGTGTGGACTGGACTATATTTGGGTAGTTTAACGGTAGTGTGTTTTACTTTTAACTGTCTTGAAAAGGTTCGGGTCCTATAGAGCTGTCGAAAATCGTCGACGTTGCTATACCTCAAAGTAAAATTAAGATGGCTTTTAAACATATAATGTACTTTATGAAAGTTTTTGCCAAGCGTATCTATAAGGTTCATACCAATAAGCCTTAAGGGAGGTCGTATACGGCAACTGCATAATAGTGGTGTTAATAACCTAATTTAAAAAATCTTGGATGAGTCACGCGATTAGGGCTGCCATCCGTCTGGGTTACCCCGGATTCGTCCTAGTTTGGAGGCCGTCCGGGGGGTTTTAAAAAGTGTCCGGAGAAAACCCGGACATTTTATGCGAATGAACAATAAAGCTATTGTTTTTTTAATAATATCATTTTCGGACACGTCCGGGGATAAATGCGGTTTACGCCAAATGTCCGGGTTCGGCAAATTAAGAGATGGCAGCCCTACATGCGATCAGTAAAAACACTAATTGGTCCATCAGTTTGGGAGCTATACCGGTTGCCGTAGGTGCGACAGTTCCGTCTAACTCTAACCTAATGCCACCTCTACTTATTTCAATAGGTATTATGTGATAACGTAGCTTGTTTAATTTGGTTTCAATAAATAAACGGCTAAATGTAACCGATTTTTTATTGTCCCTTACAAAAAACAATATCTTTTAGGCCTGGGTCTCCTATTATACGCTATACGCAGCGTACACCATCTTTCCATACTAAGCATTGTGTTATTAGTATGGAAAAATGCTGCATACAGCGTCTAATAGGAGACCAAGGCCTTAACCCCTCTTATGCAATGTCAAAACTAACTCTTATTTTAACGTAAAGTTATGTTTAAGCATACGACGGATTAAACTTAACCTTTTGAACGCCAAGTGATGGAGCAATTGACGCCACCAAAAATAAAGTGATCTATAATCAACAGGGAAATACTTGTAGCGATTTGAATGATAAAGTTTGACAGCTGTAGCCGACGTTGGCGGCATTGTTGGAGCAACTGCAGCATAGCTCCAATGACGGAGCAATTCTCCCCTGTCGGCCATAGCCGACTATGGCGTTCAAAAGGTTGAATACGTTTATTGTACAGTCTGCATCATAACATAATATAGTCAGTAGCAGCTAAAGTGGCCAAATACCTATATCGTAACCCACTTTACTGCGATAAGGATCAGCAGGACTCATATCTTGCCGCGCCTTCGCTTGTTGCACGAGTCACCATCTTCTGTCTAGCTCGCACGGTATTGAAAGGAAAGTGACAGGTAGTACTTCTCGCGCGACTCGAGTCAAAGCTAGACGCACTGTTCCGGAATTAACAGGCTAGGTATATATCGAGGATTCGTATAAGTAAGTAAACGCCCATACATATTTATTAATCATTTTATTTACATAATTTAAAATCATAAAATTTTTCACAAATGAAACATTAATAAAAGTATAATTTTTACTTAAAGAAATAAACATGCAACCTAAATTAAAAATGTACTAATACACCCCCGACACAAGTAGCTGCAATCATGGGACCCTCATTCAATGAGTGATATAGAAATTGCTACTAAGACTGAACCTAACTACAAAGTTTGGAATTCTTGGCTATAATATTGGCTGAGATATTGTCACTTGTTCTAATTAACCTTTTGACCGCCACAGTCGGCTGTGGCCGTCAACAAAAAATCGTGCCCCTGACGCCACGTCGGACACAGCCGTCCAAATTTCAATGTAGTAGAGTTGTTAGTCCGCTGTTTTCTAACATAATTGTGCGCATCGGGTTACAAGCATGAAATTTCTACCACAGATAGAGCGTTCCACGGTGATTATTTTCAGATGTGGAGGGAAGTCAGATTCGTCCCCTGTCAGGCGGGAGAGCGGAGTGAATACGGCCAAGTATCCCTCTTTTCTTTCTTTATTGCTGGTCAGTTAAGTCTACCAGGACGTGTTTGGTATCGTTTCCGTGTAAAACAAATATCAGAAATTCATTTTTTATGTTATTTTTGTATAGTTCTATATAAAAATATGGGTGTAAAGGTCGAAAAGGTAAAAATCACAACAAGTTTTTTATTCAATGAGGTAAATTAGTTCAATTTCGTGAACATTTTCAAATTATTATTATTATTTCAAAAAGTTCATTTAATCTGGTTTCTAAAAATATATGCAAGTTGGGCACTTCTCATACAAACAGTAGCTTAAAATATATCTTTACGTCGGCGTAACCAACGTAAATCTCCGAACGCATCCTATTTCGCTTCATTAAATACATTAAATAATGATTTTTAACATGCTTTTACGTATAATATTTACTATATACGTCCTAAAAAAACAAATTAATGTAATTAAAACAAAATATTTTTTTGCTAATGTATCACGAGCACACGGGCTTATTTCAACATCAACAATTTATTTAAGTTACTGTTTGTATGAAGAGTTCCCAATATTTATATATTTTTGAAAACTAGATTAAATTTGCTATTTTGCAATATTTTTGTGAGTTGTAAATATTCAGGAAATATAACTAATTTATCTCCCTGAATAAAAAAAACTTGTTGTGATTTTTACAATTTCGGAAATACAACCATATTTTTATGTGGTACTATAAATAAATAAGATGAAAAATTAATTTTTGATATCTGTTTTACACGAAAACTACACGACACAAGTCCTACTAGCGTTACCTGATCAGTAATATAAAAAGAAAAAGAGGACTCCTTTGTCCTCTTCACCCCACTTTTCCGCCGCACAGGGGATGAATCTGACTTCCCTTTACATCTGAAAATAATCACCACAAAATACTCTATCTGTGGTAGAAATTTCGTGGTTGTATCCCGATGTACACAATTTCGCGACTTAGCAAAATGTACTAGAACACGCAGGCTAAGCTTAACATCAACATTTTTTTCAAGGTACTTTTTGTATCAGATGTGCCCAATATGTATACATTTTTAAAAACAAGATTAAATTTGCTGTTTAGTAATATTTTTTTAAATTGTAAATATTCAGGATAGATAACTAATTTATCGTTCTGAATAAAAAAAACTTGTTGTGATTTTTATTTTTTCGGCAATAAACCCAAATTTTTATATGAAACTATTCTTAAATAACATGAAAAATTAATAGCTGATATCTATTTTACACGAAAACGATGTCGCGCAAGCCCTAATAGCCTTAACTGATCTGTAACAAAAAAAAGAAAAAGAACAGTACTTGGTCCTCTTCACCCCGCTCTCCCACCACACAGGGGACGAATCTAACTTCCCTCCACATCTGAAAATAATCACCGTGGAACGTTCTATGTGTGGTAGAAATTTCATGCTTGTAACCCGATGCGCACAATTTCGCGGCTTAGCAACTCTACTAATGATCAAAAACTTTGTAATTCTAACCGCTACAAGTATTTTTCAATCCCTGTTGATTTTGGGGCACATCTTTTTTTTTTACTCTGGCGTCAGTGGCACGGTAAATTGCTAGACCGCTTGGCGGTCAATAGGTTAAAGCTGAATATCTTAGAAACTACTGGTCCTATTTCCTCCAAACAAAGCTAAGAACCATCTCGACGGACAAGTTTTTCGATTAAAAAACACTCGAACTGGTCCATCCGTTTTGGAGCTACGATGCACAGACAGACACACAGATACACATGTTAAACTTATAAAACCGCTCTTTTTTCGTCGGGTGTTAAAATTAAATAAATATCGGAAACCTCACACAAATCGATCTAGTCCCACAGAAAGCTTTAGTAGGCTTAAACTATAAACAGCTTACACGATAAACATACTTACATAGAGAAATACATACTTAAATACAAATAACATCCATGGCCCAGGTACTATTCGAGTTCATCACACAAATATTTGCCCTTGCCGGGATTCGAACCCAGGACCATCGGCTCAGTAGGCAGATGCTTTACCACTGCGCCAACCGCGTCATAAACTTTACATTATTAACTTTTATTCTTTACTTTAATATATATTACCTACATACCCTATCATATCCGGCGAATCAGAATACTAGAGAATAGTCTTGCATGGTGGGTTCAAAAACGGCCGAAATGTTCCTTGCATACAGTTCGACCAAAAGAGTAGAAATTAAAAAGTGGCAATGTCCTCCCTTTCTAATCAATATAAGAAAACGGAAATGACACTACAGTATTGCCACTTTTTAAGTTCTACTCTTTTCGGTCGGACTTTACAGCCGACCAGTTGTTTTTCAGCCCACGCCATATTGCGGATTTTTTGTGCAACTAATTTATTTTACTGGCAACGACAAATTTATGTTAACTGACGTTGAACAGTGAATGTCACTGATGTAAACAAAGAGGAAACAGGACATATTCCGCAAATTTCAAGTAATTTTCACATAATAAAGCCAAAACTATTCAGTGATGAAGGTCAAGTATTTTTCAATACAACTCAATATTTATTTAAGAAGAATAAAGATGAATTTAGCAGTATTTCGGTAAACAATGTTTTGAATTTGGTTGACGACATACTACTGACACATTATAATGACGTATGCACATGATTGCCACATGAAAGCTGTTGGTAGCGCCACTGTCCCAGGGGTAAACCGCAACTTGTTAGGCTATAGTAAGTTTTTGCTTTCCGCGGGGAGAAAATCTTACTTTTCGGCCAAGGCAAGACGTGAAACTTTAGACAAATCACGGGTGGTAATTAAGCCCCAGATCGTATATCTATCGCCCTCGGGAACACCCAAATACTCCGAAATATTTTATTCCGATTTTGCTTATTCCGATTTTCAAAACTCCGAATTTCATAATTCCTATGAAATAAAATTCCGATTACTAAAAAACACGAAATTTATTTAACCGAATTTCAAAATTCCGATTGTATATTGTTCCGATTTTTGTAACTCCGAATAATGAAAAGCCCGAATTGTCATTGGCCTGAAAAACAAAATTCCGATTATTAATTTTCCGAAACGTCATTACTTATTCGGAAATTTGATATTCGGGATAATGACATTCGTGTATTCAATAATCGGAAATTTCTTTCTTAGGAATTATGAAATTCGGAGTTTTAAAAATCGGAATTAGTAAATTAGGTACCCGGATTTGGACAAATATCGAATTGGCTGAACCCCGAAAACTGTAGGTTAGGTTAGGTTTGTATTGTGACCACGTATAGCGGAGCGAGCGAGGCGAGCGGAGCGTCAAAAGACTTGCTGAACCGATTTTTTACGTTAAAACAAAAATAGAAAACCGGATTTGGACAAATATCGAATTGGCTGAACCCCGAAAACTGTAGGTTAGGTTAGGTTTGTATTGTGACCACGTATAGCGGAGCGTCACAAGACTTGCTGAACCCCGAAAACTATAGGTTAGGTTATTGGCTGGACCCCGAAAACTGTAGGTTAGGTTAGGTTTGTATTGTGACCACGTATAGCGGAGCGAGCGAAGCGAGCGGAGCGTCAGACTTGCTGAACCCCGAAAACTATAGGTTAGGTTATTGGCTGAACCCCGAAAACTGTAGGTTAGGTTAGGTTTGTATTGTGACCACGTATAGCGGAGCGAGCGAAGCGAGCGGAGCGAGCGAAGCGAGCGGAGCGTCAAAAGACTTGCTGAACCCCGAAAACTATAGGTTTGGTTATTGGCTGGACCCCGAAAACTGTAGGTTAGGTTAGGTTTGTATTGTGACCACGTATAGCGGAGCGAGCGAAGCGAGCGGAGCGTCAGACTTGCTGAACCCCGAAAACTATAGGTTAGGTTATTGGCTGAACCCCGAAAACTATAGGTTAGGTTACGTTTGTATAACAACCAAAATAAAAAAATTGACAAATTGTAAGTATATAATTGGCTTAGGTTAGGTACGACGGCGAGCGAAGCGAGGAGGAGTGTTAGGTTGAACGACGTTCCTAACGAGCGAGCGAAGCGAGCGAGCCGCGAAGATCTATATCGAGTGATCGAAAAATCCTAACATTACCTATTTTAGCTTAAGGCAGGTCCGACTCAAATCGGCTTTACATAAGAATTAGCTTTGCAGGTTTATGTGAGTTTTAATTTCGGACTCCAATACATATTTATACTTATTATTAATATTAGAATTCCGTATTTTGATGTTTCGTATTAATATTGACTCGGACTTTTCATTTTTCGGTGTATTAAAATTCGGAATTTTGAAAATCGGTTTTTTAGCAATCGGAATTCGTACTTGTGATAAATCGGAATATTAATAGTTCGGACTTTTTACACTTCGGTGTACAAAGATTCGGAATTTTGAAATTCGTTATTATAACCATTAGGATTTTTGTAATTTCGGGAATGTAAAAATCGGGTTTATGAAATATCGGAATAATCATATTCGGAATGTTGATCCATTCGGAAATGTAAAAATCGGTATTTTGAAATTCGTGATTATAAATATCGGAATTAAGTTTTTCGTATTTATGTAGTGTACCCATCGCCCTCACCTTCCGTTCGATCCCTGGGTATATATACCACTTTTCCGTTCTATTTTACGGGTGTGTAATGATAGATATAACGTTTCATATAATTTCAATAGATATCACAACATTTCATATAATGTTTCATTTGATATAACAACATTAGGTATGATTTCATTGGGTATAATTTCAATTAGTATAAAAGACATTTGATATAATGTTTATATTCGCAAGATAACCTAACACTCCTCCTCGCTTCGCTCGTCGTCGTACCTAACCATGACTCTATTGCAATTTCACTTTCATGTTTGAGCAGTTTGAGTGTGTATTGAGCCTTTAAACGTATTATATAAAATGATCATTATAAAATATGATATTATGCCATATGAAATTATAACAAATGTTATTAAATTATTCGTTTATTATACTACTTGATCGTTATATTGACCAATATTATATCACAAGTTGTTATAGCAACCGTTACGCACCCCTATTTTACATGTAATAGAGTCCAAAAGTGGTAGACCACTTTCTTTGCTGACTGTACTATTATTCACAGTCACTGCTAGAAGATGAATAATGAATCACGCTACGTTTATTGTTATTTTTCTTTCCAACATGCGGTTTATCCTGTGCGGTGCCATGATTATTGTTTTTAGATTGGGCATCGCCGCCACTTTTATTATCACTTGACTGCGTAGACTCGATAGAGTCATTTGAAAGGAACGTAAACTTTTCATTTTTCTCACTAGGGCTTTTAGGATCAGCTGTTTCCGACGATTCAGTTTGAGTCAAACCAGAAGCAAGATTGTTCTTGTCATTAGCAGGAGTGGTCTGTTTTGATGGCTGGCTATCCGCAGCTAGTTTAGTAACACCATCGTTAGTGACTACAAATGCTGTAGTATCCGAAACGCCGTCAGATGCAGTGTTGATTTTAATTGTGGCACCCACATTTTTGTTCTGAGTTCCGAAAATAGAATACATCTGTTCAAAGCGATTAGTCAGAACTGTATTAACAGTACCAGCATTTTTGTTAGAATGCATCTCTCCAAAACGAGTAGTCAGATTTTTATTACCAAAAGCATTGTGCAGGGCATTTCCAACAGAAGCAGTGTTGATCTGACCCCCGAAGCCTTTGGTAGTAGGAGCACCACCGACAACTGTATTGTTCTGAGCACTGCCGAAGAAAGAGTTATTTTGCGCACCTCCAAAAGGAGTAGTGTTTCTCTGAGCACCATCGAAGCCTTTATTGGTCGGAGCACCACCGAAACCTGTAGTGTTTTGAGCAATGGTGGGGAAAGCGTTACTTTGCGCACTTGCAAAAGTAGCAGCGTTGTTCTGAACACCATCAAAGCCTTTATTGGTCAGAGCACAACCGAAAACTGTAGTGTTTTGAGCATTGCCGAAGAAAGCGTCATTTTGCGCACTTCCAGAAGTAGCAGCGTTGTTCTGCGCACTTCCAAAAGCAGCAGTGAAAATAGCAGCGTTGTTCTGGACACCATCGAAGCCTCTATTGATCGGAGCACCGCCGAAGCCTGTAGTATTTTGAGCACTGGCTGGGAAAGCGTTATTTTGCGCACTTCCAAAAGAATTAGTGTTGTTCGGAACGCCACCGAAGCCTTTGGTAGTCGGAGCACCACCGAAAGCTGTGTTTTGAGCATTTCCAAAGAAAGCGTTATTTTGCGCACTTCCAACATTAGCAGCGTTGTTCTGAACACCGCCGAACCCTGTGTGTTTCTGAGCACTTCCTAAAGAAGTACCATTGTTCTGAGCATTTCCGAAGCCTACGCTGTTGGGCGCGCTACCAAAACCTGCACTGTTCTGGACACCATACAACCCTGGTTTGTTCTGAGCCCCGAAACAAGAAGCCAATTGGTTGTTACAAGCGTTCTGATGAACCTGAGCACCACCAAAACAAGGCTGAGCGCCGAAAAGCCCCCAACTTTGTTTTGGCGCTTGAGGTATGCCGAAATTCCATTTGTTCTGAATCTGACTGTTGGTTTTGACTTGGGGTTTGTACACCATGATCTTCAAGTGGTTTTTGCTGTCTTTGTATGTTTTCCCGCGTTCCAGCGCCTCGGTCAGGGCTGTGGTGTGGCCGGGATCCCTCAGGATGTGACTCTGCATCTGGTAACGTGATACCTGGACGTTGCATAGAGCGCAGACCGCATGGGTATCGTCGATCTGAAAAGGAACGTATTGTATTTTAATGGCCGAGTTTGTAATCCTCTTACTGCCCGTTATACACACAATGCTTTTCATCATATTTGTGAGGAAATAAAAAAATACATAAGACAATAATGAGTATGGCTAAGTAATCCTGATACAATTTGTAGGAATCGACCAATTTCAAAAACATACTTCTTGAGTCAACCGTTTTCAACCGTACCAATTTTATCCTATTTATAATTTTAGTGATTTAATGCTTGAGAATGTTAACCACAATAACCATAGAGGCAGTTTGGAATTAAATAGATGACTGAGTATCTGCTACCGTGCTATCAAAAGCCCGATGCGTAGTGATTATCGATAAAGATCTTACCTTACGAATCAAATGAACATTATCAATTGGTGAAAACAAATTCTTGATATGCCCAAGCGCCATCACATGTGTCTTGTCCTGCTGGTCACTCGAACTATAACCCGTATTAAATCCATCACACAGAACACAGTTCATATAGTACAACCCATGTCTTTCAATGTAGCTTATACCGTTGTAGTTATTCACGTGTATTTTCAGGGTATCTCTACCGATTTGTAGGGTCACGAATTCTGTGTCATCGACTATTACGGTATGGAATGTGCCGACGTACGATAGATATGGTATTATGTCGGTGAAATACCCTTTGGCTGTTAGTCGTTTTGTCTTTACGCATTTTTGTTCTTCAGGTTCTCCTGCAAGAGATGATAAATATAAATTAGAATTAATTTAATTGACCGTTGTTACTGCACACAAATGGATCTAGTCCCACAGTCAGCTCTAGTAGGCTTGTGTTATGGGTAGGGTAAGGTTACGACATCTCGTAGCATACCATAGTTCTAAATCCTTGGAGTCGCTAATTGTAATATTCAAAGTCAAGTATAAAAATTTAAGGCTATATATTAGATGCCATGATTTATGCTGTTTTATCATTACTAATTTTAATCGAGCGTAATTAATTTTAGTATTTAGTATAAAATAAATTATTAAGCCCACCGTGAAGTTAGATTTTTAAACAAATAAATGGCTCTAAACATATCTTTGCCGCCTGTACCCGTCACATCCAGAGAACATTAAAAAGTCTTCTTTTATGGCTTTTAGACTTCGACTTTAACTTTGAATGAAATACAACTTGCCACTCCATGGATTTTAGATGGTTCTAAATGGTATGCCAAAATTGCCAAATGTCCTAACCCTAGTTATAGGCACTAGACGACGATATACATACTTATATAGATAAATATATACTGATATATACATAGAACATACATAGCTCAGGAAAAAATATTTTATGATATTTTCAAAAACAAATTACATGTATGTACGACAATAAAATCCTAAAATTTAATAGAGTCAGTTTTTTCAGAGGGGTCATTATTTCGGGGAAAATTTATAATGCGATGCAGGATTAATTGGTGCCATGCCAGAACCATACACACAAAATACGAAAAAATAAAAACCCTTACTGTCTGCATCTTCAACAATATCTTCATCAACCCCTTTGCCAGCATACAATTTCAACAGTTTTTTCATCATTTCCCCAGAAATTTTTGGTTTAACTTTAGATTTGTCCTCGAGCTTATCTTCAGACTTATCTCCGGATTCATCTACGCATTTGTCTGCGGATTTATCTCCGCATTCGTCTTTAGTCTTATATCCGGTTCGGAGTTGGTCTCGGGCGCGTTTGGCAGCGGCAGCGGCGAGGGCGCGGCACGCGCGGTGACGCAAGCCCCATTCGTGGACATATTTGAACACCAACGGCACTTCTAATGCGCACAGATGACATGTGTATGTTTTGGCAGCTGAAAAAAAAGTTTATCAAAGAATTGAGCGAGCGAGCGAAGCGAAGGAAGCGTCTTTATTTCAAGTTGCCCAAAAATAATTGCGTATTTTATTTGGAAACAATAGTAGGTACAATTACATAGCAATTTGTTGACAAAACGAACAGTGTGTCAAGATGTCCAGATTTACGGACTTATTAAAATTCGATTGGCCACCGCCGCGACTGATCGTGGCTCCTGATTATGAATCGCGTACCGGTTCGAAACATTTCGAGTTATATTCGACTTCTACGACGTGAGTAAACCCGTTTCGCAAGTATTTTTACGTTTCCAAGCAGAAAATCTCACTTCCTGGCCAAAGCAAGACGTACAACTCTATACAAACCACGGGCGGTAATTCGTAAAGTCCCAGATTACATATGTAAGGCGCTCACCTTCGGTTCGGGCCTCAAACACCTGTGATCTGGGACAATCACGAATTCACCGCTAGGTATGTCATCATCATCATCATCATCATATCAGCCTATAGACGTCCACTGCTGGACAAAGGCCTCCCCCAAAGTTCTCCATAACGATCGATCTTGCGCCGCCCCCCGCTACCCGCGATCTTAACCAGGTCGTCGATCCACCTTGTTGGAGGCCTTCCAACGCTGCGTCTTCCGGTCCGCGGTCGCCACTCAAGAACCTTTCTGCCCCAACGGCCATCGATTCTACGAGCAATATGCCCTGCCCACTGCCACTTAAGTTTGGCGACTGTCTGAGCTATATCCACAACCTTGGTTATCTTGCGTATCTCGTCATTTCGAATTCGATCCCGCAAGGAAACTCCGAGCATAGCTCGCTCCATTGCCCTTTGAGTAACTGTGAGCCTTCTTATGAGGCCCATTGTAAGCGACCACGCACTAGGTATGTACTGTACTTAATATGCCTGAGAGTTTTCTATATAAAATACCTTGCCACTCTTCGACAGCGGCCTGCGGATCCGGCATGGGCTCCAGCATCAGACGGCCATGTTCTTTGTCCACGTACTGCCCCACCAGTTCCTCCAGCGTCTAGAAACAGACACCGGGTTCTTATTAACCGGTGACGAAAAAACCGGCCAAGTGCGAGTCGGACTCGCGCACCGAGGGTTCCGTACAAACACTTTCCATCCCAAAGTGGTTAAGTTTGCACCTGGTATGTATAGCGCCCCATATAAATTAGGTGCAAAGTTAGGTATTAAAAAAAAACTACTTACTAGATCTCGTTCAAAACAATGTTCGTTGGTAGTTTTTATAGTAATGTACATCATATGTTTTTTTTAGATTTTTCATTTTCCTATTTTAGAAGTTATAGGGGGGGGGACCAACTTTTTTCCACTTTGGAAGCGTCTGTCACGCAAACTATTCGGTTTAGACAAAAAATATTTTAGAAACCTCGATATCATTTTTGAAGACCTATCCATAGATACCCCACACGTATGTGTTTGATGAAAAAAAAAATTTGAGTTTCAGTTCTAAGTATGGGGAGCCCCCAATATTTATTATTATTTTTTTATTTTTGCATCAAAATCTTAATGCGGTTCACAGAATACATCTACCTACCAAGTTTCAACAGTATAGCTCTCATAGTTTCGGAAAAAATGGCTGTGACATACGGACGGACAGACAGACGGACAGACGGACAGACAGACATGACGAATCTATAAGGGTTCCGTTTTTTGCCATTTGGCTACGGAACCCTAAAAAGAGGGGTGTTATAAGTTTGACATATCGCTGGCTCAATATACCTAACGCTCTCCGCACACTACGGCTTCTTGTGGCCGCCACAGTATACATGTCCCTTTTCCGCGCTCGAACTTTTACGCTTTTACGCTAAGGTTGACTGGTAGATAATGCCTTATGGCATTAAATCCGCCTTTTGTACGATAAGTTTTCTTTTTTGCAATAAGAATTAAATAAATAAATCCATGACCTAGGCTCCAGGCATAAATATTCGAGTTAATCACACAAATTGCTCTTGCCGGGAATCAAACCCAGGACCGGCTCAGGAGGCAGTACAAAACTCTTCGATACTAACCTGTTCATTAAACAACGCCAATGTATGTTCCTTCTGGCGTTGATGGCTCTTCAGATCAGAGACAGGAAGAGTAATATTGCAGGAGTCGCAGTAGAATACTTCAGTCTTGCTTGACTCATCAGTCTTGGCTGCCTTCTGAAGCGTAACCTTCAGGAAATCATGCACATTCTCAAAGATACCCGGGGTGCTTGGATCATCTGTAAATGACAGTGAACGCAACTGGTGAATGATAAATGGACAGTTACATTTACAAATACAAATGACAAAATATTTTATTTCATAAAATACAGTTCATTATGATCTTTGGGATGGAGCCACCCAGTAAGCATATAATTGCCTGTGTTGGGAGACACCGCTATCTCTTAGGTTATAAACATGAAATAAACTACAGTTTTGAATGTGAGCGAATCGACGAAGCCCTGTTTCGCGGGGCTCCTATTCCTGCTCTCAGGAACGAGGCATTCCGAAGTGTCCCTGGTTGCCATTGTTGCATTATTTTTGGCCCTGTACTTCCCCCTGTTTCGTTTATGCATATATCTAGTAACAACCTATGAACACTAACCGTTTTTTTAGTTTAATATTATCATTTATGAGTACCACAATTATGAATTTAGTTTTTAATGCAAATTGTTTGAATGAATCTTGACAGTAGTTAAATGAAATCCCGTTTCATAAGATTAATAAAACCTTCTAAGTGTAACAACTATTTTTTCTGAAAACCGCATCAAAATCTGTTTAGCCAAACGCGATATAATCGCGGACAAACATGCATACATACACACTTACTAACAGGTCAAACTGAGAATCTCCTTTTTTTTACTCTGTTAAAAAGAAGAGAAAGTTCAGCACGGTGATCAGTTGCTGCTTTTCTCAGCTTGGCATTCAAAAGGTCATAATAGTAAGGAAAAATATTAAATCGGCTCCAAGTTTGTCAATTTTTAAAAATAAATTGAAAGCGCATATAATCAACAAAATCCCCGTTACCTAAATACGGCCCTGCAAACTACAACGCCTTATCGCGAGCAGCAACTTGCTAACCGACCGACCGCTTTGTGCAAATACTTCTACCGTCTACCATAAATCATTAATATTACTTCTCCTGGGGCAATAAATGATATTATGTACAATGCGAGTATTATAAACTTACAGTAAAACTAAATCTAAAAATAAAACTAAGTAGGAAGGTACTCCTTGTATTCCAACGTAAACTAGTGCCAAAACAACATGTCTTTATTGTCTGTTAGTGATTTATTCATACCTAGTTGTAATCTGTTTACTTATAGTTTGTCAAGCTTACTTATTTATTTAGATTAGTAACAATTAGGTTTTTAGATGCTCATGAATAGCGACTATAATTGTTTTTATAATAGTGAAATACTCATTAAGCGATATGTAATAATTCTTTTGAGTAAAATAAATGTCTTTAACCAGAAATATCATACCATATACAGCTGCAGTGAGATGGTCGCTCAGCCGGTCCACGGCTACCGCAGCAAGCTCCTTAGCTGCGCGGTGCCCCGAGCTGCTTTCATGCGATGGTGAGCCATCGACTCGACAAAGGCGACAGTACATTGTGCAGGACTCTTTGAGAAGAGAAATAGTATTATTTTAAACTAAAAAAAATTTGAATGAGTGACTGAAACTTCGTTTCAGCTTGGCTCAAAATTCTTTAGTATATCCAGATGCTTGGCTGTTGCCTGGAGGTTGTATTTCGAGTTCATAAATCTGTCTGGAAATACCTGAAATATGATATTATGATATTTTTTACGCTTTCAACCCTCAGATATGGACTGTCATTTTGAAACATTGGGAAAACGGACTTGAAAGAAAATTAATTAGCTCTTTAGCGATAAGACCGCCTGTTGTTTACCTCTAATTGTAATTTCTTGCATTGTATTTCTCCTGTATATTTTATGAGGTGTGCAATAAAGAGTACTTGTATTGTATTGTATTGTATTGTAATTATTATTGAACCTGCTCACAAATTTCACAAGAGTGAGAACATCTGAAAATCTGGACGTAGAAAAGAAATTATTGATGTTTCGATCACCGATGATAGCCAATATTAAAAGTTAAAATACAATTCATACTCATACACATTCATTTATTTTATTCCAAACTGCTTTTATGGTTATTATGGTTAACATTCCCAAGCATTGAATGCCTAAAATTATAAATAAAATATTTTTTACAATATTTCACTCCTAATTTAACTACTAATTGTCAATATCATGCACTTTCTAGTCATAAATGGATATTCCATCAATATAGAACCCAATTGACTCCAGAAAACATGGAAAAAGTCGCAAATATTTTTAAGGCATCGAAAAAAACAATGCCTACACAAATCAGGTTTTTGTATATTCTTCTGACTTTGTCCTTGACTATCAAATTAAAATTGCGAATAAAATACACTTATGAGTATGAGTATGAATTGTATTTTAATGTTAATATTGGCTCCATAGCTCTCCTGCTAACAAAAGTCGGATGCCTATTAATAACATTCTATGAAACTCTTTCTGTAATACAGAGGTTTATATTCATATATTAGTTAGTTAAAGTACAACTGAATTATATACAGCTCCTTGCAAAACTGTTTGTACAGTTTGTCCACAGGTGCGAGTGTCTTAGTCATAATGCATGCTTTTGCCTTGCCTTTCAAGTAAGATTAAAATGGGCTATGCAGCGGCTACGGAGTTGTGACCCCCCCAGAATAGAAAAATGTATCAAGGAGTGGATTCATTTTGTTCAGTTCCAATTTCAAAAATAAAAATAAAATTGTTTAGTAAGGGTTGTTGGTAAAGCCTTGGTACTCTTGATTGTAAGTGTTCACAAAAGGAAACATTATGGTCTTACAGACATGTAAACATAATTATTCTATTCGTACCTGAGGACAAAGATTTCTTCAGATTCGAAATACAGAATTATCGTTTACCACTGGCTTCGATGTAGAAACTTTAGAACGAAGAAACAGCCAAAAACCGTTTTTTCTTACGTTACAAAAGCGCAGGCGCGAGTCGCTGGGCGTCGAAAAAAAAAATTGTAACTCAGATTTTTCGCGGATTTTGAAGAAAATACGTCGTAGTTTATCGTATTTTACATTTTTGCCTAATTTTAATAACGTGAGGTTTACAATCGCACAAAAACAACTTAGAAATAGGTATCGGTATACGCAAAATAAATTTTATACAATCCTTCCTCAAATTTTGCATCGAATTACGAAATAGGTATTTGAGATAAGTGTAATGTAATTTAACAAGAATAATTATATTCTTTCTTTAGATAATTAACACTAACACAGTTTAAGTTTACGTCTATAATATGTTGTTTACTTACCACAAATTATGAAATTAAACTACACAAATAGTAAACAAAAACAACACAACAACAACAACACAATCAAAGAGTATAATATTATGTCAAGTTGTCAACACGTAGTGTTATATTCTCTTTGGTCAACACAATTCGGTATGATTCGATTCCTTCCGATACGATCTGATCGGTCTATCAGTGTTGCCAGAAAAAGATATCGAAAAACCGGAGGTAATAAGGGGAACTTTTTAAAGGATTTCGGATTATTTTATAACTTACTAGCTTTTGCCCGCGACTACGTCCGCGTGGAGCTTGGAAGTATGGAAGCAACCTCGTACAACACGATAGATATCCAAAAAGCGCCTAATCCAATGTAAGAGCAATTGTGCTTTTGGTCTAATCTAATCATTACATTTTCTACAGGGGTCATCAATGTCATCATGAATTGCTTACTCACCTTTCAATTTTTTAGGGATAATTTCCAGGATGAAACTATCCTATGTCCTTCCTCGGATCTTAAACTATCTCCATGCCAAATTTCATCAAAATCGATTCAGCGGTTTAAGCGTGAAGAGGTAACAGACAGACAGACAGGCAGACGGACACACTTTCGCATTTATAATATTAGTATGGATTTCACATGAAACATGTTAACGAAAGTAAAGTCATACTTTTTGTGAAGCTTAAAATATACACAAGGTATTCGAGCAACCATGTTCTTTGTGGTGCTAGAATTTTTTCAAACTTATAAAATGTTGATGTACTAATCCTAATACATATGGTAAGTAGTTGCGTGTAAATTAGTTTTCTGTAACAAATATTCTATCTATCTATCTATCAGCCACAGACATCCACTGCTGAACATAGGCCTCCCTCCCCCATGACTCGCCACAAAGTGCGATCCTGTGCAGACCGCATCCAACGATTCCCCGCCACCCTCACGAGGTCATCCGTCCATCTAGTCGGGGGCTGACCCACGCTGCGCTTTGGTCGCCACTCTAGGACTTTGCTGCCCCAACGGCCGTCCGTTCTCCGGGCTACATGGCCTGCCCATTGCCACTTCAACCGGGCAATCCTGTGCACTATGTCGGTTACCTTGGTTCTTCTGCGGATATCCTCATTTCTGATTCTATCGCGCACAAATATTAATGTAAGGTAATTAATGTAAAGTAGATTCGAAAACGTGAGGCTGGAACTATATTACATACATCTATTGCAGGATATAAAATAAACCACCGATTACGGTGTATTTGGCAACACTGCAATCTAGCTGTCAAACGAAAACGAATCAGGTACGTTCCAAAACAAGAAATTTTAAAATTAGACGAAAGGGTTCGAGAAAAGGTAGGTAGTGCCCCGCTTCTTTTTTGCTCGTCTTGGCCGTGCCCCCAGATTCACTTAACTACGTTTCACAAAAAATCTGTTTCGAGAAACCGTTTTTTTTTTCTATTGCGCGCCCCGGTGCTGATAATCACTGTCTCGTTCGATTCGTTCATTTGCAAGTTTCGCAGAAATGTGACTAGTTTTACGATTAAGAATCAAGTGTTTTCCATGTGATAAATTAACAATACAATTTGATCTGTCAGGAACAGGAAACCAGCCACTTTCGGATATAATATGATGATTCTGCTCAGTAGCGGCTTTAGGGCAGGCGCGGTAGGGCGACCGCCTTGGGCGCCGGATAGAATGGGGCGCCCTTTTATATCCTCTCGCTCATTGAGCGAGCCATACTTACTCGTAAATTCCCAAAATTTTGCGAAAAACTCGTTATGTTTAGGGGGTGCCATGGAAATCTCGCCCAGGGCGCTGATAGTGAGAACCGGTAGATACTGATTCTGCTCCTCCCCTCATGGACTCCATAATCAACGCACGGAACGTACTTGTCTCTCCTCTAGTGTTGCAGGTGTCTGGGCGACGGTAATCGCTTTCCATCGGGCGATCCTTTTGCTCGTTCGGCTGAAGCTCGCCCTATAAGCTCGGCGTACTCCAGCGAGTAGCGTGCGTAGCTGACTCACCAGTGACGGTGGACGAGTTAAGGATATTGTCGATTGCCTACTCAAAGCTCGTGTTTCTTAGAAAAGTTGCTATTTTAGTTGATTATAAAGGCCTTTGCCAGGAGTTAATAATACTTTAAATAGTAATCGCGTTTACCTTACTACCAGAGGTTCTCTTCCTGAGGACCTCTATTAAGGCAATTTCAACTCTTGGCAATCAAAGGCCTCTGCCTTAGAGTTGATGATCCACCAAAATAACACCTTATCTATGAAACATGCTTCTCTTATCACGGACGATAATGAAGTACGAAATCACACAATAGTACTGTATTCTTCAATGAGATCGTACACGTCAACCGAAGGGATATACCCAAAAGATTGGTGGCAAGAATGAAAATGAAACAGCAAATTATACGTAAAATGTTTATTACTTAAATTATTAGGGTACTACACTATACAGTTTTTGCGAGTCATAGTTACCTACTTAAACGCTTGTCACACGTGAAATTGAGTTTAAGAGGCCTTATTCGTTTTAAAAAAAAAAACATATTATGACAAATATATAGAAAATTTCAACCAACTTTTGGAAGTGAATAATACTTTTCCCCGAGTTCTAGGGAGTAATATAGCTATTTCATGCTTTCATTGCGTGCAGTCGAAAATAAGTTGAAAAAAAACTAATTTTCCGCGTGAATTTTGTCAATTTCGAGTAGTTTTTGAAACAAAAAAAAATATATAAAAAAATATATTATTGTGACGACGCGTTTGGCTCGGTTTGTAGACACCTGCCTACTGAGCCGGCGGTCCCGGGTTCGAATCCCGGCCAGGCCAAATATTTGTGTGCTGAACTCGAATATTTGTGCTTGGGTCATGGTTGTTCTATGTATTTAAGTATATATCTATCTATATAAGTCTAGTACCCATAACACCAGCCTTCTTGGGCTTAATTTGGGACTAGATCGATTTGTGTGAGGTTGTCCGATATTTATTTTTTATTATTTTTATTTTATTTTTTATCAATGAGAAATTCAAACTGTAGGTTTCAAATATAAACCAATAAATCCCAATAGCCCTGTTCTAGGTAGTAACATCAACAATGTGTTACATACATGTTTGATCGTAGAGAAAAAAATTAATAATAATCAGCATTTTAAAAGGAATAGGGCCTCTTAAACAATTATGTTGGTAAGATGTCATACTAAAGAGGTATCAGGTCTTGTCAAGTTTATAGTGTAACATACCTAATTTTATGTGACAAAACACAATATAGTGTTATTCCTTACAATGACATCGTTGATGGTGTCAAAATACCCTCGCTTCATTATGTCCGGGTTTTTTAAGTCTTTGTCCGGGCTCGGCGAATTTAGAGATGGTAGCCCAACATGGGACCAGCCAATGTTTGTGTTATAGCACAAAACAGATAGATACAGATTTCAATCTACATACAAGCGCGCTCGAGCAAGCGCACACATAGACATTGCTCACGGACACGTCAAGCGGATGGCACTCGCGCTCGCACTGGTCCGAACTGGTCCGAGATATCGTGTCCGTGAGCAATGTCTATGTGTGCGTTTGCTCGAGCGCGCTTGTGTGTAGTGTAGGGATGTAGGCCGGTAATAAAGAAGTATTTGGTTTAAATAAAGATTCCGTCACTGACAGAACACAACATATTGTGGGCAATACTAAGCGTATGCAAATTTGGCACTGCGTCCAAATTCTCGATCTTTGGGACAACGTTTGGTCCAGATTTAGTCTGGGCATCCTTGGAGATTCTCAATCATCCTTACAACGTTGTAGTGAAGGTACAGGCATCTTAGTTGTGAAAGCGTGCCGAGGCCCTCTATGCGTTGTATCCCGTTATTTTCGAGGAAAATGCATTTTAAACCTGTATATTCTTCCAAATTTTCGATCTTTGAGAAACCCTTAAAATTCAGATTACATCATTCAAATATGGATTGATTTCTGTATCTGTCTGTTTTGTGGTTATAGCTTGTCCTGTAGGAAGATGAGTATGAGTATGAGTATGAGTATGAGTGTGTCGCTAGTGGTGCGAGCGCTTGCTGGCGTGCGGGGAGTCGGCGCGGCGGCGCTTGCGGCGCGGCGCCGCGCACTCCGCTAATCCGGCGTGCGCCTGCGCAGCCAGCAGCATGCCCAGCTGGCTTACCGCCTGCGACACATAGGGCTGTGTTAGAACCACAGACAACCCCCACTAGACGGAGCATGTAAGGCGACCCGCGCGCACCAACGATATGGTACGGCAGAACATTAGAGTATCAACACGGCGGCCACCGTTTAGTTGCGTCCTTGTTTATGATCCAGAAGAAGAAATTAAATAAACAACATGGTAAATTGTAGTGTTGAGTGGTGTAGAGAGACCTCATAAACATGGACGCAACTAAGCGGTGGCCGCCGTGTTGATACTTTAATGTTCTGCCGTACCATATCGTTGGTGCACGCGGGTCGCCTTACATGTGCCTTACATGCTCCGTCTAATGGGGGTGGTCTGTGGTTAGAACGTCCCCCTATACAGCCTAAAAGTATTTTTCAGCCCACGCCATATTGCGGAATTTTA
This sequence comes from Apotomis turbidana, assembly GCA_905147355.2. Taxonomy (NCBI): domain Eukaryota; kingdom Metazoa; phylum Arthropoda; class Insecta; order Lepidoptera; family Tortricidae; genus Apotomis; species Apotomis turbidana. Next base: position 9,647,198 of record LR990305.1, on the reverse strand, counting down.
GTGGTATAGTACGGCTGTTCCCAGGTGAATTTTTCGCGAGCCCTAATCTTTCAAACAATGGCCATTGTATTTATTATCGCTACCGAGTTTGCCACGTGCCACTATAACATTCATATGAAAAACAAAGGTATCGTGATAGTATTAAGGTTCAAATTTAATGTCACTGATATTCTAGATATTGCGTTTTGGTAGTGTAGGACAATAGACCACCACGACGAAATACAGCATTCATATTATTTTGATTTGAACCTTAATACTATGACAATACCGTTTGTTTTTAATATAAATGCTATAGTGGCGCGTGGCAAACTCGAGCTAGCGGCTTTGCGATAATAGATACAATGGCCATTGTTTGAAAGATTAGGGCTCGAAGCGAAAAATTCACCTGGGAACAGCCGTACTATACTAATTTATGAGTCAGAGTCGGCCTTTGAGCCAGACCGAAAAGAACATGGCGGGATGACTTGGATTCATTTAGTAACGAGTGGAGGCTGCAGCCATTAGAGACGAGTGGCGCAGGAGAACAAAGGTCGTATCTCAAGGTTTTCAAGAGTAGTGACATAAATTTTAGTGAGTTATGGTTGTCACCGGACAATGGCAAAAGGAATGGCGACGCGGTTGGCACAGTTTGCAGACACCTGCCTACTGAACCGGCGGTGCCGGGTTCGAATACGGCTGGGGCCAATATTTGTGTGATGTATTTATATATTAAAATATATCGTCGTCTAGTACCCATAGTACAAGCTTTGCTTAGTTTGGGACTAGGTCGATTTGTGTATGATTGTCCCGTAATATTTATTGATTTATTTAATGTACCTCTTCGTGGAGCTCCTTGGCCATCTGGTAGACGCTGTGCTCGCTGCTGTTGTACATGAGCGAGTTGGACAGCATCAGGAGAATATCCCGCTGAAATTCCGCTGTCGTCCTGAAAACAGAAATAGCATGTTGAATGCTAAGCGGGGAAGCAATTTACACACACAGCAAATAAATAGAAAAAACCGGCAAGGTGCGAGTCGGACTCGCGCACGATGGGTTCCGTACCATTAAAATGCAATAACTGGCCTGGTTAAGTTCAAGTTGCACCTGGTATGTATGGCGCCAGATAGAAAGGAGGTGCAAAGTTAACGCAACCGCTCACGTTTGCTACACAAATACACAGATAAACATGTTAAACGTTTAACACCCTTCTTTTTCGTCGGGGATTAAACATTGTGTCAGTTTAAATCAATGTATATGTATATAGGATATTTGTGTACCATTGAATGTCTTCACTTTCAATTATATTTCAGCCTTAAATCCTTTATGGCGATCAACTAATTATACCCAGACAAAGTCACGGGCAGATACTTGTGCTTAATAAACGGGTAAATTTTTCTCTATTGATTGTTGGTGATGTCCCCTGGGGTATACCTTCACTTGCCCGAATTTCATATGCCCGAATTTCGTGTGCCATAATATTCAATTGACCGAATCTTGTTTCTTATAATTATGTTTCCCATAATCATTGTTTGCCATATTAATCCTATGACCGAATCTTTGTTTCCCATAATATTAATTCCAATAATCACATTTTCCATAAAGATTATAATCCATAATTGTCACATGCTATAATTTCATATGCTATCCAAATGGAACATAGGCCGAAAACCGACATCTGTAGGTTAGGTTTGTTTTATGACCCCGTATAGCGGAGCGTCAAAATACAAACCCAATCTAATCTAGTTTTAGAAGAACTGCTCTAAAACCGAAAACTTTAGGTTAGGTTAGGTTTGTTTTGTGACCCGTATAGCGGAGCGTCAGAATGTTTGCTTCAAAATACAAATCCTAATTTAATTTACAGTTTCCTAATTTACAATCTAACCTAGTTTTAGAAGAACTGCTACCAAATAGTACATGGATCTAAAACCGAAAACTATAGGTTAGGTTAGGTTTGTGTTGTGACCCGTATAGCGGAGCGTCAGAATGTTTGCTTCAAAATACAAATCCTAATCTAATTTACAGTTTTAGAAGAACTACGATAAAAGGACGTACGACATTCGACCAGAACCGAAAACTTTAGGTTAGGTTTGTATCGTGACCATGTAGTAAATAGTGTCTATGTACATGTCGGCGGCCGATCGTAAAATCCGCCAGATCACGAAATTCCTAGGCATATCGTGAAACGCCGCCATTTCATGATTTGGCTAAAATATGACCAGGCATATCATGATATGCCTGGGCAGATCGAATAGAGCAACGCATTCGTCGATAGTCCTAGCTCTATACCGGGCATATCGTGAAAATCCGGCAGATCACGAAATTCCTAGGCATATCGTGAAACGCCGCCATTTTATGATTTGGTCATAAAAAAAATAACCCTAACCTAGATACTTAGTTATTTTTTTTATGAGCCTAAAAACTAAACTGCTCCCGGATAGGTTAGGTTAGGGTTATTTTTTTTTTCGTGACCCGTAAAACAAAACTGCTTCCAGAGTACTGAAACTATTCCCAGAGTATGCGTAGGAATTTCACGATCTGCCTAAACGTCACTGGTGGGTGTTACTTAGGCAGATCATGAAATGGCGGCCTTTCATGATATGCCTAGGAATTTCATGATCTGCCTAATCGTTCTTGGGCAAATCGTTAAACGTTATGTCTTGAACGATATGGCGGATGTCATTTAGCCAAATCATGAAATGGCGGCGTTTCACGATATGCCTAGGAATTTCGTGATCTGCCGGATTTTACGATCGGCCGCCGACATACATACGTGGCCACAATATGCCTACAGAAAATAAGATGCTAAGCCAGGTTGGATTCGCACAGAAACAATATTTAGTATGGCGTTTAAATATTCTATCAAACAATATTATGGCACTTAATACTATGGAAAACAATACTTATGGCATTTGTATCATTATGGCATATAATATTCGGGAATACAAGAGTATGTCAAATGAATTTTCTAGGAAAGGAAACATTCGGGCAAATGAAATTCGGGTAAGTGAAATACGAGCAAATCAATATTATTGCATATAAATTTCGGTCAAACAATAGACAACCGTCCCCTGGGTCACTTAAAACACTGATTTTCGGCGGCAATATTGAACAAAAGCTTTGTAATTGCAGCAGTTACATTTAAGTCCATTCTTATTTAGACTATCTCTTGAAAATACCCATATTACAAATTATCAACACTTTTCTAAGTAGCTTAATCACCATTGTCCACCGGGTGACGGGACAGAATAACAACAAGAAACAGTTGACCCACCGAAATATATCCTACCTTATGTTGCCGGCCTCAATGTTCCTCTTAACGCTGGTGAGGTCCATGGGCCTCTTGACCACGACGCTGTAGCCGGGGGCCTCCTCATCCGTGATCGGTCGGAGGAAGAGGGAAGCGTACTTGTGAGCGCACAACCTGAAAACAAAGCTTACATTATAGATTACAAGTAGATCTTTAGACACCTTTCATTTGGACCCAACAGGGTGTTTTTAAACCCACGTCACATTGCGGATTTTTTGTACTACTAATACCCTACTTCGAAGTTGGCCGAAGTCGGCAGAGGCGAAGTTGCCCCTCCACACTATCATGTTCGGCCAACTTTGGCCAACTTTGCGAGTAGTGCAACCTGGCAACGACACATTTTTGGCACCCGATGTTGAAAGTCAATGAATGTCACTGATGTAAACAAAGAGGATACAGGGCTAAATATTCCGCACATTTCAAGTTTTTTTACAAGCTTTTATTTAGCTTGCATGGTATGTTTAAAGTATGTTTGTTCGGGTGAAATCTTGCAACTCAATTTTGAAACAGATATCGTCAACCGATTGAGCTGAAATTTTGCATACTTACTTAACTTTGATGACAATACAATAATATCGTACCATGGGGCTGATCTGATGATGGAGCCGGAAGGTGGCCATAGGAACTCTATAATAGAAAAAGCAATCCTACCGAGCTTGGGATCTTTAGAATCGTCTCAGTGAGCATTTGATGGATATACAAAGAAAAGTACAGTCGGCTATAAAAGTTTGCCACTAAAATGTCATTTTTGTCAGAAACTTATTTGCATAATAAAGTCAAATCTATACAGTGATTAAAGTCAAGTTTTTTTCAATAGGCTTCCACTGCTGGATCAGGGCCTTCATTGTGCGCCTTCATTATCATGAGCGTTTAATTTAAATCCCACTAGATGTTAATGTTATAAATAGTCTTTCTCAGCTTGATTGGTTCATTTTCTCCCTTCCGCTTCTGTGGATAGAACAGACGTGCTGGACCTCACCTGCTGTGGACCAGCATCACCGACCGCTTCTACAGCCGGTGTTGTCGCTCCGCGTCGTTGGCGTGCGGCGAGTCCGGCGCGCTCTCCGAGCCGGAGCGAGCTGTGGAGTGGACAGGCTGCCTAACAGACGTGCTGGACCTCACCTGCTGTGGACCAGCATCACCGACCGCTTCCACAGCCGGTGTTGTCGCTCCGCGTCGTTGGCGTGCGGCGAGTCCGGCGGGCTCGCCTCCGCCGCGCTCTCCGAGCCGGAGCGAGCTGTGGAGTGGACAGGCTGCCTAACAGACGTGCTGGACCTCACCTGCTGTGGACCAGCATCACCGACCGCTTCCACAGCCGGTGTTGTCGCTCCGCGTCGTTGGCGTGCGGCGAGTCCGGCGCGCTCGCCTCCGCCGCGCTCTCCGAGCCGGAGCGAGCTGTGGAGTGGACAGGCTGCCTAACAGACGTGCTGGACCTCACCTGCTGTGGACCAGCATCACCGACCGCTTCCACAGCCGGTGTTGTCGCTCCGCGTCGTTGGCGTGCGGCGAGTCCGGCGCGCTCGCCTCCGCCGCGCTCTCCGAGCCGGAGCGAGCTGTGGAGTGGACAGGCTGCCTAACAGACGTGCTGGACCTCACCTGCTGTGGACCAGCATCACCGACCGCTTCCACAGCCGGTGTTGTCGCTCCGCGTCGTTGGCGTGCGGCGAGTCCGGCGCGCTCGCCTCCGCCGCGCTCTCTGAGCCGGAGCGAGCTGTGGAGTGGACAGGCTGCCTAACAGACGTGCTGGACCTCACCTGCTGTGGACCAGCATCACCGACCGCTTCCACAGCCGGTGTTGTCGCTCCGCGTCGTTGGCGTGCGGCGAGTCCGGCGCGCTCTCCGAGCCGGAGCGAGCTGTGGAGTGGACAGGCAGCCTAACAGACGTGCTGGACCTCACCTGCTGTGGACCAGCATCACCGACCGCTTCCACAGCCGGTGTTGTCGCTCCGCGTCGTTGGCGTGCGGCGAGTCCGGCGCGCTCGCCTCCGCCGCGCTCTCCGAGCCGGAGCGAGCTGTGGAGTGGACAGGCTGCCTAACAGACGTGCTGGACCTCACCTGCTGTGGACCAGCATCACCGACCGCTTCCACAGCCGGTGTTGTCGCTCCGCGTCGTTGGCGTGCGGCGAGTCCGGCGCGCTCGCCTCCGCCGCGCTCTCCGAGCCGGAGCGAGCTGTGGAGTGGACAGGCTGCCTAACAGACGTGCTGGACCTCACCTGCTGTGGACCAGCATCACCGACCGCTTCCACAGCCGGTGTTGTCGCTCCGCGTCGTTGGCGTGCGGCGAGTCCGGCGCGCTCGCCTCCGCCGCGCTCTCCGAGCCGGAGCGAGCTGTGGAGTGGACAGGCTGCCTAACAGACGTGCTGGACCTCACCTGCTGTGGACCAGCATCACCGACCGCTTCCACAGCCGGTGTTGTCGCTCCGCGTCGTTGGCGTGCGGCGAGTCCGGCGCGCTCTCCGAGCCGGAGCGAGCTGTGGAGTGGACAGGCAGCCTAACAGACGTGCTGGACCTCACCTGCTGTGGACCAGCATCACCGACCGCTTCCACAGCCGGTGTTGTCGCTCCGCGTCGTTGGCGTGCGGCGAGTCCGGCGCGCTCGCCTCCGCCGCGCTCTCTGAGCCGGAGCGAGCTGTGGAGTGGACAGGCTGCCTAACAGACGTGCTGGACCTCACCTGCTGTGGACCAGCATCACCGACCGCTTCCACAGCCGGTGTTGTCGCTCCGCGTCGTTGGCGTGCGGCGAGTCCGGCGCGCTCGCCTCCGCCGCGCTCTCCGAGCCGGAGCGAGCTGTGGAGTGGACAGGCTGCCTAACAGACGTGCTGGACCTCACCTGCTGTGGACCAGCATCACCGACCGCTTCCACAGCCGGTGTTGTCGCTCCGCGTCGTTGGCGTGCGGCGAGTCCGGCGCGCTCGCCTCCGCCGCGCTCTCCGAGCCGGAGCGAGCTGTGGAGTGGACAGGCTGCCTAACAGACGTGCTGGACCTCACCTGCTGTGGACCAGCATCACCGACCGCTTCCACAGCCGGTGTTGTCGCTCCGCGTCGTTGGCGTGCGGCGAGTCCGGCGCGCTCGCCTCCGCCGCGCTCTCCGAGCCGGAGCGAGCTGTGGAGTGGACAGGCTGCCTAACAGACGTGCTGGACCTCACCTGCTGTGGACCAGCATCACCGACCGCTTCCACAGCCGGTGTTGTCGCTCCGCGTCGTTGGCGTGCGGCGAGTCCGGCGCGCTCGCCTCCGCCGCGCTCTCCGAGCCGGAGCGAGCTGTGGAGTGGACAGGCTGCCTAACAGACGTGCTGGACCTCACCTGCTGTGGACCAGCATCACCGACCGCTTCCACAGCCGGTGTTGTCGCTCCGCGTCGTTGGCGTGCGGCGAGTCCGGCGCGCTCGCCTCCGCCGCGCCTTCCGAGCCGGAGCGAGCTGTGGAGTGGACAGGCTGCCTAACAGACGTGCTGGACCTCACCTGCTGTGGACCAGCATCACCGACCGCTTCCACAGCCGGTGTTGTCGCTCCGCGTCGTTGGCGTGCGGCGAGTCCGGCGCGCTCTCCGAGCCGGAGCGAGCTGTGGAGTGGACAGGCAGCCTAACAGACGTGCTGGACCTCACCTGCTGTGGACCAGCATCACCGACCGCTTCCACAGCCGGTGTTGTCGCTCCGCGTCGTTGGCGTGCGGCGAGTCCGGCGCGCTCTCCGAGCCGGAGCGAGCTGTGGAGTGGACAGGCAGCCTAACAGACGTGCTGGACCTCACCTGCTGTGGACCAGCATCACCGACCGCTTCCACAGCCGGTGTTGTCGCTCCGCGTCGTTGGCGTGCGGCGAGTCCGGCGCGCTCGCCTCCGCCGCGCTCTCCGAGCCGGAGCGAGCTGTGGAGTGGACAGGCTGCCTAACAGACGTGCTGGACCTCACCTGCTGTGGACCAGCATCACCGACCGCTTCCACAGCCGGTGTTGTCGCTCCGCGTCGTTGGCGTGCGGCGAGTCCGGCGCGCTCGCCTCCGCCGCGCTCTCCGAGCCGGAGCGAGCTGTGGAGTGGACAGGCTGCCTAACAGACGTGCTGGACCTCACCTGCTGTGGACCAGCATCACCGACCGCTTCCACAGCCGGTGTTGTCGCTCCGCGTCGTTGGCGTGCGGCGAGTCCGGCGCGCTCGCCTCCGCCGCGCTCTCCGAGCCGGAGCGAGCTGTGGAGTGGACAGGCTGCCTAACAGACGTGCTGGACCTCACCTGCTGTGGACCAGCATCACCGACCGCTTCCACAGCCGGTGTTGTCGCTCCGCGTCGTTGGCGTGCGGCGAGTCCGGCGCGCTCGCCTCCGCCGCGCTCTCCGAGCCGGAGCGAGCTGTGGAGTGGACAGGCTGCCTAACAGACGTGCTGGACCTCACCTGCTGTGGACCAGCATCACCGACCGCTTCCACAGCCGGTGTTGTCGCTCCGCGTCGTTGGCGTGCGGCGAGTCCGGCGCGCTCGCCTCCGCCGCGCTCTCCGAGCCGGAGCGAGCTGTGGAGTGGACAGGCTGCCTAACAGACGTGCTGGACCTCACCTGCTGTGGACCAGCATCACCGACCGCTTCCACAGCCGGTGTTGTCGCTCCGCGTCGTTGGCGTGCGGCGAGTCCGGCGCGCTCGCCTCCGCCGCGCTCTCCGAGCCGGAGCGAGCTGTGGAGTGGACAGGCTGCCTAACAGACGTGCTGGACCTCACCTGCTGTGGACCAGCATCACCGACCGCTTCCACAGCCGGTGTTGTCGCTCCGCGTCGTTGGCGTGCGGCGAGTCCGGCGCGCTCGCCTCCGCCGCGCTCTCCGAGCCGGAGCGAGCTGTGGAGTGGACAGGCTGCCTAACAGACGTGCTGGACCTCACCTGCTGTGGACCAGCATCACCGACCGCTTCCACAGCCGGTGTTGTCGCTCCGCGTCGTTGGCGTGCGGCGAGTCCGGCGCGCTCGCCTCCGCCGCGCTCTCCGAGCCGGAGCGAGCTGTGGAGTGGACAGGCTGCCTAACAGACGTGCTGGACCTCACCTGCTGTGGACCAGCATCACCGACCGCTTCCACAGCCGGTGTTGTCGCTCCGCGTCGTTGGCGTGCGGCGAGTCCGGCGCGCTCTCCGAGCCGGAGCGAGCTGTGGAGTGGACAGGCAGCCTAACAGACGTGCTGGACCTCACCTGCTGTGGACCAGCATCACCGACCGCTTCCACAGCCGGTGTTGTCGCTCCGCGTCGTTGGCGTGCGGCGAGTCCGGCGCGCTCGCCTCCGCCGCGCTCTCCGAGCCGGAGCGAGCTGTGGAGTGGACAGGCTGCCTAACAGACGTGCTGGACCTCACCTGCTGTGGACCAGCATCACCGACCGCTTCCACAGCCGGTGTTGTCGCTCCGCGTCGTTGGCGTGCGGCGAGTCCGGCGCGCTCGCCTCCGCCGCGCTCTCCGAGCCGGAGCGAGCTGTGGAGTGGACAGGCTGCCTAACAGACGTGCTGGACCTCACCTGCTGTGGACCAGCATCACCGACCGCTTCCACAGCCGGTGTTGTCGCTCCGCGTCGTTGGCGTGCGGCGAGTCCGGCGCGCTCGCCTCCGCCGCGCTCTCCGAGCCGGAGCGAGCTGTGGAGTGGACAGGCTGCCTAACAGACGTGCTGGACCTCACCTGCTGTGGACCAGCATCACCGACCGCTTCCACAGCCGGTGTTGTCGCTCCGCGTCGTTGGCGTGCGGCGAGTCCGGCGCGCTCGCCTCCGCCGCGCTCTCCGAGCCGGAGCGAGCTGTGGAGTGGACAGGCTGCCTAACAGACGTGCTGGACCTCACCTGCTGTGGACCAGCATCACCGACCGCTTCCACAGCCGGTGTTGTCGCTCCGCGTCGTTGGCGTGCGGCGAGTCCGGCGCGCTCGCCTCCGCCGCGCTCTCCGAGCCGGAGCGAGCTGTGGAGTGGACAGGCTGCCTAACAGACGTGCTGGACCTCACCTGCTGTGGACCAGCATCACCGACCGCTTCCACAGCCGGTGTTGTCGCTCCGCGTCGTTGGCGTGCGGCGAGTCCGGCGCGCTCGCCTCCGCCGCGCTCTCCGAGCCGGAGCGAGCTGTGGAGTGGACAGGCTGCCTAACAGACGTGCTGGACCTCACCTGCTGTGGACCAGCATCACCGACCGCTTCCACAGCCGGTGTTGTCGCTCCGCGTCGTTGGCGTGCGGCGAGTCCGGCGCGCTCGCCTCCGCCGCGCTCTCCGAGCCGGAGCGAGCTGTGGAGTGGACAGGCTGCCTAACAGACGTGCTGGACCTCACCTGCTGTGGACCAGCATCACCGACCGCTTCCACAGCCGGTGTTGTCGCTCCGCGTCGTTGGCGTGCGGCGAGTCCGGCGCGCTCGCCTCCGCCGCGCTCTCCGAGCCGGAGCGAGCTGTGGAGTGGACAGGCTGCCTAACAGACGTGCTGGACCTCACCTGCTGTGGACCAGCATCACCGACCGCTTCCACAGCCGGTGTTGTCGCTCCGCGTCGTTGGCGTGCGGCGAGTCCGGCGCGCTCTCCGAGCCGGAGCGAGCTGTGGAGTGGACAGGCAGCCTAACAGACGTGCTGGACCTCACCTGCTGTGGACCAGCATCACCGACCGCTTCCACAGCCGGTGTTGTCGCTCCGCGTCGTTGGCGTGCGGCGAGTCCGGCGCGCTCGCCTCCGCCGCGCTCTCCGAGCCGGAGCGAGCTGTGGAGTGGACAGGCTGCCTAACAGACGTGCTGGACCTCACCTGCTGTGGACCAGCATCACCGACCGCTTCCACAGCCGGTGTTGTCGCTCCGCGTCGTTGGCGTGCGGCGAGTCCGGCGCGCTCGCCTCCGCCGCGCTCTCCGAGCCGAAGCGAGCTGTGGAGTGGACAGGCTGCCTAACAGACGTGCTGGACCTCACCTGCTGTGGACCAGCATCACCGACCGCTTCCACAGCCGGTGTTGTCGCTCCGCGTCGTTGGCGTGCGGCGAGTCCGGCGCGCTCGCCTCCGCCGCGCTCTCCGAGCCGGAGCGAGCTGTGGAGTGGACAGGCTGCCTAACAGACGTGCTGGACCTCACCTGCTGTGGACCAGCATCACCGACCGCTTCCACAGCCGGTGTTGTCGCTCCGCGTCGTTGGCGTGCGGCGAGTCCGGCGCGCTCGCCTCCGCCGCGCTCTCCGAGCCGGAGCGAGCTGTGGAGTGGACAGGCTGCCTAACAGACGTGCTGGACCTCACCTGCTGTGGACCAGCATCACCGACCGCTTCCACAGCCGGTGTTGTCGCTCCGCGTCGTTGGCGTGCGGCGAGTCCGGCGCGCTCGCCTCCGCCGCGCTCTCCGAGCCGGAGCGAGCTGTGGAGTGGACAGGCTGCCTAACAGACGTGCTGGACCTCACCTGCTGTGGACCAGCATCACCGACCGCTTCCACAGCCGGTGTTGTCGCTCCGCGTCGTTGGCGTGCGGCGAGTCCGGCGCGCTCGCCTCCGCCGCGCTCTCCGAGCCGAAGCGAGCTGTGGAGTGGACAGGCTGCCTAACAGACGTGCTGGACCTCACCTGCTGTGGACCAGCATCACCGACCGCTTCCACAGCCGGTGTTGTCGCTCCGCGTCGTTGGCGTGCGGCGAGTCCGGCGCGCTCGCCTCCGCCGCGCTCTCCGAGCCGGAGCGGGCTGTGGAGTGGACAGGCTGCCTAACAGACGTGCTGGACCTCACCTGCTGTGGACCAGCATCACCGACCGCTTCCACAGCCGGTGTTGTCGCTCCGCGTCGTTGGCGTGCGGCGAGTCCGGCGCGCTCGCCTCCGCCGCGCTCTCCGAGCCGAAGCGAGCTGTGGAGTGGACAGGCTGCCTAACAGACGTGCTGGACCTCACCTGCTGTGGACCAGCATCACCGACCGCTTCCACAGCCGGTGTTGTCGCTCCGCGTCGTTGGCGTGCGGCGAGTCCGGCGCGCTCGCCTCCGCCGCGCTCTCCGAGCCGGAGCGAGCTGTGGAGTGGACAGGCTGCCTAACAGACGTGCTGGACCTCACCTGCTGTGGACCAGCATCACCGACCGCTTCCACAGCCGGTGTTGTCGCTCCGCGTCGTTGGCGTGCGGCGAGTCCGGCGCGCTCGCCTCCGCCGCGCTCTCCGAGCCGGAGCAGGCTGGGGAATGTTCATTATGTTAGGACCACAGACAACCCCCACTAGACGGGGCATCTAAGGCAACGCGCGCGCACCAACGATATGGTACGGCAGAACATTAAAGTATCAACACGGCGGCCACCGTTTCGTTGCGTCCTTGTTTATGATCCATGCGTACGTCAACGAAAAAAGAAATTAAATAAATAACATGGTAAATTGTAGTGTTAAGTGGTGTAGAGAGACCTCATAAACATGGACGCAACTAAACGGTGGCCGCCGTGTTGATACTTTAATGTTCTGCCGTACCATATCGTTGGTGCGCGCGGGTCGCCTTACATGCTCCGTCTAGTGGGGGTTGTCTGTTGTTAGGACCAATAGTGGATGGTGAGTGAATCCTACCGACTGCGCAAATTAATATACAGAGTGTCCTCGCCATCGCGCGAGACGACCCATTCATTCATTCAGAAAGCGCGGGCGCCGTCCACTCGACTCGCTCGTTCAGTTGTCAGATTGCTCTCGACGCGTGAACTTGTGTATTTGCCAGTCACGCGATCAATACCGGCCGGTATTGGTAAATATGGAACGGAGTATTCTCTATCTAAATCTAAAGGATAAAAAGACAGCTACAGAAATAAGAGGAATAACGAACGTCATAGATGCTCTACAATATTGTAATAAATTAAATTGGCGTTGGGCCGGTCATATAGCACGAATGACAATAAATGGAGTAAAATAGTTACGACATGGTCTGGACCACCTGGAAAGCGAATAAGACGGAGACCGCTAAGGAGAGACGGAGGGAGACTTTTTTATATGTATTTATTTATTTTATAATGTAAAAAAATAAAATTTAAAAGGGGTAATGCCTCTTAAGATGCCTCTTCTTTTAACACTCCATAATCACCACATTAGTGATATCGTCGGGGATAGTGCAATACCGTGTAAATAACAGCTGTCGATAAAGTTCCCATGATTTTGGGATCAGGCAAAAAAAAAAAAACATCAAAGTTCCCATTTCAATTAAATACTTAGCATTTGTTTGAATATTTAATCGTATCTACACTTGTTACTTACGCGATATTGTACTATCCTCGACGATATGCCATATTTGAAATGACCTCGCGATGAAAAATGCGATACAAAAAAATATACATTCGTAAGTATACTTACTTCTAGAGTCTGACTTCTTTTTGCGCGAATAGTCTCTTTTCTTCTTACCGTCCTTCTCTTCTTCACGGCTTAGCTAAAATAAGAGTCTCCTTTTAAAATACGCATTGGCAAAAAACAAAAACGAAATAAACGAACATCCTAACATCCGATTTTTTTGGCCTAGCTGAAACGAAGACACTTCGCTCGCTCGGTCAACTAGTGGATTTGTGATCTGTAGACCTCGCGAGTCTGTTTGAAAATAGGCGACATATCTGTTTTATTACGTTTTGAACCCCCACCATTTTTAATTTATTGAAAAAACTGGCCTCACGTATATGTTATCAAACATCGCCCACGCTGAAACGGAGACGCTTCGCTCGCTCGGTCGATAAAGAAAACAAACATCATGTTATAAGTAAATAAGGTATGGCACTCCGGAATGACAGGCGGACTTTTGACGTCATCACGCCATGATTGGTCGGTTGGTTCTGTCAATCCGTGTCTGTGTTGCCAGCGGTGTATCATAATACTCCCCGGTTCCCTTGTTACCTGTATGAATAAAATCGTGAGTGTTTTAAATGAATAGGCTAGTAGACCCAGTTTCGAAATATACTTCTAATGGTTAATAATGATCTCACTAGCTCTAAAAAAATGTCTTGTATTTTTGTGAAAGCTAGAAAGCTAAATTTATTCAATTGAAAATTAGAAATTTCATGAACAGTCAAAAACGCCGTCCGCCATTTTGCCTTTTGCTAATCTGTGGCGTGACGTAGAATTACCTTACATATTCGAAATTCGACCGTCGTATAGTGCCATTCCGCTCACTCCAATATACTTTGACAGGAAATCGAGAGGGACGGCACTATTCGAAGTCGTCAATGTAGACTTTCAGTTTTGTTTACATGACCGATGACATCACTATCATAAGCGAAAATGGTGGACACCGTTTTAAGCATTTCAAAATACAGATTAAAAACCATATTTTCAAATTAAATTTTTTCAGCCATCTTTCACTTTTATGAATTGAAAAATGTATATTTAGGTTTCCTTTGGTAAATACTATACGGAATCAACATTAGTTTATTACAATTTGATATGAGTCAACTAGCCTATTATGACGACCTAATAAAACTTAGTCTAAGAACATTACAATCGTAATGCATGCAATTATTATTTTTTGTACGACTTGCGGCTAACATTTTTTAAGGGATAACGGCTTATAAATCGATGACCGTTGGCTGTACGCACGAAAAGCCACGACTCGTTATCAAGTTCCGCCTGAGCCGAGTGTGCAAGCGAGAGCGCGTAACAAGCGATAGAGAGGCACGATCGGTCTAAGCGTTCGGCTTGTGACGCATCTATCTCTCTTCCACTCCAATGGCCGGCATACAAAAATTATCGTCTGTAACGCGCGACTTTTTTTTTTTTTTTTATAATTACTTTGTTACCATAAACCGGCAACGCATCAGTGACGTAGAAAGCCTCACTAGCCGGAGTGTCTTACCTTATTTTCATATACCATGACAAGCAAAAATATGGATTGAAATTATTAATCCATACTAATATTATGAATGCGAAAGTGTGTCTGTCTGTCTGTTACCACTTCACGCTTAAACCGCTGAACCGACTTAGATGAAATTTGGTATGGAGATAGTTTGAGACCCGGGAAAGGACACAGGATACTTTTCCTCCCGAATAAATTTAGTGTTCCCGTGGGATGAGCGGGTAACACCGCGGGGCACAGCTAGTATGCCAATAAATATGATTAATTCCTTGAAACATCTGACCATTCTGACTTCCATTGGGGTGTCGTCGTCAGTATCCGCGTGAGGCTCCAACTGCTCTCCTTCTTTCTCCTTCGTCTCTCCCTCCGGCGCCGGCTCTTCTTTTATCATCTCCTTCAGTGGGATGGAGTCCTGGTGACAAGAAATTATAGTGGTTTATGGGACTGTACATAATGAAGGGTATTAAACACGAGTGTGTGTTTATGAAACGAGCCGAAGGCAAGTTTCATAATAACATCACACGAGTGTTTTAATTCCTAATTATGTACAGTTACATACACTACTTTATCTAGCCACATAACATAGGCCTCCATGATGCATTTAGGAGTAGCATATTACGACAAATATTACCCGGTAATGGCGGTAATGGAGTTTTCTGGCAGCTGTCATAGTTTTTTTTTTAATTCAGAGACAAACTAGAGTTGGCCCCAACTATCATATCGTTCGATATCTTACTTACGTGCGATATTTGTCAAATTTGATGCAAATTGACAATTCATTTCGAACTTAACGTCATCTCGACAGATATTAGAATAGAGGTCAAATCAAATTTCTTTGTTTTTCAAAGATGTTCGAAATTTGAATAAATAATATTATCGAAATCGATGTTATTATTTAGCAATAATAACATTTTCACAGATAAGAAATTTGTTCTAATAAAACAATCTATTTTTATGGTGGTCATAATGCGCGGTTCTTGAACGCATCATGGAGGGTTTATGATATTTGGATAGATAAAATTATTTATTCAGTAAGTAATGAAATGAAATAAAATAATTTATACAGTAAGTAGGCCACAAGGGCACTTTTACAAGTCAGATTGTGAATCTACCGGCATTTCCCAAGAGGAGACCGCTGTTGAGAAGAAAGCCGAAAGAAACTCAACAGTAAGTAATTTTTTCGTAAATAATCAATCCCACCAAAACATTTCATGTAAAATTGGCGGCCAAGACTCACATGCTCATAACGCTTTCGCTGTAAAAAGTTATCAGATCCCAGGAAAAGCCAAGCCCCTAAGCCCTGACTTTACTAACCCTACACCTTGGTTTCAAAAGTATGGCTTGGCTGTTTCATAGGTTACCGTAAATATATAAACCGTAATGGGCCAAACGGTCCGTTGGACTTATTTAAGGTACTATGAAACGGCCAAGCCATACTTTTGAAACCAAAGTGTAGGGTTAGTAAAGTCAGGGCTTAGGGGCTTGGCTTTTCCTGGGATCTGATAACTTTTTACAGCGAAAGCGTTATGAGCATGTGAGTCTTGGCCGCCAATTTTACATGAAATGTTTTGGTGGGATCTTATTTCTTTTTGTAAGGTGCCCTAGCTTTTTTATTTATTTTGGGCTGTAGCGTTTCTTGAGCATCAGTCTTCAGAGCTCTATCTTTGCATATTTCTCTTGTTGATATTATTTCCTCTTACGCATTCGTCTTACGCTTAAATCTGCTTAAGATGGACATAAAAATCATTGATTCAACAATATAAAATTCCGCGTGTTAATTGTGCTACATTTATTATCGAATTTTGGTAGGTCTATAAAGAAATATTTAAAATACGAAGTCAGTGTAGATACAGAAGTAGTAATAATTGTGTATTTAAGAAATACCTACTTTTAGCCCCATATATATATATACACTTTTATCCCCTATTATGGGAACCCCATACAAACTTACATCCCCTTATTTAAAGGGTGGGGGGTGATTTTCTAAAAATCCTAGAATATTATGTGTTTTATTTATAACAAGGAGTCCCTATACCAATTTTCAGACCTCTAGTATCAAAATTTGCAGAATTCTCATACAAACTTCCATCCCCTAGTTTAAGGGGTTGGGGGGTAAAAGTTCCAAGTTTTAGAATTATTTTGTTGTTTGTGTACTAATACTAGCTTACATACCAAATTTCAGCTTTCTAGGTCATCGGGAAGTACCCCAGAGGTTTTGATACGTCAGTGTATAAGTGAGTGGCAAAATCGGCGTATTTTAGGTACCAATAAAACCTAAAGTATAAAAGCTAGATCAATGAAATTTTGTACATTTTATATGCTCCCTAGCTGCATCTTAACCTGTGAATTTGGGCGTTCTGGTGTTAACTGGGACGAAACTATGAGGGTTTGAAAATGAGACGAAACGGTTCGAGAAAAGGTAGGTAGTGCCCCGCCTCTTTTTTGTTCGTCTTGGCGGGGGCACTACCGTGCCCCCAGATTACAAGTATTATCAAGTCAACTTTGTGCCTAATTTTAAGATAGTTTTTGCATGGAATAGCGCAGTAGGTTTTAATAGGATTCATAACGTGTCCATATTGGATGCACTACAAGTTTAAGTCATATCTTTGAAATACATAACGACTTTTGTCATAATCATCATTGCGCATACAAATGAAAAGTCATATTATATAGCGTCATACATTTTGAGCCATAATATTAAAAAAATACCTCGGCATCTTCCTCTTTCTTCACCTCTTCTTCTTTGACGTCCTCTAATTCCACCTTGAGCTCTTGTTTTATGTTCTCTATGGTCTCTTCCGGTAATGGCGGCTCGGGCGGCTGCGGTGGGAGAGGTGATGGTTCTGATGGAAGCTCTGTCAATGTAAAATACAAAAAATATTTTTGTGACACGCTTTTGTAGCCGTTTATATGAACATTCATCAACAGGCTAGTTGAGTCATGTCAATTTGTATTAAAGTAATTTTTATTTCGTATATTATTTAGAGAAACCTATATATATATTTTTCAGCTCAAACAAGTGGAAGATGGGTGAAAAAATTTAATTTGAAATAATGGTTTTTAATCTGTATTTTGAAATGCTTAAAACTCTGTCCGCCATTTCGCTCATGATAGTGAGGTCATCGGTCCCGTAAATAAAACTGAAGGCCTACTCCGACGACTTCGAATAGTGCCGTCGCTCTCGATCTCCTGTCAAACTATTTTAGAGTGAGCAGGACGGCACTATACGACGGTCGAATTTCGACCATTTACTCGGTATTCTACGTCACGCCACAAAGGCATAAATGGCGGACGACAGTTTCTACGGCCATCTTCCAGCTCTTTTTTAAATACTACGACGGTGGCAAACAAGCATGCGGCCCGCCTGATGTTAAGCAGTTACCGCCGAATATGGACGCTTGCGATGCCAGGAGCATCACACGCACGTTGCCGACCCTTTAAGAACTTATTTACTCCTCCCTTCATCATCAGACCAGCCCCATGGTACCAAATTGGTAGGCAGGTATGCAAAATTTCAGCTCAATCGCTTGAAAATTGATATCTGCTTCAAAACCGGGTTCGATTCCCGTTCTCGTCCCCCAGGTAACTCATTTTAATTTTTCTTTGAGCTTTGATATCTTAGTATCTTTCCGACATCCTATCGACGGCCTGCGACACGACGTTTTGACGTCGCACGTTGCGGCAACGTGCCACGGCACGTCGCTGTCGCGTCTAATTGTGTGGTCCTAACTTGCAATGTAAAGTTTTGGCCAACATGTTGATGAAAAGTAGGGATTACCTCGTGCATACTGTTCCAGTCCAGCTGGAACAAGTCAAAAATTACAATTTATACTAGAAAATTATAAAATTCTTCCAAATCTAGGTCTTTGTAACAAAGTATCAGAGTCATATAGGCTCTGAATCTGAATCTTAGGGCTCTCCTAGTTAGGACGCGTGCCGACTCAGAGCACCCTAGAGTGTTTTTGTAAAGCCACAGGTGAAGGGACGGAAAGCTCAAGAGCGCGACGTCTAATAGGATCGCCAGAGTTGATCACCCTGGTGATTGAATTGGCCGAATATGTCCAGTGAGATCACCCAGGTGATTGAATTGGCCGAATATGTCCATTGAGATCACCCAGGTGAACCTATTGGACGCTATGTCCAGCATGATTCCCTGGGTGATATAAATGTAAGCCGTAAAGAATACTAAATTTAATTTACACTAAATATGTAATAATAATAATTAATGGCCCTGTTATAGCTTGTGTTGACGTGGTAATTATACAACAATTTTACATTATATACAGTTTATAAATTATTATTACTTCTAAAACATTTTATGACATGTAATAATTAATTATTATGAATAAATGAATATGGAATATGATTATTACAAATAATAAATATATCTAGTAGTAGTAGTAGTAGTGGTAGTAGCAGTGCTAGGAGTACTGGTAGTAGTAGTGGTCTATGTAGGTGTAGGGGTAGTAGTAGTAGTAGAAGTTATAATAGTATAGAAGGTGTTTATAGTTAGTTACCTATGATGCTCTCTTCTGGCGGGTCGTCCTGAGGCAGCGGTATGCTGTCCGGGTCAGTGACCTCGTGCACGGCGGGCTCGTCCGGAACGTCCGGTTCCGGTTCCGGCGCGGGCGGGGGCGGGGGCGGGGCCTGCTCCGGCTCCGAGGGTTCTGGGGGTGGAGACGGTTCTGGTGGAACACTGAAAAAAAAAATAATGATAGTGGAACATTTTGTTAACTATAGCGGCTCTGTGAGCTATGGACCTCGAGAATTTGTTTTAAAATTGCTGAGATATGTATTTTTTTACTATCGATCCCCATATATTTCTTGTTGTATTGAAAAATTTCGATATATACATTTTTTTTTCGATATTTATTCATTTACACAACATACAGCTATCTTTAAAGGTCTTACCTAATACGATAGTGTTGAATTATCTAAAACTAAATGATATATTTCAGCTTGGCCAATATTGTTTTTAACGTCCTAATAATATAATTCGTTTATTAGTGCGTGTGTGCGAAGATATTCGGATATCCGGCCTACAGGTTGCGTTTCTCAACCAATTCTTATGAAATTTGGTTCGATAGTAACTTTTTTTTTGTCCTCACACTTAATACTCACATTGTTTCTTCCACTACTTCCGTTGCCACCTCTTCTACCACATCGGAAACTTCCGGCTCCACTTCTGGTTCTATTTCCGGTTCTGGCTGCTGTACTTCCGGTTCTTTCACTTCCTCCTTCACCTGTCAAAAATCCATGTTTGTATAGTAAATTTATTTTCATTTAATTATTTAAACATAACATTGCACAAAACAAAAGTCAGTACGTACGGCGGACTTAATGGTAAGTGATATTCTCTATCAGTCAACTAATACCCCCTTAACGAAACACAATGGCTTATCACTAAACAATACTATTGTCTGGCTTCTGTTTGCTGACAAAACACGCATCACAACATTATAAAAAAATTACTGACTGTTGGGTTTCTTTCGGTGTTTCTTCTCAACAGTTATCTCTTCTTGTGAAATGCCGGTAGACTCCGACATGTAAGTGTTCTCGTGGCCTCCTTGCAGAATAAAGTTAATTATTTCATTATCATTCATATTCGACGACGCGTTTGGCTCGGTTTGTAGACATCTGCCTATTGAGCCGGCAGTCCCGGGTTCGAATCCCGGCCAGGGAAAATATTTGTGTGATGAACTCGAATATTTGTGCTTGGGTCATGGTTGTTCTATGTATGTAAGTATATATAAGTATGTATATCGTTGTCTAGTACCCATAACACAAGCCTTCTTGAGCTTAATTTTGGACTAGATCGATTTGTGTGAGGTTGTCCGATATCATTAGATTCAATATTGGATAAGATCTTGTTACTTGTTCCAATTAGAGCTGAATATCTTGGAAACTACTGGTCCTATCTCCACCAAACATAGCTAAGAACCATCTCGACGGACAAGTCTTTCGATTAGAAAAAAAAACGGCACTCAAATTGGTCCATCCGTTTGGGAGCTACGATGCCACAGACAGACGCAGATACACCCTGTTAAACTTATAACACCCCTCTTTCGTCGTAGGTTAAAAACCGATTACATTCCCTATCATACAGATGTACAGGATAGCATTATAATTATAAAAATGAAGCGAACGCGATACCTTCTGGTCTTCCGGCTGTATGACCTTTATTTCCGGCGTAGGGAACTTGACCTCCGGGAAGGCGATCTTGACCTCTTCCGGTTCCGGTTCGGGCTCCACCGCCACTAGATCCGGCACGGGCAATTCGGTCACCTGTTGATAACAAATTGTTTTAACCGACTTCGAAGAGATGGTTTTCAAGCCGACACGTGTTTTGAAGTGAAACTTCTAATGCGACTTCCAACAAGGTTGCGTTTAACGTTCAACGCAACAATCCCACGGACAATGCGACGGATTTAAGGTTATGTTAAGGTACGTCTCTTGTGAATATCAATTGATTGTTAGGTTTCCTCTTTTGAAATTACAATTTCTACCCCTTCCTATTTTCATTTCCACATTACGAAGTTTCACTTCTTCCGCGCGGAGGGCCTCCACGCACTATTTTTTTTTCATTTCTGCTCAAAATTTACGTCGTTCCAACTTCGCAAAACGGGGCCAAAAGCGATCGTTGGTAGCTCTTAGGGTTTAAATGGGAAACTATATAACAATTTCTATGAAATATTAATAAAACTTGTTAACGGCCAGCTACATACAGATAAAAATAAGTAAAACCAAACCGACCCGATCAGATCGGGTTAAATTTCTGATCGCCTATTTCCGATTTAACGTTCTAAGGCGTTTTACTGCTCTTACAATTTTGTGAACCTAAGCGTACAAAGGCAACGCCAAAGAAAAAAAAAACAACGTTACTGACCGTTATTTCTTCTACTGGAACCTCTTCGGGAACTTTTTCTTCTTCCACGGGTTGTACCTGTACAATACAAGTACTCTTTCTTGCACGCGTCACAAAAACAAACAGAAAATATACAATAAGGTATTTGACAATAGTGGAAATACTGTATCATTGAAACCACTAAACTCAATAAAAAATATTTAAATAAAACAATTGAAACGGATTATATCGGGTATATTAATTATTTGAGCCTCCCTGACGTTTCGGTACCTTTACACCTACCTACGTTTACAACGGTACCTTTGACAACGGTATCTGTAAAGGTACCGAAACGCAGGGAGGCTCAAATAATTAATATACGCGATATAATCCGTTTAAATTGTTTTATTTAAATGTGTGATAGTCGCGGAAACCGAAGAGAATATCATTAAAAAATACAAAAAACCAAATAAACTACCACTGACTTTTGGTCATTTTATTATTTTTAATTGGAGAAAAACTTAAAAGAAGACGTGTTTTGACTAGTGATTTCAGAAACCAGTATGTTCATAGAAACTTCATACTACCAGATCGTTTTTGGCATTTCATAAAAAGTAGCTGATTTGAGCTGTCATCAAATACCGTATTTAAGAAATTACAATAAGAGGTAAACAACAGGCGGTCTTATAGCTTAAGAGCCTCTTCCAGACAATCTAGGGTAGTGGAGTGGCTATATTGAAATATTGTGTAAAGTGTCATTTAATTTAGTGATTTTACTAATAATGATTTGAATCAACAGCAGCAACACGTTCATGACTTAACTACTACCACATAAACCGACAGAGCCCGCCAGGTGGGCGCAACCCCACCGCAGACACCGACAGAGCCCGCCAGGTGGGCGCTTATATAGTACACTCCTCCAGCGATCTGGGCCGAGGGCTGAGTAAAAGTTACGAGCGCCCACCAGGCGGGTTGTTGGTCGTGAAAATGTTAAGATGAAGGTTCTCACCTCAACCGGGGCAGGCTGGACTTCTTCTTTAATGTCTTCCACTTGAATCAGCGTATCTTCTTCGTCCTTCTTAAATGGCGGTTTCTCTACAGCCCTAAAACGAAATTATAAGACTAACAACAATCACATAAAAAAACCCGACTTCAACAAGTGAACATCGTATTTCCGAGGACAAGACAGGAGTTACTAAAATTGGGCAAGTGCGAGTCCAACTCGCGGATGAAGGGTTCCGTACCATAATCTATAACAAGTATTAATTTTGTTTTATTTTTAGTATTTGTTGTTATAGCGGCAATAGAAATACATCATCTGTGAAAATTTCAACTGTCTATCACCGTTCTTGAGATACAGCCTGGTGACAGACGGACGGACGGACGGAAGGACAGCGAAGTATCAGTAATAGGGTCCCGTTTTTACCCTTTGGGTACGGAACCCTAAAAAGCACAGAAATGTCATCAATAATATTTGAGGAAGTCCCTCGATTCTTCATGGAATTAGTCAGGGTATAAGAAAACAAGATATGCCACTCGGAATGACAGACGAGACTTTTGTCGTCATCACGCTATGATTGGTCGGTTGGTTCCGTCGATCCGTGTCTGTGTTGCCAGCGGTGTATCTTAATACTCACCGATTCCCTTGTTACCTGTATGAATCTCATAAAATCGTGGGTGTTTTAAATCAATTATGGAAAAAAAACTTAGTCTAATAACATTACAATCGTATTGCATAAATGCATAATTATTATGTTATGTACGACTCACGGCAACATTTACCATAAAGTGGCAACTAATCAGTGACGTATAAAGTCTCTAGAAGGAGTGCATAACCTTATTTTCTTATACTCTGGAATTAGGTATCAGATCTTCGCCAAAATAGTTTAGCCTTGTCGTTAGTCAGCCCTTCAAAACGTATCTAGAGGTTAGCGTTAGAAGGGTAGTGACACATTTGTTTGTTGAGCTTTGGCTGCCACCAGGCAATTTGTGTGCAGGCCTGGGACATAAGGCATTTGGGGCCCCCTCTCTCGATAAGTGATAAATGAGGAGAACATAAGTATGGTGCAAGTCCTACTGTTGGGACTGGGGCCCCTAGACTGCTGAGGCCCAGCCCCCCTAGGCTCAGGCCTTGTAGGACTAGGGGTAAATGGGCTAGTTTTTCTAAAGTTGTACACCCTACTTTTTATTTAATTTTCGATATTTTAGGTATTTTCTACTCAGAATCACGAGCTCCTTCGATCTAATTAGAAGAAAAAAGTGTCCCAATGTTTTTTCGTTCCATTCCGTTACCATTTTTATATAACCTACTACAGCGGTAACGGAATGGAAAAACAAAAAAAGAATGAATATTTTGGGACAGTTTTTTTCTCCTTATTAGATCGAAAGAGCTTGTGATTCTGAGTAGAAAATACCCAAAATATCAAAAATAAAAAAAGTGGGGTGTACAACTTTAGAAATAAAAAAATCGGGCAAGTGCGAGTCCAACTCGCGCTTGAAGGGTTCCGTACCATAATCTATAACAAAAGTTTGTTGTATGGGAGCCCCCCTTAAATATTTATTTTATTTTATTTTTAGTATTTGTTGTTGTAGCGGCAATAGAAATACATCATCTCTGAAAATTTCAACTGTCTAGCTATCACCGTTATTGAGATACAGCCTGGTGACAGACGGACGGGCGGACAGACAGCGAAGTCTCAGTAATAGGGTCCCGTTTTTACCCTTTGGGTACGGAACCCTAAAATGGCCCAAATGCGGCACTGTCTGTGTGGCATACCTGGCGTTCCCTTTATGCATGGTCGCGACCGGCGGTATGTGGAGATCTATGTCCCGGAACGCGTACACATCCTCCGCTTTTATCTCTATATCATCGATGTCTACGGCGGGCGCGGGGAGCGGGACGGGAGACGGCACGGTCGTGTTCGCTGGAAAAAGACGGGTGTACAACATCATGTGATTTAATAACTTAATAGCTTGACCAGTTTTTGAAATATACTGGAAATTATCTTACTAGCACTAAAAAATTAATTATAATTTATTGAGTTGGAAAGCTAAATTTTATCAATTGAAAATGGAAATTTCATGAGCAGATATTACATCTTGCATCTGCAGACCAATACGTCCAGTCGTTTCCGCCTAGGAATGTGCCGTTCTTTTTCCCATACAAATCAGAAAACGTTCTCGAGAATGGCACATCTCTATTTCTGCCTTGTTATTTAGAGTAAGAAACGCGAAACGGACGGAGAAGATTCCAAACCTGCCCGCCTTTACTACTTTAGATGGTCACTACGTATAAAAGAGTATGCCTTTTGGCTTACCCGATGCCTTAGCAATTGTTTCGCCTTGGCGTATACGTATACAAACGTATGCCGTTTGGCTTAACTAATGCCGAAACGTTATTTTTGCCTTGGCGTTTACGAATACAAACGTATGCCTTTTGGCTTAACTAATGCCGTAGCCTGTTTATTTGTCTTATCGTATCCGAATGATTCTTACCTTTGAGCTGTTGTTCTATTTGCACCAGCTGACTTTTGATGTGTTCAATAGCGGCGTGCTTGTTGTCGTGAGGGCTGGTGGACCCTGGCTTCTCTAGAAGCATGGACAGCGTTGGAGCGCCCGCTGACGGTGATATTGTTTCTGGAAAGAAAGTATTACGACATAGTGCCTAAGTTGTTCTAGAAGCTGCAAAATAAACAATAGCTGGGGTGTTATAATTTTAACATGTGTATCTGTGCGAGTCTGTGGAATCGTATGACCAATTTGAGCGCGGTTTTTTAATCGAAATACATGTCCGTCGAGATGGTTCTTAGCTATGTTTGGTGGAAATAGGACCAGTAGTACCCAGGAATATCCTAGCTTTATTGGAACAAGTGACAACATCACAGCCAATATTGAAGCTAAGAATTCCAATTTTCTATATCACTCATTATCATGAGGGTCTCATGATGACCAGCTCCTTGTGTCGGGGGTGTTTTAAATTTTTAATAAAGGTTATGAATATATTAGGACTCCGGAGTTTTCTATATTGGGGCCATGATAATAAGTTTCTAAGAACTTCGTTTTTAGGGTTCCGTACCCAAAGGGTAAAAACGGGACCCTATTACTGAGATTTCGCTGTCCGTCCGTCCGTCCGTCTGTCACCTGGCTGTATCTCAAGAACGGTGATAGCTACAGTTAAAATTTTCACAGATGATGTATTTCTATTGCCGCTATAACAACCAATACTAAACATAAAATAAAATTAATATTTAAGGGTAAGGGTGGCTCCCATACAACAAACTTGTTAAAGATTATGGTACGGAACCCTTCATGCGCGAGTCGGACTCGCACTTGCCCAATATATATTTTTTTAATTATCTCAATACATTGCTTACATTTGGTACATTTATCTTACTTTCATTTATTAGGGATTGCTGCACTTACTTTTATAACTACGTATATCTAAAAAATTACCTTACTAAGTATATATTATTAGTATAGAGTATTGTCTCATATATAATTCGACCTTAATATTATAGTTAGTTATGGGGTATTCATTATTAACTGATCTAGTAGAAACTTTTTTAGCTTGAATTTAAAAACATTTTGACTGCTGCATTCATTCTCCCGAAAAACCTTATTAAGTATTTACCCTACTGTAAAAAAGTCCTAAATGACTTACCAACGACGGTAGCCGGATGGGGGATATGTTGCGGTGTTGTGACGACAGGGGATGACTTCAGCAGCGATGTCAGCAACGGAGATGATGGCGGCGGCGGTGTAGCTGCAAACGCAAGTATTATAAATAAGCGTTTTCCAAAAAAAAACCCAAATCCCTGTTTATTCCAGGATATTTTTTGGAAAACACACTTATTACACACAAGGATGTGCCCGCAGCTTTGTCCGCGTATTTTTTTCGTTACCGTTGACGTATAAAATGTATCCTATAACCATTTTTGGATGTCCCTGTACCAAAATCATGACTCCTTAGAAAAAATACTTTCAATACAGATCTAGAATTTTAAAATAGAGATGGTTGAAAGAAGGGCCGGCACAGCCACCAAATGCAATATAAATATGCCGTACGTGTCCAATGATCACTATTCAACATAAAATAACCAACTTCATTTTAATGTTTTAATGAAATGATGCTTTCCAAGAATGACTAACAAGTTATTATTGAATATTTGTTTTTGGGTCATGGTTGAAATTTAGATTTATTTATTTTTAGTTAGGTTAGTGTAGGTTTTAGGTTTTTAAATTGTTTTACCACTTAATTCGAATGTTTTTTTACTTCTTAAATAAATTTATTGTAAGTACCTATCTTTATTTCATAATATAAAATGTCAGTATAAATTACGCTAAGACAATTTACATGCATTTATGCATGAGATAATATAATAATAGTAAAAACATAACAATTGATTGTAACAAAAGATATTTACATGTCAGAATCATAATGCAGTTAAATGTGGTTACAATATAAGAATATCTCCTTAAGGGATTGTCAAAACTCTAAAAATACCAACTACCAACAATATTTATACACGGTGCGAAAAACAACAATTATTATATGTTACTACGTCAAATAATTTGAAATTAAATGTCAAAGGTGTCTCCTTAGAGGATTGTCAACAACTGTAGTACAGAAACCAAAAACAATATAAAATAAAATATAAATTATTTATCCATGTACTCATTTACTGAGTATAATGGACTATCCAATAAAAAGTTTCTCAATTGATGTTTGAACTTCTCGTCTGATGCCTCGGTTCGCAACTCGTCGGGTAGATGTTCATAGAACGTTGGGCCTCTGATGCGCGGGTTTTTTTTTTGCAAGTGCCATGCGACGCGGGACTGTCCTAAGTCTCCCCGTAGAACGTATTAGTTTGCCCGATACCTCGACACGTGCAAACATTGACAAATTATTTCGTACATACATTAATAACTCGAATATATAGTGAGTAGTGAGTCATAATGCGGTACTTTATGAAGAGATCCCTGCAAGAATACCTGGGTTCTGGGATGGATGTTATCTATATATATATGTATATGTATTTATATATTATGTATATCATCGTCTAGTAGCCATAATACAAGTTTTGCTTAGTTTGGGACTAGGTATGATTGCCCCCTAATATTTATTTATTAAAAAAAATCACAAATCACGATACGTGTGCATTGCGTGTGATTGCTCCAGGATCCTTGATCATGATTTGAGGATTTGACAACGCGTCTGGCGCAGTGGTAAAGCAGCTGCCTACTGAGCCGACGATCCTGGGTTCGAATCCCGGCAAGGGCAAATATGTGTGTGATGAACTCGAATATTTGCGCCTGGGTCATGGATGTTATTTGTATTTAAATATGTATTTATCTGTATGAGTATGTTTATCGTCGTCTAGTGTCCATAACACAAGCCTACTAGAGCTTACTGTGGGACTAGATTGATTTGTGAGAGGTTGTCCAATATTTATTTTTGTTCTACTACAGTACTTTTTTATGTCATTTATATAGTTACTAACTCTAATATAAAGACATACATTATGAAAGTCTGTAAAAGTCTATACTCTACTGCCCAAAAAACACTGCTAAACGATGTTATAATGTCGCCAAAAAAGCATCACTTAGTACCACAGATTGCAAGATAAACAGCTGCATTCACACAATTTGCAATTTAAAAAAAATCTTATTGTACTAAGGCATTGCTGCCAACTTAAAAAAAAGTTTTATTTTCAGTGCATGGATGTTTAGTATAGGTAGTGAACGTATACCTTTATGTATAAGTTCATATTTTTTGACAGATGTTTAGTATAGTGACCGTATACCTTTATGTATAAGTTCAGATTTTTTTGACAGATGGACGTCAATAAAAAAAAAGTTTATCAGAGACCATTTTTTTTTTAATTTTGTTGTTTCCGAGCGGGAACAAGTAATTATTTTCTTTGTTGTTTATTTGCATTTTATTTATGAAATGTCGAGTCGTAGAAAAAGTATTGTATGCAACGTTGTATATGTAGGTCAAAAAACGCTCGTGGCATCTTTCTTACGATGTTCGCTGCGCTCACATCGTAACCCATGCCACTCGCTTTTTTTGCCCCCTCTTATACAACGGTTGCATAAAATACTATTATGACACTTACACGGAGCGCTCTGGTTGGGCTGCGCAGGCGGCCGCCACGTGCGCTCTACGCGTGCGCGTCTCTCCTCTCTCTCCTTCAGCCAGGCGGCGCGTTTCGCTGTCTCCCTCTCGCGCGCCCGTTTGGCCGTCTCTACGGCGGTCCATAGCTCGCGAACGCGGTCTTCGGACGTCGCGGGGTTACGGACTTCAGCTATCTCGTTCTTGAAATATAATAATACATTAATAATATTAGTACATTACTGCAGAAGGGCTTACCGGGTAAGTAGGTATAGACGCACGTTATAGCAGAAGCAGAAAAGTAACTTTTATAAACTGACTTTTAACAAGAAGAAGTTGTATTTCTGAGGACTGTACAAATTACCTAATAAACGCGGCAATCGTCATAGACGTGCCTATTATATTTGAGGTATTCCCTCGATTCTTAATGGATCTCGTCATTAGATCTTCACCAAAATTTTATGTGATGAAAAATATTAACACGGGCAAAAAACCTTTTCGAAATAGGTTCACAAATTATGAGTTAAGTTAAGAGTTAGGTTAAGTTAAGTTTGTACCTGGCATGTATGGCGCCGCATAAAATGAGGTGCAAAGTTAACGCAACCGATCACGTTTGTTGTATGGGAGCCCCACTTAAATATTTATTTTATTCTGTGTTTACTATTTGATGTTATAGCAGCAACAGAAATACATCATCTGTGAAAATTTCAACTGTTAGCTAGTATCATAGTTCATGAGATACAGCCTGGTGACAGACGGACGGACAGAGAGACAGGTGGACGGACAGCGGAGTCTTAGTAACAGGATCCCGTTTTTTCTTTGGGTATGGAACCCTAAAAAACCGAATCGAGACTCACCTCCTTTTTAAAATTGGTTGGAAATAATCAAATATTTGGGGGATGATCATACACAAATGAAACTTAGGAAATGCTTGTGTTACCAGAATACACAATATAAATATTAAATATATTGAAACATCAATGACCAAATATTCAAGCTCATCACCAGTGATCGGGGATTTCTCTGTCACTTGGGGTTAATGACCTAATCATTATGCTAGTATGGATATGCCGCGGGATTCCGGGATTCGTGTGCGATATAGGAGAGTGTTACGGCATGTTACTGTTAATCAATTAATCATGCATTGCATATATTATTATTATTAATAATTGAAAATTTGATTACAGATCAATTGAATATATCAATAAAACCACTAAGCTCGCGTTACCTTATCAGTTTCGCATTGCCTTTCAACGGCCGAGTCGAGACCCATGTTGCTGGTAGTAAACGCGTAAAAATAAATGTCAGTACAACGATACATTGGTTACGCGTTGGTCTTCTTTTAATAAAAAATGTGACATACATACATAGAATTAAAATCTTACAAATTGTATAAAATCAAACTATAACTTTCTTAATGCTATCAAAATATTTTAAAACTAGCTAAGTTAATATAAAAATAACAGTCAGTTTTCACATAAAAATTGTATATTATACATAATCATTTCTTTCGAATGTCAAATAACATATTATTTTTTATTACTTTTGGTCTCTATAAAATTAAAATAACAAACCATAATTTTTTCAATGTTATCTAATGTTAATCTATTTCGCTTGACATCTAAGATCCAGTTATAAACCGAAAATTACCTTTCTACTTCGACCGACGTTAGCAGGGCGAATTTGTATATAGAAATTTCATCGGATGCGGATTCGTGTGATATTTGCTTGGCGTATGCTCTGACAAGATCTAAATCCGGATTTCGACTACTCAAACTTACAACTGTCCGGACTTCATCAAAGATTTCTAGGGCATTGATGATTGACATATCTCGTTCCTGTAGTTTAACTAGTTTTTTCAACCGACATTTTTGGCTATAGTTTTAGCTTTTGCCCGCCTGAGAGTTTTGAATAATATTTTTTCTTTAAATCATAACTAAGACTGTTTTTTAACAGTCCTTTATTTTATAAACGAATTAGCAACACCGAAATAGCGTTTACTTTTCGAACAGTTTTGTTCCTATCGCGGGCCAAGCGGCGTATCCCGCGTGTGGCAGAGAAATCCCCGATCACTGCTCATCACTTTGCAGGTGGCTGTGCAACCAACTTAGCTGTTCCATCATTTTTATCTGTAGTATTTTTTTTAAATATCTGTTGATAACTTGATATATTGGCCACAATAATTACAATCCCATTTTTTTGGTTTTCGAGTTTAATTTGATTAATTAATACCATTCCATTTAATTTACTCCCAAACTACCCAATTGTCATTACAAACCTTAAGTTGTTCATACTGCCGGTTCATATCCGCCACCGCCTCCTGTATCTCAGCAATTCGCTCCTGAGTGAGACGTTTAAGGATACTCTCTTGTGGTGTCTCCACTGCACCCTCCGAGCTCCGCTTTTTCCGTTTTGGAGTCTCCACATGTTCCAGCAATACTCCATATTGTGCTGCACAGCTGTTATAATATACATTGATATTTATAAGTGTATATCCACTTAAGCAGAGCAGTGCTGCAGATGTGCAGAATTGGCCAATAACAATTTTCGATCCAGTTAAAATGCTTTTTAAATACAATTTTTAGTAAATGTTTATATAGAAGTGAAAAACTTTATGGTTTGAGAGGGATTTGAACCTACATCCCCATGGCTTTCCGCATCATTTTAAACATTCACATCAACATTCGCATCAAAGGATGCAAATGTTTTGCGAATGCTCGAAATCGCCTTATGGGTGAAAAGGCGGCGAAACTACTATATTTGAAACATAATTTGCCTCTTTTAAAATTTGATTACTAATTTTATGTACTTTAAATTTGAATAACAATTTGTAATTTTGAAATTACTGTACGGGTTCTCGATTTTACTTTTACTTGCAAGATTGTAAAGAAAATAATTAAAATGATGAATTAAACTGAGTGTTTTAATGAATTTCCTTAAACATTCGCATTTGCGAATGTGAACAAATTGACATTCGTGACATCCCTAATTAAAACACCATGTTCAGGAGCTATGGAGTTTTTTATTTGTTTAGATACTTGATGAACCAAGTTAAATATAACGTAATAATATTGTAAGCAGCGCAAAGTAAACAACAACAAATATTTGTTTATTTACAAAATTAAACATAACAATACCTATTACAAATTACAACTTTGAACTATTTCTTTGAAACCAATTTAACATATTGACGAGAAATCGCTATTACAATAGAGCCTAACAAATTTAATAAATGGAATCAAAAGTTCGTTACCTTTTTTGTGAATACCAGTCTGCAGGTCTATTCGGTTCTCCTACCGTTTTCAGGGCTCGGGATACAGACATCCAGTTCTGATCTCCGCTCCTGACCACAGCGGATGCCAGGCATAGCTGTTCCCTTACATTCCAAGTATCCAAAGGTATCCTTTTTAACTGGAGTCTCTCTTGTATGGAACTCATTTTGAGGTTATAATCGTTTGATGATGTTTTTGGTTCAATACACGTATTAAAAGGAAAGTGAGTTACATTTTATGGATTAAAATTATTTCACAAAAATCTCTACATCATAGCATGAAGAGCAATGTTTCAAGCCTACATCAAATCCAAAATCCAAAACATCAATGTAGGAATGTATTTTATTTTATGTTGTTATCTATGGTACAAACAGAGTTGTCAATTGTCATACTTCGCTGCGAAGACCCATACTTCGGCCAACTTCGGTCAACTTCGCGAGTAGTGTGGGGTATATGTTGAGCAAGATATTTGAGATTCTTTTAAAGCCGCTTATTCACAGATGTCTCCAGTACAAAAACTTCAACTTACAAATTATTTACATGTTGGCTAAATTGATTTTCACCCGCTGTCGTATCAATGCATCGCCATTTTGTCCTCACTGCGTTTGCAACTTTGCATTTCAATATTCTTCTCTTCTTTCTATTAAGATTCTGTGGTTATTATTTTGTTTTGGCGCTTGAAATACTATTTCAAACATAATGTAATAATAGTGTTTGAATTAATGTATAATTCATGAGATAAAGGTACGGCTTATTTTCTTTCTATTTGGTTTATTGCTTAGCCAACGATCATTGTTCTTTTCCATAAATAAAAGACCATGTAGGCAATACAACATAAGACAGGTGCTTTCTTATTAACTTGTTACATTTTAATTTCCTTTTATTATGCATTGTAGTTATTATTGTTTAAATATTATAACCGTGAGTTTGTAAGAATACGTTCCACTTAAACGGATAGACTAAATATAAGTAACTGATTTCCATAAGACTCCAGTAATATAGCTTAGGTTATCAGAACAGGATATAGGGTACAATTTATAAAGTTTGTATGGACTTATTTAAATCCTTCTGCGTGAGTAAAAGCTAGTTTACAATATGTGTAAAATTTTGATTTGAAAAAAGAATCACAACTTTTTTTAGGATGTCGCTCTGGGACGTGAAAGCGTGCCGCAGCTGCCTGACCGTGAAAGGGAAGTTGGAGAAGATTGGTGATGCATCTAAGAGGCAGTATTCCGCAGTAACAGGGCTTCAGGTAGTACCGGGTATTTTAACCCGTGACGAAAAAAGAGGGGTGTTAAGCTAAACATGGTTGTCAGTGCAAAGGAGCTCCCAAACGGATGGACCCATTTGAGTGGGTTTTTTCTAATCGAAGAACTTGTCTGTCTAGATGGTTCTTAGCTATGTTTGGTGGAAATAGGACCAGTAGTTTCCAAGATTATTCAGCTTTGATTGGAACAGGTGACAAGATATCGGCCAATATTGAAACTTAGATTTCCAAATTTTGTAGTTATGTTCAGTTCTAGTAGAATTGTCTATATCACTCATTATCATGATGGCCAGCTACTTGTGTAGGGGTGTTTAAATTTTTTAATTTAGATTATTAGTAATGAATGGGTATGACAAGGGGTCATGGGGAGGGTCACACTGAGGAACTTTTAAAACGGCTAAGAAAAATCAGCTCTCTAAAATCTTCAACATTTTGGGTAACTAGGTTGTTATTCTGTATGGGGGACGTTTCACAGCCAATTCTCATGAAAGTTTGTGAGTAGGTTTGATAATCAATAAGTATTTATATAGTTTTTTTTTGTCGATTCTGTTTTTCGAAATTTTACAAAATGGCAGTTATATGGGGGAAAAACTTAAAAAAACAATTTCAGCCATTTCGAAACAAACTCGCGAGGTCTACAGCTCACAGAGCAACTATTTACTTGTTAAATAACAACTCGGGTGACTACTTTTCGGCTAAAGAGCTTGAGCTTGATTTTTTAGTGCTTCTAATACAAATTATCAATTTAAAGACATTTTCAAAACTATGTAGGCCTCTTCCCTCTCGGGTCCCTCCGGAGTGAAAATCTCACTTTGTGACAAGGCAAAACGTAAAACGACAGTATGGTTGGCAACCCTACTTGCAGTAACATTTGCATGGGGCTCCAAATTCATGTTATACTACCAACGCCAACTTAGAACCATGTAACTAACTTAGTTGTACTTTTCAATATTTTTTTTGTGGAGCACCTGACTAACCTTATATTGTAATGAAAATAAATATCTCATATTCCAGATCTCAGAGAATGATGGATACCCAACTTACTTCTGCATGGAGTGCCGCCACCACATCAGAAGGAGTCTGGCGTTTAGGCGGAAGAGCAGACGGGCGCATTTTGTGTTGAAGGAGATCATGTCAGTGCGGAAAAAGGTAGGTTTGGTTGTTTTCCACAGCATTCTAGCACATCAACATACCTCATTTGTCCAGCGTTCAACCTCGTCCACAAATCCCACTTTGTCAACATTCTGCATTCGCCCAGTGTTCAACCTCGTCCACAATCCCACTTTGTCAACATTCCCCATTTGTCCAGTGTCCAACCTCGTTCACAATCCCACTTTGTCAACATTCCCCATTCGTCCAGTGTCCAACTTCGTCCACAATCCCAATTTGTCAACATTCCTCATTCGTCCAGTGTCCAACCTCGTCCACAATCCCAATTTGTCAACATTCCTCATTCGTCCAGTGTCCAACCTCGTCCACAATCCCAATTTGTCAACATTCCTCATTCGTCCAGTGTCCAACCTCGTCCACAATCCCAATTTGTCAACATTCCCCATTCGTCCAGTGTCCAACCTCGTCCACAATCCCAATTTGTCAACATTCCTCATTCGTCCAGTGTCCAACCTCGTCCACAATCCCAATTTGTCAACATTCCTCATTCGTCCAGTGTCCAACCTCGTCCACAATCCCAATTTGTCAACATTCCTCATTCGTCCAGTGTCCAACCTCGTCCACAATCCCACTTTGCCAACATTCCCCATTCGTCCAGTGTCCAACCTCGTCCACAACCCTCCTTTGTCAACATTCTCCATTCGTCCAGTGTCCAACCTCGTCCACAATCTGATTTTGTCAACATTCCCCATTCGTCCAGTGTCCAACTTCATCCACAATCCCACTTCGTCAACATTCCCCATTCGTCCAGTGTCCATCCTCGTCCACAACCCTCCTTTCTCAACATTCCCCATTCGTCCAGTGTCCAACCTCGTCCACAATCCCACTTTGTCAACATTCCTCATTCGTCCAGTGTCCTAACTCCTCCATAATCACTCTTTGTCAACTACCGCTTCTAAATTTGCGTCCTATCAGATTTTCATGATCTGACGATGCGATCCTGGAAAAATCGAGGTAACGACCGAATGCCTTAAGCCGACTCCTATTCACTGGCTCTCAGCAACATAGCTCCTGCAAAGAAAAAGTTGCTTGCACCGAGAGGCCACTAAACACGCTGCGGCCGAAACTTACCCATCCACAAATGCCGACTTTATAGACTCAAATCTAGGAACCCTCCTATGGTGATGCCTTACCAGTATTCTGATTTTAATTTGAGTGAGGCCTGGCTCGAAGAATGGGAATCCTATAAAGGCTACCATCCGCCTCATTCCATTCTCTCCTTGAAACCCCCCTGCTGGATTCAAGGGACCCCGTCTATTACAGCTTTGAACCGACTGAGAACATGTATAAGAAACTGCGCTTATAACTGGCGCAAATGAGGTTGGAGCATGTCACCTGCTTGCTGCAGTGGTCATGGAGTGATGGAACATATAGTCATGGAGTGCCCTCGCACAAGGTTCAAGGGTAACTTAGATGACATCTTATTACATGTTATCATGACTATCTCCAATGAAGCGGCTGGGTACTTGAAACGGGCAAAATTTTAGTTATTACTACAAATTGATTATCCAATGACCTGATAACGCCGTGCGATAAATAAATAAGACTTTGTGGAATAATTATAATCCGACTAGCTTTTTCCCGCGACTACGTCCGCGTGGAACTTGATAAAAGGGATTATTAAAAACGCCTAAGCAAATGTAAGAGCAATTGTGCTTTTGGTCTAATAATTACACTTTCTACGGGGTCATCAATGTCATCATGATTCATTCACTCACTTTTCAATATTTTTAGGGATAATTTCCAGGATGAAAACTATCCTATGTCCTTCCTCGGATTTTAAACTATCTCCATGCCAAATTTCATCAAAATCGATCCTTTGGTACCGTTTGGTAGCCAAGTTTTGTAACTGGCTACAGAATGGGAATCCGAAATTCCCTGTTTGTAGCCGGTTACGTAATGGGCCTGCGTAGTGCCGTTTGGTAGCCAAGTTTTGTAACTGGCTACAGAATGGGAATCCGAAATTCCCTGTTTGTAGCCGGTTACGTAATGGGCCTGCGTAGTGCCGTTTGGTAGCCAAGTTTTGTAACTGGCTACAGAATGGGAATCCGAAATTCCCTGTTTGTAGCCGGTTACGTAATGGGCCTGCGTAGTGCCGTTTGGTAGCCAATTTTTGTAACTGGCTACAGAATGGGAATCCGAAATTCCCTGAATGTAGCCGGTTACGTAATGGGCCTGCGTAGTGCCGTTTGGTAGCCAAGTTTTGTAACTGACTACAGAATGTTACATTTGTGCAAAGTACCTAGCCATTTAAAATAAAGGTGTTCATACATGCCAGATGGGCTCATGCAAAGATCGACACACAAAGTATAAGGAAAGGTTCGTCATATCTTCCTGGAGGTAGGGTGGCGAAATGGTTAACGCGCTGGACCGGCAATCTGGAGGTGCCGATCCAAGGTAGCTTCTTTTTAAATTTTTCTTTAAGCTTTGATCTTTGTATTTAAGGGTTAAATAAAAATTGTGGTGTACCTACCCACATTAAGAAAAATGAGACAGTACATGTTTCATAAATTTATAACAAGATTAACAAGTTATGTTTTTTATATTTTACTTTTGATTTGATTTTGAAGCCAGTTACAATACGGGATTTTTTTCTCGTATCGAAGCTGGTTTGTAACCGCGGTTACGAATCGGTACTAGGAAATTCCCGTTTTGAAGCCAGTTACAATACGGGATTTTTTTTCCCGTTTTGAAGCTGGTTTGTAACCGCGGTTACGAATCGGTAATAGAAAATTCCCGTTTTGAAGCCAGTTACAATACGGGATTTTTTTTCCCGTTTTGAAGCTGGTTTGTAACCGCGGTTACGAATCGGTAATAGAAAATTCCGGTTTTGAAGCCAGTTACAATACGGGATTTTTTTCCCGTTTTGACGCTGGTTTGTAACCGCGGTTACGAATCGGTAATGTAAAAGTCCCTTTTTGAAGCCAGTTACCGAATGGGTTTTTTTTCCCGTTTCGAAGCTGGTTACGAACTTTGAGTTACCAAACGGTACCAAAGGAAATCGATTCAACGGTTTAAGCGTGAAGAGGTAACAGACAGACACACTTTCGCGTTTATAATATTAGTACGGATTATTACAGGTATCCTACAGCGACATAGTAACAGTAAACCGAAAGAGAACCAACCTGGAATCTACCCTGAACTTCTGGGAGCCGAACACCAACGCGTGCTTCCTCATCGCCAACCGGGAGGGCGAGGGGCAGGAGGGACAGGGGGACGGCTTGAGGAAGTATAACTTGCAACCTGCCCAGTACACTAGGTCGCACAGGTCAGTTTCTGGTAAAGCCTGATGTGATATATGAGGATTTAAACTATTAATACAAAGATCAAAGCTTAAAGAAAAATTGAAAAAGGAGCTACCTGGTGGAATAGGAATCGAACCCGGTACCTCTGGATTGCCGGTCCAGCGCGTTAACCACTTCGCTAACCTAGCTCCTAATTTTTCTTTAAGCTTTGATCTTTGTATTAATAGCACAGATTAATATAATAGTTTAATAGTTTCAACCAAAATTGTGGTACATACAAAAAAAAAGAGTCATTACATGTTTCATAAATTTATATGAGGATTGTCAAGAGGGCGCTATTTATAAGATTTATATGGCTGCAACCACAGACAACTTAACCTATAGACCCCGCTTATAAGGGCACCCGGCACAGTGCCAAATAA
Organism: Apotomis turbidana; assembly: GCA_905147355.2. Classification (NCBI taxonomy): domain Eukaryota; kingdom Metazoa; phylum Arthropoda; class Insecta; order Lepidoptera; family Tortricidae; genus Apotomis; species Apotomis turbidana. Next base: position 9,609,847 of record LR990305.1, on the reverse strand, counting down.
TGCCACATTTTTCGCCACGGGCAACCTGATACAGAAATGGTTAGAACTTATCATTAGAAACCTCGGAATATACTACAACAGGTAGCTATTGTGTTTATTTTCCAACTTATTCATGTTGGTAAAGTGACGTAATTTTCGGGCAAAAGAAAATCAAAGTAATCCATCTCTTCAACTTTAAGAAATATTTTGAATTATAATGTTTAAAACGTAATATTGATCGTAGCTTTATGTTTAGAAACGATTTACAACCTTCTACAGGCATTAGAAGTCAAGATATTAACTATTTTAGTGTTTTTGTTTTTATTTTTTTTCTCCCAAACGGGCAAGTAGTGGCTGATAATTTTGATATGGGAAGTACCTCTGAGTGTCCTGAACATGTGATATTAAAATGGGCGCGGTAGCTCGTGGGGTCTCGAAGAAACATCAACTTCGGTTTTGATAAAAATATCATCGTCTAGGGTTGATACTTTTCGGTCAATAATATTTGACTGAATAGTAATAATGTTATTAATTATTTGAATCTTACAAATTATTACCTTTGTGTATAAATCAGTATTTTAAATTGGACATTAAATAAATATGTAAATATTAAGGGACCATCATACAGAAATCGACCTAGTCCCAAACTAAGTAAAGCTTGTACCATGGGTACTAGACGACGATATGCATAAAGTGTAAATACTTATATAGATCTATTATAAATCTTATATTAATATGTGTCTGCAAATTCCTTTTCGTAAAATGATGGCCTGTATACATTTTGATATTATTTCGTATGATGGGTTCTTTTAATTTTGACAGTGTTTCTTATCTGACAGATTGCTGCAAAAATACGATTGAAATATAAAAAAAGTATACAGTTATACATGTGCCAGAAGGGCATTAATTTTTTTATTTTAAAATATCTACCAGCGGTTCGCTATAAGGCTTACTGAGAAGAAAGAACTGCCGGGATATACTTTTAAACAAATTCTCTACATATACTTCCTTAAACACTAATTTAATTTACACCGTTCGAGGCCCAGGGTTTCCACTCTTGTGTCTTGCTTGACCCTTGATAAGATGTAAAACCGGCTCCCAAGCCGGTAGTAAGTGGCAAACCGTCTTCTCTTTTGAAATTAGACATTCTATTAGAATTCAATTTTCGGCTAAGTAGGCCGAGTTTATTCATAGGGAAGGTTTTTAAAAAACAGGCGGTAATCTTAATGAATATGATGCGTAGTTTTAAAGGCTTTGTTTTATAATATGTAGTGATTGTAGGGAAACATCCTTACCTACATATATTAGAAATCTGAAAATGTCTTAAATACATTTGTAACATATGTAGACTCACAAATTTTTCCGTTCTGACCTTCTTTTACTTTTTCATCTCCAATATTCACACCTCAATGATCGCATGTTTATTAGAATTTAAGTACCTAGTCATCCTGCTGATGGCGTTGTTTATTGTAAATTTGTATCTTACTTTTGTCCATATGTTTATTGTAAATAACCAGAAAATACATAAGTGACTCATTCATTGATACATGTATTGCCCTTTTAATTTGCTCGCCGCAATGTTCAGCTAATGATGTTAGTTAATAATCACTATAATCTTGCGGTCTAGTCGGTGAAGGATAAGGTTTAGGCAGCCGTCTTGTTGGTACAGCCGTGGCATGAAAAATGTTCGTCTCTTTTGAACCTTAACACCAACATTGACTCTAAGTGACTCCAAAAGTGACGAATCTTTTTAATCTTCAACATAGACATATTTGTATACATAATATGTATACTTATAGTATTATTTGTTTTGTTTTTTTTTCTATTATATTCTATTGATGGAAGAGCGGGATTTCTGGACACCAGCATATGTAAAATTAAAGAAGTTGTTTTCGTACCTACATTTTATGAAACCAGAATAATATTTTTGTTTTTATTATATATTTTTTAAATTAAAATGTTGTGATTATTTGTAAAGTAAGTAGAAAAGAAAGTTCCTATGAATGTTTACATAAAAATTAATTAACCGAAAATTTGATCGAATTATTTTGGCAGCCCTGACAAAAAGTTTTATTGGCATGTATCTTGAAGACCCCACGAGCTACCGCGCCCATTTTAATATCACATGTTCAGGACACTCAGAGGTACTTCCCATATCAAAATTATCAGCCACTACTTGCCCGTTTGGGAGAAAAAAAATAAAAACAAAAAAACTAAAATAGTTAATATCTTGACTTCTAATGCCTGTAGAAGGTTGTAAATTATTTCTAAACATAAAGCTACGATCAATATTACGTCTTAAACATTATAATTCAAAATATTTCTTAAAGTTGAAGAGATGGATTACTTTGATTTTCTTTTGCCCGAAAATTACGTCACTTTACCAACATGAATAAGTTGGAAAATGAACACAATAGCTACCTGTTGTAGTATATTCCGAGGTTTCTAATGATAAGTTCTAACCAATTCTGTATCAGGTTGTCCGTGGCGAAAAATGTGGCATTATTTGGCACTGTGCCCGGGTGAGCCAAGCTAATGCTCAAAAAATACGCATCGCTCACCACGCCCCCAAACGCTCTCTTAGTTCGCGGTCGACTGTTGACGAAGTAACATGAAATATTTCACTGCTTACTTGGCTTATAAGGTGTTCAAAATATGCCTTATTGTATGGTAAAATTGTGTGGAAAATGTAGCAAGACATCTAGTCTTCAAAAAGATGGGATTTCATTTCACAAGTAAGCTATTTTTACTATTTTACAACGAATGTTATTAAGTTATAAAATGTAGGTTGGTAACCTAGCGACGCGATAATGTCTTCTGTCAATTGTAAACTGTCTCTTACCTTCGCTTGCAAATTTTTGTAATTCCATCTTCGTCTAACCTTTGCAGTGTTTTTAGTAGTGATGTGACTGATTAATTACGTAATCGATACCCGTTAAACAATATTGAACTTTTTGTAGTTTTTAAAGGCTTCTTTGGTGAAACGACAGTTTGATACCACTTGGATAATGTTTTCGGATGCGGCAAACACGTATTAAAAGTTTTCCTATCGTATTGATAGGTTTTAGTTGAGTAAAAATGTAATGTGAGTACAAATGTTCGCAGTTGAGGAGAACATTTTGTTCGACTTATTTTACCTGACTTAGAATTTATTAGTTGACGTTTCAGGATTTCTGAACTCTGTACGCCGATATGTTCCAAGATAGACGTATGTTCGTCAGTGACTAATTGTTTATCCTGTAGTTCCTTCAGTAGCGATTTCAATGAGGTAATCTTTTTTCTGTACGTGCGATTTGAACTTTGTAAACGTTTTACTTAAATTTTTGTCTGTTTAAGTTTTTGAGAAAGGTCAGCTATAGTGATGCGAAGACGCTTTTTTTTGTTCATTGTAACGGAGCTTCGATGTTGCGTTGCTTCATGACATATCTAGAAAAATTAAAAGTAATTTATGAGTGAGTGAATAGTTTGTTTTGTTATTTGATGTTTTGATTTTTCAATTTTCACTTTATTTGTTGATCTACTACTACACTAGAGTGCATTTTCACCAAGGTCCAATTAAAAATGCACTCAGGTACATAATTAATTAATAATAATACCATTCTAGGACGTCCACCTACAAGATGGACAGATGACCTTATAAAGGTCGCCGGAAAGCGCTGGATGCAGGTCGCTTCCAACCGGTATTTATGGAAGTCCAAAGGGGAGGCCTATGTTCAGCAGAGATGATGATGATGATGATGAATACCATTCTTGTATTCTTATTGATTCCAATTAAAAACATATACACTTACATTCTGCAGTTTCTTTTTCGAGTGTGTCCCATCACTATCAAAAAAGGCGCGCGTCTTGCAACGCATGCGTTATTGCTCGCTGACCTTGAACTAGCCAATCACAGTGCACTTGATGCCCTCCTCACCCCGCCAATTTGGCAAATTGAGATACTAGAGAAAGTTTTATGAAGCGGGGTCTATAGGGTTAAGTTGTCTGTGGCTGCAACTTTGCAACCTATCGCAACCACACTATAAATGACATTAGTTTAAATACCTGTCAGTTCCTTTCCTATGCTAACCTCGTAACATCATTTAATGGAATGCACTCGTTTCCTGGCTGTTTTTTGTGTAGTAAACACGTGCATTGCATTATATATGATATTACGTTCACGACTGTGAATGGTTTTCGGCATTTTCTTAGGATATTTTTAAATATTTGTTTTTTAAAGAAACATTATTGACAAACCATCATAAAATCATTGCCAGTGTAAAAAAATAGTTCCAGTGTAATTCCGCAATATGGCGCGTCGTCATATATTTCTGGTCAGGTATACCCTACCCATCACAGCAGGATATTTTGCTGCGAGTTCACTTGCTGCGCCTCTCAGTGTCACCCATCTTGCTCACACTTTGGTTTTTAGGGTTCCGTACCCAAAGGGTAAATATTGAGACTTCGCTGTCCGTCCGTCTGTCCGCCTGTCACCATGCTGTATCTCAAGAATGGTGATAGCTAGACATTTACAATTTCCCAGATGATGTATTTCTATTGCCGCTATAACAACAAATACTAAAAATAAAATAAATATTTAAGGGCCCATAATACAACAAACTTACAGATAATGGTACGGAATCCATCGTGCGCGAGTCCTACTCGCACTTGGCCGGTATTATTTGTCGCATGTCACTGTTACGTGCTGGGCTATTTTCTAGAAAAATGTACAATATTAAATTGTTTGGCGAGTGGCTAAAATAAGTTGTTACAGAAAGTGACGACACGAGCGAGCGAAACGAGCGAGTGCAAAGTATCTGAGTGTCGCAATGGGTTGTAGCCACGTTATGAACTCTCTGAATTTCACTTCGACTGCGAGAAAATATAAAAGACTTAAAATTTAGAAAAAAAAAATTGTAGATTTGGCGATTTTGCCCCTACCGGCAACGCTAAGTTCTCGGAACTAAAATAACGTACTTTTTGAGCAGGAGAAGTGAAAATCTTTTTTAGATATGATAAATTTTAGATCATTTCTGCTCAGATTTGCAAGTACAATCTGCATCAAAAGTAACCGAGTAGTAAAATTTAAAACTATTAAATAGCTTATTTAAGTTATCAATTTTTTTGATGAATTTATAAAACTTGTAATGTCTAATTTTTTTTATAAGGGTACCAGGTTATACATTTCAATTTTTGTTTGATCTTTGTATCAGCTTTTTTTGATGTTGACCGTACCGCTTGAAAAAAATATCTGACAAGATTTTTCTCTTCACAGCAAACATTTGGTTGAAATCGAACCCGAATTTGAACCAGAACCCATTCCCGAGCCTGTCGTAAACAATGAAAAACAAGATGACGATACATTTAATAACGACGATATACCAACAAACGACTATTTGGAGCCAGATATCGATATGAATGACATTTTCAAAGATTTCGCCGATGAAAATGAGAACAACAGTGAAGATGAGGATCCGAAACCTGTTGAAAAACATGATGATTTGGATCCCACAGATATATTGACATATTCAATTTCAAGTATCGCCAATGCGTTGACCATATTTGACTTAAAGGTATGTATTGTTGTAGCGGCTGGAAAGTAAGGAATAGATTAACGAGCTTGTTCGAATGCCGACCCGATGTGGAGGCCTTCGACGGCCTTCTTAGTTTAGATTTGTCCAATTATAGTTTGACCACGCTTAGAAAATTCTGAATAACATTCTATAAAGTCGTATCTTACTAGGAAATTCATGTACTTTAGATATTACCGTACCGTGCTACATTGTTGTCGTGTTTGCGAGTCTCATAGATGTACAGTTTTCAAATGTACAACTGGTCGTATTTATGCATAAGGGAACCAACCCACCCATAAAGCCTTGTCATGTTGTACCCGCTCACTCTAACATAAAGTTTTCTTTTGCGAGTCAGTTTCTGTTTGCATAAATACGTCCAACTATAAGCAAGTTCGTGTGCTGGAATCGGGTCATCTATGACAACAATTTCGAGCGGTGTCGTAAAAAGGTTTCAATCTATCCAGGTCTTAACTTTGGAGGAGCAAAAAGAGAGGATGGAGCGACGGAGAAAGAGTGATCCATATGCATACGCTCTCTTCAAATGTGCTGTGTGCCTAACGATATATAAAAGCATGGAAGAGTTGCTGGATCACGTTAAATTCCATAACAAGGTAAGGTTTAATTAAACCATTGATACATAGGTCAAAGCTCAAAGAAAAATTGGAATGAGTTACCTGGTGGAAGAGATCGGGAATCGAACCTGGTACCTCTGGGTTGCAAGGTGCAGCGCGTCAACCTTTCCGCCACCCAAAGTCCCAAGCGACCTCTCGAATTTTTCCTTATGCTTTGTGTGTCGATCTTTGTATGGTTTATTTGAAAGGCTTTACACCTTGAAATGAGACATTCCATGTTTCATAAATTTATAAGGTTCTTATATAATACTAGAAGGTGCCCCCAACTTCGTACGCTTTTTGTACCGGTACAGGTTTCCATATCTGTTGAGAAAGTTTCAATATCTGGTCTAACTTAGGTACCTGCAAGCAGAGCAAAGAGGCCCTTCCGACAATCCACCCCGGGTTGTCACGCAAGCTGAGGCAGCTGAAGAGGCCACAGCTAAGGCAGCTGAAGAGGCCGCAGCTAAGGCAGCTGAAGAGGCCGCAGCTAAGGCAGCTGAAGAGGCCGCAGCTCCGGCTCATAACTGGAGCGATAACTGGACATGCCTAAACAAGCAATTATTCACTCTAGGTGTTACTGACAGTCCTCTTTGCAGAGCTTGCATGGAGGCCGAGGAGACAGCCGCCCACGTCATTCTCGAATGTCCTGGTGTGGCCAAATACCGGGCACAACACCTCGGGTCTCCGAGGCCACTCCCAGAAGTCGGCAACATCAAGGGACTGCTAGGCTTCCTGGTGGAGTTGGGTTGGCAAGAGTAGTGCCTGCAACCCTTCACGCAAAATAGGCGCATTTTAAGACGTCGAGTTGCGGAAAACTAGCCCGCGATAACCTATATTCCTATATATATATCTGTTGAGAAATGCTACGTATAGGCGAGAACTTAGGGCATGGCAAAAAAATATATGGCCAAGCCGAAGCAATGTCGCTTCGCTCGCTTGGCTAATAATAATTATGTCGACTGTATAAAACGCCGTAGTCCACTTTGAATTAAAAACCCCCCTTGATTTTTTATAGAGGCAATTCAACAATGAATGTGAAGTGTGCAAAAAAAAGTATAGGACTGTAGAGGAGCTCAACATACACATCGCCAACTGTCACATGTACGAATACGCGTGCCGGGTGTGCCGACTGAAGACTTATACTCAGTAAGTACAAAGCGTTAGTGTCGTATTTTTCAACTTTTTGCAGTCGGGTCATACAGAGTTCAAAAAACAAAAGTCGTCCCTCCCGTGGTCAAAAGTTAAGAGCTTGTATGAATTCAGGTTATATTGCTACTGGGAACGTTCTTTGTTCTCATATGAGTTTTAACAGAAAATTTGGCCCTGGAATCCTTAAATTCGCTTATGTCCACAGGAAAGACTTGAACCTAAATCCCTGTATGACCCAGTCACGGCCCTTAATGACCATCAAAATTCCTTTGCGAGCCCCTAAACCCAGTTTGTGGGTGGATCAACTTTTTCTTGTTGTTATTCCCGTGACCCAGGGGACAATAGAGATTAAACTTCTGAGAAAAATGTTGTTAATTTATATAACTGATATAGCCATAATCTGCATAAGAATGGGTTATACCTATAATTGTTGGAATTTCAAACATTTTGGTCAATATAACCGCCAATAATCGTAGCGTAGCAGCCGACTCCATACGTTGTACTAGCACGAATCGAACCAGAGCTTTAGCTAGAGTCAGACCACTAACTATACGGTAAAATTAATCGAGTCGCGACGTCCTAATTATCGGCCACCTATAAGATACCACGTTAATAGTACATTACTGTAGACGCCGGGAAATAAGGATTTTCCGGCTGAATAGGTATAGACGGATAGTGATACGAAACCGGGAAGTCCTTTTCACGGCTAAGGCATGTATAGTAGTTTGCTCAAACATATGCAATGAAATAAAAAAAATACACCACTCAAAAAACATAATTCAGCTGTTCTGCCAGTTCATGATATTTTTTTTCTTTAATAAGTCGTCCACGTGTGTAGTGTTCGAATATTAAGGCCATTATACACAACAAGCCTCCCTTACGGTCGGCCGTCTATACCTACTCAGCCGGCAAGCCCTTATTTCCCGGCGGCGTCTGCAGTAATGTACTATTAAAGTTTGACCAGAAATATATGTTTGTTTAGGACGGTTTTTTTTGTATTTGTTATTGACTTTCACAATTCCAGAACGGATGCAGTGAAGCACGCCAAGGTTTCACACACTGGCGACCTTCGCAGAAACACGAAGGTCATATTGAAGCAAAATATGAAGCGAGCTCTTAAACATTTCACCCTGAGTCCGCTGTCGCACCAGATGATGTATGACGTCATGGCTCTGCAGTCGCGGCCGAAAATAAGGTCGAAAGAGGTAGGTCAAGTTGTTCTTGTATCGGAGAGCTTAGCTCTGGTTCGTGAAATAAGCTCTTGTATCTATGGGATAAGCTCTATTGTTCGAGAGCCGAGTTTCGTAGTCCAAGAACTGAGCTCTTGTATCAAAGAGCTTAGCTCTGGTTCGTGAAATAACCTCTTGTATAAGGGATAAGCTCTGTTGTTCAAGAGCCGAGTTACGTAGTCCAAGAGCTGCGCTCTGTTGAGCAATAATGTAAAGAGATTGATTGATTGATAAGCTCTGATCTATTAATAGTGCAGTCATTGAAGCGAAAAATACGGTCTACCTCAGAATTTTTTTACGGTGAACCGATTTGCATGAAATTTTGGAATTAGGCTCATCTTACCTGAGATGTACCGTATGTGGGTAGATTACTAGGATTACGCATCTACCGGCCATTAAGAAATAAATCAGTCTTGAATATACAGGCGTGGTGTGTTATTTAGTCTCCCTATCTAAATACCTAGTACATATCATTACCCTTAACTTCAAAAGTGAAAATGATTTGAACTCCGCAACCACCCTGGGGGTGGTTGCCACCCCTTCTCGGGGGTGAATTAATTTTTTTTCAAAATAACCTCGGATATCGATAGAAGACTGACTGACTGACTGACATAGTGATCTATCAACGCACAGCCCAAACCACTGGACGGATCGGGCTGAAATTTGGCATGCAGGTAGATGTTATGACGTAGGCATCCGCTAAGAAAGGATTTTTCAAAATTCACCCCCTAAAGGGGTGAAATGGGGGTCCAAAGTTTGTATGGGGAAACAAGATTAGTTAGACTATTTTATTCGAAACTTCACAGGAGTATTCCTAACGATTAATGAATAAACACGTGTTTCAGGTTTTTTGAAAATTCAACCCCTAAAAGGGAGAAATGTGGTGACAAAGTCTGAAAATCAGCATGGGTATTGTTTTTATGGTTTATCGGGTCGCTGATTACAAAAACCGCAACGATTTTAAAATCCAACGTGGCGGACGTGAGTTACCATCTCCCCTGTTGGAGTGAAATGGGGTTGAAATGTCTAAATACTAAACCGCTGGTTCTAGAGAGTTCAAATTTGGCACGTAGGTTCCTTATAAGGTGTAGGGGTGCACTAAGAAAGGATTTTTCAAAATTTACCCCCTAAAGGGGTGAAATGGGGGTCCAAAGTTTGTATAGCGAAACAAGATTAGTTAGACTATTTTATTCGAAACTTCACAGGAGTATTTCTAACAATAAATGAGTTAACACGTGTTTCAGGTTTTTTTTTTTAATTCAACCCCTAAAAGGGAGAAATGTGGTGACAAAGTCTGAAAATCCATTGGTAATGCTTTAATGGTTTATCGGGTCGGGTCGCCTTTTGGGGTGCGATGGGGTTGAAATGACTAAATATGAGTACGGGTGTAATTTTTATGGTTTGTTGGGACGTTAATTACGAAAATGCCACCGATTTTGAAATTTTATTTGGGGTCATGAAAATTCTTGAAAGAATTTGCGCCAAATTGCAATTTAATAGGTCCAGTAGTTTTGCAGCAAATCGATTGTAACAGACGGACTGAAAGACAGCTACACGTGATCCTATAAGGGGGTTCTTTTTTTGCTTTTGAGGTATGGATAGAGACCCATGTTATCCTAATAGATTAAAAAAGTAGTATTTGGTGGCATCTCGATCGTCGTCAATCGGTACCTATAGGCGGGCGGCGCGTTGGGACGGGATGAGTAATGATCGGGAAACTTCCTGCATCCCTTATAAATACATTCAAGCTTTTCAATAATAAGTCATTTCAGAATTCTGAATTACGTTTATCTGGCTCAGAATAATACATTTTTTATTCATCAACGAAGAGAACCTCAATATCTTACAATAGAACATGACGTAACTTATAACATGGCTTAGAATCATTAAACCAATCTCGAATAACAAGTCTCAGGGGCAAACTCTCAAATTTGCGGGTATTGACTTGAGAGAACATTGCTTCTCTCATGGACAGTTTTATGTTGCTTGCTCTCGAGTAAGTTCACCCAGTAGCTTGATAGTTTTAGCGCCTAATGACAGATTAGTCAAGAATATTGTGTACAAAGAAGTTTTGTAGGCCCTATTTTTTTACACACGCTAAACAAAAGTAAAGCCGCAAAAACTATACATAATTAATAATAATACTTCTTAACGCGAGCGAAGCCGCGGGCACAAGCTAGTCATCTATAAAGTTTTTAAAAAAATCCAATACTTTTCAAGTTATTGGCAATTGAAAATTCGCAATTTTTTCACGTTTTTCATCTGTTTTTTGCAAATATCTCCAAAAATATACGTTTTATCGAAAATTTTATAACGAACTAAATTGTAGCAGGTAAAACAATGAACAATTTGGTTTTTTATAAAGTATTCTAAGTGCAATATTAAGCTAGATATTAAAGATCAAAGCCGTTTTTTAATGTCTGAAATTTAATCGATGTGGTCAATGCCATCTAGCGGTATGTATTCATGCCTACGTTTTCAAAATATATGAGCCATATTATGTATATATATACACATTACAATAGTTGTGGGTCTCTATTATACTGCGTACTTTCACATTGCTCCAAATATTCACACTCCGAAATTTTCAGTTACTAAGTAGAAAAAAATATGATAAGTTTTTGGACCATAACTCCTTCAATTTTCATGCTATCACAATTTATAAAAAACCATTGTAAAGGTAATTAAGAGAGCTACAACATCCTTTATTGCAATATATAGTAAAAAACCTTTTTCTAAAACGGTGAAGGGTTAAAGGGCTTAAGAGAGGCCGTGATTGCGCTGCCACGCGCTCTTTAAACAATCATATCTCCGTCAATTTTTGTTGGACAGAAAAAACAAAAAAGCCAAATTGTTTGTCAGAAAAATACCTAAATTTTTTATTCGTACACTTTTATATGTATCTGTCGTCATTTTTGAGATATTATGAAAATAAAGTGGGTTCTTTTAAAATTTGAAATTTTGTTTTTTTTTTAATCGTGACTTTTTTGAAAAATATGTGTCCTGAAGCAGCCAAACTGATACTATCTATCAAACTCTTCATAATAAAGTTAATTCTAGGCGGAATACGATTAATTTTAATTTTGGTGGAAATGGCACTTATGAAACCCATTGATTTGAAAGAAAAAACATTAGATGCTCCTCTTATTTGCAATACGGCTCACTTATTTTACGTGCAAAAGACTTTTTATAGTGCTCATTTTAAAGCTTATTTCAAGCACTACAAAACCCTTTTGTATTAGAATGCATAAAATGCATCTGCTCACCGCTAGATGGCATTGACCACATCGATTAAATTTCAGACATAATAAAAAATGGCTTTGATCTTTAATATCTAGCTTAATATTGCACTTAGAATACTTTATAAAAAACCAAATTGTTCATTGTTTTACCTGCTACGATTTTGTTCTTTATAAAATTTTCGATAAAACGTATATTTTTGGAGATATTTGCAAAAAACCGATGAAAAACGTGAAAAAATTGCGAATTTTCAATTGCCAATAACTTGAAAAGTATTGGATTTTTTGAAAAACTTTATAGATGATTTTTTGCTTAAAATTAGGCCTTCTATCGATATCCGAGGTTATTTTGAAAAAAAAATAATTCACCCCCGAGAAGGGGTGGCAACCACCCCCAGGGTGGTTGCGGAGTTCAAATCATTTTCACTTTTGAAGTTAAGGGTAAGATGAACCTAATTCCAAAATTGTATGCAATTCGGTTCACCGTAAAAAAAATCGGAGCCATAATGCTTCAATGACTGCACTATAAATTAAACTCTTTTATCTAAGAGCGGAGGAAACTGGAATCGATCTGGACCACCGGTCCAACGTCTCAACCACTCGGCCACCTATCACAACAGGGACCTTTAAAAAAAACTCCTTATGCGACCTCTATAGATTTTCGACATATACTTGTTTTCAGTACTTTACCGGAGGTGATTCGAATTTCAACTGCGACATATGTAACAAATGGATCAAGTCCAAACGGAATTTGGTGAAACACATGATCTTGCACCACAAATACATGTATACATGCAAGATATGCAAGGAGGTTTTCACAATTCGGTGAGTAAAGGCACAAAATGATATCTCGGACCAGTTCGGACCAGTGCGAGCGCGAGTGCCATCCGCTTGACGTGTCCGTGGGCAATGTCTATGTGTGCGTTTGCTCGAGCGCGCTTGTATGTAGATTGATTTCTGTACCTATCTGTTTTGTGGTAAAGGGGAAAAGGGGACTATAAAACCATTGGTATGAGAACATAAGGTATGCCACTCCGGAATGACAGACCGAGACTTTTGACGTCATCACGCCATGATTGGTCGGTCGGTTCTGTCAATCCGTTTCTGTGTTGCCAGCGGTGTATCATAATACTCCCCGATTCCCGACACCTGTATGAATCTCATAAAATCGTGAGTGTTTTAAGACTGCGCCGAGCGTTAGCGACTGAACCATAGAGCGCGGGGAATGCGTATTTAGATCGGCGCGCGGCCGCCATAGTAATAATGTATGGAGAATTAAAAGGACTTTTTGATAAATCTGGAACTTTAATACCAAACAATAATTGAAATATTTGATGCGGACAAATTGTAATGTAAACATTCAGCTTTTTTTTTAACTGAAAATCAGAATAGGTTTCCATCGTTAAAGTATAAAAAAACACTTAACGCCCGCTTACGATTTTACACTTTTCGTCCAACTTTACTTAGTTTTCTAGGGTAAAATATTAATAAACTTATATTTTTTCCACGGAGAAGTTGTTAACACATTCTTCGTAGTGCTAAATACTCACCACCCTCCCCCTAAGTTGTATAACTATATACAGTCTGACCAAAAAGAGTAGAAATTAAAAACTGGTAATACTGTAGTGTCGTCCCTTTCTAATCAATCTAAGAAAACAGAGACGACACTACAGTATTGCCATTTTTTAATTTCCACTCTTTTCGGTCAGACTGTACTGGTGGCTCTGTGAGCTGTACACTTCACGAGTTTGTTTCGAAATTACTGAAATCAAAAGTTTTTAACCCCCATAATATCCGCCATTTAGGTAAAATCGAAAAACTGAATTGACTATAGAATGATATACAGGGTGTTTGGTGGCTAGGTGCAAAGGTTTAAGGAGGTAGTCGAGGTATTTTTTGTAGACGAAAATAAGCCATCGTTTGATGGCTTGTATATCGAACCTACGCACAAATTTCATCTGAATCTGTGAGTGTAAACCGCTTCAATAATTAAATATGTCTCATGAAAGTTTTAATAAGATAATTGACGACGCGGTTGGCGCAGTGGTTAAGCAACTGCCTACTGAGCCGACGGTCCCGGGTTCGAATCCCGGCAAGGGCAAATATTTGTGTGATGAACACGAATATTTGTGCCTGGGTCATGGATGTTCTATGTATTTAAGTATTTATTTATCTATATAAGTATGTATACCGTCGCCTAGTACCCATAACACAAGCCTTCTTGAGCTTAATTTGGGACTAGGTTGATTTGTGTGAGGTTGTCTGATATTTATTTATTTATTTATTTTATACACTAAACGAGTATACGTTTACAGTGATCAAGCGCTCGCGCACAACGACGCGCACAGGAAGCGAAAGGATCGTTATGAATGTAATCGTTGCGGAAAGACGTTCGAGTGAGTAGCGGTAACAGTTCCAATATAATGTCGTTAGTAATTGCTGATTTTCCGCCCTGGATATACAATGTATAGCCTAATATGTTGTGACAGCCCTGGTATAGTGGCGCTACAAACAGCTTTCATATGGCAATAATGTGCATAATTGACAAGATTTCATATTTATAACAGGTGGAAATTAATATAGAGATCGACAGGGCTTTATGTCGTGTACCTTAAACAAAAATCTTTGAATTTATTCTTCTGTATTTAAAGAAATATAATAAAATACATAAAATAACTGCAATCTAAGACAATACGGTCTGAATAGGGTTGTTGTCTCTAAACCAGAGCGAAAAAAAAAATATTTTTTATTTGACGTTGACGGATGCATACCGAGTTTTATTAAGTTTTTTTTTTTATAAGAAAGCCGGCTAAAGTAACCGTTCCATTAAGTTCTGGTTTTGGTGTTGCCACATTTTAAAATTAGTATGTTTTTATAAATTAATAATAAAATAAATAATCATCTCAGAAAATAAATAAAAACAGAGATTACTTCATCTTTTTAAGCAGAATTCAGAAAAGTAATAAAATGATAGTCTTAAAAATATGAAATGTTGTCAATTGCATATGTCATATTGTATATGTACAAAATGTCAATAGGGGTATGTCATCAACCAAATTCAATACATTGTTTACTGGAAAGCTGCTCAATCCGTCCTTAACTGCCAGCCAGAAATAGTACATCACTGCAGACGCCGGGAAGCAAAAGGGTTTGTCTTGGGCTTAGCTGTCCCCGCCTCTGCAGTAATGTACTATAAAACGTTAGAACAGCAGACGACAATGGATTTTGATACTTACTTTCCTGGCCTAGGACAGGAGCCATACACGAGGAATTTTGTGCCTTCATTACATGAGAACGCATACATATCCGAGTATATTTAAGAGAATACTCTTTCGCAGTGGTGAAACGAAGCTCGGACAGCACAAGAAGATGAAGCACATAATTAGGGTCCCGTGCAACGTGTGCGGGGTGGCCGCCATGAACGAGAAGCTACTGCACAAGCATCAGCTCCGGGAACACAAGTACATCGTGAGTAACCTTGCTTACTTTACTACCCCCTTTGGCCCCGGTCAATCGACTTTTTAGGGTTCCGTACCCAATGGGTAAGAAACGGGACCCTAATTAACACAAATTATAACGGGTCTGTCGCGATATTCCTTATTTACCTTCATAATGTAACGTTTCGGCGGAATCCGATATAATTTGCGTTAATTACGTGTACAAACCTCGAGAGTATAAAGTATTAATAAGACTCCGCTGTTCGTCTGGTATGTCTGTCTGTCCGTTTGTCACCAGGTCTGTCATTGCGAAAAGCTTACATTTTTTGTTACATCACATTGTACGGATTCGGAACCCTTTGTGTGCGAGTCCGACTCGCACTTGGCTGGTTTTTTTATCGAAAGACATCCGTCGAGTCGAGATGGTTCTTAGCTATGTTTGGTGGAAATAGGACCAGTAGTTTCCAAGATATTCAGCTTTATTTGGAACAAGTGACAAGATCTCAGCCAATATCGATCCTTACGTTCAATTTTAATAGCATTTTCTATATCACTCATTCAATGAGGGTCTCATGGTGACTAGATACTTGTATCGGGGGTGTTTTGAATTTTTAGTTTACGTTATATCTATATACACTAGCCACTAATGCATGTATTTATTATACATATAAATCTTCCTCTTGAATCACTATTAAAAAAACCGCATCAAAATCCGTTACATAGCTTAAAGATCTAAGCATACATAGGGCCAGACAGCAGCAATCGACTTTGTTTTATACTATGTAGTGACGTTTGTACACAGAGCGTGAACAGTCCGCTGCTGGGCGACCCGCACCACAAGTGTGTGCAGTGTGGCGTCCAGTTCGTGAACAAGCGCGCCCTGGACACGCATCTCGTCAACATGAACCACACGGGCGCCGAAAACGTCGAGTAAGTCACATATATTACAATCACAGGCGCGACAGCGGCCTATCGGTGTAACTCGGGCGTCGGTGACCTTGTAATGCCGAATCCTTCGACGAGGCATTCGCGTGAATGCCTTTCCCCACCTCGCGCGTCCCGCGCTCGCCCCGCGACACGCACACATAGCCGCGAGTTTTGTTACTGCACACAAGTGTCGCTGTCGTTTCTTTTTACGTTAGTATATATATATTCCTTGTCATAATAGTATTTAGTTTA
Source organism: Apotomis turbidana (assembly GCA_905147355.2). Lineage (NCBI taxonomy): Eukaryota > Metazoa > Arthropoda > Insecta > Lepidoptera > Tortricidae > Apotomis > Apotomis turbidana. Next base: position 9,593,469 of record LR990305.1, on the reverse strand, counting down.
TTTGCACCCATATTGTTAGATTACTTGATTACTATAATAATTTCGGGTCTATATTGATTCCCATAACATCAAACTTTTGATTTGGTTTATCCATACCTACCGTTGTTTTTCATAATCGTTACTCGTCATATTGCCTTTAGTCATTATTTCAATAGTCATAATTTTCTTTAACCCCCTTTCATTAGCATATCATAACTATTTTTTGACCGTTATTGGTCTTACCATTCAATGTGGTATTGGTAAAGCATGCATTTCGAAATGCAGAAATTCAAAAAGAAATGAAATAACGCTTCGTTACGGTCACAATTCTACCTACAACACCTTCTCGCTTCGCTCGTTGTCGTACCTAACCCAACCCACTAGTTCTAACATTCCGATTAAGTTGAAATTTGGCATAGTACTTATGTAATATTTTGGTAATGGATTAATATTATGGATTATGGTATTATCGAGCTAGGTCTTATTTAAACTCTTTTAAACTACATTTAATTTTTCGCCTTGTATATGGGTAGAAAGTGTAAACATATATATGTGTTTGTCGTTGACTGTACTGTAGATAGTGATAGAAATTATGTGAGCGGACTATGAGAGTACATCAACATATATTTAACTTATAATAACTTACTTTATAACTTATTTCCCTAGGTATCTTACGTGTGCAAAGAAAATCAAAAATATTTTCTGGTATCAAAACTATAATTCCTACTACACAAAGTGTGACCCGCCGCAGATTTTTTTAAATTTCCCGCCAAAACTTTGAGTAATAATATCATTGGCCAGAATAACATCTCTGATTTTGGTCGCTGCCAATATCGGTCGGCGGGGGTGTTTGAAATGTTTAATTTAGGTTATTATTTATAAACATTTCTCCCAGGTTCGCGTGCATCCCGTGCAAGAAGATCTACGACGACGAAGAGAAACTGGAAACTCATTACATCACCTGTAACTACTCTCGGAAGTACCCGCGCAAGTGTTGCTACGTAAGTACACGATCAACAATACCAGATATCCTACCCGTATAGTATAATTTTTTTAAACTAAGCTCATCCACTTACCTGCATTCACAATGGCATTGTGTCTAATACAATCCTATCTGCTTTTGTTCTCGTAACCGCCAACCAGTTACATACAAAAAAAGGTTAGAACTACATTGCGTGGATATTGAATTCAACCTTATTCCTTGTTGAATAGGTTTAAAATGGTTGATGATGAGATTTCATAGTCCTTTTTTTAGATAGTACGTTCTTGTTGAGAGTCGGGCGGTTGTAAAATTCCATAAAAGTTATGATCACCATTATTCTGTTAGTGTATTTTGTAGTCTAATATCCAAGGAAATAGAGTCCATAATCTATATTAACCTTCCAAGGTGGTTACAATCTACTTTTACTACGAGCTCGTTATCCTAATTTGTGGTTAACCACTCAATAGTATTGAGTTCTTAAGTGGATGAGCTTAGTTAAGTACTATACACAGTTAAAATAAATAATAGTACATTACTGCAGACGCCGGGAAAGAAGGCCTTGCCGGGCGAGTAGGTATAGACGGCCAAGCATAGGGAGGTCGGATAGTGATACGAAGCCGGCGAGCCCTTTTCACAGCTAAGGCATGTATACTTGTATAGTGCTTTTCTCAAACATATAAATGCAGTACAATAAAAAAATACATCACTCAAAAAAAAATGTGCGTGGAATCCCTCCGCGTGGAAGAAGTGAAACTTCGTAATGTGAAAATGAAAATAGGAAGGGGTAGAAATTGATTTTTAGTGAACTCATATTGTTTCTTTAAGACAAACTTCTTCACTCTCGCTCTGTCCCTTTCTATTCCCCCTCCCCAGGAGCGTTGAACGTTTAACGCAACAGTGCTTTCCTACCCTCTCCACGGTAGCGTTAAACGTTTAACGCAACCTTGTTGGAAGTCGCATTAGAAGTTTCACTTCAATAAATGTTCGTGCGTCAAACATGGTATGAAATGTCGTCATAACGTGCGTTATAACTTATAACAGACTTCGGAGTTGATACTGGTTTCGGGCGGAACAAGTCGAAAGAACTGTAATGGAATTTCATACAAAATTGAAGGCCTAGGCCGGGAAGTATTTTTTTTTTAACATGGCGTCTGTGTTCATGAACAGGCTAAATAGCTAAATTATATATTTTCTTTTTCATTGCATAAATGTTTGAGAAAAGTACTATAATACATGCCTTAGCCGTGAAAAGGGCTCGCCGGCTTCGTATCACTGTCCGTCTATACCTACTCACCCGGCAAGCCCTTCTTTACCGGCGTCTGCAGTAATGTATTTATTTATTTCCCACACTCGTACTATTTTTGTACGACTGGCGGCAAACAATTATTTTGCTACCATAAATCAGTAGCTCACATATATTTGAAATGGTTAATAATGATCTTAACTACTAGCTCTGTTAAAAATGTCTTGTATTTTTGAGAAAGTTAGAAAGCTAAATTTTATCAATTGAAAATTAGAAATTTCGTGAACAGTCAAAAACGCCGTCCGCCATTTTTGCCTTTTGCTAATCTGTGGCGTGACGTAGAATTACCTTTATAGTGCCATTCCGCTCACTCCCATATACTCTGACAGGAGATCGAGAGGGACGGCACTATTCGAAGTCGTCAAACTTTCAGTTATCTTTACATGACCGATGACGTCACTATCATAAGCGAAATTGGCGGACAGCGTTTTAAGCATTTCAAAATACAGATTAAAATCCATATTTTCAAAATCATTTTTTTCAGCCATCTTTCATTTTTATGAATCGTAAAATATAATATTTAGGTTTCCTTTGCTATACGGAATAAACATTAGTATATTACAATTTGACATGAGTCAACAAGCCTATTAGGCCGTGTTCAGACCGGGCTGACTGTCGGCCGCCGAATGTGTGAATATGTATGGAAACTGCGTAACGTTCCCTCACTTTGGGCCACTTTGGGCGGCCGACAGTCAGCCCGGTCTGAACACGGCCTTAGTGTTAGGAAGTGTCTCTGTCCAGGGTGCTATACGTTATTTTCTTATACCATTGGTTACCGTGTCTCCATATTGACGACGCGTTTGGCTCGGTTGGTAGACACCTGCCTACTGAGTCGGCGGTCCCGGGTTCGAATCCCGGCCGGGGCAAATATTTGTGCAAAATATTTTGTTCTTGGGTCATGGATGTTATCTATATATGTATTTATATATTATGTATATCGTCGTCTAGTACCCATAGTACAAGCTTTGCTTAGTTTGGGACTAGGTCGATTTGTGTATGATTGTCCCTTAATATTTATTTATTTATTTATTTATATTGCCAGTGCTCCGAGGTGCTCCCGTCCCCCGCGGCGTACAAGAGCCACTACTTCCGGAAGCACCCGTCGCTGCCGTACCGCTACGTCAGTCAGCCCGCCATCTGCGACATCTGCGGGAAATCGGTGAGCATTACTAGGGTTCCGTATCCGAAGGGTGAAAACGGTTAAGGCTGATTTAGACGAAGACAATTTTGAGACGCCTAAATTACGGCGCCTCGAAATGGCACCGTATAAACACTTTCCGCGCCATTTTTTCGCGGCATGCCAGCGCTGGCGCGGAATAGAACACGGTCCTATTTTTTGGCGCCAGTGACCTCCCCCTCCGCGTCTCTCGCTGCCACTAATGACTGGTACTGAAAAAAAGCACTGTGTAAACACGGCTTGCTGGTCACTGGCGGCGAGATTTAGGCGGCTGAAAATAGTCATTGTCTAAACGGTCGGAGGTGTGCTGTGCGGTAATCACTGGCGCCGTAATTTAGGCGTCTCAAAATTGTCTTCGTCTAAATCAGCCTTTACGCCTATATAGTTCCCGCGGGAGTTATGGATTGTTACTCCCGGGGAGTTATCGTTTTAGTTTTGAAAATATAGTACGCGTTCGTACATTACTTCAAACTAAGAAGAAAATTAAAGAAGAAACTGAAAGAAATTGGTTGGAAATCGTTTCATGCTTATTTTTGTCATGTATTTTTTATTTCCTCCCAAATGTGATGAAAAACATTGTGTATATGACGGGCAGTAAGTTGATTACAATCTCAGGCCATTAAAAGCCCTCCACCATCGGCTTGGCTATTAATCCCCTTCTTACCGCAATATACCTACTATCGTTTTTAGGGTTCTGTACCCAAAGGGTAAAAACGGGACCCTATTACTGAGACTTCGCTGTCCGTCCGTCCGTCTGTCACCAGGCTGTATCTCAAGAACGGTGATAGCTAGACAGTTGAAATTTTCACAGATGATGTATTTCTATTGCCGCTATAACAACAAATACTAAAAATAAAATAAAATGAATATTTAAGGGGGGCTCCCATACAACAAACGGGATTGGTTGCGTTAACTTTGCACCTCATTTGTATGGAGCGTCATACATACCAGGTGCAAACTTAACTTAACCACTTAAGGATGGAAAGTGTTTTTACGGAACCCTCGGTGCGCGAGTCCGATTCGCACTTGACCAGTTTTTTTTTTATCCTCCCAGATCTTCAAGCCGTACCTGGAGAGCCACCTGAAGACGCACGCGGGCGCGGCGCTGGCGTGCCGCCTGTGCGACGCCTCGCACGCCGCGCCCGCCGCGCACGTGATGCACGTGGTGCGTGCGCACGCGCGCCGCCCCTACCACTGCGCCGTCTGCGACCGCCGCTTCCGGTACCGCTCCGACTGCAAGGACCACATCCTGAAGGTCTGACAAGTTTCTGTCTAAGGCCGTGTTCAGACCGGGCTGACTGTCGGCCGCCGAATGTGTGAATATGTATGGAAACTGCGTAACGTTGCGTAACGTTCGCTCTCTTTGGGCGGCCGACAGTCAGCCCGGTCTGAACACGGCCTAAATTTCATTTTTGTGACTAGCTTTTATACCCGACTGTGTTTTTCTGTGAACATCCATCAATTGCTCACTGGGACGATTCTAAAGACCGCAAACTCGGTAGGATTGCTTTACTTATTACAGAGTTTCTAGGGCCACCTTCCGGCTCCATCATTAATCCATGGTACCATATTATTGTATTGTCATCAAAGTAGATAGTAGTAGATATGCTAAATTTCAACTCAATCGGTTGAAGATCTGCATTAAAATTTAAGTGAAATAAAAGCTTGAAAAATATGGTCGGACTTTGGGTTTCTTCAGATGAATATGCAATCTACCTACAATAGTTTGTATGGCGCGGTCGGTAGGATCCAATGAAATGTGTGAGAAAAGCTTCAATTAATCCGCGCAGACTGAAAGGACCACATATGCCGGTTTTACACCAGAACACAACACAGAACAGTACTGTCTTGACAGTTACCAAGGCAGAACAGTTAATACCTCTCCGGTCTTATTTTCGCCCACCAGCTTCCTCGCTTGTCTCTTGTGGATGGACTCGTGAGAACGCGAGGGCAGAGCAGTGCAAAGAGCAAGACAGTATGTAGACAGTACGTTAACTATCGTAAATGTTGCCGTTGTCTTCGTCGCCGGTCCATCGCTACGCGGACTTGACTGTCCTATTTTTAACCGCCACTCCTTCCAAACTGTTCTGTCCTCGTGTGAAACCGGCATTACTGGTAACCAACACCAGCCGGCCCGTCTAGCACAACTACGCTCCGCGATTCTTGTCGCGTGACATAACCTCGCCTGTCACTCTCTCACAGTTCAGCTAAGAAAGAGATAGGTAATATTTCTCGCGGGAGAATGATTCGCGTGTTACAGTTTGCGCTAGAGGTGCAGACTCGGCGCTTTGTCTCGGCGCTTTGTCCCAATGGACGAGGCGTGTCAGCGCCAAATCACGCAAAGGGCCCCCATGGACCCGCAGATTAACCTATACCAAAAAAAAACTAGAGGTGCAGAGCTAACTAGTACAGTGTGCTCTAAATTTGCGAAGCCACACGTCCTACACCCGCTACACATAAGCCCCATAAATGTACTAACATGCAACAATTACAACCTACTCTAGCTAACATCGAGACACTACATCACAAAACAAACAGCCCATGTAGCATAGAGGCTGTATAAGCGCTTATACAGCATTTAATTTACATAGCTGTAATAAGCTAACTAAGGGCTGTATAAGCTCTTTTGCAGCATACATGTGCTACATGGGAGTAGGGTTTCCAGCGTTTGGATTATCCAGGTAGATATACTATATGCCCTCAATAGTTAATGTGGCGCAGTCGGTAGGATCCAAATGAAAGGATCGCGTAAGAGCGAGCGAGACAGGAATAAAACGCGAATGGCATTGTGACAGCTCACGTGTGCGATTAGGGTGAGATATGATTACTGCCTGCCAGATGCAGTTAATGCATCTTGGATCGACGAACCATTTTCTGACTTTAATTTAAACCATTGATACAAAGATCAAAGCTCAAAGAAAAATTGAAATGCGTAACCTGGTGGGAGAGACCGGGATTCGAACCCGGAACCTGCGGATTGCCGGTCCAGCGCGTCAACCTTTCCGACACCACGCCCAAGCCAGGTTTGTATGTCGATTTTTGCATTGTTTATTTGAAAGGCTACACCTTCCACCTTTCAATTTTTCTTGGAGCTTTGATCTTTGCATTAATGGTTTATTATGAATATTGTGTCTACCCACATTAAAAAAAAAAAATTACAGTTTCATATATTTTCTGACTTTGTTTTTTTTTTAAGGTACACGCACCAACGAAACTCTACAAATGCGAGTTCTGCGGCGAGGAATTCTCCTACTTCCGACACCTGAAGGACCACTCAGAAGCGCGCCACAATCTGGTCATACCTCAAATCCGGTCAAAGTTCCAGTTCAAATCGAAAACAAAAATATTTGTCTATGCTCACATGAAGATTCACATCAACGAGCTGGAGAAACCTATGGTGGAGCAAACTGAAGTTGAATTAGTCGATTATTTGGAGCAAAAATCGAAACCGGTTCACTATAGTGATTACTTTGTTTTCAACCCCGAGGATGAGGCTCAAGAGAATATTATTAAGAAAACGAGGAAGCAAAAGAGGAAGGTGAAAGTGAAGAATGAATTAGAGGATGCTGTCGCTAATATTACCGTTCAATGGCCCGAAGAAAGCGTTTTAGTTGAACCAACTGAAATGGTCAGTGAAGTTAACAATAGTGATGTGAAAGAGGAAAGTGATGTGAAAAGTGAAATTAAAGTTGAAGTGATGCAGAGTGAAATGGAGGTGGATACGGAGATGCCGCTAGAAGTGATGGAGAGTGAGGGTAATCAGTATGTGATGATTAATGGGGAGATGTATAGATTAGCGAATGAGGATGAAGTTGAGTGAGAGACGGTATAAGTCTATATTGACATAAATATTGACACAAAGGTAAATTATGAAAGAAAAATTATGAGAGCACGTAGGGTCGCAGGTTCGAGTCTCTCCCAACTGAGCTATCACATCGTTGCATCAATCACGCCAAATCTTTGATTCCATAATTCTACGCTACTGGAGATTCGATCCCGCCGGCGAAGGCAACATCTGAAGAGTGTGCCTGTCATGTCTCTGTCGTCTTCTCTCGAGAAGGAGTGGAATCTTCATAAATCCAAGCGTCCGCTGAAAGGTGTTTAATTGGTGGCGCTACTGTGGCTGAAAGTAGTTCCGTTACTTAGCAACGGTAAGAGTGTACAGCCGTCATAAAATTTGGTTGCAAGCTGATAAACATAAACGTCACTGACCTGTCAAACAATTAGCGAGTCAACAAAATACTTGAGCTAGCGCCATTTTAGTAATATTCTTGTTTTTATCACATAAATCTAGATAAATAACAGCTGCTTTTAAAATGTACGCGAGTGGGCTGAATTCCGAAGACAAATTCAGTTATAGTTTGCTGTTTTGCCACGCGTGCCTTTCCTCTAATCGCACTTTAACTATGGTGGGAGATTACATCGATATATACCTTAAAATTTGCGACAACGTTCGCATGGTAAGCCTTTAATCTATTTTCTGTATAAATTAAATCATGGAACCATACATTGGTACAATTTTTGTACCAATATTGTAGAGAAGAGACCGTTAAAAACATGTCTAAAGTTGTGCCTCGAGAGACGGTATAAGTCTATATTGACACAAAGGTAAATTATGAAAGAAAAATTATGAGAGCACGTAGGGCCGCAGGTTCGAGTCTCTCCCAACTGAGCTATCACATCGTTGCATCAATCACGCCAAATCTTTGATTCCATAATTCTACGCTACTGGAGCGCCCTCTGCGTCATATGTATTTGAAATTCTTATGCGTATTATCCATACCCAGGTATGTGCGTTTACATATTTATAAAAATAATAATGTGGTTACTAATCGATTATAAAGGGATTCTAAATAACATTGAGTGAGGTTATGTTATGTGGTAAAGGGATTTCTAAGATATTTTTCTGCAGCTGACTGTACAAATGTCAGCTTCTTCACATTATGTGTAATAAAATAAATGCTCATTTAATTATTTGCTGGTTGTTTACTTATTCCTACGTTACTGTTAAATAATGGATGTTATTATAACACTCAATGACTAAAGGTACTCTCGCGGTTTTAACACAATAAAACATTTCTGAAGCTTTTTTAGGAAATGCTTTGTGAAATTCAGGCATTATTTGGGCCAATTTTTCCTTTTTTTCTCAGATTTTATCCAAATTTGGTGATTTGGTAATGTTGCTTATTCTGAACAAAGTAAGCCCATCTTCACGCTATGTTCTACAAAAAAATTAATTGAGTTATGCCTTAGCCGTGAAAAGGGCTTGCCGGCTTCGTATCATTATCTGTCTGCAGTAATGTACTATTCCGAGAATAACTGAATGGGTCATAGATGTGCCTATAATATTTGAGCAGTTCCCTCGATTCCACATGGCTCTTATCACTAAAATTTTATGCGAACACCTAGGAGGTGCCTACTCTCGAACAAAAACATATTTTTTTATAAAATCGGTTCATGGAAAACGGACTTCTGAGATAATATAAACCTGATTGAGAACCTCCTCTATTTTGAAGTCGGACAAGGCGGTTGCAAACATAAAAGGCGGACAATCTAGGACCACAGAGTATACACTGTGTCCGAAACGAATGCAAACAAATACGAATAAATTAGGAGTGGATTTTTTTGGATTGTTATCGTAATTCGGTACCACGTGTGGGATGCTGTCGCGCCTGGGCGCTTGGAACAGCGGATGAGTATAAAAGCAACTGGTCTCTTGTCCTGTCAGTTTGTAAAAATATCTAGCTGGGCTTTACATTTTGTGGAAGGCAAGTGTAAGTGTGTCAGTTAACGCGGCAGCCGATCCCGCCGGCGAAGGCAACATCTGAAGAGTGTGCCTGTCATGTCTCTGTCGTCTTCTCTCGAGAAGGAGTGGAATCTTCATAAATCCAAGCGTCCGCTGAAAGGTGTTTAATTGGTTGCGCTACTGTGGCTGAAAGTAGTTCCGTTACTTAGCAACGGTAAGAGTGTACAGCCGTCATAAAATTTGGTTGCAAGAGGTTGCAAGCTGATAAACATAAACGTCACTGACCTGTCAAACAATTAGCGAGTCAACAAAATACTTGAGCTAGCGCCATTTTAGTAATATTCTTGTTTTTATCACATAAATCTAGATAAATAACAGCTGTTTTTAAAATGTACGCGAGTGGGCTGAATTCCGAAGACAGATTCAGTTATAGTTTGCTGTTTTGCCACGCGTGCCTTTCCTCTAATCGCACTTTAACTATGGTGGGAGATTACATCGATATATACCTTAAAATTTGCGACAACGTTCGCATGGTAAGCCTTTAATCTATTTTCTGTATAAATTAAATCATGGAACCATACATTGGTACAATTTTTGTACCAATATTGTAGAGAAGAGACCGTTAAAAACATGTCTAAAGTTGTGCCTCGATTGATCGCTATATCTGTTTTTTAATGATATTCTGGTCAAAAGAGAAAGTATTTTGCCTCGTTTCTTTGAAAATGACATGCTTAATTTGTACCGTATAAAAAGGAGTTCAAAAATGTAATAATTTGTCAAAATGCCTTCTGAAATTACCATATTAAAGTGATGAATAAAATCTGGATACTAAAACCTCGGTACAAAATGGTTTATTCCTTTTTGAGGTTAACCTCAGCTACAAAACTTCAATACAATCCCAAATGGCAAGTAATAAACATACAGGTTCAAGTTCTCCTTCCCTCTCTTTTAGTTTCTGTTCACAAATATCCAAAAATACCATGTGAACTATTTACAACTAATCTGCACAGAGTTTTCAGTGTATGAATGATTTAAAACTAGGCTGACAGTAAGCATCAAATTATTTGAGCACCAAAAACCCTAGGGTATGGTTATGAATAATAATAATGTGGGTAGGCCCCCCACAAGGTGGACTGATGACCTGGAAAAGGTCGCTGGAGTCTGCTGGATGCGGGCGGCGCAGGACCGGTCATGGTGGCGTTATCTGGGAGAGACCTATGTCCAGCAGTGGACGTCTTTTGGCTGATGATGATGATGATGATGGGTATGGTAGGTCAAAATGCGGCAGCTAGCTAGCTTACCATTGTTTGTTTTCGTCATTTGAAAGTTCAGACCTGTCACTCTTGCTCACCTAGGCTTATGGAGCAGTGTAAGCGATGCATATACTAATTGGTTTTACTAATATGCAGGGCAAGCATACCTGCAGTGACTTAGTTTGTCATACGACAGCATCTCCTATCATGTTCGCACAATATTCAATGGAAAGTGACAGACAGTATTAGTCGCACGACAAACAGCTGCGTGTCACAGTTATGCTAGACGTACTGATGCTTAGATGCTGATGGCCGTACTCTATGTTTGTTCCAGAATGTGACGTCACAAGTGAGCCTCTGCTGGGAGTGCATTACGATGCTAAAAAAAATATATGCATTCAAGAAGAAAGTAGAAAATGCTCAGAAGATACTAGATTACTGCGTCAAAAATCAAGTAAGTTTTGTAATACTCACTACGCTGACTCAGTGACCTGAAGTCGATCTTGGCTTCTTACACCAACATACAATGTCCTACCTTGTGCTAAGTTTTATAAAGATAAGAAATAATCAATATGACACAAATAATCTCAGTCAAAAGGACTTGGAAGAACTTGTGTTACTATAATTATTTCAAGAGCTTTTAGAACACAGGAATAGCTGGGAGGCTCTAAGAGCAGATCCAGGTTACCAGGAACAGTTGGAATCTTTCAGCCAGAATTATTATTCTAGTCAACCGATTGGTTGCCCCAAGTATGCACTATTTGCCGCGCGATCTTCTTCCATTCTTTGCAGGTGACTGAGCCAACAAATTCATGGGACTTGGCATATATTTATGATAAACTGGAATACTTGTTCCTTCTGGTATCCTGCCTTTTCACCGAAATATTTTTCCCAACTGATTCATTTGCCAAACTGTTTCATTTCCCACTCACGATTTTCTCTTAAAGCAAAAATAAATCTCAGTCTATTTTTTTATGCTCTTATAGAATACAGTAGGTTAGGTTAGGTTAGGTTTGTTTTATGAAAGTTCCGAAAAAAATATGGTTTCAGAGAAAATCGTGAGTTGGGAAATGAAACAGTTTGGGAAGTGATACTTTGGAAAACAATTTTTGGCTATACATTAGTACTCTGTTCCTTCTATGTATTTATCTCTATAAGTATATCATCGTCTAGTGCCAATACCACAAATTTACTGTGGGGCTAGATTGATTCATGTGAGGTTATCCGATAATAAAATATTTAATTTCACCAGGCTTCACTCCCCGGCCTCACCTACCTCTCCCAATCCGAGACCGAGACCACCACATTCCCGCTGGACGAAGATGAGACAGAAGAGTACGAAGACCTGGAAAGGACCAATATAAGGCAGCTGGAGGACGGAAAGGATGAGCTGATGATCAGGATCGAGGATGTGAGGGGGCATTATGAGATTGAGAAGCCTGACTTGTCCTTCAACTGTAAGTATTTTTGATTGAAACACCTTTTATAAGTATTAGAGATGCCTCACGACAGTTTTAATACAATTTAATACAATGTACCAAAAAATAAATACACAATTTTTAGGGTTCTGCACCCAAAGGGTATAAAACGGGCCTCTATTACTAAGACTCGAAGATGTTTCGGGCTGAACAACTCGAGAGAACTGTTAAGGAATTTCATACAAAATTGAAGGCCTCGAGGGGGAACTAATTATTTTTTAAACATGGCGACTGTGTTCATGCACAGCTCAGCTCACCTAAACAACTGTTTTTTTTTTAGTTCTATACATGCTTCAGCCGTGAAAAGGGCTTCCCGGCTTCGTATCACTATCCTTCTATACCTACTCACCCGGCAAGCCCTTCAGACTCAGCGTCTGCACAAACATACTACAGCTTATACTTATGTGATTTCCAGCTAGTCTCGGCTGTGACGTCACAGTGAACGTAGAGTCACTGTCGCCAGTTCATGACGAGGACGGACTGGACCACCGCCGCTGGAAGCGCACCGTCCTGATGGTCTGCAAGAGGTGACAATCATACATACTCATCATCACTACATAGTATAAAACGAAACGGCTGGAAGGATTTGCATTTAATGTAGAACAGATAATTTTATAACGACGATTTTTTTTGACGACGCGTTTGGCTCGGTTGGTAGACACCTGCCTACTGAGTCGGCGGTCCCGGGTTCGAATCCCGGCCGGGGCAAATATTTGTGCAAAATATTTGTGTTTGGGTCATGGATGTTATCTATATATGTATTTATATATTATGTATATCGTCGTCTAGTACCCATAGTACAAGCTTTGCTTAGTTTGGGACTAGGTCGATTTGTGTATGATTGTCCCTTAATATTTATTTATTTAATTTACAGCCTAACATTGTTAACAAAGGAACTACGTTTCAGGGATCCTCTTTTATATAAAATCACTTTAACGAATACTTCATTTTATAAAATTTTCATTTCATAGACAAAGTTTTCCCAGAAAGTCATGAATTTTTCAGAAATCATCAAATTATCAACCTATAGATTAGGTTAGGTTTGTGTTAGAGTAGTGAACGTAAATGTTTTAACGCGATTGAAGCCGCGGGCAAAAGCTAGTAGTATAAAAGAAAGTCGCTTCCTGCTCTGTGTCCCTATGAACCCTATAAACACATCTCTATTATAAACCCCTGTACTAAGTACTTAGTCTATTGCTTCTAAAGTAATCAAAAGTATCTTATTTTTACTTAAGATACTTTTCATTATTTTAGGATGATGATGGATGATGAGTGCAAAATACTAATTTGAAGTCACCAAATTTCTACGTAGATTCAGTTTGACGAATATTTTCAAAAGGGATATTATTAATGGCACAGCAAACAAATAATCGCCTATCAATTTATTTTCATCAATTATATCAATAAAAATTGTACTGCAGATAATTAGAAAATACACATCAGCACGACATTACTTTTCATCTTTTTAAAGAACCCAGTAGGTTAGGTTAGGTTTGTTTCATAATTATTCTAAAAAATAAACAGTTTTTGAAAAAAAAATGGCTTTTCGGACAAATGAAAATTTGGCGAAACGTTACAGATGGGAAACAAAAATTAGTGTTTCAGATAGGTGACCATGTAATCCTGATCACCTTTCAGAGCAGATCCAACTCGGCCGGGTTAGGTTAGGTTAGTTTTTTTATATACCTAAAAAACGCTCCATAATGTGCGGTAGTCATTATTAGCTATGCATTACTTAAAATATGCTTTACTTTTAAGTAAATAGATGCACGCCACAAATTTAAATTGTAGTATATTTAGAACATTTTGAGTGCAATATTTGCTGTGCAATCAGTAATTTTGTTATAAATTTTGATTATTTTTGGATAGAAAATGGTTTTTTTTACGTGCGTTTAAATACCTTTTCAAAATAGTGGAGTTTGGGGGGCATGAAAATTTCCGGTATCCTGTCAGGATACAAAATAAATTTATGAGACATGTAATATCTCATTTTTTTAATGTAGGTATCACACCAATCGTTATATTAAACCATTGATACAAAGATCAAAGCTTAAAGAAAAATTTAAATGAAGTTACCCGGTGGAAGAGGCCGGGAATCGAACCTGGTACTTCTAGATTGCCGAGCGCGTTAACCATTTCGCCACCCTAACTGCCGAGCATCCTTTCGAATTTTTCCTTATGCTTTGTGTGTCGATTTTGTTTGATATTATTTTTGTAATATTTCAGCATATGCGGCCACAGGTACGCTCATCATTTCCTGAGGCCGGTGAGCGACGAATTGGCCCCGCTGTACAGTAGAGTCATACGGAGGCCCACCGACCTGGGGACTATTAGGAAACAAATTAATAAGGGCGTCATTAGGTGAGTGTCATCTGGGTCTATATTGGCTGACATACAATTCTTATTCATAATTGACATTAGTCATAATTTATTCGATAAAATTCGATAAATTGATAACCTGAAGGCAGAGCAATAAAACAAATTACTATTTCACATAGAACTGCCTCGCTTCTGTAGTTTCGTGTTTGCGGAAGCAGGCATCGACTGTTTCTATGCGACCATGCGCAGACGCTGCACATCCCTGGTGCGCCGGCGCGGGCCAGCCCCAACCCCATCCTACGCTCGATTGGGGACGCTTGACTGACCCTACACAAGACACTGCTGTGAGCAGCATGTGTCAAAAAGCGTGTATGTTGTGTCGACGACGCGTTTGGCTCGGTTTGACACCTGCCTACTGAGTCGGCGGTCCCGGGTTCGAATCCCGGCCGGGGCAAATATTTGTGCAAATATTTGTTCTTGGGTCATGGATGTTATCTATATATGTATTTATATATTATGTATATCGTCGTCTAGTACCCATAGTACAAGCTTTGCTTAGTTTGGGACTAGGTCGATTTGTGTATGATTGTCCCTTAATATTTATATTTATTTAAGTTTTTGTAATGTTTTTACATGGTTTTTACTAACACTTTAGATATAGATTTGTACTAACAAATAGTATCAGTCACCCTTGTTACTCGAAATAAACGATTTCATTCATTCAGTCATAGAAAGCTCCTGTGAGTCCGACGGCTCGTAGCTCAAAAAAATATTGTTTTACACGAAATAAACAAATAATGTTCTGTTAAAAATGTCATTTTAGTGGCAAGCTTTTATAGCCGACTGTACTTTTCTTTGGATATCCATCAAATGCTCACTGAGACGATTCTAAAGAGCCCAAGCTCTATAGGATTGCTTTTTCTATTATAGAGTTCCTATGGCCACCTTCCGGCTCCATCATCAGATCAGCCCCATGGTACCATATTATTGTATTGTCATCAAAGTTAAGTAAGTATGCAAAATTTCAGCTTAATCGGTTGACGATATCTGCTTCAAAATTGAGTTGCAAGATTTCACCCGAACAAACATACTTTAGACATACCATGCAAGCTAAATAAAAGCTTGTAAAAATATCAGTAGCAGGTTCAAATAAAAATTCGTTGATAAAATCGATTCGATCAACCATTCTAAATCGCTAGATTTGGCATACAATGTCTTCGCTACATCACTACAAACATCAACAGAAAAGTGTCAAATGATTGTTAAAAAAATCAGACTCTAATAAAAGAAAAGGTTTAGAACCATTGTTTTAAATGAATTTATATTATCAGTGTGTTATTTGCAACAGCGAAGATACCTAGGCGAATTTTTATTTTGTTGTTGATATCTTTTTTTCTCAGATTTTAGTCAAAGTTGGCGAGTTGGTAAAGTTGCTTATTCTGATTTTTTTACAGAATTTTTAGAAAGTTTAGTACAGTTTCTGTAATACATTTTGTGTAACTCAATGGATAATTTTTTTTAGGACATATCGTGAAATTGGGCCTACCATGGTCAGAAGAAGCAACTTTACCAACTCACCAAATTTTATTGAAATCTGAGAAAAAAAAGAAATCGACAACAAAATAAAATTTCGCCTAGGTATCTTCGCTGTTCCAAATAGTTAACACACTGATAATTCAAATTTATTTAAAACAATGGTTTTGTTGGTCTGTTTTTTTTTTTAACAAACATTTGACACTTTTCTGTTGATGTTTGTAGTGATGTATCAAAGGCAAATTGTATGCCAAATCTAACGATTGAGAATGGTTGATCGAATCGATTTTATCGGCGATTTTTTTTTTTTGAACCTGCCTGATATTTGTTTATTTTGTGTAAATCAATATTTTTTTGAGCAACGAGCCGTCGGGCTCACTGGAGCTCTATGTAAAATAGTAATATGTTAATTGCTCTGTCTTCAGGTTATCAATTGATCGAATTTAATCGATTTCTACAGATTTATACAACTCGTCTGCATGTATGTATGTATGTTTCAGAACGACGCCGCAGCTGGAGCGCGCGCTACTCCTCATGTTCTCGAACGCGCTCATGTACAACAGCACCCACCACGACATGTTCCACATGGCGCTCGAGCTGCGGGCGGAGGTGGGCATTGGCGCATTTAGAGGGGTGGCCGAGTGGGCCGTGCCCCCCCAATATGGTCTAGTGCTCATCACCCACCCCAGGATTTTGGGTTACCCATAGAAATTCATGACTTCACGACTTCATCTCATAGGCCATTGCCAGGCCCCAAACAGGCCCCACCTGAAAAATAATCTTAGATGGAGGTGAGAGCTTTGTTATTCCAGTACGAGGCCGCAGCTGAAAATCCACATTGAATAACTTCAATCGAGTACAGGATGAAGTTCCCCACATTTACTTCATTTAACACTAGTATGCGGTTACTACATATTTAACTGGCCCTTGCTAGCACGAACAGAACGGACCCCACAAATGGCACCCGTTCACGAGCATGACGCGTATTTCAGCCATTTTAGGGAAGGTACGACCCGATCAACGACGCCGCAACAAACTCCGACATTTTATTTGCCCGAATGCATTACTATTGCGAGTTTTCATAGTTCCAAAAAACCACGTTCTGGTGAAATATTTGTTTTTTATTTGGGATAACACATAATCCTAACCTAACCTAATTAAATTGTGTCACATACCATCCACAGCAAATATTATCATTTGGCGTGGTAGCGCTTTCGGTATTATGAAAATTCGGATAAATGGAACTTCCGCCTTCAAACGAGCATAGAGCGATTCAGTTATTTCTCGATAGTCTCCGTTAGAAAGTTACTCGTATTGCAGACGCTCCGCGAACTGGCGGTGCTGTCGGAGCCGGAGTCCCCCGCGGGCCGCTCGCGCCGGCGCGCGCCCGCTCCGGCGCCGCAGCCCGCTCCGGAGCGCGGCCCGCAGCCGCCGCCGGCGCGCCGCCGCCGCGCCTCGCTGTGGACGGAGCCGCAACGGGACCTACACGTGACGGACACGCAGCCACTCAAAGGTATATCAATTACTACTAAAGCTTTCTTTTCATTCTCACCTTTTTCAAGTTTAATTTTTTTTTTGTGAAAATCTTTCATTCGTTCATTTTTCTTAATGTTTTCGCAAATGCATTAACATTTGCGAGTCGTCGAGTGTATTAACAGTTGCGAGACGATTTAAAATGTATAAATATTTTCTCAAACATGCAATGAAATATTGATGTTATGTTCCCTAAAAAAGGCTGCGAAATATGACGTTTCCGATGCAGCTTGACGAGAGGTCGTTAATGAAATTTCATACAAAATTGGAGGCCTAGGCCGGCAACATGCTCTTTGTTCATTTCTATTCCGCATAAGTTTGTGACATGGCATCATGTCGATCAGCCATTAAAAAAAAACAAAGCAACATTTCCTTTTTGGTTAACTATGACATTCTGCCACCATGCTTATTAAAACAAAAAAAAAAACATCTAAATATTAGCGATAAAATTGTCTACTCAAACCATAAAAAACGCGTAGGATTTTTTTAAATAATTTCGGAGGGAAACTTGAAATGTTTTCTCTGTAATTGTTTTATGAGTTTTGTTGTGCGTTGTTAATTTTAGTATTCATAATTCAATATGAGTTCCGACGAAAATACTGACAAAGAAATTATTTTTGGTAGCTTACTTAGAATGTCTATAGAAATAATTTTATGATTTTTTGAAGTTTTTTTTATTTCATTGCGTGTTTGAGAAAAGCACTATACATACCTCGGCGAGAAATGGGGTTGCCAGCCTCATACCTATCCGTCTATATGTATTCGGCCGGCAACCCCTCACTTCCTGGCCTCTGTAGTAATGTTCTATTATAAGCATTTTAACTCGTCTCGAATCTTGACTCCTGCAAAGTGACACGTTCCGCACTCATATCAAAAACTACTATTGGATCGTTATGCCTATTCACAATGCCCTTCCATACAAAGCTGTTACAATAAAAATTTATAATTTTATAATACCTAGTATAGACAGTATATGTGATCCCACAGACAGGAACGCTCGACTGGACCCCCCTGCCGCTAAAGTCCGCCGCCGCCGCCACACGGAGAGACAGCCCCCGCCCCCGCCCCCCTCCGCCCCCGCCGCGCACGCGCAGCCCCCGCCCCGCGCCTGGGACTGGACGCCCCTCGACCTGGACACCGAGCTGCTCGAACCGAGGCACTTTAGCAAGAAATGCAAGGCTTTGCTCTTATAATAGTACATTAACATTAGTGCTAACGCCGGAAAAGAAGGGCTTGCCGGGTGAGTAGGTATAGACGGCCGACCGTAGGAGACCGGATAGTGATACGAAGCCGGCAAGCCCTTTTCACGGCTAAGGCATGTACCTATATAGTGCTTTCCTCAAATATATGCAATGAAATAAAAAAAATGACCACTCAAAAATGAAATATTTTTTTAAACATGGCTGTTTATGAACACAGAAGCCATGTTTAAAAAAATATTTGCCGGCTTAGGCCTTCAATTTTGTATGAGATTCGTTTACACTTCCCTCGAGTTGTTCCGCCCGAAACGTGATATTTCGAAGCCTGTTATAACGCACGTTATGACGACATTTCATTGCAATATTTGAGAAAAACTAGATAGTATGTATAAATTGACCATAGTTATGCAGAAAGGAACTAGCGTAATTTTTATATTATTTATTTTAATCGGTTTTTTGCATTACCTAAATAATCTTTGGTCGCTTTCTGTATAACTACGATCAATTTATAATCTCTGCGGAAAGAGGAGTCGTAGGATTTGAGGACGTGCCAGTGCTATTTTATGGTTTACTATACTGACAACACTGTCACTCTTTGTCAGTTATTTTAAGATAATTGATGACCTGCATATTTAAGTAAATCAATATATTTTAAATGAATATACTTAGCGATTTTGTGTCTGAGACTAATTACTTAGGGGGACTATTAAACACAATAATTTAAAACAAACAAAATATAACAAAATCAAATAACCATACATTTGTATCTGATGTGATACGCAATGAAATGCATATAAACGACAGAAGTTTTTTTTTTTATTAAAGATCCCTCTAAGGTTCGTTTGCCATGTAAAATTTAATATTCATAATCATAACGTTAATTCCCGTTTGTGCCACGACTCTAATTCTAATCTAATTCCACATAGACTCTAAAACATAATGTTGTATTATATTTTGAAAAAAGATAAGATCGATAGACATCCCTTTTTGATTTGACATACTGTCACTCAGACGGTTAGGTTCGCTCAAACCCGCGATAGCGCAGCACATGGTAAAAAGTTTATGTCCGTTGTTTTTTTTGCTGTTTAGACATGATGAACTGTATCAGTTATTGTTAGCCCTCCCTATCAGCGAGCACAAGCCCATTCAAGTGAATGTATTCGCGCCATGGGAGTGATTGAACTGGCTCATCTCGCGTATTCATCTAGTCTTAGTAAATTGTCAGTATTTAATACTTTCACGACCAACCCGCCTGGTGGGCGCTCGTAATTTTCGGCGTCTGGGATGGGGATGCACCCACCTAGCGGGCTCCCTTGGTTTCTGGGGTAGTTTAAATTCTACCTGGTCGTGAGTGTTAATAGTCTTATGTCCTCATTTACTTTTATGTTGAATGTTTTTTTACCGAAAACGTAAGTAGATAGTAAGTATTTAAATGGCCTAAACAGAAATAGGTAATTTTTTTAGAGTTAAGGCAAAAATGTAATGATTACTTCTAAGCTGTGGTTTTGCAAACCAAGGACTTTCATTGATAATCAACATTTGGTTGCCAAATTTAGTCTTAAAATATTCAATTAATCTCTTTGAAACTTCGATTCTCTTCTCACGATCGAAAATGGAGGTATTGGTAATAAAATGCAGTGTAACGAAACTGCAGTGGCGTCATCTTTTTCTTTTTACTCTTTCTTATATTTAAGACCATGTTAATGTTTTGAGCGTTGTGATTTGATGAATTAAGCCTTCTCTCGAAGAGCCGGCAACGGGTAGCCCAGGCATCCTTTTGGACAAAATAGGTTTAAGTTATTTTTAAAAATTAAAACGTGATATTTGGTTTAATCGTTTTTTCTTTTAACCCTAAACATCCATCCAGCTCACCTAGTGCTCAGACTTGGTCTGACAGAAGCTCAAAGGCCCAAACTCGGGGTTTGCCAGCGAGCCAGGGAGCGCAGCATATTAATGCTCCTTATCCGTTCGAAAATTATGATTGTTTTATACATTTTTTCTCTTTGATCAAACAAGTTTCTTAACAAATGATCAATGTTACTACTTAGAACAGGACAATTGCGATTTATTGGTATATTTTAAACCTAGAGTTGAAATTTTTCATAGATAAATTTTTATTTCAAAAACTACTCGAATTTGACAAAATTCACGCAAAAAACAGTTTTTTCTACCCATTTTCGACTGCACGCAATGAAAGCATGAAATAACTATGTTACTTTCAAGAACTCAGGGAAAAGTATTATTTACTTCAAAAAGTTGGTTGAAATTATCAATACATTGTCATAATATACAAAAAATAGATTTTAAAAAGAATAAGGCCTCTTATTTTGTTTTTGTCATCAGGGTAGAGGGAACAGTAAATAAAAGTCGTTATTCATCTATAATATACATTTCACTTATCGTTACATACAACCTGCCGGCGTCGTTACATAATACTCTAATTCCATACAAATGTCAATCGTACATGTCATAATCAGGGTTGGGAATACAATCGGCTGTTTTGAGTATGGAAAAACGAATTTCAATTAATCGAAACCGCGATTTTTTCATGCAATCCGGTTAACCGACTGCATTTCCTGGTCTTCAGCACGCAAAGGTGCTTATAGCAATTTTAGTTGACGAAAAACTGCCCCAAATTCCAAGCAATTTATGACGGCAAATAACGTAGCTTCGGGGCGCAGCTTTTCCTTGACGTGATTTGCCGTGTCGCTTTAATGGTGTTAGTAGTGACATTCGGAGGTTCCAACCAATATTGCACTCTACAGAATGATACAGTACAGAAAGTGCACATTTCTTTTTATTTAAGCCGTGATTCCCATAGGAACCCTCTAAATGTCTATTTCAAATCAGGTTTTATATTAGCCCAGATCTCTGTGCATCGATCTCTCGTTGATACATTGTGTTACATCACATTTCTGCCACAGTCTGTCTTTTCTCTTTAAATTAAATTAAAAGTATTCAGGCGTTTTAAATGACCATAAATAAGACAAAATAATTTGGCGGAATGTGCCGGTTACCTATCGTAAGGCCGAATTTTTGTTTCCTATCCGTAACGTTTCGCCAATTTTTTATTAGACTGAAAGGCATTTTTCATATTTCAGAACAATTATAAAACTAACCTAACCTTCTTTAAAACGATGGCTATAAAACCCTGAAAATATTGTGGTTTTTTTCAGGAAAAAAATACTTTCAGACAAATGAAAATATGGCGAAACGTTAAAGATGGGAAACAATGTTTCGAAGTGGGGATACGCTACTCCATGTGCCACATTGCGAGAAAGTTTTAAATTTATTATACTTAACACTATCCGGCTACACACGGCCTTATATAATTACAGTCGCATTTATCGCCGTCAAAACAAGTCCAATAAGTGCTGACGTGTATAGCCGACAGTGCAGTCAAAGGGTTAAGTATTAGCGAGAGCGGTATCGTAACAATATCAT
Source organism: Apotomis turbidana (assembly GCA_905147355.2). Classification (NCBI taxonomy): domain Eukaryota; kingdom Metazoa; phylum Arthropoda; class Insecta; order Lepidoptera; family Tortricidae; genus Apotomis; species Apotomis turbidana. The sequence continues at coordinate 9,571,523 of LR990305.1, read as the reverse complement.
ATGTTTAAGTTGTGGCCTTAAAATTGAAATAAATTGTTTGCTTAACCTTTTCCATGTTCCGAAAAAGCATCAGAATAAAAGGTGCGTCTCAACTGTGCGACCAATCACAAAAATGAACCGGGGCTGAGATACAGATTTCAACTCAGGTGATCTCCGCTTCAGTGGAGTCGCACCCTAAGGCCGCCTGTCCTCTGAAGCGAAACGGACAAAATAAACAAATCAGACTGCGTTATTGTGTAGCGCGAAGACCATTTTACACAGCTCCGCTTCGGTGTATAGGCTGCCTAAGTGTGTTTCTACGCGTATAACTATTTTTTGTTACTACTAAGGTGTTAGTTTATCCGGAATTCTAGGATCAAATTATGTCAAACAGGGACAAGTGAAAAAAGTCGTTTGTACGTGCCAAAGTGACATCATTTGATCTTAGAGATCGGACAGACTAGAGTAACCGTTATACGATAAAGTTGACGGATTAACCGGCACAAAAGAGTAACTAAGCCCGTGTTCTACCGGCCGCCGTGGACGAACGCGCCGCACGGACAGTGCGCGGAGTGGAAGATTGAGGATTGTGTGTCGCGGGGGTGGACTCGAGGCGCGGAGCTCGGGTCGACCTGTGGACAAATAAGGTTGGTTGTATTTTTCACTTCTGCTCAAAAAGTGGGGAGCTGAAGTGATCCCCTTTATATAAAAATTAAAATAAAAAACGCCTAATAAAGGTTGGGCGTAATTAGACGTCTGTTTACGATCTAAAGCTCTTAAGGTATCTTTCTGATCATACATTTGAATATTGAGTTTGCGTCATAGTAAAAAAAACAGTGAGCTTTTGCGCATGGTGACCACAATTTGAAGTGAAAAGAACAGTGATGACGTAGAGTAGTATGACGCTCAGATGTTTTTGTCCTCATTCACTTCGTTTGCTCGTCAAAAGTTAATAGCTTATCTTAGCCTCTTGTCAAACAATTACTATTACGGAAGCGCGCGATCTATGCGAGGCTACTACTGCAGGTGGACAGTGTCAGCTGTGGCCGCTACTACTGGTGCGGGACAGTGTCAGCTGTGGCCGCTACTACTGCTGGGGGACAGTGTCAGCTGTGGACGCTACTACTGCTGGTGGACAGTGTCAGCTGTGGACGCTACTACTGCTGGGGGACAGTGTCAGCTGTGGAGGCTACTACTGCTGGGGGCCGTGTCAGCTGTGGACGCTACTACTGCTGGGGGACAGTGTCAGCTGTGGACGCTACTACTGCTGGGGGACAGTGTCAGCTGTGGACGCTACTACTGCTGGGGGCCGTGTCAGCTGTGGACGCTACTACTGCTGGGGGACAGTGTCAGCTGTGGACGCTACTACTGCTGGGGGACAGTGTCAGCTGTGGACGCTACTACTGCTGGGGGACAGTGTCAGCTGTGGACGCTACTACTGCTGGGGGACAGTGTCAGCTGTGGACGCTACTACTGCAGGTGGACAGTGTCAGCTGTGGAGGCTACTACTGCTGGGGGCCGTGTCAGCTGTGGACGCTACTACTGCAGGGGGACAGTGTCAGCTGTGGACGCTGCTACTGCTGGGGGACAGTGTCAGCTGTGGACGCTACTACTGCTGGGGGACAGTGTCAGCTGTGGACGCTACTACTGCTGGGGGACAGTGTCAGCTGTGGACGCTACTACTGCTGGGGGCCGTGTCAGCTGTGGACGCTACTACTGCTGGGGGACAGTGTCAGCTGTGGACGCTACTACTGCTGGGGGACAGTGTCAGCTGTGGACGCTACTACTGCTGGGGGACAGTGTCAGCTGTGGACGCTACTACTGCTGGGGGACAGTTTCAGCTGTGGACGCTACTACTGCTGGGGGACAGTGTCAGCTGTGGCCGCTACTACTGCTGGGGGACAGTGTCAGCTGTGGACGCTACTACTGCTGGGGGACAGTGTCAGCTGTGGACGCTACTACTGCTGGGGGACAGTGTCAGCTGTGGAGGCTACTACTGCTGGGGGCCGTGTCAGCTGTGGACGCTACTACTGCAGGGGGACAGTGTCAGCTGTGGACGCTACTACTGCTGGTGGACAGTGTCAGCTGTGGACGCTACTACTGCTGGGGGACAGTGTCAGCTGTGGACGCTACTACTGCTGGGGGACAGTGTCAGCTGTGGACGCTACTACTGCTGGGGGCCGTGTTAGCTGTGGACGCTACTAATGCTGGGGGACAGTGTCAGCTGTGGACGCTACTACTGCTGGGGGACAGTGTCAGCTGTGGACGCTACTACTGCTGGGGGACAGTGTCAGCTGTGGACGCAACTACTGCTGGGGGACAGTGTCAGCTGTGGAGGCTACTACTGCTGGGGGACAGTGTCAGCTGTGGACGCTACTACTGCTGGGGGCCGTGTCAGCTGTGGAGGCTACTACTGCTGGGGGACAGTGTCAGCTGTGGAGGCTACTACTGCTGGGGGACAGTGTCAGCTGTGGACGCTACTACTGCTGGGGGACAGTGTCAGCTGTGGACGCTACTACTGCTGGGGGACAGTGTCAGCTGTGGACGCTACTACTGCTGGGGGACAGTGTCAGCTGTGGAGGCTACTACTGCTGGGGGACAGTGTCAGCTGTGGACGCTACTACTGCTGGGGGACAGTGTCAGCTGTGGAGGCTACTACTGCTGGGGGACAGTGTCAGCTGTGGAGGCTACTACTGCTGGGGACAGTGTCAGCTGTGGACGCTACTACTGCTGGGGGACAGTGTCAGCTGTGGAGGCTACTACTGCTGGGGGACAGTGTCAGCTGTGGAGGCTACTACTGCTGGGGGACAGTGTCAGCTGTGGACGCTACTACTGCTGGGGGACAGTGTCAGCTGTGGACGCTACTACTGCTGGGGGACAGTGTCAGCTGTGGACGCTACTACTGCTGGGGGACAGTGTCAGCTGTGGACGCTACTACTGCTGGGGGACAGTGTCAGCTGTGGCCGCTACTACTGCTGGTGGACAGTGTCAGCTGTGGCCGCTACTACTGCTGGGGGACAGTGTCAGCTGTGGACGCTACTACTGCTGGGGGACAGTGTCAGCTGTGGACGCTACTACTGCTGGGGGCCGTGTCAGCTGTGGCCGCTACTACTGCTGGGGGACAGTGTCAGCTGTGGCCGCTACTACTGCAGGGGGACAGTGTCAGCTGTGGCCGCTACTACTGCTGGTGGACAGTGTCAGCTGTGGCCGCTACTACTGCTGGGGGACAGTGTCAGCTGTGGACGCTACTACTGCTGGGGGACAGTGTCAGCTGTGGACGCTACTACTGCTGGGGGCCGTGTCAGCTGTGGCCGCTACTACTGCTGGGGGACAGTGTCAGCTGTGGCCGCTACTACTGCAGGGGGACAGTGTCAGCTGTGGAGGCTACTACTGCTGGGGGACAGTGTCAGCTGTGGAGGCTACTACTGCTGGGGGACAGTGTCAGCTGTGGCCGCTACTACTGCTGGGGGACTGTGTCAGCTGTGGCCGCTACTACTGCTGGGGGACAGTGTCAGCTGTGGAGGCTACTACTGCTGGGGGACAGTGTCAGCTGTGGACGCTACTACTGCTGGGGGACAGTGTCAGCTGTGGCCGCTACTACTGCTGGGGGACAGTGTCAGCTGTGGACGCTACTACTGCTGGGGGACAGTGTCAGCTGTGGACGCTACTACTGCTGGGGGACAGTGTCAGCTGTGGACGCTACTACTGCTGGGGGACAGTGTCAGCTGTGGACGCTACTACTGCTGGGGGACAGTGTCAGCTGTGGAGGCTACTACTGCTGGGGGACAGTGTCAGCTGTGGCCGCTACTACTGCTGGGGGACAGTGTCAGCTGTGGACGCTACTACTGCTGGGGGACAGTGTCAGCTGTGGACGCTACTACTGCTGGGGGCCGTGTCAGCTGTGGCCGCTACTACTGCTGGGGGACAGTGTCAGCTGTGGCCGCTACTACTGCAGGGGGACAGTGTCAGCTGTGGAGGCTACTACTGCTGGGGGACAGTGTCAGCTGTGGAGGCTACTACTGCTGGTGGACAGTGTCAGCTGTGGCCGCTACTACCAGTGGCGTGCACAGAGTTTTACGACAGGGTAGACACAAAATTTTGAGAAATTAATAACTTACAGAAATACTACAGGACAGTTTTTTTCTTCGTCTTCTCAAATATCAAGAAAATCTACCATCTCTAAATAATTAACTGACGACCGCAAACAATAATCACAATTAAAATTTTCAGACAACTTTTAAGAATACACTACAAATTTTTATTCGCTTATTTACTAGTCACCACTATCACACATAATAATCAAAACACAAGTGGTCTGTGAATCAAAACAAACAAAACAATAATGGCGTCCAAATATGCAAAACCTATAGGTAACGAAAATACGACCACCTTAAATAGTACTGTTTTTGCGCTAATTAAGGTTACAAAAAAGCGCCTTTTTGAATTCGTTACATAGTCAACATCGGAAGTTCGAATCTACAAATAATAGCTAAGGAGAGAGCGAGACAGGCTACCCGTTCAGAATTGTTCGCTTAACATCGGGCGTCGCGGTATTCGCGCCTCGCTCGCACCGAATGTTGTTCGCCGAGTCGAGTCGCGGGTCGGAAACATCCTACTTCCGTAAAGAAGTAAAAGACATGAGACAATGTCTTACTTCTGTATTTGTGTGCGTGAGTTTTGTTATTGTGTGCAATATTTTTATAAGAACGCACACACACGCGGTCCGTGTTACCACGAGGCACACAAATATAAATTTAGACAGAAAATCGCTTGTCTTTACCGCTTACGGCGCACAGCGGCGCTAGTGCCGCGGCATGGTTCAGAAAGTCAATCTCCACGGAATCAACCAATACGTACGTAATTTTGGCGCACCGACTCTATAGATGGCGCGGATCGCAAATTGATTATTTTTGTACATTTATTTTATATAATTTTATAAAAAGGTAATGCTTGTAACAATAAATAACATATTTCGTTTCTGTAATCAACTAGGGTAGGCAGTGTCTTTTTGTCTTTATAAGGTGCACGCCACTGGCTACTACTGCTGGGGGACAGTGTCAGCTGTGGCCGCTACTACTGCTGGGGGACAGTGTCAGCTGTGGCCGCTACTACTGCTGGGGGACAGTGTCAGCTGTGGCCGCTACTACTGCTGGGGGACAGTGTCAGCTGTGGAGGCTACTACTGCTGGGGGACAGTGTCAGCTGTGGAGGCTACTACTGCTGGGGGACAGTGTCAGCTGTGGCCGCTACTACTGCTGGGGGACAGTGTCAGCTGTGGAGGCTACTACTGCTGGGGGACAGTGTCAGCTGTGGAAGCTACTACTGCTGGGGGACAGTGTCAGCTGTGGAGGCTACTACTGCTGGGGGACAGTGTCAGCTGTGGAGGCTACTACTGCTGGGGGACAGTGTCAGCTGTGGCCGCTACTACTGCTGGGGGACAGTGTCAGCTGTGGAGGCTACTACTGCTGGGGGACAGTGTCAGCTGTGGAGGCTACTACTGCTGGGGGACAGTGTCAGCTGTGGCCGCTACTACTGCAGGGGGACAGTGTCAGCTGTGGAGGCTACTACTGCTGGGGGACAGTGTCAGCTGTGGAGGCTACTACTGCTGGGGGACAGTGTCAGCTGTGGCCGCTACTACTGCTGGGGGACAGTGTCAGCTGTGGCCGCTACTACTGCTGGGGGACAGTGTCAGCTGTGGAGGCTACTACTGCTGGGGGACAGTGTCAGCTGTGGCCGCTACTACTGCTGGGGGACAGTGTCAGCTGTGGAGGCTACTACTGCTGGGGGACAGTGTCAGCTGTGGCCGCTACTACTGCTGGGGGACAGTGTCAGCTGTGGCCGCTACTACTGCTGGGGGACAGTGTCAGCTGTGGAGGCTACTACTGCTGGGGGACAGTGTCAGCTGTGGAGGCTACTACTGCTGGGGGACAGTGTCAGCTGTGGAGGCTACTACTGCTGGGGGACAGTGTCAGCTGTGGCCGCTACTACTGCTGGGGGACAGTGTCAGCTGTGGAGGCTACTACTGCTGGGGGACAGTGTCAGCTGTGGACGCTACTACTGCTGGGGGACAGTGTCAGCTGTGGCCGCTACTACTGCTGGGGGACAGTGTCAGCTGTGGAGGCTACTACTGCTGGGGGACAGTGTCAGCTGTGGAGGCTACTACTGCTGGGGGACAGTGTCAGCTGTGGCCGCTACTACTGCTGGGGGACAGTGTCAGCTGTGGCCGCTACTACTGCTGGGGGACAGTGTCAGCTGTGGAGGCTACTACTGCTGGGGGACAGTGTCAGCTGTGGCCGCTACTACTGCTGGGGGACAGTGTCAGCTGTGGCCGCTACTACTGCTGGGGGACAGTGTCAGCTGTGGAGGCTACTACTGCTGGGGGACAGTGTCAGCTGTGGCCGCTACTACTGCTGGGGGACAGTGTCAGCTGTGGCCGCTACTACTGCTGGGGGACAGTGTCAGCTGTGGAGGCTACTACTGCTGGGGGACAGTGTCAGCTGTGGCCGCTACTACTGCTGGGGGACAGTGTCAGCTGTGGCCGCTACTACTGCTGGGGGACAGTGTCAGCTGTGGCCGCTACTACTGCTGGGGGACAGTGTCAGCTGTGGCCGCTACTACTGCTGGGGGACAGTGTCAGCTGTGGAGGCTACTACTGCTGGGGGACAGTGTCAGCTGTGGCCGCTACTACTGCTGGGGGACAGTGTCAGCTGTGGCCGCTACTACTGCTGGGGGACAGTGTCAGCTGTGGAGGCTACTACTGCTGGGGGACAGTGTCAGCTGTGGCCGCTACTACTGCTGGGGGACAGTGTCAGCTGTGGAGGCTACTGCTGCAGGTGGAGCCTCACCGTGCGCTAGCCGGGGCGCGCGTGGTGCGGGCGCGCGACGGGCCCGAAGCGCGCGTCGTCGTCGGGCGGGGAGGCGCCGCCCGAGCACGACGCGGAGCCCGAGCCCGACGTCGCCGAGCTGTGCGACGATACGCCTACTGGAAATATAAAAAGGAACATTATAACGTTAATTTTAAGCGAAATTTATTTGTCCTCGCTCGCTTCGCTCGCTCTTCTAAATAATCACTTCTCACAATGGCTTATTTTAGCACTTCGTCAAGCAATGTATAGTAGTCCGGTTCCTACTTAACATTGATTTGGAGTATATCTATACATTTACGTGTACCCGTGTAATTAGTTATAACACACATGTATAATGTGATTGTTTTAAGTATCATTTCCGAAAAAATGACTTACTGTTGAGTTTCTTTCGGCTTTCTTCTCAACAGCGGTCTCCCCTTGCGTAATGCCGGTAGATTCACAACCTGACTTGTAAAAGTGCCCTTGTGGCCTACTTACTGACTAAATTATTTCATTTGATTATTCATTTCATTTAATTTCCAGAAGCGTTGTATGCTTACCGGGCTGTGGCCGGGGGTAGACGGCGGGCCAGGCGGGCTGCGAGAACAGCGACTCGTCGCGCACCTCGGCCCCGCAGCCGTCCTGCAACACGCACACCTTGTACCTCGTGTGTTCATACGTTAAGAGACCAATTTAAAAAGTTGCATTTGAAATAAGAACGTGCCCGCAGGTTGCTTTGTTTAGAATTTCAAATTTGGCCAATGTTCCAAATTTAAAGTTCTAAACACTCGAAGTTATGATACGACTTTAAAAAGTTGAATTTGAACTAAGAACATGGCCACAGTTTGCTTCGAGTGTTTAGAATTTTAAATTTGGAACATTGGCAATCGAGATGGCGGGAAGCGAAATCTACACAGCTCTAAAAGAGAATTTATCGAGTTTTTTTAGTACTGAAGAATGGCCTTCGTCAAGCCCTGACTTAAACCCGTTGGATTATGCTTTGTGGACAGAATCGAAGCAAATCCCTATAGAAAAAGTGTGTGCCGCTATTGACGAATAGTCAGCACGCTTAAGGGCCTTATCACACTTGCGATTTGCGAGCGTATTTTGTATGAAGGCGATCGCGCAGCGTGTTCGCCGCGTTGCTTATTTGTATAGAAAATACGCTCGCAAATCGCAAGTGTGATAAGGCCCTTAAGGCCTGTATATAAAAAAAGAGGCGGTCATTTAGAGTAAATTTTATATTTTTTTATGCATATTGACAGCCCGCCCGCCCTATGTTTGTTTGCCGAATGCATCCGGAACGCTGGGCCAAACTATCCACTGAGTGGATACCGCAGGATGGGTACCGGTGCAGAGGCAGGCCGAAACGGAGATGGCGGGATGACCTGTACGCATTTGAGAACGTTTGGGAGGAACTTGCTCTTCAACGAGACGACTGGCGAGAAAGAGGGGAGGCCTTTGCCCAGCAGTGGGGCACGCATGTTTGTTTTATTTAAATATTTTTCTGTTATTTATAACATGAGTTTCTTTTTTTCGTCTCAAAACTTATGAACACACGAGGTAGACAGCGCTCTCATGTGTAGTCTATCCGAAACTGTAATACCAGGGCCACATGCTTGGCAAGCATGCAGGATGCAATTATATGTAAGAGTTAGACGGCACTACATCGTGCTCACATATAACTGCGTCCTGTAGGCTTGCTAAGGCTTGGCAAGCGCGGGGTCCCGGCGTAACGGACATGTCCCTTCTTTTGGCGGCGAGCGATTGAGCGAGATCCTCACTCTTATGGCCACCACTCGCCGCATCCGCAAATTAGATCAATTTGGCATAAAGTGACCTCCATTTTCACTTGTGCCTGTTTGACATAATTTAAGTGTGAAAAGAATAGCATCATGTGCCCGACATTCTGATGAAACATCCCTAGTTTAGTTTGCGCCAGTAAAAATAGAATACGATTTTCCAAAATAAATTTAACGCGGTCCAATAATTTCAATCATCAATCAATATTCAAAATGTATAAATAATTAGGTTAATCAAATTAGATCAGTAAAAAGCGTTTTGGGGAATTAGTTTCCAGTAACTCGGTTTAATAGCATCATTTGGTCTTAAATGCGTATATATTTCCTATAACTTTAGGAAGCCAAGTAACAGCGATATTTTCGCTCTTTTTTCTGATGTTTGCTAATAGCGCATTGGAAAATGTCATTCAATTCAATATTAAAGAGGGTCGAATTCTGCGATAAAATCTGATTTGATTGACCTAAAATCTTTAAACAAAACGTTAATCCAACTCACCTGTCCCTTATAAAACTTGGACTCCGTGACGTGGTGTATCGTCACCTCATTATTCAGTTTGGAGCCGACCCTCAGCCTCTGGAAGTACGGCAGCGGGTCCCCGTTCACCATATGATTGGAGGCATCATCATAATTCCCATAACTGGGGACATTCTTGTCGTTGAATAGTGCGTTTCTGAATACATTCCTATCCTCCTGCCCGAATGGTGTGTACAGTCCTGCGTAGTCGTTTTCTTGCTTCAACGGTGTTCCGATAGGTTCGGGTCGCACTGGATTGGTGAATAGAGAGGAGTCGTTGGAATCGAACGAGCGATTCGATTCATTATTAGGCCTAGTTCCAATAGGATTCGGGGATACTACCGGTTTGGGATTTGGATTTTCGATGTAGTATTCCGGTGTCAGGAAGCTCTTTTGCTGATTGTCTTCGTTGGTTTTAAACAAGGAGTAACCTTCATCGTTTTTTTGCGTGAACGAAGCCAAGTTCATGATTCGGTTTTGGAACTCGTCTTGCTTTGGAGAGTTTCTAGAAGGATCTAGGACGTACGCTTGCGGGTTGGGTACGGTCTGTACGGGCGTGTAGGTGTTGGGGTTGACGTAGTTGTACTGCTGATGGTAGACGGGCGCCTGGGGCTGGGAGATGCCCATGAGGCTGTGCTGGTGCATCATGCTCATGAGCGGGTTCCGGATGGTGTACATGCCGTTGGCGGTGGGGGTGATGGTGGCCTGGCACGCGTTCGGCGGCATGGGGATGGGGTCGGGGATCCGTATCTCCGGTTTCTTGGCCGGGTTGGCGGGCGGCAGGTTGGGGTGGAACATGGGGTTCCGTAGAGTGACCATCTTGGTGCCGTCCGTTTTAGGCTCCGCGTCGGCGGCCGCGGCGGCTTTCTTGGCCTTCTTTTTGGCTTTCTTGGAGCGTCCGGGCTGCGGTGCGGGCTCGGGGATTATTATCGTTTTGGGTTGTTCTGGAAATGAAATAAATGCATGATTATTTACATTGCTGATTGCTGCATTCGATATCAAACCTTAATTCACGGACTAAGAGCTAATTGGTTGATCATGTAGTACAAAAATACACAATTTGATATCAAATTAGTCTAAAATATTTTTTTTTGTTTAATTATCCATCAAATTGTTAACTTTGACGATTGTAAAGAGCTCGAACTCGGTAGGATTATTTTATTTATCAGCGTCGGCGCCGCGCCCAGCTGCTAATCTAAATTATTGAATATTGGTGGTGGCAGCGCCTTCCACAGCGGCTGCAAGGGTCACTCCAACAGTAGACAGATACTGACCGGGCTGCGCGGCGCTGAACATCATCATGGAGGGGTCCGCGTTGATGACGGGCGCCGGCTCCAGCTGGTGCGGCCTCCACAGCGGCTGCAAGGGTCACTCCAACAGTAGACAGATACTGACCGGGCTGCGCGGCGCTGAACATCATCATGGAGGGGTCCGCGTTGATGACGGGCGCCGGCTCCAGCTGGTGCGGCCTCCACAGCGGCTGCAAGGGTCACTCCAACAGTAGACAGATACTGACCGGGCTGCGCGGCGCTGAACATCATCATGGAGGGGTCCGCGTTGATGACGGGCGCCGGCTCCAGCTGGTGCGGCCTCCACAGCGGCTGCAAGGGTCACTCCAACAGTAGACAGATACTGACCGGGCTGCGCGGCGCTGAACATCATCATGGAGGGGTCCGCGTTGATGACGGGCGCCGGCTCCAGCTGGTGCGGCCTCCACAGCGGCTGCAAGGGTCACTCCAACAGTAGACAGATACTGACCGGGCTGCGCGGCGCTGAACATCATCATGGAGGGGTCCGCGTTGATGACGGGCGCCGGCTCCAGCTGGTGCGGCCTCCACAGCGGCTGCAAGGGTCACTCCAACAGTAGACAGATACTGACCGGGCTGCGCGGCGCTGAACATCATCATGGAGGGGTCCGCGTTGATGACGGGCGCCGGCTCCAGCTGGTGCGGCCTCCACAGCGGCTGCAAGGGTCACTCCAACAGTAGACAGATACTGACCGGGCTGCGCGGCGCTGAACATCATCATGGAGGGGTCCGCGTTGATGACGGGCGCCGGCTCCAGCTGGTGCGGCCTCCACAGCGGCTGCAAGGGTCACTCCAACAGTAGACAGATACTGACCGGGCTGCGCGGCGCTGAACATCATCATGGAGGGGTCCGCGTTGATGACGGGCGCCGGCTCCAGCTGGTGCGGCCTCCACAGCGGCTGCAAGGGTCACTCCAACAGTAGACAGATACTGACCGGGCTGCGCGGCGCTGAACATCATCATGGAGGGGTCCGCGTTGATGACGGGCGCCGGCTCCAGCTGGTGCGGCCTCCACAGCGGCTGCAAGGGTCACTCCAACAGTAGACAGATACTGACCGGGCTGCGCGGCGCTGAACATCATCATGGAGGGGTCCGCGTTGATGACGGGCGCCGGCTCCAGCTGGTGCGGCCTCCACAGCGGCTGCAAGGGTCACTCCAACAGTAGACAGATACTGACCGGGCTGCGCGGCGCTGAACATCATCATGGAGGGGTCCGCGTTGATGACGGGCGCCGGCTCCAGCTGGTGCGGCCTCCACAGCGGCTGCAAGGGTCACTCCAACAGTAGACAGATACTGACCGGGCTGCGCGGCGCTGAACATCATCATGGAGGGGTCCGCGTTGATGACGGGCGCCGGCCGCGCCACCGGCGTCGGCGCCGCGCCCAGCTGATGCGCCTTCCACAGCGGCTGGAACGATCAACATCATTTGATCAACAATACAGCTTCAATGGACTCAGAAACCGTATGCAATGGCCGCATAAACTATCAATCGTCAATGTCATCCAAAATAGCGAATGTTCAACAAATGGCTCTGTGAACTGTGTTTGTTTAAAAATTGATGAAATTTGATTTATTACGTTTTCAACCCTCATATCGACGCAATAAAAAAAAAACGTAAAATTAAATCGAGAAAAGAAATCTATATTTATCGAATCTACTCACAATCATGAGAATCGGTTGAGAAATGCGACCCCTAAGCGAGAACAGCCGATCAATTTTAGGTCAAGCTGAAAGGACGTCGTCGTTCGCTTGTTCCATCAATATCGATATTATTATCGTCGTATTTATCACTTTATCAGTGTTATACTTACAACAGATTTGATGGGTGCTGGTTCCTTCTTCTCATTGGGCTGCACCCTCGTCAGCGTGATCCCGGGCGGCAGCCGTAAGTCCGACACCTGGAACCATAGACAATAAAATGACCAATCTTACACCTATAAAGACTTACTAGTCTATGACTAGTGGTGATATAGAAAATGCTACTAAAACTGGGCATAACTACAAAATTAGGAATTCTTAGCTTTACTTAGTTCCAATTAAAGCTGAATATCTTGGAAACTACCGGTCCTATATCCACCAAACATAGCTAAGAACCATCTTAACGGGCAAGTTATTTCGATTAAAAAAAACGCACTCAACTTGGTCCATCCGTTTGGGAGCTATGATGCCACAGACAGACACACTATACACATTTTAAACTTATAACACCACTCTTTTGTCGGGGGTTAAAAACTTAAATGCGTAACCCGGCGGCAGAGACCGGGAATCGAACCCGGTACCTCTGGATTACTGATCCAACGCGCCAACCACTCCACCACTCCCGCTCAATAGAAACGAGTACCTGGCGGTCGCTTCCACCAGCGGGCCTACGATAGTTGCATTCATCACGCGATAAATAATTCGTCCCGATGCTTTGTCATTTATTTATCACTAGGCTTGGGACTTTTCACTGCTCGCCGTGGTTGTCCAATCCATGGAGTCGTCATATGATAATAAAATATATTCAAAGTCAAAGTAAAAAATTAAATGTTTTATTAAATGTCATAATTTATGTTGTTACATTTTTAATGGGCACGTTATAATAGTTTGCAATTAATTTTATCATAAATCTATCGGCAATATCATATTATACCTAGTGGTCACAAATTATGCATCCTTTTTGATAGGTACTTGTGTTGTGACAGACTACTCGTACTGACAACTTTTCGCAACTTAAAATTTAGATACATTTTGAGTACTTTATACAGGGCAACCACGGCAAGCAGTGAAAGTCCCAAGCCTATTTATAACGAGCTAAATGCAACCATCATAGGCCCCTAGGTTAGGCGTTTAAATATCTCTGTGTGTTCGATCATTTTATGAATATTTATATTTATACATATTAGTAAGGACTTAAGGAGTGTACCTGGACCCCGCAGCTGAGCTGCTCCATGATGCTGCAGGAGGCCGGGGCGTCGGGCTCCGCGCCGCAGGGACCCTGACACAGGACACCAAATAATAAATATCAGACAACCTCACACTAATCGATCTAGTCCCAAATTAAGCTCAAGAAGGCTTGTGTTGTGGGTACTAAACGACGATGTACATACTTATCGTCGGGGATAGTGCAATACCGCGTAAATAACAGCTGTCGATAAAGTTCTCATTTCAATAAAATACTTAGCATTTGTTTGAATATTGATTCGTATCTACACTTGTTACGTTACATAGATAGATATATGCTTAATAGAACAAACATGACCCAAGCACAAATATTCGAGTTCGTCACACAAATATTCGCCCTGGCCGGGATTCCAACCCGGGACCGCCGGCTCAGTAGGCAGGTGCTTACAAACAGCGCCATCTTAAACCGATTTCTTTTGATTAAAACTATTAGATTTGAATCATCATCATATCAGCCTATAAACGTCCACTGCTGGACAACGGCCGCCCCCAAAGTTCTCCACGACGATCGGTCTTGCGCCGCCCTCATCCCACCTTGTTGGAGGCCTTCCCACGCTGCCGAAAGACGCAAATTTTAATGTTCGTATATTATTAGTGTGCAGTGTTCTGTTCACGGCATGTAAGCGTAATATACGGCATTTGATGATCTGCCTGTGGCAGGACGAAGATTCTGAACCCTAAGTATATTTTAAGGAGAGCCATCTTCGATTTTAGTGCAGGGAGCAGTTATGGCGTCATGATTTTTTTTATCGGATTTTGACATTTCGTGTTTTGAATCCTATCTTGTGGGGTATCTAATGAAAGAGCTAATAATTTTATAATAGGACTAGATGGTGTCCGCAACTTCGCCCACGTATATTTTTCTTTACGGTAAATGGTTAAAAAGTATCCTATAACCATCTTTGGATGTCCAGCTATCCCTGTACCAAATATGGTTAAAGTTCGTCCAGGTTCGGCGTGATGAGAGAACGAAGGAAATTTTGTCCAACAGATGGCGCCAGACTGACATGGCGCCGCGCGCCTATACAAAATAAAAGACGATCCTGTATCACGCTATTATTTTTTTTCCTTTTACAAATCTAGAATTTTATAATAGTATAGAAATTAGATAAAAGAGGAGGTTAAATATCTGCAAACCTTTTTACTAACGACCTCGATGGTGGTGTCGGCGGTGATGTTGATGACCTGTTTATTCTGTTCTTTCTTCTCCTTCTTGCTTTGTTTCTTCTGCGCCGGCGCCGGAGCTGGCAGTGGTGCTGGAAAAATAACATTTAGCATATGAAATTAACTCTTTAATGGTTTGTTAGTTCATTAATAGTAATTTTATGCAACTGTTACATAAAACAGGGCCATAATAGGGTCACGCGAGTGTTTTAAGACCTAATTATGTGCAGTAGCATACACTACTTTGTCTACACAGAAATTCAGCATCATTATCCCAACACAAGCATATTTTTTCGACCTTTTACTATGTGTTAACTTCTATGAAACCTAAATAAACATTTTTCAATTTCATTTTAAATTTTTTTCGTTATCTGTTATATTCCGTTTCGTTATCATAGATATTATTTTATCTAGATGTGAAGTACCCAGTACTACCAAGCCCCGCGGCGCGGAGGAATGAATGAGGCGGTGCCGCCGGCGCCTGTGGGTGGTGTAGGATGTACATTGTACATATTTGATCATCTGAATACGACCCCAACCCCGTCGGAAATATGGTCCCGTAATGAAATTACATCTCTGATTTTGTGCTTTGCCAAGTAACGTCAGGTCTTTACCTATAGTATCTGAACTTGTTATAGAAATTTAACAATATGCGTGTAGATAAGAACACTTAAAATTCAAGCCATTATTAATTCCGTATATATACTGAAATTGTTACGGTGAGATATTTTTCGTTTATGCAAAACTGTTCGTCTTTTGAAGCCAGGTACTGACATGGTTTGGATAACGCGATCTCCAACCTAGGCATTGGATCTAAAACTGATTGCATTTCAAACAATTCATGAAACGAATGAAACTCACCACTCTTCTCCTGCTTATTCTCCTTGCTCTTCTCTTTTTTCTTCTCTTTCTTCTCCTCCTTCTTGGTGGGTTCTGCTTTTTTGGCATCCTTCTTGTCAGCCTTTTTGGGTTCTGGTTTAGGCGGTTCCGGTTTCTTTTCTTTCTCCTTTTTACTCTTCGCTTCTTGCTTTTGGAGTTGTTGCTGTCTCTTTCGCTCTTCTTCTTCGGCCTGAAATAAAACAAGTTACTGAACTGACAACAATTCAAACTTTCAAATAGAGTTCAGTTTAAACTAATATCAATAATTTATTATCACAGAAGTCAAAACTATTATTTTTATTTGATAGGTAGGTACTGACTTGTATTTGAAATATTTAAAAAATATGAATGCATCGATATCTAAGAATCGGCCCTATTCATGACGTCACCTCGTGGAAAATTTGACATTCACATCACACAAAAAGAACTATGTACAATTTCCATACTAAATCCGCCTTAGTAATAGTCCGACATTCATTCGTGGTCGTCTTTAAAAGACAGATAGTTAAAAATATTCAAAACAATGCAGAATACCATTCAGTCGTTAACGTAACATAATAAATAGAGTGAACAATTGTTTACTAAACGAAAAACAGTCAGGAAAAGAATGCACTTCGTTGAATGATATTACGAGGTTAACATAGGAACTGACAGGTATTTAAACTAATGTCATTATAGTGCACTTGCGATAGGTTGCAAAATTGTTGCCATATAAATCTTATAAATAGCGCCCTCTTGACAATCCTCATATATTTCTGGTCAGGCTTTACTCGTCGCTTACGCTCTTTTCTCAAGCTCTAGAAATGTAGTCATCGTCTCTCTCACCTGTTGCTTGGCGAGCAGTTTCCTCTGTTTCTTGGACAGCGGCTGCGCGTCGGGGAGCGACTGAGACCGCTGTGGCTCTTTCTGTTTCGCCTCTACTTTGGGCTTCTCTGCTTCTTTTTGCTTTTTCTGAAATTCAAAATTATTATTATTTTATATTGAGGGACAATTTTACACAAATCAAGCATCAAACTAAGCAAAGCTTGTTTGTACCATGGATACTAGACGATGACATACATAATATATCATTACATATATAGATAACACCCATGAACCAGGAACAAATATTCGAGTTCATCACACAAATATATGCCCTGGGCGGGATTCGAACCCAGGCCCGCCGGCTCAGTCTACTCTTAATTACGGACTATTTGTTGTGGGGTAATTCTGTTGACACTCAGAGGGCATTTTTAATGCAGAAGAAATGTTTACGCGCAGTGGGTGGCATTCGATATGATGATAGCTGCGGACCACTCTTCCAAAAGTTTAATGTCCTACCCTTAGTTTCAATGTACATTTTAAAAGCATGTTTGTTTACCAAAAGTCAGCTAGGGTATTTAAAAAAATACAACGAAATGTTCTCAAGGCAAGTGCGACCACAGTACAAAAACTTGTTTTACCATCCACCATGACATATTGTCAGGAGATAGTCTACATAAGAATGGGCTTATAACTGCTTAAATTACATAGCTTTTGCTAAATATAACCACGGAAAATAGTAGTTATAAAAAGTGATCCAGGGGACATCACCCTGGCAACGAGTGGCAGAAAATAGTCGGTCAATCCTCTTGCAGAATAAAGTTTTGAATTTTGAATCGAATTTTGTTAAATTAGGTTATGGAGCAATGAAACCGGGCCTACCTTTTCCTTGTTGGATCCCTTGGCGAGCTGGTTGATGTGCGCGAGCGCCTGCTCCCAGGTGTGCTTGCGCGGCGGCTCGGCCGGCGGAGGCGGGGGGGGAGGATGCGCGTTCATCACTGGAACATACCAACATCTCATTAGTTCGAATCGCCAACTGATTACCAGCCCGTCTAGCACAACTATGGTTCGCGACTCAACCCGTCACTCTCTCACGATACTGTACAGAAAGGGATAGGGAGCATATCTCGCGCAAGAGTCGCGTGTCAAAGTTGTGCTAGAGGTGCAGGGATCAGAAATTCAGGTAGATATTTACCTTAAGTTGTCAAAATTGCTATCTCACTCATACGTGAAACAAAGCAGCATATACCTACAACTGAACAACGCCGCCGCCAAATATTTGGTAAATGTCTATCCGAATTTCCGAACCCCGGTCATTAGACAACATAACACGTACATCTAAACCTAACATATTTGTAAAATATAGTGAAATATAAAAAAAAATATCACATTTATTCAGCGTATGAACATAAAAAATACAAGAAATAAAATTGGTAAGCAACGGTGCTGAAAAAAAAAAAAACGAAAAGCCTTCAAATATTTAATCGATTATAGTTAGCCGTTACAATAGCGACAATAACTGTAACACTAAGGCTGTGTTTACTGAAGCAAGGCTGTTTGAATGTGGCAATGTATACCCTTGTTGCTGCTTTATATTATTTAAGTTGTGGTAGCACTGTATGCAGTGGCGTGCACAGAGTTTTGCGACAGGGTAGACACAAAATTCTGAGAACCTAATAACTTACAGAAATACTGCGGGACAGTTTTTTTTCTTCGTCTTCTCAAATATCAAGCAAATCGACCATCTCTAAATAATTTCCTCTATTAACTGACGACCGCAAACACTAAACACCACCACAATTATCAAATCAAATCAAAAGAATACACTAAAAGTTTTTATTCGCTTATTTACTAGTCACTACTATCACACGTAATAATCAAAACAAACAAAACAATAATGGCGTCCAACCAAGTATGCAAAACCTATAGGTAACAAAAATACGACCAACTTAAATAGTACTGTTTTTGCGCTAATTAAAGTTACAAAAATGCAAAAGTTCGAATCTACAAATAATAGCTAAGGAGAGAGCGAGACAGGCTACCCGTTCGGAATTGTTCGCTTAACATCGGGCGTCGCGGTATTCGCGCCTCGCTCGCACCGAATGTTGTTCGCCGAGTCGAGTCGCGGGTCGGAAACATCCTAATTCCGTAAGGAAGTAAAAGACATGAGACAATGTCTTACTTCTGTATTTGTGTGCGTGAGTTTTGTTATTGTGTGCAATATTTTTATAAGAACGCACACACACGCGGGCCGTGTTACCACGAGGCACACAAATATAAATTTAAACAGAAAATTGCCTGTCTTTACCGCTTACGGCGCGCAGCGGCGCTAGTGCCGCGGAATCGTTCAAGTCAATCTCCACGGAATCGACCAATACGTACGTAATTTTAGCGCACCGACTCGATAGATGGCGTGGATCGCAAATTGATTATTTTTGTACATTTGTTTTATATAATTTTATAAAAAGGTAATGTTTGTAACAATAAATAATATATTTCGTTTCTGTAATCAACTAGGGTAGGCAGTGTCTTTTTGTCTTTATAAGGTGCACGCCACTGACTGTATGGACTGTCTACCTGTGCTGTAACGGTGTAACGATCTCGTTTGAAAATAAAACTATTCTTCGCTACTTAAAACTCTGTTCTTTATTTAAGATTAACCAATCACATGCCTCAGATTTAGATACTCATTTTAGGCATCCCAAAACCGCAGCCTGATTAGTTCAATGTCTCCGCTCTGACATCACTATGTCAGAGCGGAGACATTGAACTAATCAGGCTATTAATCAGGCTATCGATATTTAGGCTGCCTGTCCACTGACAGGCAGCCTAAATATCGATGAAAGTGTGGTTGGCAGCAGAGATGGGCGAAATGTAATCGATTGACGATTAAAATTAACCTACTCAATCGCAATTAACGATTAAAAACGATTAATAAATCTTAATCGTACGAGTTCCGATTGAATTAATCGAAGATTAATATCCAGCGATTAAACTATTAAATTAACTATTATATTATTAATTTTCTCTCGAATAATATTAGGAACAAATAAGATATATTTCTATAAGTCTAAGTCTCCACTTGCGTTGATATGTTTATTTGAATTATTATATAGATGAATTTTCTTTCGATTAATATTAGGAAGAATTACCATATTTTTTAAGTTTAAGTCTCGCCCTTACCTAGGACTGCAGACTTGCCTTGGCAGGCATGTGGCCTCGGCATTCGATGGGGTATTCTTTATATGACTCTTTTTTTAGTTATATTATATGTTATTTAGATTAAGGTTTTTACTTATATTTTTTTTATCACGGACGCGGTGGTAGCCTAGTGGTTAGGGCATGCGACTTTCAATACGGAGGTCGCGGGTTCCAACCCGGCCCGTACCAATGAGTTTTTCGGAACTTATGTACGGAATGTCATTTGATATTTTACCACTCGCTTTTCGGTGAAGGAAAACATCGTGAGGAAACCGCCTACGCCCAATAAGGCCTTAGTTTCCCCTCTGGGTTGGAAGGTCAGATGGCAGTCGCTTGCGTAAAAACTAGTGCCTACGCCAAATCTTGGGATTTAGGTAGCCGACCCCGATTGAGAATTCATTCTCTACAAAAGGGACAAAGGCTAGGAGGATGAGGATGATGACTTATATTTTTTTTATTATATTATGTATTTATTCAAAGGTAATGCTGATAAAAAAAAAGGTAAAGAAAAAAGCAGCTAATGGAACTACTACAGTACTAGGTGCAGCAGTTACCGGCCATCCGGGCGTTGTGCAGCAGCAGCCCCGGCTGTGGCACCGAGCGCCGCACGCCCGCGGCGTCTACACTCACACACAATGTACATCAGCTGTTGTAGCCTAACATACTCAATTCGATGTAATGATGAACTAAATGGAACCTAATAGAGGTCGCTGTAATAAATGTCCGTTGAATTGAAATAATTGAACTCGTAAATAATTCTACTCCAGTTTCTCCCAGGCGATGGCAGTGTTCTTGAATCATTATAGGTTTATGACTATTGGCTCCGTTAACATTTGTAATTTTTTCCGTCTTGAAACCCAATATAGCAGTCAAAATGGCGGCATTTTGGAAATTTTCGAAAAATCGTAAAAAAATACTGTGAAATTCCACCCTAAGACGAGAACAGGCGGAGGTCTCGCCATCCGAATATACGAAAGATCTTAGGCCAAGCTGAAATGGAGAGGCTTCGTTCGGTTAATAAGGATGCATGTCTCGACTGAAGCCGAGCGCAGACGTGCGGAATAGACCAATCACCTGATTTAAAATACGTCACAACACATCACACACATGAATTACATACGCTGGTAATGTAAACACACGTCACCATTTGCTGTTCCCACCTACCTGCTTGCCCTCTGGGTGCCACGGAAGACCAGCGTTGCGACATCTCCCGGATGCCGTAGCACATGCTGACTGGTGTCATTTTGGGGTCTGACATGACAGCACCATCTATTTGTATTACGTTATTTAAAATTATTTTGTTTCACTTTTTCTGTCTACTCATTGTTTAGATTTAAGTTTGTATATGGTTTGTTAGATTAAGCTCGAACGAGCTGTATGGTGACCAGAAATATATGAGGATTGTCAAGAGGGCGCTATTTATAAGAATTATATGGCAACAATTTTGCAACCAATCGCAACCGAACTCTGACATTAGTTTAAATACCTGTCAGTTCCTGTGGTAACCTCGTAATATCATTTAATGGAATGCACTCTTTTCCTGGCTGTTTTTCATCTAATAAACACATGTACACTTTAATTATAATATTACGTTCACGACTGTGAATGATTTTAGGCATTTTCTTTGGATATTTTAAATATTTGTCTTAACAGAAATCACCACGAATGACATTGACATTATTGACAAACCATCATAAAATCATTGCCAGTGCAAGAAATTAGTTCTAGTGAAATTACGCAATATGGCGCATCCTCGTATATTTCTGGTCAGGCTTTACGATGATTTATGGTTTTGGTGCTGCTTAGTTTGTCTCAATAAAATTGTTTTCTTTCTTTCTAAAATCTGTATCAAAGCTCCGCTTCACTGATGTAATTGGTCGATTCCGCGCATCTCCGTTCTGCTCCACCTCAGTGGAGTCGCACCTTATAATATAAAACTATTTTATATAGAAAACTATCGTGAGTCTCAGACATATTAAAATACTCAAACGGGTTTACTCACGTCATAGAAGTCGAATAACGCTCGACATGTTTCGAATCGGTACGCGATTCATCATCAGGAGAGACGATCAGTCGCGGCGGCGGCCAATCGAACACTGCGGGCATGCGCCCTGTCCGCGCGGCTGCTCGACCCCTGTACCGCTTCGCTTTGTGCTGTACCGATTCGAAACATGTCGAGCGTTATTCGACTTCTATGACGTGAGTAAACCCGTTTGAGTATTTTTATTTAAAACTACTCACTAATAAACGCCTTCTGTTTCTGTCTGTCCATCTTGTCGGTGGCGGCGATGCGCACGGCCGCGAACTGCTGGTGCAGCTGTTGCTGCTGCTGGTATTGCTGCTGCTTTTGAAGCATCGCTGCCGTGTCCATCTGGAAGAGTATTATCGTTAAATTATTGATCGTTATCACGTCTTATAAATCGATGAACGCCGGCTGCACGCACGAAATAGCATGACTCATTGTCACGTTCCGCCTGAGCTGAGCATGCAAGCGAGAGCGCGGAACACGCGATAGTGAGGCACGATCGGCCTAAGCGTTCGGCTTGTGACGCATTTATCTCTCTTCGACTCCATTGGCGCCATACATTATCACGAAAAATATATCGTCCTTAAACCGACTTTACAATCACCCAATTTTTTTTTTTATATCTGTACGTCTAGCATAACTGTTACACGCGACTCTTTGTCGGTTTTCATACGATACCGTGTGAGCAAGACAGGCGACTGTGTCACGCGACAAGTGAAGTGGCGGCTAGATATGGTGTTGAAATTTTTATCTCGGCTTCGCCTCACTTTTGTTAGGGTGCGTCTCCACTGAAACGGAGATTAGATTAGGGGAATCGATTCATTGGTTGACCGCTTCAGCTAGAGCTGCGGGCGAGTTGTCGCTCGCACTCTTACAATAGTATTCGCTGGGTGCGAAGTAGGTGGTGGGGGAACCACGAATCGATCGCAGCGCGCGCCGTGGCCAAAAAAGGAACTTTCGTCAGGCCAACTGTCACTTTTTACTAGCGAAATTAAGGCATCTAAAAATTAATAAATATGCAGCACGAAACCTGCATCGTAGTTAAAGGCAAAAACAGTGATCACAAATTCAAAAACAGTAATCATAAATAAATAAATTTCCACAAGCAAGTTGGAAACGAGAACAACGAATTAAATGGATAATCGCTATCAAGCGGAAAAAGTTAGTATAACCTATAGAACAACATTTTTAATATTATATCTTTTATGTTGTAGGGAGTAGCATGTTTATGCGTTTATTATCTTTTACATTTTGGGACATGTTGAGCAAAAACGAATTGTTCCCATTTTATTGTAGTTTGGGATTTGAAAGCGTTGTTGTGTTTGATTGAGCAGAATCCAGTTATAATAATTAATTTGGCCATGTTTAACTGAAAAAAAAAAAACATAATAATCTGTATTATTACGAAAATACAGTCATAAATGATCGGTTGCATTATGCGTGAAATGCGTTTTTCGGTTAAATTTGTTGATTTGTAACTTACTTCTCGTGAAGACAACCATGAAAAGGTTCGTGTGAATTACATCTGAAAGTCATTGATTTTGCTATTTTAGACGGGAAATAAAGAAGGTCAACGTTTAATCGACACTATAGATTAACATAATCTAATAAAATGAAAGAAAATTACGATATTTCATTGAAATTATTGGTTTGTTTACTTACTATTCGTAAAGACAGTCAGCCATTTGACATTAAAAAGCCCGCCGTAATTGTAACTGCTAGTTGACGCTGTCATCGCGCACCCAGCGAATACACACATGTACTGACCCTGTGCGGCGGCGGTACTTGCGCCTGCGGCTGCGGCTGCGGCCTGGGCGGCGGCGCGCTGTCGCCCTGCAGAGAGCGCGCTAGAGCGAGTTGTCGCTCGCACTCTTACAGTAGTATACACACATGTACTGACCCTGTGCGGCGGCGGTACTTGCGCCTGCGGCTGCGGCTGCGGCCTGGGCGGCGGCGCGCTGTCGCCCTGCAGAGAGCGCGCTAGAGCGAGTTGTCGCTCGCACTCTTACAGTAGTATACACACATGTACTGACCCTGTGCGGCGGCGGTACTTGCGCCTGCGGCTGCGGCTGCGGCCTGGGCGGCGGCGCGCTGTCGCCCTGCAGAGAGCGCGCTAGAGCGAGTTGTCGCTCGCACTCTTACAGTAGTATACACACATGTACTGACCCTGTGCGGCGGCGGTACTTGCGCCTGCGGCTGCGGCTGCGGCCTGGGCGGCGGCGCGCTGTCGCCCTGCAGAGAGCGCGCTAGAGCGAGTTGTCGCTCGCACTCTTACAGTAGTATACACACATGTACTGACCCTGTGCGGCGGCGGTACTTGCGCCTGCGGCTGCGGCTGCGGCCTGGGCGGCGGCGCGCTGTCGCCCTGCAGAGAGCGCGCTAGAGCGAGTTGTCGCTCGCACTCTTACAGTAGTATACACACATGTACTGACCCTGTGCGGCGGCGGTACTTGCGCCTGCGGCTGCGGCTGCGGCCTGGGCGGCGGCGCGCTGTCGCCCTGCAGAGAGCGCGCTAGAGCGAGTTGTCGCTCGCACTCTTACAGTAGTATACACACATGTACTGACCCTGTGCGGCGGCGGTACTTGCGCCTGCGGCTGCGGCTGCGGCCTGGGCGGCGGCGCGCTGTCGCCCTGCAGAGAGCGCGCTAGAGCGAGTTGTCGCTCGCACTCTTACAGTAGTATACACACATGTACTGACCCTGTGCGGCGGCGGTACTTGCGCCTGCGGCTGCGGCTGCGGCCTGGGCGGCGGCGCGCTGTCGCCCTGCAGAGAGCGCGCTAGAGCGAGTTGTCGCTCGCACTCTTACAGTAGTATACACACATGTACTGACCCTGTGCGGCGGCGGTACTTGCGCCTGCGGCTGCGGCTGCGGCCTGGGCGGCGGCGCGCTGTCGCCCTGCAGAGAGCGCGCTAGAGCGAGTTGTCGCTCGCACTCTTACAGTAGTATACACACATGTACTGACCCTGTGCGGCGGCGGTACTTGCGCCTGCGGCTGCGGCTGCGGCCTGGGCGGCGGCGCGCTGTCGCCCTGCAGAGAGCGCGCTAGAGCGAGTTGTCGCTCGCACTCTTACAGTAGTATACACACATGTACTGACCCTGTGCGGCGGCGGTACTTGCGCCTGCGGCTGCGGCTGCGGCCTGGGCGGCGGCGCGCTGTCGCCCTGCAGAGAGCGCGCTAGAGCGAGTTGTCGCTCGCACTCTTACAGTAGTATACACACATGTACTGACCCTGTGCGGCGGCGGTACTTGCGCCTGCGGCTGCGGCTGCGGCCTGGGCGGCGGCGCGCTGTCGCCCTGCAGAGAGCGCGCTAGAGCGAGTTGTCGCTCGCACTCTTACAGTAGTATACACACATGTACTGACCCTGTGCGGCGGCGGTACTTGCGCCTGCGGCTGCGGCTGCGGCCTGGGCGGCGGCGCGCTGTCGCCCTGCAGAGAGCGCGCTAGAGCGAGTTGTCGCTCGCACTCTTACAGTAGTATACACACATGTACTGACCCTGTGCGGCGGCGGTACTTGCGCCTGCGGCTGCGGCTGCGGCCTGGGCGGCGGCGCGCAGTCGCCCTGCAGAGAGCGCGCTAGAGCGAGTTGTCGCTCGCACTCCTCGAAGCGCGCCGCAAACTCCGCCACCTGTCGCTCCGCTACTATCACTTCCTGCGAAAAAATAGGACATTGTTGTAGAGGCTGAAAAGTAAGTAATAGATGAACGAGTAAATTTTGGAGGCCGACCCGCAAGGGAGGTCCTGGATAATACGAGTTCATCTATTGCACTTACAACCGAGACTAAACATAATGTTTTTCACGACTAATGCGAGGAAATATATTATAATACTAGTGTGTAATATTAGTCATTAAACACGGCGCTTTTTGCAGTCTTATTGTTCTAAAAATTAGGGCTATTATATAAACAGGCTTCGAATATTCAGATGCTTTTATACCTATACTTCAGCGTCGGTGTCGATGTTGAATTGCATGGAGGTGGACCCAATTTAATAAAAATATTTCGTAACGTACGTTAATTAAATAACATTTAGTAGATGTATTCTATTAATAGTATGTTTGAATGTTAGCCTAATTACATAGTTGATGTAAAAATCCTGGGATTCATTAAATTAATTCGAGTCCATCTCCATAAAACTCCAGCAACTTCAGCGCCGACACCAAGGGTTAGGTGTAAAAGCAAACGAATATCCGATGCCTGTATATAAAACTGATCGTGTAATAATAATTCAAACAACGTAACGACGATTTTCAAACCGCTTGTGAGGAAATAACAAAAATATTCAAACTTACCTCACACGTATAACATTTTCATCACACTTGCTCGTTAACAGGGGTTTACACGCAAGAAAAGCGGGCTGTAAGTCGTAAATTATGCTCTAGGGCGGTACGTAATTTTTATCAAACTTTAAGGGTTTACATGCTAGAAAACCAGGCGGTAAGTTGTATATTAACGACTATTTGTTACTTTTGCTTTATTTCCTCCAAAGTGTGATGGAAAACGTCGTACGTGACTCTGGTGGTAAAGGAATTCCAAACTCGTGTCATTAAAGCCCTCGCCTTCGGCTTCGGGCTTCTAATAGACACTCGTTTGTAATTCCTCGTTTACCACCCTTGTTACGTAATGCAGTATTTCTCAAACATGCAATGAAATGTAGTCATAACGTGCGTTATAACAGGCTTCGAAGTATCACGATTTTGGCGGAACAACTCGTGAGAACGGTAAAGATATTTCATACAGAATTGAAGGCCTAAGCCAGGAAGTATTTTTTTTAAACATGACGTCTGTGTTCGTGAAAAGGCTAAACAGCTGAATTGTATTTCTTTTGAGTGGTGTATTTTTTTATTTCATTGCATATGTTTGAGAAAAGCACTATACACGTCTAGCCGTGAAAAGGCCTTGCCGGCTTCGTATCACTCTCAGTATCATACATAAATAATATACCTTATACCTATATAAATATACCTTAGCTGTCGTATTCAGTAACGTATTCAGTTCTCCTATTTGTTCAGCTATCAACTGAACATTGGCTTGCTGTGTTGGATTCATCTTCTGTTTCTTTCCTGTAAATGAGAATTACAATATTTATTATACCCCTCCTTCATTATACACCGTGACCGTTAATAACCCGAAAGATTTAAGCTAACGATACTAGAGCCTAATTAGAGTATATAAACGTATGTAACATATAGTCCAAAAACTCATAATTAAGGAGATATAAATTATTTAAAACAAATCAAAAGTTAAAAAATCTCCCGTCTAACACACCCTAATTCATGTCATTATGCCAAAGTTCAAATTTGAACTCGTGAAAAGTGAAACATAGAACCCTGTAATATTGAGACAGCGATAAGTTGACATTTCTTGTCATAGAACAGAAGTCACGGCATTCGCAGTCCGTCGTATGATTTCGGAGCGATTCGTGAAGTGTCA
Organism: Apotomis turbidana; assembly: GCA_905147355.2. Classification (NCBI taxonomy): domain Eukaryota; kingdom Metazoa; phylum Arthropoda; class Insecta; order Lepidoptera; family Tortricidae; genus Apotomis; species Apotomis turbidana. The sequence goes on along the minus strand of LR990305.1, from coordinate 9,544,631 downwards.
TGCTCGTTCACTCTTCTTCAACTAAAGACTTGTTCACAAAGAAGTGGGCAATTAATATGATTTAATTTGTACTGAAATAGTAATTTAATTAAGACACATAATTAGACCCATGTTGATATAACATTATTTACTCGTTTTGTCGTCAAAAATACGTGGTTTAAATCTTTCGGGTTATTAACGGCCACGGTGTATACTTATAGGCCAACAGTGTTTATCAGCCCACACCATATTGCGGATTTTTCGTGGTACAAATTTTTGGTAACTGACGTTGAAAGTCAGTGAATGTCACTGATGTACAGTCACGGACTTTAATTGATGAGCCACTTTGAAACTTCATAATTTTGCAGTTTTATGCTTTCACGAGATTACACGATTGAATACGAATCTTAGATCGCATGCTCTTAAACAAGATGACAAATTTACTAATAATCGGAAATAATGCCTTATCCAAAGAGGTTAAAGGTTGGATAATGAGTTGTCAATGAAGACTATACAATTTTGCATAAGTTTAACCAATCTATTTGATTCAACCTCATTTGAATTAGAACTCCGTAAATACTCGCTATTTTCGAAAGTGTATGCGAGGAAAGTTAAAATGGCAATGTCAAAGACTTACTTACGCGATAATGTCACCCGCAATCTCCGAAGAAATTCGTCATAGAATCGTGCAAATGCATCAGCAGGGTTTGAGTATTCGTGCAATTTCGAGAGATCTGCTCTTGACGCGAAATACTGTTGCGTTGTGGGTAAGAAGATATGCCGAAGAAGGAAATATAAGCGACCGTCGCCAGAACAACCATCGCCCCGCTGCATTAAGCGAAGCCCAGCGAAGAGAAATGATCCGCGACTACGAAGCTGATGGATTTATACCTACGCAGCGTTACGCTAATAGGCAGCCACGGAGCGTATTCACGATATTACTTAAATGATAAAAACTAAATAAAGAAATGAAATTAGTTTAACTTTAGACTAGAGTCTGGCTAGCCAAATAATGTTGACAGATATTTCCTTGTGGTATCACCAATAGGCTAGTAGACCCAGTTTTGAAATATATTTGAAATGGTTAATAATGATCTTACTAGCTCTAAAAAAAATGTCTTGTAGGTATTTTTGTGAAAGCTAGAAATCTAAATTTTATCAATTGAAAATTAGAAATTTCATGAACAGTCAAAAACGCCGTCCGCCATTTTTGCCTTTTGCTAATCTGTGGCGTGACGTACAATTACCTGTAAATATTCGAAATTCGACCGTCGTATAGTGCCATTCCGCTCACTCCAATATACTTTGATAGGAGATCGAGAGGGACGGCACTATTCGAAGTCGTCAAAGTAGACTTTCAGTTTTGTTTACATGCCCAGTGACGTCACTATCAGAAGCGAAAATGGCGGACAGCGTTTTAAGCATTTCAAAATACAGACTAAAAACCATATTTTCAAATTAAATTATTTCGGCCATCTTTCACTTTTATGAATTGAAAAATATATATTTAGGTTTCCTTTGCTAAATACTATACGGAATAAACATTAGTATATTACAATTTGACATGAGTCAACTAGCCTATTGTCTGTGGGAGCACATCACTAGCGCCAGCTGCTCCCGTCACTAGCGCGGGCCACAGCGGGACGAGGCGCGGTAGTGAGCCGGCCCTCAGTCGTCGAGCGCGCGCGCACGACAGTGCCCAACCGTACTCCGAGCACAACGCATGTCGCGCCGCGCCGCGCACACACATCACGCTTCTCGCGCTAGCTTACGCTTTTAATATTAATAATTGTTGTTCTGTATTCTTTCCTATCGTCTATCTCCCCGTTTCCGAACTTTCTACGCCTTCGCAACTTCCGACTATTGTAACTTTCTTCTGTGTGAATACATCGGGATAATTAAGACTCTTGCCGTTTCATTTAATAAACTATAGTGATAGCTCCTATATGTCTATGATTTAAACAATTTAGTAGGTGGGTCCTATATAAATAATTTTGATACTTTATGTAAGTACTAGTTCCAACATTCCGAACGAGTTGAAATTTGACATAGTACTTATGTATTTTTTTTGGTGATGGATTAATATGTTATTATCGAGCTAGATCTTATTTACTTTACATTAAATTTTTCGCTTTGTATGTATATGTTTAGAAAATGTAAACATATGTGTTTGTCGTTGACTGTACTGTACATAGTGGCAGAAATTATGTGAACTGACTATGAGTGCACGTCAACATATATTTAAATTATTTTCTTGTGTGCATAGAAAATCAAAAATGTTCTCTAGTATCAAAACTATAATTCCTACTACAAAACGTGTGACCAGCCGCAGATTTTTTTCAATTTCCCGCCAAAACTGAGTAATATTTCATTAGCCAGACTATAGTACAGTACGATTAAAATCAGTTAACACTTCGGCTTTTCTCGGGTATCATCGCCTAAATCCGGAGACTGAAATGACACGAAATACATTACCGCGATTTCTTTTAGGTAGCATTCAATTTGAAGTATCATAAACGCAATGTATAGCACCTGCCAAGATGACATTACTAACCGGTAGACCTAAGAAATTTATTATGCAGAAGTGGCATGAATTTGAACATTCATTATTAATTAAAGCTATACTTGTATACAATATATGTGACTGTGTTTAGTAAAACGTCCCACTTTGTCGATTCTAGTTACGGAGTTACGGGCAGTTTAGTGAAATATGGCAAAACCTATCGAAAATCGGTTTTCAATAAAAACTGATGGAACATACTGTAATGAAGCTATGATTTTAATGTCGACGCATAAATGTCCAATTTAAGCACTTCTTTAGGGTCTCAAAGTTTAGTGCCTAGCGTCCCACTTTGTCGAATATCTGAAAAAATTGACGATGTCATATTGACTGTTTTAGGGAAAACTTCCTACTTTGTCGATTTGGAGATATGAGTAGTTCCTAGACATAATTCTTTCACCAAAAGATAGCTTATGTTCTGTAGTATTAGGAACTACTCATAACTCCATATCGACAAAGTGGGACCTTTTCCCTACAACTGTCACATATGAAAAAATACATATATGAGTCAATATTTTATTGTCAGTACGATATTAAGTCTGATTAATAATTGATAATAATCACCAAATTGAAAATTTTAATAACCGATTTCAACCGATTTTTGTTGATATTTCATAAACTGCTTGACCGATTTTGATAAAATTTACATGGGACCATCTCGGAAGTATACCCTATCAAATGCAAAAAGAATTTTGTAAATCGGTCATATCTGTAAATTGATAACTCTATGTGAGAGATGAGGGATTCACGACAATTACCGAGGTTGGCCGAAGTGTTAACTGATTTTAATCGTACTGTAACACAAGTGAGCAAGCCAGTGGCGCTACAATAGCCCTTAATTTTTTTCTGAACAAACTGGTAAAGATTTTTTTTTAATTTTTCATACATACATTAAATTTACAAACATTGCTTATAGATACGTGAAATTCCTTACTAAATTTAATATCCGTACAATGTTTAATATATGTAGAAACACATTTTAGTAAAAAAAATGGTTCCCCTCCGTTAGCCCGAAAAACTTTTATCATAATTTCATTGGCCCTAATTTTGGTAACCCTAAAATCACTAACCCGAATTTTCATTCATCCTAATTAATAAATAGCCCTAATTTCAGGATTCCGAATTTTCACAATACCTAATTACTTCATACCGAATTATCACTAGCCCTAATTTGCACTTAGCCGATTTTTTAGACTACTAATATTGTAATACCTAATAATGCTAAAACCTAAATTTTATTAAACCTATTTATCTATAAACCTAAGGCGAGGGCTGCTCTCCCTCCGCGCCTCCGGTTTTGGAATAGCACTAGGGTAGGACAGGCAAGACCACGTGGAGTCAGAATTGCCATAGACTCAGGATGTACATGGGAATCTTTTGACGCTCCGCTCGCTTCGCTCGCTCCGCTATACATTGTCACAATAGAAACCTAACCTAACCTACAGTTTTCGGGGTTCAGCCAATTCCAATTTCCAATGTCCAAATCCGTATTTTCTATTTTAACGTAAAAATAGGTTTAATAATCTTTAGTACTCTTGACATTTAGTGTCAGTAATGATTAGGTCTAATAATCATTAGGTATGATAATTATTAGGTTAGTTCATATTAGTATTGTTGACAATTAGTACAAATAATTATTAGAGTATTGGATTATTAGGTCTAACAACTAATTAGGGTATAAAAATTAGGTGAAATGTCATTAGGGCTAATGAAAATTAGAGCTAACGTTGATAGGTGTAATAATATTAGCACTTGCGTTATTAGGTCAAGTAAGGGAGTACCAAAAAAAATATACCTAGTTAACAAAAATCCTGCCAAAACACTCATCAAAAAACCACCGTTTTTCGAGACCATAAAAATATGGCGGTAAGTTTTTCGAATTTCTGCCTTCTACTTAAAAAACTTATAATATACAACCGTCAACGTATGACGAAGAAATATTAAAATGGATGAAATTTCCTTATGAAATCACTCTCAATAACATAATAAATATTCATACTTTTAAATAAATTTTGAATTGGTTGTTTGTTATGTAAGCTGCATCTTACAGTATGCATTCAAGGGTTAGTTACCTTTCCGCTTGGCCTGCATGTGTTTGAGCTGGGTCTTGGCCTCGTCGGCGCGGCGCACGGCGCACATGTGCCGCGCCTGCATCGCGCGCAGCTCCAACCGCATGCGGTTCAACTGCGCGGCTACTGCGGAGTGCTCTTCTAGCAGGCGGGCCTCCATCTGTGACGCAGAGTTAGATTTTAACTCTACGGAAATTTCAGGAAAACTTTAAGGTTTTAACCAATTTGAACCGAGATGACAGTGTTAATACGCATAAGGCTTCGAACAGTAACACTAGCTTAAAAGCTATCTTTAAAAATTTGAAACACCCCCGTCACAAGAAGCTGGTCATCAAGAGACCCTCATTCAATGAGAGATATAGAAAATGCTATTAAAACTAAACATAACTACAAAATTTGGAATTATTTGCTTCAAAATTGGCTGAGATCTTGTCACTTGTTCCAATTAAAGCTGAATATCTTGAACACTACTGGTCCTATTTCCACCAAACATAGCTAAGAACCATCTCGACGGACAGTCTTTTGATTAGAAAAAACCGCACTCAAATTGGTCCATCCTTTTGGGAACTACGATGCCACAGACAGATACAGATATATGTTAAACTTATAACACCCCTCTTTTTTCGTCGAGGCTAAATAAGGTCTGTCGGCCTAACCTAACTGATGATGATGATATTGATGATCATACCCTTGGGTTTTTAGAGCACGAATGACTGATACGGCCGACAGTAGGCGTCAAATAATTCGTGCCCCGAATATGATAATGACGCAAGAGTATCAAGTTACCCGCTTGCCCTTCTGCCGCAGCTTCTTGGCCCGCTTCTTGCCGCGGTCGACGTGCCGCGCGGGCCCCTCGATGTACTGCAGCAGCGCGTCCAGGTCGCGCGGGTCCTGCTGCCGCCGTGTGACGTCACCCTAATGTATAGTGCGCGGACACATGGTGTAGTTACCCGCTTGCCCTTCTGCCGCAGCTTCTTGGCCCGCTTCTTGCCGCGGTCGACGTGCCGCGCGGGCCCCTCGATGTACTGCAGCAGCGCGTCCAGGTCGCGCGGGTCCTGCTGCCGCCGTGTGACGTCACCCTAATGTATAGTGCGCGGACACATGGTGTAGTTACCCGCTTGCCCTTCTGCCGCAGCTTCTTGGCCCGCTTCTTGCCGCGGTCGACGTGCCGCGCGGGCCCCTCGATGTACTGCAGCAGCGCGTCCAGGTCGCGCGGGTCCTGCTGCCGCCGTGTGACGTCACCCTAATGTATAGTGCGCGGACACATGGTGTAGTTACCCGCTTGCCCTTCTGCCGCAGCTTCTTGGCCCGCTTCTTGCCGCGGTCGACGTGCCGCGCGGGCCCCTCGATGTACTGCAGCAGCGCGTCCAGGTCGCGCGGGTCCTGCTGCCGCCGTGTGACGTCACCCTAATGTATAGTGCGCGGACACATGGTGTAGTTACCCGCTTGCCCTTCTGCCGCAGCTTCTTGGCCCGCTTCTTGCCGCGGTCGACGTGCCGCGCGGGCCCCTCGATGTACTGCAGCAGCGCGTCCAGGTCGCGCGGGTCCTGCTGCCGCCGTGTGACGTCACCCTAATGTATAGTGCGCGGACACATGGTGTAGTTACCCGCTTGCCCTTCTGCCGCAGCTTCTTGGCCCGCTTCTTGCCGCGGTCGACGTGCCGCGCGGGCCCCTCGATGTACTGCAGCAGCGCGTCCAGGTCGCGCGGGTCCTGCTGCCGCCGTGTGACGTCACCCTAATGTATAGTGCGCGGACACATGGTGTAGTTACCCGCTTGCCCTTCTGCCGCAGCTTCTTGGCCCGCTTCTTGCCGCGGTCGACGTGCCGCGCGGGCCCCTCGATGTACTGCAGCAGCGCGTCCAGGTCGCGCGGGTCCTGCTGCCGCCGTGTGACGTCACCCTAATGTATAGTGCGCGGACACATGGTGTAGTTACCCGCTTGCCCTTCTGCCGCAGCTTCTTGGCCCGCTTCTTGCCGCGGTCGACGTGCCGCGCGGGCCCCTCGATGTACTGCAGCAGCGCGTCCAGGTCGCGCGGGTCCTGCTGCCGCCGTGTGACGTCACCCTAATGTATAGTGCGCGGACACATGGTGTAGTTACCCGCTTGCCCTTCTGCCGCAGCTTCTTGGCCCGCTTCTTGCCGCGGTCGACGTGCCGCGCGGGCCCCTCGATGTACTGCAGCAGCGCGTCCAGGTCGCGCGGGTCCTGCTGCCGCCGTGTGACGTCACCCTAATGTATAGTGCGCGGACACATGGTGTAGTTACCCGCTTGCCCTTCTGCCGCAGCTTCTTGGCCCGCTTCTTGCCGCGGTCGACGTGCCGCGCGGGCCCCTCGATGTACTGCAGCAGCGCGTCCAGGTCGCGCGGGTCCTGCTGCCGCCGTGTGACGTCACCCTAATGTATAGTGCGCGGACACATGGTGTAGTTACCCGCTTGCCCTTCTGCCGCAGCTTCTTGGCCCGCTTCTTGCCGCGGTCGACGTGCCGCGCGGGCCCCTCGATGTACTGCAGCAGCGCGTCCAGGTCGCGCGGGTCCTGCTGCCGCCGTGTGACGTCACCCTAATGTATAGTGCGCGGACACATGGTGTAGTTACCCGCTTGCCCTTCTGCCGCAGCTTCTTGGCCCGCTTCTTGCCGCGGTCGACGTGCCGCGCGGGCCCCTCGATGTACTGCAGCAGCGCGTCCAGGTCGCGCGGGTCCTGCTGCCGCCGTGTGACGTCACCCTAATGTATAGTGCGCGGACACATGGTGTAGTTACCCGCTTGCCCTTCTGCCGCAGCTTCTTGGCCCGCTTCTTGCCGCGGTCGACGTGCCGCGCGGGCCCCTCGATGTACTGCAGCAGCGCGTCCAGGTCGCGCGGGTCCTGCTGCCGCCGTGTGACGTCACCCTAATGTATAGTGCGCGGACACATGGTGTAGTTACCCGCTTGCCCTTCTGCCGCAGCTTCTTGGCCCGCTTCTTGCCGCGGTCGACGTGCCGCGCGGGCCCCTCGATGTACTGCAGCAGCGCGTCCAGGTCGCGCGGGTCCTGCTGCCGCCGTGTGACGTCACCCTAATGTATAGTGCGCGGACACATGGTGTAGTTACCCGCTTGCCCTTCTGCCGCAGCTTCTTGGCCCGCTTCTTGCCGCGGTCGACGTGCCGCGCGGGCCCCTCGATGTACTGCAGCAGCGCGTCCAGGTCGCGCGGGTCCTGCTGCCGCCGTGTGACGTCACCCTAATGTATAGTGCGCGGACACATGGTGTAGTTACCCGCTTGCCCTTCTGCCGCAGCTTCTTGGCCCGCTTCTTGCCGCGGTCGACGTGCCGCGCGGGCCCCTCGATGTACTGCAGCAGCGCGTCCAGGTCGCGCGGGTCCTGCTGCCGCCGTGTGACGTCACCCTAATGTATAGTGCGCGGACACATGGTGTAGTTACCCGCTTGCCCTTCTGCCGCAGCTTCTTGGCCCGCTTCTTGCCGCGGTCGACGTGCCGCGCGGGCCCCTCGATGTACTGCAGCAGCGCGTCCAGGTCGCGCGGGTCCTGCTGCCGCCGTGTGACGTCACCCTAATGTATAGTGCGCGGACACATGGTGTAGTTACCCGCTTGCCCTTCTGCCGCAGCTTCTTGGCCCGCTTCTTGCCGCGGTCGACGTGCCGCGCGGGCCCCTCGATGTACTGCAGCAGCGCGTCCAGGTCGCGCGGGTCCTGCTGCCGCCGTGTGACGTCACCCTAATGTATAGTGCGCGGACACATGGTGTAGTTACCCGCTTGCCCTTCTGCCGCAGCTTCTTGGCCCGCTTCTTGCCGCGGTCGACGTGCCGCGCGGGCCCCTCGATGTACTGCAGCAGCGCGTCCAGGTCGCGCGGGTCCTGCTGCCGCCGTGTGACGTCACCCTAATGTATAGTGCGCGGACACATGGTGTAGTTACCCGCTTGCCCTTCTGCCGCAGCTTCTTGGCCCGCTTCTTGCCGCGGTCGACGTGCCGCGCGGGCCCCTCGATGTACTGCAGCAGCGCGTCCAGGTCGCGCGGGTCCTGCTGCCGCCGTGTGACGTCACCCTAATGTATAGTGCGCGGACACATGGTGTAGTTACCCGCTTGCCCTTCTGCCGCAGCTTCTTGGCCCGCTTCTTGCCGCGGTCGACGTGCCGCGCGGGCCCCTCGATGTACTGCAGCAGCGCGTCCAGGTCGCGCGGGTCCTGCTGCCGCCGTGTGACGTCACCCTAATGTATAGTGCGCGGACACATGGTGTAGTTACCCGCTTGCCCTTCTGCCGCAGCTTCTTGGCCCGCTTCTTGCCGCGGTCGACGTGCCGCGCGGGCCCCTCGATGTACTGCAGCAGCGCGTCCAGGTCGCGCGGGTCCTGCTGCCGCCGTGTGACGTCACCCTAATGTATAGTGCGCGGACACATGGTGTAGTTACCCGCTTGCCCTTCTGCCGCAGCTTCTTGGCCCGCTTCTTGCCGCGGTCGACGTGCCGCGCGGGCCCCTCGATGTACTGCAGCAGCGCGTCCAGGTCGCGCGGGTCCTGCTGCCGCCGTGTGACGTCACCCTAATGTATAGTGCGCGGACACATGGTGTAGTTACCCGCTTGCCCTTCTGCCGCAGCTTCTTGGCGCGCTTCTTGCCGCGGTCGACGTGCCGCGCGGGCCCCTCGATGTACTGCAGCAGCGCGTCCAGGTCGCGCGGGTCCTGCTGCCGCCGTGTGACGTCACCCTAATGTATAGTGCGCGGACACATGGTGTAGTTACCCGCTTGCCCTTCTGCCGCAGCTTCTTGGCCCGCTTCTTGCCGCGGTCGACGTGCCGCGCGGGCCCCTCGATGTACTGCAGCAGCGCGTCCAGGTCGCGCGGGTCCTGCTGCCGCCGTGTGACGTCACCCTAATGTATAGTGCGCGGACACATGGTGTAGTTACCCGCTTGCCCTTCTGCCGCAGCTTCTTGGCCCGCTTCTTGCCGCGGTCGACGTGCCGCGCGGGCCCCTCGATGTACTGCAGCAGCGCGTCCAGGTCGCGCGGGTCCTGCTGCCGCCGTGTGACGTCACCCTAATGTATAGTGCGCGGACACATGGTGTAGTTACCCGCTTGCCCTTCTGCCGCAGCTTCTTGGCCCGCTTCTTGCCGCGGTCGACGTGCCGCGCGGGCCCCTCGATGTACTGCAGCAGCGCGTCCAGGTCGCGCGGGTCCTGCTGCCGCCGTGTGACGTCACCCTAATGTATAGTGCGCGGACACATGGTGTAGTTACCCGCTTGCCCTTCTGCCGCAGCTTCTTGGCCCGCTTCTTGCCGCGGTCGACGTGCCGCGCGGGCCCCTCGATGTACTGCAGCAGCGCGTCCAGGTCGCGCGGGTCCTGCTGCCGCCGTGTGACGTCACCCTAATGTATAGTGCGCGGACACATGGTGTAGTTACCCGCTTGCCCTTCTGCCGCAGCTTCTTGGCCCGCTTCTTGCCGCGGTCGACGTGCCGCGCGGGCCCCTCGATGTACTGCAGCAGCGCGTCCAGGTCGCGCGGGTCCTGCTGCCGCCGTGTGACGTCACCCTAATGTATAGTGCGCGGACACATGGTGTAGTTACCCGCTTGCCCTTCTGCCGCAGCTTCTTGGCCCGCTTCTTGCCGCGGTCGACGTGCCGCGCGGGCCCCTCGATGTACTGCAGCAGCGCGTCCAGGTCGCGCGGGTCCTGCTGCCGCCGTGTGACGTCACCCTAATGTATAGTGCGCGGACACATGGTGTAGTTACCCGCTTGCCCTTCTGCCGCAGCTTCTTGGCCCGCTTCTTGCCGCGGTCGACGTGCCGCGCGGGCCCCTCGATGTACTGCAGCAGCGCGTCCAGGTCGCGCGGGTCCTGCTGCCGCCGTGTGACGTCACCCTAATGTATAGTGCGCGGACACATGGTGTAGTTACCCGCTTGCCCTTCTGCCGCAGCTTCTTGGCCCGCTTCTTGCCGCGGTCGACGTGCCGCGCGGGCCCCTCGATGTACTGCAGCAGCGCGTCCAGGTCGCGCGGGTCCTGCTGCGCGCCGCGCCAGCAGCCGCCGCTGTGTGACGTGATCCTAATCAACAATAGGTTGGCTGTAGGTTTCACTGAGGTAAACAACAGATTTTTCTCCAACTTGCTTGGAAATGTTGCCATTAATGTAGTAAAACTGGACCGCGAAATCGTTCGTTATATTTAGAAGGCGTTAATGAAAATTAAAAAATAATATATATTATTGGCCTTAGCCGGGAAATCAATATTATTTAAATAAGGCGATTAAGTAAAAAACACACCTTCCGTTTATAACGTCTCATACAAATGAGGGTAATCTTAATTTGGTCGGTTACTGCATTTTTACTTTTAATTTTTTCAAAGACTGATAATTCACCATACAGCCAATTGTCCACTAAATTTAAAAAATAAAAACTATTATAAACTTTTTAATTGTTCTCTGCGTTTAGTTCTTGCACTGAACATTTTTTTGCTCTGCTACTGTCAATGTATTTAAAATGTCGACAAATTTCGAATAACGGACAAACAATTTGAATAATAATCTTATATGCGGTTAATTTATTTTCATGATTCTTAGTTATTTATTAGAGATTTCTCACGACAGTTTTAATTTTAATAATATGATGATATTTAATGAGTGATTTGAAAATTAATAAGTGTACCAAACGTAAACAAATAAAAAATAAAACAGAAATGATTGTGTCCAAATCAATATAAAAGTTATTTTGAACTTATGATCTTCTCCGAATGATAAATATGGTATGGTTTCTAAAAAAACAGTGTGTTTAGAAGTTGTTCATTTAACTAAAATTTATAATTACCTATTTTTTGTTATTGTGTTTTCATATATATTTAATTCTTATTCATATATTTTTGTTTTAAATCAAAGATATGATTCGGACCCGAAATTTTATTCCTATTCCTAAAAAAAATAAGTACCAAATGAACTTCATGGTACTGATACATTAAATTAAAATGTAGATTGGTGATTATTTCCAAGCATATTTGGAGAAAAGCACTATACAAGCCTCGGCGGGAATGTCAGTTCGCAGATTCGTATTATTGAAGGACTCGGCTACGCCTCGTCCTTCAAAATCATACTCATCCACGAACTGACTTTTCCCGGCCTCGGCAGTAATATACTATTTCTCCAACTTGCTTGGAAATGTTCCCATTAATGTAGTAAAACTGGACCGCGAAATCGTTCGTTATATTAAGAAGGCGTTAATAAAAACAAAAAAAAATATATATTATTGGCCTTAGCCGGGAAATCAATATTATTTAAATAAGACGATTAAGTAAAAAACACACCTTCCGTTTATAACGTCTCATACAAATGAGGGTAATCTTAATTTGGCCGGTTACTGCATCTTACTTTTAATTTTTTCAAAGACTTTGATAATTCACCATACAGCCAATTGTCCACTAAATTTAAAAAATAAAAACTATTATAAACTTTTTAATTGTTCTCTGCGTTTATTTCTTGCACTCATTGACGTAATAATTACATGGACACACAATCAGACGGAAAAAATGGCACCCTCCCAACTAATGCAAAATCACAAATCGCATTAGTTGGGCGATCAGTCTCGTTTAGACCATGACACGTGACGGGTCTCAAAAATGACTTAATTTTCAGTGAAAAATTGCAGAAATAACAGCTATAAAATAAAGAAAAAGGTCGGAATACTCTTTTTTACGCAGATTCTTTTGATTAATTAACGAATCCTATGTAAAATCATAGCATATTTTAGATTAGAATTATTAACTTTGTCCCTACAAAATGCACCTCATCACAGAACAAAAATCTAAGGAGTCGCTATAGTTTTATATTTTAATAATTAATGAAGGAGTGCAATAAATAATTATCCTATTTTTTTTATTAAAGATTCCCACGCTATCCTTAACAATGTGAAAAATTGAGGTCACGTTTAGTAAGAGACAGACGTCAAGATTAATTTCAGCCAAATAATTCGTCTCTCGTGTGTTCGTTCGGCATAATCATATACAGACCTAGGAATCCGTGGGGCAAATTTCGTTGACAGATAGGGACATCCTATATCGACAAATTAAACTATCGATGTTCGTTCTATATACTAGTGATCGCCCCCAACATTGTGTGTTTTTTTGTTCAATTGTTCAACATAGCATATTTTAAATAATCGCTAGGTTTAAATATTTAATATAAAGGTAGGGTGTAATACCTATAGCACTACAAAATAGTTAATAATTATCTCAACCTCTTTTGATAATTCAATAGAAGTAAATTACCTACATAGACAATCGCTAACTCGCTATAAAACAATAGGTACTTGTCAATGTCGTCGGACAGTCAGTAAACACGTTATATTACACTAGCATTAACCCGCGGCTTCGCCCGCGTTCCTATACAATAAACATTATCCTACGGGAACGATGCTCTTTTTTTTTCAGGATAAAAAGTGGGCTATTTGTTAAAGTTAGGGTATAATCTGCTTATCCCTCATGCATATCCGTCTAGCAGTTTTATTGTTGAAAAGTTTGAATGCATTTATTACGGCTGCAGGAGGTTTCCCGATGACTACTCCACCAGTCTCGCCGCGCCACCCGCAGTGGCCTTGACGACAATCGAAATGGCACCAAATACAAATTTAAACATCTATTAGGGTAACGGGACTCATTCCATACCTCAAAAGCAAAAATAAATCCCTTATAGGATCACTTGTAGCTGTCTGTGAGTCCGTCTGTTACAACCGATTTGCTGCAAAACTACTGCACCGATTGAATTGCAATTAGGCACAAATGCTTTCAAGAATTTTCATGTCCACAAATGTCCTAAAAAACCATGAAAATGACACCCATATTCATATCACCTACAATCATAACGTCATCGCACCCCCACAGGGGAATGGTATTTCACGTCCGCTACGTTGAGTTTTAAAATAATTGTTGTACCTACCCGTAATCAGCGACCTGATAAATAATAAAAATAATACCCATGTTGATTTTCAGACTTTGTCAACACATTTCCCCCTTTTAGGGGTTCAATTCTTGAAAGGCCTGAAAAGCATGTTTACTCTTATTCTTAGAAATACTCCTGTGAAGTTTCGAATAAAATTACAAACTTTGGATCTCTATTTCACCCCCTTTAGAAAAATCGATTATTATTGCGCCCCTATACCCTATAAGGAACCTACGTTCTAAATTTAGACTCTTAGAATCAGCGGTTTGGGCTGTGCGTTTAAAAACGACACCCATATGTTTAGACATATTTAGACATTTCTACCCCATCGCACCCTAACATGAGAGATGGTATTACACGTCCGCCATGTTGAATTTTAAAATCGTTCTTTTTTTAGTTATCTTCGACCCGATAATCCATAGAAACCAACTCTTCCCTCTTCCCCTTCCGGGATACAGGGTACCAAGTTATCTAATCTTGTTTCCCCATACAAACTTTGAATCCCCATTTCACCCCCCCCCCCCCCCCCCCCCATAGGAGGTGAATTTAAAAAAAAAACCTTTCTTAGTGTGCCAAATTTGGACTCTCTAGAACCAACGGTTTATTATTTAGACATTTCAACCCCATTTCACCCCAACAGGGGAGATGGTAATTCATGTCCGCCACGTTCGATTTTAAAATCGTTGCGGTTTTCGTAATCAGCGACCCGATAAACCATAAAAACAATACCCATATTGATTTTCAGACTTTGTCACCACATTTCTCCCTTTTAGGGGTTGAATTTTCAAAAAACCTGAAACACGTGTTTACTCATTTATCGTTAGTAATACCCCTGTGAAGTTTCAAATAAAATAATAATAACCAATCTTATTTCCCCATACAAACTTTGGAACCCCATTTCACCCCTTTAGGGGGTGAGTTTTGAAAAATCCTTTCTTAGCGGATGCCTACGTCATAACATCTACCCGCATGACAAATTTCAGCCCGATCCGTCCAGTGGTTTGGGCTGTGCGTTGATAGATCACTATGTCAGTCAGTCAGTCACCTTTGAGTTTTATATATATTACATAAGTATTTTATATAAATAAATAATGCCTCCTAAAAAAATAGAAGAATTGCTTAAAAAACAACCTGAAATAATTAAACGTGGGTCCAAGCTATACTGTAACAAATGTCAATCCACCTTTCATCGCAAAAAATATTCTCTTCTCTTTAAAAACGAAGAAGAGTATTGAGTTATTACGTAATTATTATTTTTTACTTTTAATAAAAACATATTTTTACACTAGTATATAAAACGAACATCGATAATTTAATTTGTCGATATAGGATGTCCCTACCTGTCAACGAAATTTGCCCCACGGATTCCTAGGTCTGATCATATATGTTTTTTTATGTTTAATCAAAAGAAGCGTTGAAGTCTTTCACTCAACACAGCTTTAATATCTCAATAAAAACGTAATAAATGATAATGTATACAAAAGAAGCGTAAAATGGTTATGTAGTGTTTGTGGTAGTAGCTAGGTATCTATACATAAACACATATACACTGTCTCGGGCGCACGTCACATGGGATGCTGCGTTTAGTTACACGCGAGCCGAGGGCGAGAGTGGACGCATGACATTGCTATGTGTGCAGCGGCGAGTGAGCCTGTGTTATGAACATATGCCTTTTACAAGCAGATCCTACAGGTTACATTAATAAATATTAATAAAAAAATTGCTCTGTTGTCATTGTTTTATTTTGTTTCAGAGTCTAGACACTGTCAGTTTAAACCTTTGAACGCCAAGAACACCTAAAGACAATGTGTGCTGCCGTGCATACTACGCCACCGACTTTCACGTCACGCCATCAAACTTTAAAGGGTTAAAAATGTTAATATTTTGCACTTGCCTTACTCTCATTTCACATACCTACTAGAACAAGATGAGTTGAGAAATCATAATGTCATTATTACTGATCCCTTCTATGCAGTGTCGGGACCCTTTTATGCAGTTGTTAAATAAAAACGTAACTTAATTTGTTATTAACAATTTACGAGTTTATTTAGTTCAAAGAACAAATATATTTTAATACCTAAATAAAATAATAATGAAAATATTTTTAGTATGTAAAACTATTAAAATCTGCTCCATTCGTGCCATGTTCCAAGTTTGACAAGAGACATGAGTCAGAATACGCTAAAAAAGTTAATTTACACGAAAAATATTTGTGGTAATAAGTACGTAAGCCAATTTGACACTTAAACATTTGAGTAAAGAGTTATTTTGTACGAAGTAATTATGTTGTTGTAAATTATAAATAAGCGTTATTGGCATCTACTTGAACATGACAGCAGTGCAACTTTTTTCGACAATTTTGTTCGGGTCTGTGGCTCTATTATAAATAATACCTCAATGCTTGCACTGAATATTTTTTTGCTCTGCTACTGTCAATGTATTTGAAATGTCGACAAATTTCGAATAACGGACAAACCATTTAAATAATAATCTTATATGCGGTTAATTTATTTTCATGATTCTTAGTTATTTATTAGAGATTTCTCACGAAAGTTTTAATTTTAATAATATGATGATATTTAATGAGTGAGTTGAAAATTAATAAGTGTACCAAACGTAAACAAATAAAAAATAAAACAGAAATGATTGTGTCCAAATCAATATAAAAGTTATTTTGAACTTATGATCTTCTCCGAATGATAAATATGGTATGGTTTCTAAAAAAACAGTGTGTTTAGAAGTTGTTCATTTAACTAAAATTTATAATTACCTATTTTTTGTTATTGGGTTTTCATATATATTTAATTCTTATTCATATATTTTTGTTTTAAATCAAACATATGATTCGGACCCGAAATTTTATTCCTATTCCTAAAAAAAATATGTACCAAATGAACTTCATGGTACTGATACATTAAATTAAAATGTAGATTGGTGATTATTTCCAAGCATATTTAGAGAAAAGCACTATACAAGCCTCGGCGGGAATGTCAGTTCGCAGATTCGTATTATTGAAGGACCCGGCTACGCCTCGTCCTTCAAAATCATACTCATCCACGAACTGACTTTTCCCGGCCTCGGCAGTAATATACTATTCCATCACATTTGCAAGATGCTGTATATATTTGTTTTCTGTTTTAACCCTCAAATGCATGACTGTTTTAACACTCAGTACTGTAAAGACAGAAGTCAAAATCTGAATATTGTTAATAAAGACTTTGTCAAGATTGTCCCGAAATCTCAAACTGGCGTGGATTTCATTGCTAATTACGTCGTTTCAGAAATAAAATTAGTGTAATTGTATGCATTTAAGGGTTAAGCTGATGGCCGTGTTGCCAATGCTTATTTACTAACAGGATAAAGTTGGTTTACAATCGTTGAATGTTTATTTTTGTCAAATGTATTTTTTATTTCCTCCCAACTGTGATGGAAAACATTGTATGTATGACGGGCAGTAAGGGGATTACAAAGACAGGCCATTAAAAGCCCTCCGGCCTTCGGCCTACGCTTCTAATAGACCTCCGTTAGTAATCCCCTTCTTACCACCCTTTGACACAATTATACTATACTCTCTTTTACTTCAGTCGAACCTGCGGTCGGCGGGTTTTAGAAGAGGCATGTGACTAAGCGAGTTTTTCTTTGAAATCTCGCTAGAAGTTACTAGTTTCATGAATATCGGTCAGATTTTTGAAAATAATGTAACTTGAAGGTGTTTGAGGGCAGAAAACTGCTATAATTTATCTCAAAGAATCGATAAAATTACGGCCATAATTGTACTATTTTAACAAGATTTTATTTAACTTGCCATTTAGTATGTTTGTTGGGATGGAATCTTGCAACTTAATTTTTTCGCAGATATCTTCACCGAATTGAGCTGAATTTTTGCATACATACTTAACTTTGATGACAATACAATAATATGGTTCCATGGGACTGGTCTGATGACGGAGCCGGAAAGTGGCCCTAGATACCTACTCTGTAATAGAGTGATCCTATCGAGTTTGGGGTCTTTAGAATCGTCTCAGTGAGCAATTGATGGTGATGGCTGTCCAAAGGAAAGTACAGTCGGTTATAAAAGCTTGTCACGATAATGAAGTTTTAATAAAAGATTAATAAAATTCCTCAATCAAATAGGTAGTGAACTTACCCTGAGCACCCGCTAGACGTAGAGAACACGCTGGTATCCCTGCTGGAGAGGGACACGATCGCCCGCGGCTGCGTCGGCCTGCTCTGACGCTGCTGATGTAGCTGAAGAAAGAAAGAGATAGATTAAAATTAAAGTAAATAACTTCCGAGTATCATATAAGACGGTTTGCTGTTCTTAATAGCTGGTTATGCCTACTATCTTAAATATCTATAATTTAACCTATAGTTTTTGTTTGGCTAAATCGATTTAGGTTGCGGTTTTCTGAAAAGTATTTGTTACATTTAGAAGAAGGTTTTGGTAATACCAGACTTCAAAAAAGACGTTTTCAGTTTGACCGTTATGTATGTATGTTTGTCCGCGATTATAAAGATGTCCATGAACCTCACGTGAGGCTTTATGCGTGACAACTGTTCTCATAGTAATAATAAGGTTTGCAACCGACTTCAAAAGGGGATTCAAATGCAATCTGTACATGAAAGGGTTATTTTTGGCTTTTCAGTTTATTCTGAAGTCGGTTATTTTTTTGTCGATCTAACCATACCTGTTGTTGCAATTGTTGTTGTTGCTGTTGTTGTTGCTGCTGTTGCAGTTGTTGCTGGCGTATCTGCTGCTGTTGCTGTGGCGTCAGGGTCGGCTTGTTGTGTATCGGCAGGTCGTAGATCGGCTCCGGTTTCTTCTGCGCGGGCGCAGGTTGCGCCTGCGGCCGCTGCTGGAACTGTGCCTGTTGCTGTTTTAATTGCTGGAACATTTGATATGGAACCATTAACCTTAACATTTTTGCTTGTATCTTCATCTAGGAGCATTTTAGCTAGAAAAAGGCTTAGAAAATCTTGTAGACATTTAAATTTACTATAATTTACGTTTTGTTTCAAGGGCAGATAGTTACGAGACATTAAAAAAATCGCAATATCCAGTAATGTATCAAAATTCTGGCTTATATCTTCATTTAGGAGTATTTTAGCTAGAAAAGAGCTTAGAAAATTTTGTAGAGAATTAAATTTACGTTTGTAAGGTAACCCCCAGTACTTTACTCTCTATTACAGTACTTTTATCTCACGAGCGCGGGTGAGCCATGTTTGTGTGAGTAATGTACATGCACATTGGCTCTGTGTGGGTGAGCCGGAACTGTTCGCTCCCGAGCTCACCCACACAGAGCCAATGTGCATGTACATCTACTCACACAAACATGGCTCACTCGCGCTCGTGAGATAAAAGTACTGTAACCGAACTAATAGAAGACTCCAACTTAACGAGATCCCTGTACTATAACGTTTCTCATAAGTCCCATAACGCTTATGCCTTTCTGAACATACTGTCGTTACCTAGATAAGGCTTCTAAATTGATTGTTAGTGTCAAGTGATAAAGCGAGGTCTAAGCACGCGACTTCGACTAGGCATTGGCACTATTCTAGAATTATTGGTGAGCGGTTTGTTTTAATGAATTATATTTATGTATATTGCATGTGCTACCTGTAATCGAATCTGCTCCATGGCGTTTGGGTTGACCTTTCCTCCGGCCTTCAAATCTGGTGGGATATTCAGTTGTATTGGCACTGTCCGCTGTAAGGCCTGGAACAAAATGTGTTCATATGAGCAAACTTTTCGATGAGTTTGGTCTAGAGTGTATATAATCTGCCGGATACGGTGGTACTTCTCCACTGACCTTGAGGGTGGCATCCCTGTCCGCGACGTGCCGGCCTCCCTGTCAAGCACGGCGGCCATCTTGTCGAGCGGTTGGCGCTCGCCCTGCCGCTTGATCTTGACCCACCCCTAGAGTGTATATAAACTGCCAGAGTGTATACTAAAAGCCGGAGGCGGTGGCGGATAACTACACTGACCTTGGATGATGTTAAAGGGGGCAAACGAGCAAACGGATCGTCTGATGGAAAGCGATTACCGTCGCCCATAGACACCCGCAACACCAGATGAGTTACAAGTGCGTGGCCGGGCTTTCTTTGGGAGTACGCTCTTTTCTTGAAGATTTGAAGGTCATATCGGTTCGGAAATACCGCTAGTGACAATTCATTCCACATGCATCAATCATGTCCGCCATCTTGTGGGCACTCGCCTTGCCGCTCGATATGTTCTACCCCTAGAGTGTATATAAACAACCGGAGGCGGTGATGGAACTCTACACTGACCTTGGGCTCGTCCGTGACGCTCATGTCAGCCATCTTGTCGAGCACGGCGGCCATCTTGTCGGGCGGCTGACGCTCGCCCTGCCGCTTTATTTGCGCGTGCGCCTGCGCGGCGTTGAGCGCAGGCGACGCCGGGGGAAGAGTCTTTGGCAGAGCCTGGAACACGAACTGTAAGGTTATTTAGTCGGGGGTGGCGAGAAAGCGAATATATACGAAAAAACAGCATATGTAGGTCTTATAATAAGTAATATTCTTTGTATTGAGACTAATTTGACTACATAATGAGAGGTCTTAAAATGAAACGAGCCGTAGGCGAGTTTCATAATAGGATTACACTAGTGTTCTGAGACCCAAATATGTACAGTCGCATACACTACTTTATCTACGCACATATTCATCATCACTATCGTAAATTTTACACACAGATGACCTCGACGATACACGAGATGACCTCGCGCCGCGCATGAATTGACCTATAGTATCTGAACTTGTTATAGTAAAATAACAAGGCGGGTGTAGATGAAAATGATGATATTCCCGGATCGTGAGGTACTAGTGTGCCGGCACGGTAGTGTAGCGGGATGGGTACTCACCGGCGGCTTGGGCGCGGGCGGCGCGGGCCCGGGGCGGGGCGCGGCGGGCTCCGCCCCGGGCTGCAAGGGCGGCGCCGGCGGCGACGTGAGGTACTAGTGTGCCGGCACGGTAGTGTAGCGGGATGGGTACTCACCGGCGGCTTGGGCGCGGGCGGCGCGGGCCCGGGGCGGGGCGCGGCGGGCTCCGCCCCGGGCTGCAAGGGCGGCGCCGGCGGCGACGTGAGGTACTAGTGTGCCGGCACGGTAGTGTAGCGGGATGGGTACTCACCGGCGGCTTGGGCGCGGGCGGCGCGGGCCCGGGGCGGGGCGCGGCGGGCTCCGCCCCGGGCTGCAAGGGCGGCGCCGGCGGCGACGTGAGGTACTAGTGTGCCGGCACGGTAGTGTAGCGGGATGGGTACTCACCGGCGGCTTGGGCGCGGGCGGCGCGGGCCCGGGGCGGGGCGCGGCGGGCTCCGCCCCGGGCTGCAAGGGCGGCGCCGGCGGCGACGTGAGGTACTAGTGTGCCGGCACGGTAGTGTAGCGGGATGGGTACTCACCGGCGGCTTGGGCGCGGGCGGCGCGGGCCCGGGGCGGGGCGCGGCGGGCTCCGCCCCGGGCTGCAAGGGCGGCGCCGGCGGCGACGTGAGGTACTAGTGTGCCGGCACGGTAGTGTAGCGGGATGGGTACTCACCGGCGGCTTGGGCGCGGGCGGCGCGGGCCCGGGGCGGGGCGCGGCGGGCTCCGCCCCGGGCTGCAAGGGCGGCGCCGGCGGCGACGTGAGGTACTAGTGTGCCGGCACGGTAGTGTAGCGGGATGGGTACTCACCGGCGGCTTGGGCGCGGGCGGCGCGGGCCCGGGGCGGGGCGCGGCGGGCTCCGCCCCGGGCTGCAAGGGCGGCGCCGGCGGCGACGTGAGGTACTAGTGTGCCGGCACGGTAGTGTAGCGGGATGGGTACTCACCGGCGGCTTGGGCGCGGGCGGCGCGGGCCCGGGGCGGGGCGCGGCGGGCTCCGCCCCGGGCTGCAAGGGCGGCGCCGGCGGCGACGTGAGGTACTAGTGTGCCGGCACGGTAGTGTAGCGGGATGGGTACTCACCGGCGGCTTGGGCGCGGGCGGCGCGGGCCCGGGGCGGGGCGCGGCGGGCTCCGCCCCGGGCTGCAAGGGCGGCGCCGGCGGCGACGTGAGGTACTAGTGTGCCGGCACGGTAGTGTAGCGGGATGGGTACTCACCGGCGGCTTGGGCGCGGGCGGCGCGGGCCCGGGGCGGGGCGCGGCGGGCTCCGCCCCGGGCTGCAAGGGCGGCGCCGGCGGCGACGTGAGGTACTAGTGTGCCGGCACGGTAGTGTAGCGGGATGGGTACTCACCGGCGGCTTGGGCGCGGGTGGCGCGGGCCCGGGGCGGGGCGCGGCGGGCTCCGCCCCGGGCTGCAAGGGCGGCGCCGGCGGCGACGTGAGGTACTAGTGTGCCGGCACGGTAGTGTAGCGGGATGGGTACTCACCGGCGGCTTGGGCGCGGGCGGCGCGGGCCCGGGGCGGGGCGCGGCGGGCTCCGCCCCGGGCTGCAAGGGCGGCGCCGGCGGCGACGTGAGGTACTAGTGTGCCGGCACGGTAGTGTAGCGGGATGGGTACTCACCGGCGGCTTGGGCGCGGGCGGCGCGGGCCCGGGGCGGGGCGCGGCGGGCTCCGCCCCGGGCTGCAAGGGCGGCGCCGGCGGCGACGTGAGGTACTAGTGTGCCGGCACGGTAGTGTAGC
This sequence comes from Apotomis turbidana, assembly GCA_905147355.2. Classification (NCBI taxonomy): domain Eukaryota; kingdom Metazoa; phylum Arthropoda; class Insecta; order Lepidoptera; family Tortricidae; genus Apotomis; species Apotomis turbidana. Next base: position 9,522,523 of record LR990305.1, on the reverse strand, counting down.
GGGATGGGTACTCACCGGCGGCTTGGGCGCGGGCGGCGCGGGCCCGGGGCGGGGCGCGGCGGGCTCCGCCCCGGGCTGCAAGGGCGGCGCCGGCGGCGACGTGAGGTACTAGTGTGCCGGCACGGTAGTGTAGCGGGATGGGTACTCACCGGCGGCTTGGGCGCGGGCGGCGCGGGCCCGGGGCGGGGCGCGGCGGGCTCCGCCCCGGGCTGCAAGGGCGGCGCCGGCGGCGACGTGAGGTACTAGTGTGCCGGCACGGTAGTGTAGCGGGATGGGTACTCACCGGCGGCTTGGGCGCGGGCGGCGCGGGCCCGGGGCGGGGCGCGGCGGGCTCCGCCCCGGGCTGCAAGGGCGGCGCCGGCGGCGACGTGAGGTACTAGTGTGCCGGCACGGTAGTGTAGCGGGATGGGTACTCACCGGCGGCTTGGGCGCGGGCGGCGCGGGCCCGGGGCGGGGCGCGGCGGGCTCCGCCCCGGGCTGCAAGGGCGGCGCCGGCGGCGACGTGAGGTACTAGTGTGCCGGCACGGTAGTGTAGCGGGATGGGTACTCACCGGCGGCTTGGGCGCGGGCGGCGCGGGCCCGGGGCGGGGCGCGGCGGGCTCCGCCCCGGGCTGCAAGGGCGGCGCCGGCGGCGACGTGAGGTACTAGTGTGCCGGCACGGTAGTGTAGCGGGATGGGTACTCACCGGCGGCTTGGGCGCGGGCGGCGCGGGCCCGGGGCGGGGCGCGGCGGGCTCCGCCCCGGGCTGCAAGGGCGGCGCCGGCGGCGACGTGAGGTACTAGTGTGCCGGCACGGTAGTGTAGCGGGATGGGTACTCACCGGCGGCTTGGGCGCGGGCGGCGCGGGCCCGGGGCGGGGCGCGGCGGGCTCCGCCCCGGGCTGCAAGGGCGGCGCCGGCGGCGACGTGAGGTACTAGTGTGCCGGCACGGTAGTGTAGCGGGATGGGTACTCACCGGCGGCTTGGGCGCGGGCGGCGCGGGCCCGGGGCGGGGCGCGGCGGGCTCCGCCCCGGGCTGCAAGGGCGGCGCCGGCGGCGACGTGAGGTACTAGTGTGCCGGCACGGTAGTGTAGCGGGATGGGTACTCACCGGCGGCTTGGGCGCGGGCGGCGCGGGCCCGGGGCGGGGCGCGGCGGGCTCCGCCCCGGGCTGCAAGGGCGGCGCCGGCGGCGACGTGAGGTACTAGTGTGCCGGCACGGTAGTGTAGCGGGATGGGTACTCACCGGCGGCTTGGGCGCGGGCGGCGCGGGCCCGGGGCGGGGCGCGGCGGGCTCCGCCCCGGGCTGCAAGGGCGGCGCCGGCGGCGACGTGAGGTACTAGTGTGCCGGCACGGTAGTGTAGCGGGATGGGTACTCACCGGCGGCTTGGGCGCGGGCGGCGCGGGCCCGGGGCGGGGCGCGGCGGGCTCCGCCCCGGGCTGCAAGGGCGGCGCCGGCGGCGACGTGAGGTACTAGTGTGCCGGCACGGTAGTGTAGCGGGATGGGTACTCACCGGCGGCTTGGGCGCGGGCGGCGCGGGCCCGGGGCGGGGCGCGGCGGGCTCCGCCCCGGGCTGCAAGGGCGGCGCCGGCGGCGACGCCGAGCCCTGGCAGGGAACATCCAACATATCTGTTACAGTACTTTTATCTCACGAGCGCGGGTGGGCCATGTTTGTGTGAGTAGATGTACATGCACATTGGCTCTGTGTGGGTGAGCCGGCACTGAACGCTCCCGAGCTCACCCACACAGAGCCAATGTGCATGTACATCTACTCACACAAACATGGCCCACCCGCGCTCGTGAGATAAAAGGAAGCGATTAAAGTCCCCAACACACCAAACCATTACTGACAAATCCTTGACAAATCGCTATTCACGTTTAATAATGCAAATATATGACGTATGCATATATTGCACATGATTGCCTTATGAAAGCTGTTTGTAGCGCCAGTGTCCCTGGGCCGGACCGACGCTTGCTAGGCTATACCTCTACTTCATTATATACTAGCTGCGCTGGGCGATTGTACCCGATCATCCCACGGGAAGACTACATTTTATCGAGATAAAAAGTAGCCTATGTGTTAATCCAGGGTGTCAGCTAGCTAGGCTATACGTACATTGGCGGTCCGGCATTTCTGCTTCTTCTTGTTGAGTATGGAGCGCAGCCGCTCGCGCGTCTCGTTGAAGTTGCGCGGCACCGGCGTCGTCAGAGGTGGCTGTACGAAAACATCCCATTCAAAACTAAACATATACTGAAATAGGGATCAGAATCAAGGATCCACAAGATCATGATAACCAATAGTAGATTACTGCAGACGCCAGGAAAGAAGGGCTTGCAGAGTGAGTAAATAGAAGGGGTTGCCGGCTTCGTATCACTATCCGTGATCACCTTTTCACGGCTAGGCATGAATAGTGCTTTTCTCAAAGATATGCAATGAATTAAAAAAATACGCCACTCAATAAGAACATCATTCAGCTGTTTAGCCTGTTTATAAAACACACACCATGTTAAAAAGAACTTCCCGGCTTAGGCCTTAAATTATAATTATTTTTATTAAAGCATCAGCATCGTCTGCTAACGTAAATCAAATGTTTACAATGAACTGACAAATTGAAAAAAAAATATGGTTCGAGCCTGCGTCTCCAACGGCTTTCCGGGCCAACACGGGCGTCCTACCTATTGGACCACGGAACCTGATGCGAGAACCGTCGAATTTTTCAACCAATTGTTTCTGCATGCCTTATGCCTTGATCACACGTACCGAGCAAACGGGCGAGACAGTAATATGTTTCTCGGCCGAGACAGTGATGTAAGCGAGTAGCTGTTTACACATGTTTTGAAATTAGCACAGTCAGTTCAGTTCTATTAAGACTTTCGGACACGATGGATCGTAAAAAAATCGCCGAGTGGCGAGACAGTGCACGTTCAGACCGGCCGAGTGAGCGAGCGAGACAGTGCGGGGATGCGGGAGGGTGGACACTCGGCCTAGTAGATAGAACGGGAGCCGAGCTACTGTCTCGCCGCTTCGTTCGGCCGAGCGCTCGGCCGAGCACTCGGCGCTATGTTTATACGTACCGAGTACTCGGCCGAGAGCACTGTCTCGCCCGTTTGCTCGGTACGTGTGATCAAGGCATAAAGATAAACTCACCGCGTGGCCGAAGACGGTGCAATAGCAGCATGTACACGGCTGGTCCGTCGGGCCGTCGCCCGCGCATGCGTTCGTGCCGTTCGAATGTCCGACTGAAAACAAGAAAAAAGTAAAACAATCCATCGTAACTGGGTTAAGTTTGCACCTGGTATGTATGGCGATGGATACTAATGAGTTGCAAAGCTAAGGCAACCGATCACGTTTGTTGTATGGGAGCCTCACTTAAATGTTTTTAATTTTATTTTATTAACTTTTTAGTGTTTTTTGTTATAGCGGCAACAGAAATACATCATCTCTGAAAATTTCAACTGTCCAGCTATGACTGAACCATAGTTTATGAGACACAGCCTGGTCACAGACAGACAGACGGACGAGCAGCAGAGGCTTAGTAATAGGTTCCCGGTTTTAGCCTTAACAAAAAAAATATTACGGACAGCCATAATTGGAATTCACAAAAAAAATTAATACGACCGTTTTTAATAATATTGTCCCAATATGTTTTAGATGCGAATTCCAAAAGTTTTCCTGATTTTTCAAATGCAATATTTTGCTGTATTTATCACGAACGTAGATTTTTTCTACTATTGTCAAATATCGAGAGCAAACGTACTAACTTTTCGGAAAAAGAAGTTGCAATTAGGACGTTAGTGCTCAACTCTATGTGGTTTAAATTTAATTGGCAAAATAATTGTAATTAGTACGAGTTTGAACTAAGGTATCGATATCTAAACCTATATATAGAATGAATAGGAAGTACCAACACGTCCAAGAGATAAAACTAACCTTTACAAACATGCTGCTGATGCGAAGCGTTCTCGCACACCTTTGGCTTCGCCGCGGGCTTCGCGACAGGCTTCTTCGCAACTTCTTTCTTCTTCTCTTCTAGACCAGTCTTACTCTTCCCGTCCATATCGTAACACTGCTTCACTATATCCCCTAAGCACACCGAACTGTTATCATTATCTTTGCACGAGTTGCATATGCAATCGTTCGTCCATTTACAGTCGGTTTTGGGAGTATCACAAGCGTCAGATTCGGATTTCGTCTGCCCGTTTCTCATCATATTCCTAAACGCAACAGCGTTAAGCGTTTGCTTGGCGTTTCTTAACGCTTGCGCTGAATATTTCGCTAGTAATTCCGGATTTTGAGAACCTATAACTGAAAGTGGTGTCTTTTCTTTATCGTCTTCTTCTTCAAGCTTTAATGTCTCATGTATATCATCGTCCAGTAGTTTCGCGTCTATGCTTGAACATATAGAAATCACGTGTTTTTTATACGTTTCTGGAACGGGTAAACCTTGCGTTATGTATGATTTTATCGTGTAAAAACTGTCTAGCAACGACTTCTCTCCTTTCGATGTCAGTATAGCTTCACATTTAGCTAGCAAAGCTTCGTTTTTACATTTCTTCTCTTCTTCAGTTTCTTTCGGTTCAGGTTTTTCTTCCTTCTTAATTTTAGGCGGTTCTGGTTTCTTTACAACTCTCGCGTTAGCCTTACCTATGATTTTGCTTAGTCCTTTTGCTGCTAGTATTTCAGCTTCACTCGCTTGTATGGCCGGGCTTTTAGGTAATGTTAATTTTGTAAAAGATTCCTTTATCTTATCTTCTAATTTCTCTAACCTATATAACATTACTAACCATTCGTCCCCTGATAGGGCTTCTTTAGGCAAAGTGTCCATATAAGTCTTATTCATTTCTTTTAAACGCTCCAGAAAGTATTCTTTCTTGTCTTCGTCCGACAGAGTACCAAAATCAGGCACAGAATCATTATTCTTACCAGGTATACCTGTCAGTTCTTCTATAACGTTACTAGCTATCTCCGGATTGAGCAGAATCCAACCTGTAAGTTGGACTGAATCCGCGCACCTTTTTATCACATCTATATATTTAAATTTGAGACTTTTGACAGACGTTTTTTTATCTTGCGACATTTTTGATAGTTTCATTATTAGAAGATCGAAAGTATTGCCAGCAGAGGTTGATAGAAGCTTAGATATTTGTTTTAGAGACTCTTTAGAAGCAGGACAGCTTTCGCTGTCGCTTTCAGACTGTGAGCCCTTATTCAATTCCTCTATTTTCTCTATTATCTTATCGCTATCACTCGCATTCTGTTTCCCTGCCAAGTCTTGTATGTAAGTATAAAATTTCTCGAGCATCGCTTCTATTTCGTTTTCCAACAACTCAACTGGTATACCCTTGAATTTTGTAGCGACGTAATGCTTCCAAGAATTGAACCTCGCTTTAACTAGTTCTCTAAGTTCATCCATGCTCAAAGCATCCTTTACGGAATTGTCAAACAATGTAGAGGCTTTAGTGTACATTTCGGAATTAATGCTATTTCTCGGTACATTGAACAGATCTTTGTCTTCTTCGAGACATTTAGCCAGCTCCGGGCTTTTATTCTGCTTTAAATATTCGAAAACTTTATTAATAACTACTTGAGCTGATATGGAGAAGAGCAGATCTGAAATTTTGAAATCCTCATTGTTTTTATTCTTTATAAGCGCTTTTAAATCTTTCTCTTCTTTCAATAGGTCAGTTATGTCTTGACTGTCAAATTCAAGCGTCATAGTGCCTATGATATCGTCATCTATACTACTTTTCGGTTTCCTTGTTTTACGTTTGGCAGTATTCTTAGTAACTTTAACGCTATCCTTATTCTTATTTAGTTTTAGTTCTCTTATCTGTCTTAGAGTTTCTGGTGTGAGTTGTGCTTCGTTGTTAACTTCGGGTATACTGTTCATGATCGAAGCGAACTCGGGCAGCGAATCGCACGAAGCATTCGCGAATTCTGCTAACTTGGCTGCTATCTCTGGCATATTGGCTAGTATCTGCGGCATGCTCTCCACTAGTTCCGTCAGTTTAGCATTAGTGAGATTAAGGGATTCAGCTGGGTCGTCTGGATCCAATTTTCCTATAAATTCCGCGGAGTTTTTATCCAAGCTCATCATGACTTCGCATATCTGTTCTAAAGAAAGCGGGCCGTCCTGGTTTTCTTTCCCGTCTTCTTTATTAATACTATTGTAAGAATTGATAATGTTCTGGCACTCTTCCATAGCTTTTTTGATTTCTAAACCGAAGGTAACATACTTGAACACATTGGGGTCTTTCCCGTCGTCGATTTTGATGGATTTTTCCTCTTCCTCGACCAGCACGGGCGTCCGCCGCGCGTTTAGCGGAGCGTTGAGGACTTCTGGTGCGATCTGCTGGAAGTCGGCGTGGTCGTCGCGGCTGAGGAACTTGTTGACATGGAGCAACCTCTGGCTGGGCTTTGGAGTGTAGACGGGCATGGGCTCGGAGGTCGTTGGGGACATTTCCTGTAATCAAAATGCGAAATGAAAATAAATAATCACAGAAACAGATTGGAAACCATCTTCATCAAACAGGACACTTAATAAATGTCATGTAATATGAGTTGGATACGTGCTTTTGAAGAAGCTTTAGACGGTTTTCCTATATTTTCAAATAACAAAACTGAACACGACTACAAGATTTGGATTTCATAGCTTCAATATTGACTTAGATCTTGTCACTTGCTCCAATCAAAGCTGAATATCTTGAAAACTACCTATTACCACCAAACATAGCTAAGAACCATCTCGACGGACAATTCATTCGATCAAAAATCCCCACTCAAATTGGTCCATCCGTTTGGGAGCTACGATGCCACAGACAGACACACAGCTACACATGTTAAATGAAATGAACATTTATTTTGCTAGAGACATGGTAAAAAATAAAGATGTTAGTTACAGATCGTAGTGGATCAGCCTATATCGCCAACTACTTGGGCATGCAAATTTTTAATTCTTAGGTGATATTTGAATGTATTAAACTTATGGGTCAATTAACTTTTTTCCGTTGTTTGTTTCCATGGTGATGTCCCCTGGGTTACTCTTTAAAACTACGATTTTCGGCGGTAATATTCAACAAAAATGTTGTAATTGCAGCAGTTACAAGCCCATTCTTATTTAGAATATCTCAAAATACCAATATCAACACATTTCCAAGAAGTTTAATCACCATTGTCTCCTTGGTGACGGGACAGAACAACAAGATAAAGTTGATCCCACCCTTATAACATTCTTTCGTCGGGGGTTATTAATAAAATACCTGTAGCGGTGGGCTGACGGAGTCTGGCAACTCCGTTTGATCGTATTCGTTCTGCAGGTTGTTGTCGAGGCTGTTCAGAGCGATGTTGGCGAACTTGACAAGGCATTCCTTCATCTCCTTGCATAGGTCCGTCTCCTTCTCGCCTACTATCGTCTCGGCGTCGCTTACGTTGTCCTCCTGAATAAAAAATTACGGTTATTAGTTAACTATCTATCTCGCCACACTTCTTGCCTCTAACTAAGAATGCTTTTTTGATGCTTTACATCCCCCTGTGTGTGTTTTAGCTATAGATAATCATCATCTCGCTACGATTATGACTATACAGGTTCAGAGTAAGGTAAATAGCATACTTTAACAGATTCACTGCCAGCAACGCATACATGCGTTTACGTTCTTACAAGTTTGTTCCTAAGCCACGCCCCCTGGCAGTGCATGCGTTAACTTTGAGCGTCGTTCTTGAGCATCGTACGCAACGACACAGATTATAACTCTAAGGTGTAGTATGTAAGGTAGTCTTCCCTGGCGAGGGGCGTCATCGCCTAGAGTGTCGTTGCTTTCTGTTATAACCCTGGAGTGTAGCATGTATCTCACCTTCTCCAAGGGGAAGGCCTCAGGCGGCTCCACCTCCGGCCTCTCGTCGTCCTTCAGCGCCAGTAGACTTTGTGCGGGCGCCTTGTGTTTGAGCATCCGTTGTACCCCTAGAGTGTAGCATGTATCTCACCTTCTCCAAGGGGAAGGCCTCAGGCGGCTCCACCTCCGGCCTCTCGTCGTCCTTCAGCGCCAGTAGACTTTGTGCGGGCGCCTTGTGTTTGAGCATCCGTTGTACCCCTAGAGTGTAGCATGTATCTCACCTTCTCCAAGGGGAAGGCCTCAGGCGGCTCCACCTCCGGCCTCTCGTCGTCCTTCAGCGCCAGTAGACTTTGTGCGGGCGCCTTGTGTTTGAGCATCCGTTGTACCCCTAGAGTGTAGCATGTATCTCACCTTCTCCAAGGGGAAGGCCTCAGGCGGCTCCACCTCCGGCCTCTCGTCGTCCTTCAGCGCCAGTAGACTTTGTGCGGGCGCCTTGTGTTTGAGCATCCGTTGTACCCCTAGAGTGTAGCATGTATCTCACCTTCTCCAAGGGGAAGGCCTCAGGCGGCTCCACCTCCGGCCTCTCGTCGTCCTTCAGCGCCAGTAGACTTTGTGCGGGCGCCTTGTGTTTGAGCATCCGTTGTACCCCTAGAGTGTAGCATGTATCTCACCTTCTCCAAGGGGAAGGCCTCAGGCGGCTCCACCTCCGGCCTCTCGTCGTCCTTCAGCGCCAGTAGACTTTGTGCGGGCGCCTTGTGTTTGAGCATCCGTTGTACCCCTAGAGTGTAGCATGTATCTCACCTTCTCCAAGGGGAAGGCCTCAGGCGGCTCCACCTCCGGCCTCTCGTCGTCCTTCAGCGCCAGTAGACTTTGTGCGGGCGCCTTGTGTTTGAGCATCCGTTGTACCCCTAGAGTGTAGCATGTATCTCACCTTCTCCAAGGGGAAGGCCTCAGGCGGCTCCACCTCCGGCCTCTCGTCGTCCTTCAGCGCCAGTAGACTTTGTGCGGGCGCCTTGTGTTTGAGCATCCGTTGTACCCCTAGAGTGTAGCATGTATCTCACCTTCTCCAAGGGGAAGGCCTCAGGCGGCTCCACCTCCGGCCTCTCGTCGTCCTTCAGCGCCAGTAGACTTTGTGCGGGCGCCTTGTGTTTGAGCATCCGTTGTACCCCTAGAGTGTAGCATGTATCTCACCTTCTCCAAGGGGAAGGCCTCAGGCGGCTCCACCTCCGGCCTCTCGTCGTCCTTCAGCGCCAGTAGACTTTGTGCGGGCGCCTTGTGTTTGAGCATCCGTTGTACCCCTAGAGTGTAGCATGTATCTCACCTTCTCCAAGGGGAAGGCCTCAGGCGGCTCCACCTCCGGCCTCTCGTCGTCCTTCAGCGCCAGTAGACTTTGTGCGGGCGCCTTGTGTTTGAGCATCCGTTGTACCCCTAGAGTGTAGCATGTATCTCACCTTCTCCAAGGGGAAGGCCTCAGGCGGCTCCACCTCCGGCCTCTCGTCGTCCTTCAGCGCCAGTAGACTTTGTGCGGGCGCCTTGTGTTTGAGCATCTGCAGGATCCTGTGGGGGCGGGAGGGCGGCTTGAGCTTCCGCTTGGGGGCGGCGCCGAGCCGCGGCTTGGGGCTGCTGCTGCGGCGCTTGCGGCGCGGGATGTCGTCGACCAGGGTCACGTTGCTCTCCGGCATGCTGGTGATGGGAAGTTTATTGAAAAAAAAAAAGGATAAGTAAATGACGTTATCCCATGGGTAACAAATATACATCCCTCGCTACGTGGTGGAAACGCAGCCTCAGGGAAAACTTATATTTTTTGTATTTCTTGCGAAATTGGTGACCAAATTTTAAGTAGAGAATTAGAAGTGGGTTAAAATTATGTATAACTTCCAAGACTTGACTACAATGTTAGACACAAGCAAACAAACTTAGTTACAAGTGAAGCTACGCCGGTTACGCACTTGTGACTCCTCTGGATTTACAGGTATCTATGGGCGACGGTAATCGCTTTCCATCAGGCGATCCGTTTGCACGTTTGCCCTCTATGACATAAAAAAATGTAAAAGCGTGTAATAGCTACCTGTCTCGTTCTCTCTCCCGTTCGGTCCGCAGCTGGTCTTCCAGCCACATCCGGAGCCGGTGGTAGTACAGCTGCTGGTCTCGCATGTGCATCACTTTGCGCCTCACCTGCAGCCAATAACGATTATACAGGGTGACCAATCCAAATGTGTCAGAAGGGAGAAAACGAAAATTACATGAGATAGGGAAATCTGTTCTTAGGATTTAGATTAGATTACTTGTTTACGCTCAAACAGCTGGACCAATTTTGACAAAATTCGTTTGGAGGTAACGAACACCCTGGATTAACACAAAGCCTATTTTTGATCAATGATGATAAAAAAATGTGAGTGTTAGGATGGCGGGCGTACGTCAACAAATGGAGCCAAGAACTGGAAATGTGCCCACCAACCTGACGTCAGGATGGCGGGCGTCCCTTATTTCCTAAATATCTCTGGAGTTTAAAACACATTGCTCCAATTTGGAGCACATTTGTCACATTGCTAGCACTAACTCCTGACGTATACCGCAGCTCCATTTGTTGATGTACGCCGGCCATCTTGACACCCACGAGAAAATGTGTTCCCGTGGGATGAACGGGTAACACCGCGAGGCAGCTAGTACCTTTTCATCACATTTGCTCGTAAAAGATGGTATTACATGCTGGTGTACTGAAGGACTAAGGCCTATATAGTTCCCGCGGGAGTTATAAATTGTTATAACTCCCGAGGGAGTTATAGTTTTAGTTTTAAAAATATAGTACGCACTCGCAGATTACTTCAGACTAAGGAGGTTTCAATCCAGCCAAGGTTTTTTGTTGTACGTACAAAACTTGCCTACCAGCAAATTTGATTGTGTATTGAATTAATACGGTACATGTACTGCATTAATATTTATGTTTTACAATTATTTAAGTGTATATTGCAATAATTTTATTAAATTTAATTTTTGAATTATCGTTACAATCTGGCAGTATAGCCTGTCATGTCTCTAAACTAAACGCAGTTCTTAGCATTATCTGTGGTAGACGACACAAAAAAAGTAAAAAGTTATAAAATTATTGGTTAGGTACTATTTAGTTTTGTAACAAAATTACTGTTCGTATTTAAGTTTTATAACATTACGGTATTAATTACTGCCGCATAATATTGTTAATTGTTATTTGTTTAATGATAGATGGTAAGATTCTGTGTATATTTGTTTTCTGTATTAAGCTGATGGCCGTTTTGCCAGTGCTTAAATTCAATTCTCTACAACGCGTAAGCTCTTTTCTAGGTAAAATGCTCCTAAACGAAGATATTATAAGCAAAAACGAAGATAGGTATTTGAAATTTAGTAAATTAAAAAAATATATACAGAAAAAAGATGGGAATCGTTATGGTTTAATTAGTTTAATGTTTATTTTTGTCTTACGTATTTGTTATTTACTCCCAAATGTGATGAAAAATATTGTGTGTATGGCGGGTAGTAAGGGGATTACAAACTCAGGACATTAAAAGCTTCTAATAGACCTTCGTTAGTAATCCCCTACTTACTACCCTTATGACACAATATACTATAATAAGAAGTAATATATATCCTGCGATATGTGAGTGTGCCGTACCTCCTTGAACCTCTGCAGATGGTACTCGGGACAGAGCGCGCGGCAGGCCTGGTGCGCGTGCGCGGGCGGCGGCGAGCCGGGCGGCGGCGGCGCCGGGGCCCGCCCGCCCACCAGCTGCATGCACACCTGCACACGCAAGCACAACACTATACCTACATCTATCTACATACAAGCGCGCTCGAGCAAGCGCACACATAGACATTGCTCACGGACACGTCGAGCGGATGGCACTCGCGCTCGCACTGGTCCGAACTGGTCCGAGATATCGTGTCCGTGAGCAATGTCTATGTGTGCGTTTGCTCGAGCGGGCTTGTATGTAGATTGATTTCTGTACCTATCTGTTTTGTGACTATACTATAGTCGTGACAGTTAGATACTTATAATGCCGGTTGTGTCTCCGGTTTGTAGCAGCTGCCTACTGAGCCGGCGGTCCCGGGTTCGAATCCCGCCCAGGGCAAATATTTGTGTGATAATCTCGAATATTTGTTCCTGGGTCATGGATGTTTTCTATATACGTATTTATATATTATGTATATCGTCGTCTAGTACCCATTATACAAGCTTTGCTTAGTTTGGGACTAGGTCAATCTGTGTAAGATTGTCCCTTAAGATTTATTTATTTACATTGACCTCAGGAGTACGCTGTTAAAATCAGTCGGGTTACTCGTTCCCAGGTTGCCACCCTGTATAGTATTTAACAGTGATCATCTAGATGGATCAACTTTTCTTTGTTGTGATTCTGTCCTATGGCCCAGGGGACGATAGTGATTAAACTTCTTAGAAAAGTGTTGATAATCCACATTACGGGTATTGTCTGGATATGACTTCGTAATTTAAATCGCAGTTTTAAAAAGTAGCCCATAGAACATCACCATGGTAACGAGCAAAAAAAGTTGATTGACCCTACGTACCGTAGACAATTTCTTTTGCTTCCTGTAGACCTGCAGCTGCCTCCGATGCACTTCCGGTAACCGTCGGTACATCGCCATAAGCTTCCGGTCCACCTCTGACAAACCCATGTCCACTTTTTTCCTAAACAAAAAATTATATAACATGAGCACTAATCACCTAATCAGTAATCAAACACTGTATTACTAAATCGAGTTCTTCGAATATATATAGTTGAAATTTTATTAAACATCCGAATTATCCCCGAAAATACGAAACACGAAACAAGTAACAAAAACAACGCAAACAAAATATCACGATTTCTAAGTCACAAGGTTGAAATTGTAATATTATCCTAGCTCATAGTAATAAGATATTTTGGCACCAAAGCCATAAAATTCGAAAAAAGGTCGTAAATTTATAGACTGTCCGGCAGCGTAAGAGTGAAAACTCTGAAAAGCGATAAAACTTGTTTTTAATTCAAAAGGTGGATAGGTAATAATTACTAAGAATTGAATTTCGACCTTAGGACAGTTCTATTGAAGCATAAAATCCTTTCTATCTGTCTCAAACAGTAGATATCTTTAAACCCACAATAAGGCTGCCACCTCTAAATTCGCCGAACCCGGACAAAGACTTACAAAAGCTACATTTGGCGTAAATTGTTCTTTTTCCCGGACGTATCCGAAAATAATGTTGTTATAAAAAACAATCGCTTTATTTCTCATTCACATAAAAGTTTCAAGGACACTTTTTGAAAACCTCCCCGGACAGCCTCCAAACTAGAACAAACGGGGAAACCCGGACGGACGGCAGCCCTGCCCATATAGGGTTGTCAAAACTGAAGTGAGTTAAAAATTACCATGCGGACGCTTAAAAAGAACACCTATATATGGGGACATTGACTCCGCAAGTGATCGAACTGTTGTTCATGGCCAACTCGATGTCGAGAAACAGCTTACCTCGTGTTCCGGTCGTCCGGCGCCTCGTCCCGCCTGCACTGCGGCGTCGCCGGCCACTCGTCACAATGCTGCAGCACTCTGTCCATTAACCTGTACAAACAAAATACATACTGTGAATAAGTTTCTGGCAAAATTTTCATTTTTGTGACAAGCTTTTATAGTTGACTATACTTTTCTTTGAACATCAATCGCTCACTGGTATGTACGATTCTAAAGACCCCAAACTCGGAAGGATTGTTTTAATCTATTACAGAGTTCCTAGGGCCACCTTCCGGCTCCATCATCAGAACAGTCGTCCCAATATTGTCATCAAAGTTAAACAGCAAAATTTCTGCTAAATCGGTTGAAATATATCTGTTTCAAAATTGAGTTATACGATTCCATCTGAATAAACATAGTTACATACATTGCAAGTTAAATAAAAGCTTGTAAAATACTCCTCCTTGACGTATCCGTCAATGGCGAAACCTGGCTCCATGACCTTCACGAGCGTCGGTCATGTGCACGAATGTGGCTTGCAAAACAGCATTTGGTTATGAAGGTTCTGTTACAAGGCGCACAATGCAACTCACCTTTATCATTATTATTATTATTATTATTTTATAACGGCACAACATAGTGGCTCCACTTCGCCTGATGGTAAGCAAAAAGGGGAGCCCAAGTCGCAATGGCAACTGACGAGAAACCAACGGTGCCAAGTCAGTTGACACTGCCATGCTGGCCCGAGAGATGCTTCTTCACGCTTCGTTTGAAGGGTCCCAAGTTATAAGAAAGAGGAAACACATGAGCCGGCAAGGAGTTCCATACTTTAATAGTTCGGCAGATGAAGGAATTGCCAAACTTCTTGGTACGTGTGGGAATATTCTCCGATGACATCGCAAGCTGGCACGTGTGGTTCTATGACGGAAAGGGGAGGGTGGGATAAGAGAAAATAACTCTTCAGAACACTCGCCGTGGTATAGGCGATAGAAAACGCTCAGCGACCCAATGTCCCTACGTAATTGAAGGGGTTCGAGGAATCTGGTACTTTTCTCGTCACCTATGATGCGGACCGCCCGACGCTGCAATCTGTCAAGCGCATCGAGTAGATATTGGGTGGAGCCATCCCAAAGATGCTAGCAGTACTCAACGCACGACCAAACTTGAGTCTTATAAAGAAGGCAAAGCTGGTCCGGCGTGAAGAACCGTCGCACCCTGTTCAGGATCCCCAGTTTTTTGGAAGCTGTGGTAATCAGTGACTCGATGTATACGTTTTGGTTCAGATTGCAGCGGATATCCATGCCTAGCATATTCAGGCTATCACGCGAACCAAGAGGTATTATACGTTTAGGTATAGGAAGGCTTTGGACGGGTCTTTCTGTTTAGGCGTTTTGCGTCGTTTCCCGTCACACATCACACTCACCTCTCTATAGACGCGATGGAGCGCATGAGGTGTCTCACAGTGCGACACAGAGAGCTGGGCGCGGCGTCCTCCGACCCCGACTCGACGGCTGCCGCGGCCGCCAGCAGCAGCTCGGAGGCCGAGTCCAGAGACGAACTCGACAGCCCCAGAGACCGTCAGCGCTGTCCGAGCCCGCTACTGCTGAGTGTATCACACTCACCTCTCTATAGACGCGATGGAGCGCATGAGGTGTCTCACAGTGCGACACAGAGAGCTGGGCGCGGCGTCCTCCGACCCCGACTCGACGGCTGCCGCGGCCGCCAGCAGCAGCTCGGAGGCCGAGTCCAGAGACGAACTCGACAGCCCCAGAGACCGTCAGCGCTGTCCGAGCCCGCTACTGCTGAGTGTATCACACTCACCTCTCTATAGACGCGATGGAGCGCATGAGGTGTCTCACAGTGCGACACAGAGAGCTGGGCGCGGCGTCCTCCGACCCCGACTCGACGGCTGCCGCGGCCGCCAGCAGCAGCTCGGAGGCCGAGTCCAGAGACGAACTCGACAGCCCCAGAGACCGTCAGCGCTGTCCGAGCCCGCTACTGCTGAGTGTATCACACTCACCTCTCTATAGACGCGATGGAGCGCATGAGGTGTCTCACAGTGCGACACAGAGAGCTGGGCGCGGCGTCCTCCGACCCCGACTCGACGGCTGCCGCGGCCGCCAGCAGCAGCTCGGAGGCCGAGTCCAGAGACGAACTCGACAGCCCCAGAGACCGTCAGCGCTGTCCGAGCCCGCTACTGCTGAGTGTATCACACTCACCTCTCTATAGACGCGATGGAGCGCATGAGGTGTCTCACAGTGCGACACAGAGAGCTGGGCGCGGCGTCCTCCGACCCCGACTCGACGGCTGCCGCGGCCGCCAGCAGCAGCTCGGAGGCCGAGTCCAGAGACGAACTCGACAGCCCCAGAGACCCGTCAGCGCTGTCCGAGCCCGCTACTGCTGAGTGTATCACACTCACCTCTCTATAGACGCGATGGAGCGCATGAGGTGTCTCACAGTGCGACACAGAGAGCTGGGCGCGGCGTCCTCCGACCCCGACTCGACGGCTGCCGCGGCCGCCAGCAGCAGCTCGGAGGCCGAGTCCAGAGACGAACTCGACAGCCCCAGAGACCGTCAGCGCTGTCCGAGCCCGCTACTGCTGAGTGTATCACACTCACCTCTCTATAGACGCGATGGAGCGCATGAGGTGTCTCACAGTGCGACACAGAGAGCTGGGCGCGGCGTCCTCCGACCCCGACTCGACGGCTGCCGCGGCCGCCAGCAGCAGCTCGGAGGCCGAGTCCAGAGACGAACTCGACAGCCCCAGAGACCGTCAGCGCTGTCCGAGCCCGCTACTGCTGAGTGTATCACACTCACCTCTCTATAGACGCGATGGAGCGCATGAGGTGTCTCACAGTGCGACACAGAGAGCTGGGCGCGGCGTCCTCCGACCCCGACTCGACGGCTGCCGCGGCCGCCAGCAGCAGCTCGGAGGCCGAGTCCAGAGACGAACTCGACAGCCCCAGAGACCGTCAGCGCTGTCCGAGCCCGCTACTGCTGAGTGCATCACACTCACCTCTCTATAGACGCGATGGAGCGCATGAGGTGTCTCACAGTGCGACACAGAGAGCTGGGCGCGGCGTCCTCCGACCCCGACTCGACGGCTGCCGCGGCCGCCAGCAGCAGCTCGGAGGCCGAGTCCAGAGACGAACTCGACAGCCCCAGAGACCGTCAGCGCTGTCCGAGCCCGCTACTGCTGAGTGTATCACACTCACCTCTCTATAGACGCGATGGAGCGCATGAGGTGTCTCACAGTGCGACACAGAGAGCTGGGCGCGGCGTCCTCCGACCCCGACTCGACGGCTGCCGCGGCCGCCAGCAGCAGCTCGGAGGCCGAGTCCAGAGACGAACTCGACAGCCCCAGAGACCGTCAGCGCTGTCCGAGCCCGCTACTGCTGAGTGTATCACACTCACCTCTCTATAGACGCGATGGAGCGCATGAGGTGTCTCACAGTGCGACACAGAGAGCTGGGCGCGGCGTCCTCCGACCCCGACTCGACGGCTGCCGCGGCCGCCAGCAGCAGCTCGGAGGCCGAGTCCAGAGACGAACTCGACAGCCCCAGAGACCCGTCAGCGCTGTCCGAGCCCGCTACTGCTGAGTGTATCACACTCACCTCTCTATAGACGCGATGGAGCGCATGAGGTGTCTCACAGTGCGACACAGAGAGCTGGGCGCGGCGTCCTCCGACCCCGACTCGACGGCTGCCGCGGCCGCCAGCAGCAGCTCGGAGGCCGAGTCCAGAGACGAACTCGACAGCCCAAGAGACCCGTCAGCGCTGTCCGAGCCCGCTACTGCTGAGTGTATCACACTCACCTCTCTATAGACGCGATGGAGCGCATGAGGTGTCTCACAGTGCGACACAGAGAGCTGGGCGCGGCGTCCTCCTACCCCGACTCGACGGCTGCCGCGGCCGCCAGCAGCAGCTCGGAGGCCGAGTCCAGAGACGAACTCGACAGCCCCAGAGACCGTCAGCGCTGTCCGAGCCCGCTACTGCTGAGTGTATCACACTCACCTCTCTATAGACGCGATGGAGCGCATGAGGTGTCTCACAGTGCGACACAGAGAGCTGGGCGCGGCGTCCTCCGACCCCGACTCGACGGCTGCCGCGGCCGCCAGCAGCAGCTCGGAGGCCGAGTCCAGAGACGAACTCGACAGCCCCAGAGACCCGTCAGCGCTGTCCGAGCCCGCTACTGCTGAGTGTATCACACTCACCTCTCTATAGACGCGATGGAGCGCATGAGGTGTCTCACAGTGCGACACAGAGAGCTGGGCGCGGCGTCCTCCGACCCCGACTCGACGGCTGCCGCGGCCGCCAGCAGCAGCTCGGAGGCCGAGTCCAGAGACGAACTCGACAGCCCCAGAGACCCGTCAGCGCTGTCCGAGCCCGCTACTGCTGAGTGTATCACACTCACCTCTCTATAGACGCGATGGAGCGCATGAGGTGTCTCACAGTGCGACACAGAGAGCTGGGCGCGGCGTCCTCCGACCCCGACTCGACGGCTGCCGCGGCCGCCAGCAGCAGCTCGGAGGCCGAGTCCAGAGACGAACTCGACAGCCCCAGAGACCGTCAGCGCTGTCCGAGCCCGCTACTGCTGAGTGTATCACACTCACCTCTCTATAGACGCGATGGAGCGCATGAGGTGTCTCACAGTGCGACACAGAGAGCTGGGCGCGGCGTCCTCCGACCCCGACTCGACGGCTGCCGCGGCCGCCAGCAGCAGCTCGGAGGCCGAGTCCAGAGACGAACTCGACAGCCCCAGAGACCGTCAGCGCTGTCCGAGCCCGCTACTGCTGAGTGTATCACACTCACCTCTCTATAGACGCGATGGAGCGCATGAGGTGTCTCACAGTGCGACACAGAGAGCTGGGCGCGGCGTCCTCCGACCCCGACTCGACGGCTGCCGCGGCCGCCAGCAGCAGCTCGGAGGCCGAGTCCAGAGACGAACTCGACAGCCCCAGAGACCGTCAGCGCTGTCCGAGCCCGCTACTGCTGAGTGTATCACACTCACCTCTCTATAGACGCGATGGAGCGCATGAGGTGTCTCACAGTGCGACACAGAGAGCTGGGCGCGGCGTCCTCCGACCCCGACTCGACGGCTGCCGCGGCCGCCAGCAGCAGCTCGGAGGCCGAGTCCAGAGACGAACTCGACAGCCCCAGAGACCGTCAGCGCTGTCCGAGCCCGCTACTGCTGAGTGTATCACACTCACCTCTCTATAGACGCGATGGAGCGCATGAGGTGTCTCACAGTGCGACACAGAGAGCTGGGCGCGGCGTCCTCCGACCCCGACTCGACGGCTGCCGCGGCCGCCAGCAGCAGCTCGGAGGCCGAGTCCAGAGACGAACTCGACAGCCCCAGAGACCCGTCAGCGCTGTCCGAGCCCGATACTGCTGAGCATAACACATAACATAAATCTAAAATTTAAAACACCTTGCTGGTCATCATGAGACCCTCATGTTGAACTTATAACACCCCTCTTTTTTCGTCAGAGGTTAATATTCTAAAGCTATAAAGGTTTAAGAGGTTCATACTCCCTTCGAGCCCAGCCACGTCACTTTACGTATAATTTGAAGCGAAAAAAACTATGGCTATGTTGTCGATCATTAGATCAGAATCATTACGATATATGGAGCTACGATGCCACCCTAAGGCATATCTGGAGAGAAGCAACTTGTTGAACAATTCAATTGCTCGAGCATGGTTTCAGTGGTCTAATAGTTAAGACGCGCGTGTTGGCCCTGGAAGTTTATAAATGCTAGTTGGAACCCCGCCCAAAGCATTTCTTTTTGCTTTAAATATTAAATACAAGCTTGTATATCTTACAGTCGTCGAGGTCCCCGATGGACTTGGAGTCGCTGTCGTGCTCCCCGTGCTCGTCGTGCTCGAGTTCGTCGTGCTCATGGTCGTGGTCGTGCCCGTGGTCGTGCCCGTGGTCGTGCTCGCTCGCGCACGCCTCGCCGCTGTCGGCGCTCGCGTTCGCTGGCTGCCCTTCCGTGCTGTCCGGAGGCCTAAACAAACATAGTATTAAGTGATAGTCCATCCAGTTGGAGTAGTTTTCTCACTCGATTGCTTCAGGGACCGTCGTATAGTGCCGTCCCGCTCACCCAAATATTGTTACAGGAGATCAAGAGGGAAATAACTATACGATTTTCGAATTTCGAACATAAACCTTCGTTTGTCATATCAGACATCGGATTTTTGGGAGTGACAGATAAGGAAATTGCTGTATCGTTAGTCATGGTATAAGAAGTCCGGCCGGTGAGACTTTCTTCGTCACTGATTAGTCGCCGCTTCATGGTAACAATATAATTGTAAGGAGAAAATCGTTTGCCGTCAGTCGTACAGTGCGACACAAAAGAGTAGAAAATAAATGAGGGCGCCACTTCCTTCGCAACTGTCACATTTTTGACGTAAAGTGCTTGAATATGGTAACAATTTTGTATGAAAAATTTTAGTTCCTTTATCATCCGTTTTCTACTCTTTTGTGTCGCACTGTACAAAAATGATAATTATGCATTAATGGATTACGATAGTCATGTTCTTTGACTAAGTTTTATTTTGTTTTATTTATAACACTCACGATTTTATGAGATATAATACACACACTTACACTTCATCCAATTACCTTAATGTCTGTAGGAAGCACCATCTGATCCCTTTATATAAGAGACGGGAAATAGCTGATATCACTTTCTTGCTACAAATCACAACGGGCGGCGTTGACTGTCCCGAACTGCTTCAAGAACTGTCATTTACTGCTCCTTCTCGGTCCAAAAGGCATTTCCCCCCCATATCTCTGAGGCGTACATCATCCAACTACAGACGAAATAGTTTCCTTAACCGCGCTAGTCGGCAACTGAACAGCTCGACGAGGGAGCTTGATATTGATGTATTTAATTGTGTAGTTCCTTCTGTGAGACGTAGTTTAGCAGAGGCGTTTTTCAAATGAGCGTTAAAGAATCTCGTGTTAGTGCAGTTTAGTATTAAATATTAACTATTTGTGTTGTTGGCCTAGGAAGGCTTCAAGGATAAACTGTAAGTGTATACGTATTTCTGCTGTGTGTGCGCGCCGTATCAATAATGCGCGTTGTTACTTATATGTTTCATATACGGTGTCTATCTGTGAGTTCCTGTAATTGGCTCTGTAATTCTATTTAAGTTTTCCTTTTATATGTCATAATTAGCTGTTGGTTCTCCTTGAATAAAATAAATAAATAAATAAATACAGGTAACAAGAGAATCGGGGAGTATTGTGATTTATGATACACCGCTGGCAACACAGAAACGGATTGACGGAACCCATCAACTAATCATAGCGTGATGACTGATGACGTTCAACAGATTGACTCATCTATGCTTTTCCCCTTTACTAGTGATCGCACAGCTTCATTTGCTTTCATCGTTCATTTGGACTAAATAGGAAAATAATTCGGAAATACACGCTGAAGAAAAATGCAACGATGACTGAAGTTTCAATAGTGCATTATTGTTGAAGCGAGGGAAGTAGGTTATTACTGGCTGAGTATTAATTTTAAAAGGTCGACCTTGGCACGCGAATACGCGCGACTGTGATGCTGAATTAAATCATCGCGATAGTCGCGCGTTTGAATCGCTTTTGTCGCGCGTTGTAAATACGATAAAGGGTCACATGTCGCGGTGCGGACACGCGACTGAATCACTACAGAAAGTCGAAGTATGCGACCTCCCTTTGTTGATTACTATAGTGCGTTTCGTAACAAGGGTGGTAAACGAGGCATTACAAACGAGTGTCTATTAGAATTAGACGCTTTAATGACACGAGTTTGGCATTCCTTTACCACCAGAGTCACGTACGACGTGTTTCATCACACTTTGGAGGAAATAAAACAAAAGTAATAAATAGTAGTCAATACCAGAATTACTTACCACCCTAGGGCGTAATATAAGATTTACCGCCCGGGTTTCTAGCATGTAATCCCTTAAAGTGTGATAGAAATTACTTACCGCCCTAGGGCGTAATTTACGACTTACAACCCGCTTTTGTAGCATGTAAACCCTTGTTTACGAGAAAGTGTGATGAAAATATAGTTGCGTTAGTACTCACTCTGCCCCCTCGCCGCCGTGGGCCGGCTCCCCCGCGGCCCCGCCCCCGCCCCCGCCCCCGCCCCCGCGCGCCGCCACCTCCTTGCTGCTGTTGAACTCGTTCACCGCTTGCATCATGCCGAAGAATGAGATCCTGGGGAACAAACAGATCGTGAATCCGTGAAAAAAATACCTGATTAAAAACCCGGCGTGGCCGGTCGCGAAGCCGTCTCAGACTCCTTAGTTTTTCATTGCATTAAATACGAATCTAAAAATGTCGTTAGGTAAGTACAGGCAGCTGCTATTATTACCGGTGAATCAACTTTTTCTAGTTGTTATTCTGTCCCGTCACCCAGGAGACAATGGTGATTAAACTTCTTAGAAAAGTATTGATAATTTATAATATTGGTATTTTCAAGAGAGATTCTAAAGAGTTGCCTTATAACTGCTGCAATTACAACATTTTTGTTAGTAACACAGGGGGAAAAAGTTGATTGACCCTTATAACACGCTCACAATGATCTGTACAACCTTTATTTAGACAACAGAGGCCGTGTACACATTATTTTGAGCACCTGGCGAGTCAATTCTGCTGCTACCAACAAAAGCGCGATTGCCATTAAATTATTGTTTTGTTGAAGTATTATGATTCAAAAAAGAATTTCAACTTAGCTTTTTGGTTACCTAAATTAATATTTTAAGATATCCCCGACACAAGTTGCTGGTCATCGTGAGAACATCACTCAATGAGTGATATCGTCGGGGATAGTGCAATACCGCGTAAATAACAATTGTCAATAAAGTTCTCATTTCAATAAAATACTTACAATACGATTAAAATCAGTTAACGATTCGGCTTTTCTCGGGTATCATCGCCTTAATCCGGAGACGGAAATGACACGAAATACATTACCGCGATTTCTTTTAGGTAGCATTCAATTTGAAGTATCATAAACGCAATGTGTAGCACCTGCCAAGATGACATTACTAACCGGTAGACCTAAGAAATTTATTATTATGCAGAAGCGACATGAATTTTAACATTCATTATTTATTAAAGCTATACTTGTAGGTATACAATATATAAAAAAAACAATATTTTACTGTTTGATGTAAGTAACAGTACCTACGATATTACGTCGGATAAATAATTAATAATACACCAAATAAAAAAATTAAAAAACCGATTTCAACCGATTTTTGTTGATATTTCATAAACTGACCAATTTAGATAAAATTTACATGGGACCATCTCGGAAGTATACCCTATTAAATACAAAAAGAATATTGTAAATCGGTCATATCTGTAAATGGATAACTCTATGTGAGAGAAGAGGGATTCACGACAATTACCGATGTTGGCCGAATCGTTAACTGATTTTAATCGTACTGTAGCATTTGTTTGAATATTGATTCGTATCTACAGTTGTTACTTACGCGGTATTGCACTATCCCCGACGATATAGAAAAGGTTAATAAAACTGAACATCACTACAAAGTTTGGAATTCTTAGAACGGATAAATCTTTCGATTAGAAAAACGGCACTCAAATTGGGCCCTCCGTTTTGTTGTTGCGGACACCTTCTAGTTCATAAATCTACGGTGAGGTTTACCTCAAGAGAAGTTTCCGCTGCTGCGCGCAGACCGTCCGCGGCGTGAGGCAGTCGCATCGGTGCCGGTAGCCCGACCACGCGCTCACTGAAACAAACAACGTTACTTAGATATGGAAGAAACCACCGGAGAATTGACACGCAAATAATCGCAGGAATGAACATCTCGGGAAAGATAGGGGCGGTCAATTTAGTTTCTCAAAAATGTTGACTTTATTGATAAAAAATGAGGCGAGGCGAGGTACCGCGCCACATGCCGCACGTGTACCATACAACGTGTGTACTCACAGTGTCTGCTGGACGGGCGCGACATCATGTCCCGGAGCCGCGCGGCGGTGGAGCAGCGCTGGAACACGGCGAGGTACCGGGCGAGGCGCGCGCGCCACATGCCGCACGTGTACCATACAACGTGTGTACTCACAGTGTCTGCTGGACGGGCGCGACATCATGTCCCGGAGCCGCGCGGCGGTGGAGCAGCGCTGGAACACGGCGAGGTACCGGGCGAGGCGCGCGCGCCACATGCCGCACGTGTACCATACAACGTGTGTACTCACAGTGTCTGCTGGACGGGCGCGACATCATGTCCCGGAGCCGCGCGGCGGTGGAGCAGCGCTGGAACACGGCGAGGTACCGGGCGAGGCGCGCGCGCCACATGCCGCACGTGTACCATACAACGTGTGTACTCACAGTGTCTGCTGGACGGGCGCGACATCATGTCCCGGAGCCGCGCGGCGGTGGAGCAGCGCTGGAACACGGCGAGGTACCGGGCGAGGCGCGCGCGCCACATGCCGCACGTGTACCATACAACGTGTGTACTCACAGTGTCTGCTGGACGGGCGCGACATCATGTCCCGGAGCCGCGCGGCGGTGGAGCAGCGCTGGAACACGGCGAGGTACCGGGCGAGGCGCGCGCGCCACATGCCGCACGTGTACCATACAACGTGTGTACTCACAGTGTCTGCTGGACGGGCGCGACATCATGTCCCGGAGCCGCGCGGCGGTGGAGCAGCGCTGGAACACGGCGAGGTACCGGGCGAGGCGCGCGCGCCACATGCCGCACGTGTACCATACAACGTGTGTACTCACAGTGTCTGCTGGACGGGCGCGACATCATGTCCCGGAGCCGCGCGGCGGTGGAGCAGCGCTGGAACACGGCGAGGTACCGGGCGAGGCGCGCGCGCCACATGCCGCACGTGTACCATACAACGTGTGTACTCACAGTGTCTGCTGGACGGGCGCGACATCATGTCCCGGAGCCGCGCGGCGGTGGAGCAGCGCTGGAACACGGCGAGGTACCGGGCGAGGCGCGCGCGCCACATGCCGCACCACGCCGCGCAGCCACCGGAAGCCGGCGGCACTATCTCCACCTGTACATTATACAGATATTACAAAATGTGAACACGCATCATCGGACGAAGGAAGGGCAGGCGCAGAGCGGGGCGCGGGCGCCGCCGTGACTTCAGTCGGCGAACCACAGTCAGAGCAGACACATGCTGCTCGGTTTCAAAAACCGCATAGCGCCTTAGCAGCATAAAATGTCAACGCCGTCGCTAGGCATCGTGTTTAGTCCCGCAGTAGCCACTCGCTCATAGTTGTGTGCTATGTAAATAAACAATTTGGTTTAACGTTCTCTGGTCTTGACCTTGGCCACACGGCTACGCAACTCCTACCAACTCAGTCAAAGGTACTACAGCATCACGGGACCGTGCTGGAGTACCTAAACTTTGTCATATTAAGTATTTTAAGTTGTAAAATTAAACCCTATTTGAAAAACACGACTTCTTATTGTCCGCCCGGACAAAATGTACTACATGTAGATGCAATTTAGCGGATAACTTTAGTTTACATAATTAGAAAAATAACTTCTAAATTCTTTGACCAAATAGTAGTCAGAGATGGGCATGAATCGCATGAAAAATGTAATCAATTTATTAATTCGCCGTGTGTGTACGGTTCCCCGTGGCGTTACCTATAGGTTACACCGGAAGACCAGCGCTGGTTCCCGGGCCAGCATTTATGCTGAGGTGTGACCTTTTCGTGGCATACACACCTAGAATTTTATTTTATTTTATTTCTAATGTGTTTTTCAGTTCGTGTATGTTTACGAATAAATTTTGATTCATTCATTCATTAATCGATTAAACAATTAATCGTCACGAGATCAATCGCGATTAAATGAATCGATAGGATAATCGTTCATGTACAGATTCGATTTGAGTTTGTTTTATCGTAAGTTTGAGTTATTGTGTGTATGATGGGTAGTAAGGTGATTACAAACCCGGGCCATTAAAAGCCCTTCGGCTTCGGCGTCGGGCTCCTAATAGACCTACGTTAGTAATCCCCTTCTTACCTCCCTTATAGACACAATATACTATTAAAGCTTGTCGAGCGATATTAGACTTCTGCGGCGTGAGTAAAGCCGTTTCCTATGTATTTTAGGTTAAAACTCTCTGACGCATAACTCAGATAATGTGAATATCTTAAACGCGAACGTTGAATTTTCACGGGGATTGCCCTAAGCAGCACTTTGAAAATAGGGAAATTTGCCGGGTAGCCCCTTAAGATTGGAGAACATGAAAATTAGAATTTAAAGCTTTCTGACGCTCAGATAATGTGCTTACCTTAAATGTGATCGTAGATGCAGCCTTAAAATTCTCCAAGATCTTGAACAATCTTTCCATTGCGTTTCTGCAACAAAAATTAAATCAGTAAATAGGTGAAGTGAAGGACAAAGAAATGACTCATAATCATAAAGTGCAAATACAATATTTTTCATTATCTTATCAATGTGGAATGACCACAATTTTTCTTGATCCACTGATACAAAGAACAAAGAAAATGCGTAACCTGGCGGAAAAAACCGGGATTCGGACCCGGTACCTCTGGATAACCGGTCCAACGTCTCAACCTGTCGACCACCCTTACGAGAGGATACATACCTTATGAAATTTTCCTTATGCTTTATGTCTTGATCTATGTGTTGTCTCATTTTGAAAGGCTTTACACCTTATGCCTCAGTTTCATTGGTCGATAACTCGGTCGACATACCCCGCGTGCGGGACTCCCCGCATACGGTATAACGACCAGTGAAACTCATAACGGCATACTCACTATTACAATGTACCGCACCCCGCATGCGGGCCCTATCGACCAATGAAAACAATTCCCCGCATGCGGGCCCTATGGCATGCGTTCTGGAAATCTCTCGCACCCCGCATGCGGGCCCTATCGACCAATGAAACTGAGCCATTAGTGACTTTAGTGCGACTCCCGGTCTCCTCCGCCAGGATACGCATTACATTTTTCTTTACCTTTGTATCAATGATGTGACACTCACAAATAAAGTAGACATTACTCGATTAAAAATTGCTTGTTGTACGGTTAAATAAAAATCCGCATATATGTCGCCCGTCCACCGAAGCGGACTGGGGGTAATGAACTAATCAGGCTGCACCCTTGTGAAGCCCAGGAAAAGAGATATTGCGGATTTTTAATGTTTCTAACTACTAATTTATTTAAATTTTTGGTAACTAACGTTGAATGTCTCTGACGTAGACAAAGAGGAAACAGGACTAAATATTCCGCAAATACGAACTATTTTCTGCATGATAACGCCAAAACTATCCACAGTGGTGAAAGTTTTTTTTTTTTTTTTTTTTTTCAATAGGATTCAGTATTTATTTCGCAACAAGAACGGAGCATTGAGCAGCTTTCCGGTAAACAATGTTTTGAATTTGACAAAAAGCGACTGACGTTAGTAATGCAAATATATGACGTATGCACATTATTGCCATATGAAAGCTGTTTGTAACGCCACTATCCCCGGGCCGGACCGACACTTGCTAGGCTATACCCATCTCCACTCCAGTGGACAGTCAACTCCTTCTTCTTCTTTCTCCTGGCTGTTGTCCCAATTTATTTGGGGTCAGCCCTCCTAGTATTCTTGCGCCACACCGTACGATTTCAGGTTGTCTCGTCGATTGCGTGTATAGAACTCAGGTCTTTATTTATTTATTTAATCTTTATTGCACAAAAGAAAACTTATCGTACAAAAGGCGGACATAATGCCATGAGGCATTCTCTATCAGTCAACCTTGGGGCAAAGCAGTTATTATTGTTTGTAACCAGGCTGTTGGTGGACATCCACAACCCCTCTTTTTAATAGAGTTAAAAAAAAAACAGGTTCTCAGTTTGACCTGTAAGTATGTATGTTTGTCCGCGATTATCTCGCGTTTGGCTGAACCGATTTAGATGCGATTTCAGTAAAGTCTTTGTTACACTTAGATGGTTTTAGTATTTTAACAGACTTCAAAGAAAGAGGTTCTCACAGTTTGTCTCTTCTAAATTTGGAGCTACGGTTGTGTACAGTCAACCTTAGGGCATAAAGCGGACTTACTCTTTCTGCAGCGGCTCCTCAACGGGTCGACACAAGCACACTTTGTTGACGATTTCATGCGTCATCTCGCTCTCTGCCTCCAGTTTTAACAGGTGCTCGTGGATAATGGCGAGGCCTGAGAACAAATGAGAAATTATAACATAATCACCGACACTACCGTACAATAATATGTTTAATAAACTGACAAAAGACTTGACGACGCGTTTGGCGCAGTTTGTAGAGTACCTGCCTACGGCGGTCCAGGTTTTGAATCCCGGCTAGTGCAAATATTTGTGTGATGAACTCGAATATTTGTGCTTGGGTCATGGGCTCATGGCTATATGTATTTAAGTACATATTTATCTATATAAGTATGTATGTAGTTGTCTAGTACCCATAACACAAGCCTTCTTGAGCTTCATCTCGGACTACATCGATTTGTCAGAGGTTGTCAGATACTTATTTACTATTTATTTATTTAAATGACGGTACCGTACATAAAGTTCCCTCGACCTAATAGTTCGGTTAATAGAGACTAAGTACTAGGGGAGACCTTACAAACGGTCCGGTAGTTTTGAATTTTTGATATATTGTCTAAGATGGTTAGGAGTGTTTAATATGCAGAAGGCTTTAGAACGCTGTAACTCAGTTACGGACTAGTCTAGGAAAACAAGTATCAAAATTAAACTTGTAGGAAATTTCATTGCTTATAAAACACATGTACATTTTTACATACATTTCCGGAAAATGAGACTTTATTTTTTAAATATCTCCGTAATTATGTCCTAGAAACAAAATTTCAAATGTAAATTATAGTAAATTCAATTCTCTACGACATTGCCTAAGCTTTTTTCTAGCTAAAATGCTCCTAAACGAAGATATAAACCAGAAGTTTGATTCAATTCTGGTAATTGCGATTTTTTACATATTTTTAAAAGTGAATATCTCCGTAACTATCTATCCTTGAAACAAAATTTAAAATGTAAATTATAGTCTATTTAAGTGTCTACAACATTGTCTAAGCTATTTTCTAGCTAAAATGATCCGAAACGAAGGTATAAGCAAAAATCTGCAGAAACTGCATTTTAAACACTCGCATTGTGCATTTTGCATTTTAAACACTCGCTAACCAACCTAGACAACATATCCAAAATTAAAAACTACCGGACCGTTTGTAAGGTAAAACCCCTTTATTCACTGGATTATAATGCCACCAGTTAGGAAGATGAGATGTAGTGAATAGTTACCCGCTTCGTGGACGACGTGTCGCTTGAGCTTGCCGAGCTGCCACGTGGCGTAGCGGCACGGCTCCGCCGCCGACGACAGCGACAGCGCCCGCATCAGCGCCACCGCTGTCGGGACCGTGTCGCTCCCTGACACAAATATAACCGATGGCAATAGTTACCCGCTTCGTGGACGACGTGTCGCTTGAGCTTGCCGAGCTGCCACGTGGCGTAGCGGCACGGCTCCGCCGCCGACGACAGCGACAGCGCCCGCATCAGCGCCACCGCCGTCGGGACCGTGTCGCTCCCTGACACAAATATAACCGATGGCAATAGTTACCCGCTTCGTGGACGACGTGTCGCTTGAGCTTGCCGAGCTGCCACGTGGCGTAGCGGCACGGCTCCGCCGCCGACGACAGCGACAGCGCCCGCATCAGCGCCACCGCTGTCGGGACCGTGTCGCTCCCTGACACAAATATAACCGATGGCAATAGTTACCCGCTTCGTGGACGACGTGTCGCTTGAGCTTGCCGAGCTGCCACGTGGCGTAGCGGCACGGCTCCGCCGCCGACGACAGCGACAGCGCCCGCATCAGCGCCACCGCCGTCGGGACCGTGTCGCTCCCTGACACAAATATAACCGATGGCAATAGTTACCCGCTTCGTGGACGACGTGTCGCTTGAGCTTGCCGAGCTGCCACGTGGCGTAGCGGCACGGCTCCGCCGCCGACGACAGCGACAGCGCCCGCATCAGCGCCACCGCTGTCGGGACCGTGTCGCTCCCTGACACAAATATAACCGATGGCAATAGTTACCCGCTTCGTGGACGACGTGTCGCTTGAGCTTGCCGAGCTGCCACGTGGCGTAGCGGCACGGCTCCGCCGCCGACGACAGCGACAGCGCCCGCATCAGCGCCACCGCTGTCGGGACCGTGTCGCTCCCTGACACAAATATAACCGATGGCAATAGTTACCCGCTTCGTGGACGACGTGTCGCTTGAGCTTGCCGAGCTGCCACGTGGCGTAGCGGCACGGCTCCGCCGCCGACGACAGCGACAGCGCCCGCATCAGCGCCACCGCTGTCGGGACCGTGTCGCTCCCTGACACAAATATAACCGATGGCAATAGTTACCCGCTTCGTGGACGACGTGTCGCTTGAGCTTGCCGAGCTGCCACGTGGCGTAGCGGCACGGCTCCGCCGCCGACGACAGCGACAGCGCCCGCATCAGCGCCACCGCCGTCGGGACCGTGTCGCTCCCTGACACAAATATAACCGATGGCAATAGTTACCCGCTTCGTGGACGACGTGTCGCTTGAGCTTGCCGAGCTGCCACGTGGCGTAGCGGCACGGCTCCGCCGCCGACGACAGCGACAGCGCCCGCATCAGCGCCACCGCCGTCGGGACCGTGTCGCTCCCTGACACAAATATAACCGATGGCAATAGTTACCCGCTTCGTGGACGACGTGTCGCTTGAGCTTGCCGAGCTGCCACGTGGCGTAGCGGCACGGCTCCGCCGCCGACGACAGCGACAGCGCCCGCATCAGCGCCACCGCCGTCGGGACCGTGTCGCTCCCTGACACAAATATAACCGATGGCAATAGTTACCCGCTTCGTGGACGACGTGTCGCTTGAGCTTGCCGAGCTGCCACGTGGCGTAGCGGCACGGCTCCGCCGCCGACGACAGCGACAGCGCCCGCATCAGCGCCACCGCTGTCGGGACCGTGTCGCTCCCTGACACAAATCATATCGATCAATTAATCACGGCGTAACACAGGATTATACTTGATGTCCCATAGTCTTGGTGTCACAAGACTATGGGACATCAAGGGAAAGTACCTTAAATATTGTAGATAGGATATTTTGCTGAAAGAAGACTTTATGTTATTTTTAAAAGTTAGTAATTCTGCATTTAAATATTTTCTAAGAATTACTTGCTTCGTCTGGGAATCGAACAAACTTAAATGTGAAAAAAAAAAAACACTCCTATTTTTATGATGCCAATCGAAAGAATGGACAATAAATAATAATTCTTCCTAAGTAACATAGTATCTTAAAAGAAAGGAACAACGTAAAATTTTCGAGTCAAATTTCAAGAAAATTATTTATTGCCGAACGACGAATAATTAAGCAAGTAATTCTTATAAAATGTTTGTCGCGATCTATTTATTATGTGGTACCTCTGGCGAGCGCCGTGAGCAGCGGGCGCAGCACCCTGGCGAGCGCCTCCGCGTTGTTGGCGAGGCACAGGCACAGGCGGCAGTGGCAGCCGAACCGCGCGCGGTACACCCACTCCTCGCGGACCATCTCCACCGTCCTGGGGACGGAAATACGCGTTTACAAGTTTACTCAATAATCCAAGATGTTGCGTCAAAAATAACGGCCAAGTGCGAGTCGAACTCACCAAAGGTTTCGGGTTAAGTTTGCACCTGTTATGTATGGCGTCGCCACAGACAACCCCCACTAGACGGAGCATGTAAGGCGACCCGCGCGCACCAACGATATGGTACGGCAGAACATTAAAGTATGAACACGGCGGCCACCGTTTAGTTGCGTCCATGTTTATGAGGTCTCTCTACACCACTTAACACTACAATTTACCATGTTATTTATTTAATTTCTTTTTTCGTTGACGTACGCATGGATCATAAACAAGGACGCAACTAAACGGTGGCCGCCGTGTTGATACTCTAATGTTCTGCCGTACCATATCGTTGGTGCGCGCGGGTCGCCTTACATGCTCCGTCTAGTGGGGGTTGTCTGTGGGCGTCGCATGCAAAATGAGGTGCAAAGTTTAGGCAACTGATCACGTTTGTTTTATGGGAGCCCCCTTAAATATTTATGTTTTTTTTTAGTATTTGTCGTTACAGCGGCTACAAAAATATGAACCGTGAAATTTTACGAATATGAATAGTACCTATTCATGACAGCAATAAACGAATACGAATACCCATATGAATTAGGTTATATAAAAATATAGTACTCACATGTTGGCCCCTATGAGCGTGTACATGAGCGCGCTGATCTCGCACCACGCGTGGTACACCCCCAAAAGCCACTCCTCGACTGGAGTGAACTGCTCCGGCTCGGACGAGCTGGCGAGCCGTTCCGCTTCTGCAAATGAACAGACAAAATCAAATGTAAAGCGCACATCCTGGGGTATAGCTAATGCGCATAAGCATTTCAAACACATATGACGCAGAGGGCGCTCCGGTAGCGTAAGAATTATGGAATGAAAGATTTGGTGTGATTGACCTAGCGATCTAATAGCTCAGTTGGGAGAGCGATACGCCGGAAACGTAGAGGTCGCAGGTTCAAATCCTGCTTAGATTGTAGTAGATCGCATTAAATTTTTCTTTCTTAATTTACCTTTGTGTCATTATTTATAAAAATAAAAAATGTGGTATTTCCACATAAAAAATAGAATCGATAAAAAGATTCTATAAAAATATTGACGACGCGGTTGGCGCAGTGGTTAAGCAACTGCCTACTGAGCCGTCGGTCCCGGGTTCGAATCCCGGCAAGGGCAAATATTTGTGTGATGAACACGAATATTTGTGCCGGGGTCATGGATGTTCTATGTATTTAAGTATTTATTTATCTATATAAGTATGTATATCGTCGCCTAGTACCCATAACACAAGCCTTCTTGAGCTTAATTTGGGACTAGGTTGATTTGTGTGACGTTGTCTGATATTCATTTATTATTTATTATATTTATTATTTAGACATAATCAAGTATTTTTGCATGAACATTATAAATTTATTAGAAGGTGCCCGCCACTTCGTACGCGTGATTTTTTAATATCTGTAGTCGGGTAAAAAGTATCCTATAATCTTCGGATGTCCCGCTATCCCTGTACCAAAATTGGTTAAAATCCGTCCAGCCGTTTCGGCGTGATGAGAGGCAAAGGAAATGATGCCCGACAGATGGCGCCAGACTGGCATGCCGTCGCGCGCCCATACAAAACAAATGAAGATCCTGCATTGCGTTATTAAGATTTTTCCTGAAATTATGACCTCTCTCTATAGAAAAACTACTTAGAAACGTGTTGATAATTACAATATTAATATTTTCAAGGGTGTGCAAATTATGTTTCCCAAATATGACTTCCCAAATAACTTATCGCAATAGTTTCATTTCCCAAACGAATCTTTAGCAAAGTTACATTTCGCAACTTATTCATTTGGTCAAAATATCATTTGGCAAAGTTTCACTTCGTCACTCATAAATTATATGGCAATTTTTGTTTCCCAAATTTATCACTTCCCATGCTCAACTTATAGCAAGAGTTTGGCAATCGACACAATTTTTAGGACTTAGATAAATAATCGATGGGGGTGGTGGTAGTGGGTCAAAATGGGTTCCAAAACCGAAAACTGTAGGTTAGGCTAAGTTTGTTTTGTGACCATGTATAGCGAAGCGTCAAAATGGGTCGCAAAACCGAAAACTGTAGGTTAGGTTAGGTTTGCATTGTGACCATGTATATTGTATAGCGGAGCGACTAAATTTGCCGGCATGCGCGTTTTGCGCAGCACCAGCGAAAACCCAGCTCGCTACTCAAATTGGGATATAAATCGTATGCCATGGAATATTTTGGGATTGGTATGTTATGCCAAACGATACATTTGCCAAAAAAAAATTTGGGAAAATAGAACATGACCATGTAATTATTTGCTAAACAATCATTTGCCAAAAAAGAGGTTTGCTGATTGTAAAATTGCGATAAGTTGTTTTGACAATTGCGTTTTCGCCAAATAAAAATTTGGAAAACAAAGTTTGCGATGTGATACTTTGGGAAACGTTTTTTTGGTAAAACATTAGTAATCCATTTTCAAGAGATATTCTAAATAAGAATGGGCTTATAACTGCTGCAATTACAACATTTTTGTTGAACATTGCCGCCGAAAATCGTAGTTTTAAAGAGAGAACCCAGGGGACATCACCATGGCAACAAGCAACAGAAAAAAGTTCATTGACCCCGACACAAAGATCAAAGCTGCAAGAAAAATTGAAATGCGTAACCTAGTGGAAGAGACCGGGAACCGAACCCGATACCTCAGGATTACCGGGCCGGTTTCCTTATGCTTTGTGTGTCTATCTTTTATCACCTTAGATCTCGTCACTTGTTCCAATTCAAGCTGAATATCTTGGATACTACTGGTTCTATTTACACCAAACTTAAATAAGAACCATCTCGACGGACAAGTCTCGACTAAAAAAAGCCACACTCAAATTGGTCCTTCCGTTTGGGAGCTGATGCCACAGACAGACAAACGGATACACATGAACTTATAACACCCCTCTTTTTTCGTAGGGGGTTAAAAAGTGAAAAACTCACCACAAACGTAGTGCAGCAACGCGGCCTCCTCTTCGGGCGTCACTGGCGGCTCCTCGTACTCATATTCTTCTGACAATCTAAAAAAAACATAGATTACACATAAAAAAAAAAAAAGTGGACACAGTTTAGATAAATTTTACGTTGTTGTTTTAGGCTGGAAAGTATGCAATAGATAGACTAGTAGGTTCGAGGGCCGACGCGAAGGGGATAGACTCGATTATACGAGTTCATTGCACCCTCGACCGAGCCTAAACATAGTGCGTTTCACGCCAAATGCGACGAAAAATAATATTAAGGTTCAATTTAAGTTTGGGAGCTACAATTTCACAGACAGGTACACAGATATACATATTAAACTTATAGCACTGCTCTTTTTTGTCAGAGGTTATAAAATACATATTATTTCTAATGTATTGTGTGGTTCAGTTCGTGTATGTTTACGAATAAATTTTTCATTAATTCATTCACATATTCGGAAATGGACAAAAAACTAAATCGGATGTTATTTTTTCAACTCACGAGTCTGTCTGCTCCAGGGGCGCCTCGTCCTCCAAAGCCGCGTCGTCTGGCACGCCGGCGTCATTTGAAGTCAGAAGCTAGAAAAAAATACGTCTAGTTCCATTCACTCTAGTCATTTGATTTTTTTTTTAACAATTCTGGGGATAAGAACAAGAACACTTCGTTCGTGAATGCATTTTTACTGTAAAATATAAAGATGTAAGAATTTAAGCTCGGGCTTCCTAGGATAGCGGCGACGTCACATAGCGACCGTCTCCATACTTCGTACTAGTACGAAGTAACGACGAAATATGGAGACGGCCGCTATGTGACGTCACCGCTATCCTAGGAAGTCTGAGCTTTAAGTGAGTTTATTGTATTAATTGTATTTTAATATTAATTAATTTTTCACAAAATTTAACCGACTTAAAAAAGAAATCATATTACCGAGAACAATCAAACGTGTTACAATAAAAAAAACACCAAAATCGTCATAAATATTCTGGTCGTCATTGTAAATAAGAATAGAATAGAATAAAACAATTATCTATTGCACACCAACAAGAAAAAGAATACAAAAGAAACCTTAAAATAAACAATGGTAGACAAAAGGCGGTCTTATCGCTAGCGAGCGATCTCTTCTAGACCTTTGGGTAGTTGAGGAAACAAAAAGTAAACTTTACCAATAATTTTGGAATGGTACCAAATTAAAAATAAAAACAACCGAATCCAGAAAAAAAAAATTGCAGTGGATAAAAATGGCGAAATATCGAATGTGAAGTAAGAATTAAACCCACACAATATAAGGAAAAAATAACTTACATGCAACGGTGCGAGCCTGACGGCCTGAGAACAAAAATAAACACATTTTAGAATAATACACTTTGTAAATTGTCAAAGAGCTTACTCTAAATACTAGAAATCGACTTTCTTATAGCACGGTAGGACGTTATCGTTAGTGAACTATGGATTTATGGAACCGATGAGCCGATAGACTCTTGATCCACTGCTGGATAAAGGCCAAAATAAACCGAGTAAAGTCTAGGCTTGAATTTTGGTGGAATTATATTTTATAATTACAAATATTTTATGATGACGAAGAAACAATTCCTACACAAAGCAGGTTTTTGTATATTCTTCCGACTTTGTCCTTGAATACAAAATTTAACTTGCGAATCAAAATAGTGTATTTAATTTAAGTATGAGTATGAATTGTATTTTAATAATAATATCGACTCCATAGCTCTCTAGTCTTACCAGAAGTCGGATGCCTATTTATCACGTGATAAACGCAACCATCATGTTAGGGCCAATGATCAGGGATCGGATACCGGTATTCGGCTCCATACAAAATACCGGTATTTGATTTCGTGATTTCGCTTATTAGGTATTACATATTTCTATATTTTAGTGAGCTAATTTCAAAGCTCTATATCAACACCTGAATTCAATTTAGTAACGTTTGAAATAAAACCTCAAATTAGAAAAATATTTGTATTTCAATGAATACCGGTAACTATCCCTGCCCCCGGTGTCAAGGTCGCGTCGCAAACACAAATGTAGTGTTTGTAGATCAATATAAAACCTATTAGGTAGGTTATGACATTGTCTCGAGAGTACGGGTGAGGGTAGTCACGTGAGAGCCACCAGCTGAGCCAGACGTCTGACCCGCTGGTGTCATACCGAGCCAATGAGTGCGGCTTACCTATGGGTGACCTTGTGATCACTACAGCACAAAACAGATAGGTACAGAAATCAATCTACATACAAGCGCGCTCGAGCAAACGCACACATAGACATTGCTCACAGACACGTCAAGCGGATGGCACTCGCACTGGTCCGAACTGGTCCGAGATATCGTGTCCGTGAGCAATGTCTGTGTGCGTTTGCTCGAGTGCGCTTGTATATAGATTGATTTCTGTACCTATCTGTTTTGTGACTACAGTACCTGCAGGATGTCCTCATGGCGGATGAGCAGGGAGCGCTCGGGCTCCGGCGGCGGCTCGGCGCTCAGCAGCGGCAGCAGGAACTGGCCCATAGCCGGGGCCTCCGGTTCCTGATAGATTTAGATTTAGATTTATTTATTTCATAATATAAAATGTCAATATAAATTACACGAAGTCAATTTACATGCACTTATACTATGATCGTCATATATTAATATTAACAGATAAAATGTGATGAAATTGATAATTTGAAGCTTTGTTAATTTGGTATAGGATCAACATATATAACAAAACTATTAAAAATTTTAAAACCCCCAATACCTGTAGCTGGTCGTCATTTAATGAAAGGGACAAAAAACGGCCAAGTGGGAGTCTGATACGCGCACCGAGAGTTCCGTACAAATACTTATCCCAAATTAAGCTTGTACCTGGTACCTAAGTATGGCGCCGGATACAAATGAAGAGCAAAGTAAACGGAACCGATCATGTTTGTTTTTATATGAGCCTCCTTAAATATTTATTTTATTATTATTTTTAGTATTTGTTGTTATAGCGGCGGCAACAGAACAACATCATCAGAGAAAATTTCAACAGATACAGATAATTTATTAATAAAAGCAAATGCATTTTACAAGTCACATTTCTATATTTCATATATAATCGAATACTTAATTAATTACAATATCACAGTTATTATTGATTATTTTACAATGTTTATTTGAGGCAACTGTCTAACTATCACGGTTCATGAGACACAGCGTGGTCACACGGACAGACAGACAGACTAACAGACAGAGAGACGGACGGACAGCGGAGTCTTAGCGACAGGGTCACGATTTTTACCCCCTGGGCACGGAACCCTAAACAACAAACATACAGTGAAATTGAAAACTTCCTCCTTTTTTGGAGTCAGTTGAACAGTGGGAAGATGGCCTTACCAGCTCGCCAGTGTGCTCGTAGCCATTGCACTCCCCTTCGGCGACCCGCTTCGACGAGGAGCTGTCAGAAGAGCCTGGTGACCAAAAATAATATTAACAGGCCTTATTCCCATTTAGGCGGACAATGTCCCGTTCGCAAAATGTCCCTTCATCATTTCGCAAAAGGTCCCTTTCGCAAAAGGACCTTTTTGCAAAAGTACCCTATCACAAAATGACCCTTTTTTTGTTTTCATATTACTAATGAGACTTCTATGTTTATATGCGTTCACTGGTACCGTCCCATCGCTGGACAAAGGTCTCCCTCTTTTTTGTGGCGAGACGACCTGGACGCATTCCAAAATGATCGGTCGGATGCTGGTTTGGACAGGGATGAGTGAAACAATAGTACATTACCTGCAATAATAGTTCAGTTTGTAAGCACTTGCCTACTGATCCGGCGGTCCCGGGTTCGAATCCCGGCCAGGGCAAATATTTGTGTGATGAACTCGATTATTTGTGCCTGGGTCATGGTTTTTCTATGTATTTAAGTATATATTTATCTATATCAGTATGTATATCGTCGTCTAGTACCCATAACACAAGCCTTCTTGAGCTTAATTTGGGACTAGATCGATTTGTGTCAGGTTGTCTGATATTTCTATCTATCTATCTATCTATCAGCCACAGACGTCCACTGCTGAACACAGGCCTCCCCCATGACTCGCCACAAAGTGCGATCCGGTGCAGACCGCATCCAATGATGGATATTTATTTATTTATCATTTACTAGCGACCCGCCCCGGCTTCGCACGGGTGCAATGCTGATAAATTATGCATGTATTATACATATAAACCTTCCTCTTGAATCACTCTAACTAATAAAAAAAACCGCATCAAAATCCGTTGCGTAGTGCAGAGAAAGCTATTTTGTTTTATACTATGTAGTGATTTATTACCTACCTAGGGCGATAAATACGTAAATGTCCCAGATGGCAGGTGTCTCGTATTCTGCATTCTAGTATAGAAAGAATTGTAGAGGTACTCACAAGGCTCCTCGAGTTCCGTCCACTCGCCTTCCTCGTCGTCCGAGTCGGCGCCGACGTCCGACGCGTCCGACACGACCTCGACACGTCGTATGCGGAGAGACGCCGCGCGACGCGCCGCCGCGCCGCGTCGCCGGGATATCTGTGGAGGGGGCAAATCGTGAATATTATTGTTATTAGATGGACATTAAGGGAGGACCAACACGCCTTTGTCCAAGGGTTTAAATAAGAAAGCCGAAAGAGACTCAACAGTAGGTAAGTAATAATTTTCGTAAATCATACCTAATGTTTAGTGCAAATAAATAATTATCTTATCTTATCTTAAAACAATCAATTACATCAAAGTACGAAGAATATACTTATAACTAATATTTTTATCGTTATCTTAAAAAAAATGTTTTTTTTTTACATATTTTCTGGAGTGAATCGGGTTCTATATTGATCGAATAGCTATGACAAGAGATGCATGAAATCGACGTAAAATCTAAGAGTATGTAATATTGTAAAAAAAAATGTTTTATTTATAATTTTAGTAATATAATGCTTGGGAATGTTAACCACAATAACCATAAAGGAAGTTTGGAATGAAATAGATGAATGAGTATGAGCGTGAATTGTATTTTAATACTAGCGACCCGCCCTGGCTTCGCACGGGTGCATTGCTGTTAATTATGCATGTATACATATTAAACTTCCTCTTGAATCACTCTATCTATTAATAACACCGCATCAGAATCCGTTGCGTAGTTTTAAAGATGTAAGCATACATAGGGTCAGACAGCAGGGAGCAACTGTGGTTTATACTATGTAGTGATGTAATGTCTCATTTTTGAATGTGGGTATGGGTACACACCACAATTTTTAGGGTTCCGTACCCAAAGGGTAAAAACGGGACCCTATTACTGAGACTTCGCTGTCCGTCCGTCTGTCACCAGCCTGTATCTCAAGAACGGCAGTAGCTAGACAGTTGAAAGTTTGACAGATGATGTATTTCTATTGCCGCTATAACAACAAATACTAAAAATAAAATAAATATTTAAGGGGGGCTCCCATACAACAAACTTACAGATAATGGTACGGAACCCTTCGTGCGCGAGTCCCACTCGCACTTGGCCGGTAATTATTATTGTTATAACAAACCATTGATACAAAGATCAAAGCTCAAATTGATATGCATAACCTGGTGGGAGAGACCGGAATTTTACATTGAACTTTGATCTTCTTGTCAATGGTTTAATATGAATATTATTGTCATACTAGAAGGTGCTCTCAACTTCGTACGCATATTTTTTCATACCGTGGTCGGGTGAAAGGTATCCTATAACCATCTTAGATGTCCAGCTATCCCTGTACCAAAATTGTATCCTATA
This sequence comes from Apotomis turbidana, assembly GCA_905147355.2. NCBI lineage: Eukaryota > Metazoa > Arthropoda > Insecta > Lepidoptera > Tortricidae > Apotomis > Apotomis turbidana. Next base: position 9,482,858 of record LR990305.1, on the reverse strand, counting down.
ACCATCTTAGATGTCCAGCTATCCCTGTACCAAAATTGTATCCTATAACCATCTTAGATGTCCAGCTATCCCTGTACCAAAATTGTATCCTATAACCATCTTAGATGTCCAGCTATCCCTGTACCAAAATTGTATCCTATAACCATCTTAGATGTCCAGCTATCCCTGTACCAAAATTGTATCCTATAACCATCTTAGATGTCCAGCTATCCCTGTACCAAAATTGTATCCTATAACCATCTTAGATGTCCAGCTATCCCTGTACCAAAATTGTATCCTATAACCATCTTAGATGTCCAGCTATCCCTGTACCAAAATTGTATCCTATAACCATCTTAGAAGTCCAGCTATCCCTGTACCAAAATTGTATCCTATAACTATCTTAGATGTCCAGCTATCCCTGTACCAAAATTGTATCCTATAACCATCTTAGATGTCCAGCTATCCCTGTACCAAAATTGTATCCTATAACCATCTTAGATGTCCAGCTATCCCTGTACCAAAATTGTATCCTATAACCATCTTAGATGTCCAGCTATCCCTGTACCAAAATTGTATCCTATAACCATCTTAGATGTCCAGCTATCCCTGTACCAAAATTGTATCCTATAACTATCTTAGATGTCCAGCTATCCCTGTACCAAAATTGTATCCTATAACTATCTTAGATGTCCAGCTATCCCTGTACCAAAATTGTATCCTATAACCATCTTAGATGTCCAGCTATCCCTGTACCAAAATTGTATCCTATAACCATCTTAGATGTCCAGCTATCCCTGTACCAAAATTGTATCCTATAACCATCTTAGATGTCCAGCTATCCCTGTACCAAAATTGTATCCTATAACCATCTTAGATGTCCAGCTATCCCTGTACCAAAATTGTATCCTATAACTATCTTAGATGTCCAGCTATCCCTGTACCAAAATTGCTTAACATTTGTCGAGCCGTTCCAGCGTGATGTGATGACAAAGGAAATTATGAAAACAGATGGCGCAAGGTTGGCACGGCGCCGCGCGCCCATACAAAACAAATGACGATCCTGCATCACGCTATTAAAATTTTCCCTGCAATCATGGCCACACCCTCCATAGATTTTCAATACAAATCTATTATTTTATAATAGAATAGATATCGGCTCCATAGCTCTGCGGTATCAGAATTCCAATTTCTGCTAATAACATTGGTTTGTCTGTCGCCTACCTCCTTCCCCTTGGCGATGGGGCGGCGGCGCGCGCGCTGCGGGCGCTGCGGGCGTCGCGCCCCGCCCGACCAGGACGACGACGAGGATGCACTGCCCCCGGAGACCAGGTGGCTGTGGCTGTGACTGCTCATCTGCAAAGGAAGCATGGATTGTCAATAAGTTAAAGCTTTTGCAGTATAAGTATAAATGAAAGCTTTGTGCTGACTGCATATCACGCATACGTCTCCTCTACCGCTAAGATATGGTGTAGTTTTTTGGGGTAATTCCACCGACCGTGAAATTGTATTTCGATCACAAAAAAAGTGTCTAACAGCAGTGTGTGAGCTGAGGCCTATAGAATCATTTCAGTCAAAATGTAGAGAGCTTAAGATTCTTATTTTTCCATCCTTAATCCTTATACATACTTATTTGAAATTGCTTTGTTTGTAAAATCAAATCCAGACCAATTTATATGCTTGTCAAGTCAAAGACTACATAATAATTAATAAGTTATTCGCTGCGCCATCAAAGACGGCACTTCTGTCGAACAGTGTAATCGGAATGGCCCCGAAAATGTACAACAAAATCCCGAGCAACATTAGAGACATTGAAAATGTATCAGAATTTAAAATTTAATTTAGAAAGTATTTAGACAAAGCGTATTATTCGGTGAATGAGTATTTAGATGATAATAATCATAATAATTAATTATAAGATAAGATAAGATATTTATTGAATAATAACTTCTTTTACAGTCATAATCATAATAACTATAGCCTAAGACATTCTACTTGGCAAAAAATTACATGTGCCTTAACTAGGATTCCCTGTGTTTCAGGCATAAAGAGGAACAATTTCTTAAATAAATAATCATAAATACATTAAACAATCATTTAGTTCTTATTAAATAGTTTGATAAATTATAGATCGGATACAAAAATATTAAATTACAATGAATGTACAACAAAACCATTTTGTACACCCTTGATAGGACAGAAATAAATGTAAAGTAAATGTTTACTATCCAACATAACTGAATAATGTTATGTGTGTACCTATTGTTCACAAATAAAATATTTTGAGTTTGAGTTTCTTTCAGCAGTATTCCAAAAAGAATCAATGAGAAAAAATATTTTTAAGACTTGAAATAATAATGAGACTCTTCTACCAATGACACCAGTGAAATATTTGATGCCTGGTGCTGAACAGAAATGGATCACATGGTCCTTAAACGGATCTGGTGAGATGCGGAATTAGATCTGAACAGAGCGGCGCATCCTGCGAGTGTGGCGTACTCCAAACAACCAAACATATGATGCAGTGCCCTCCGGGTCCAACCATGTGCACACTCCGAATGATAGAAGTGGCAACGCATTGGCAAAATTTAGGAAGTCAGTTAAAAAGTTCAAGGTACTTTCATAATTTACCTTTGTGCCAAATTAATAAAAATAAAAATGTGCTATAAAAAACAAAATTGATAAAAAGATTCTATTAAAAACGGTGAGAAAAACGCCATCTCCCTCACGGCCCTTGCACTTGCTGTATAGCAATGGGGACTGGGGATCGTGCGTGTATACGCACATCCTAGGGTATGGCTAATGCGCATAAGCATTTTAAACACATATGGCGCACAGAGCACTCCAGTAGCATAGAGTAAGATTTGGTAAGATTGACATAACAATGTGTTAGCGCAGTTGGGAGAGTACTATGGCGGAAACATAGTCTCAGGTATGAGTCCTGCTTACATTGCAGTGGATCACATTTCATTTTTCTTTCATGATTTACCTTTGTGTCAATGTCTATAACAATAAAGGCGACGCGTTTGGCTCGGTTTGTAGACACCTGCCTACTGAGCCGGGGGTTCGAATCCCGGCCAGGGCAAATATTTGTGTGATGAACTCGAATATTTGTGCTTGGGTCATGGTTGTTCTATGTATGTAAGTATATATTTATCTATATAAGTACGTATATCGTCGTCTAGTACCCATAACACACAAGCCTTCTTGAGCTTAATTTGGGACTAGATTGATTTGTGTGAGGTTGCCCGATATTTATTTATTTATATTTATTATAAAGATGTACCTTAGTATAGTCTGACCAATCTTTAAGATCAAATGAAATCACTTTGGCACAAAGTACAAGCAACCGTATACATGTAAATTTAAGGTAGTTTTTCACTTGTGCCAGTTTGACATAATTTGATCTTAGAATGCGGACAGACTATACATCCTATCTCACGAGAAGAGAAGTAGTAGAAGGATATCAACCTTAACTCTCAATTCGGAAATGTCCAATATACTGGACAAAACTTATGACTTCTCTCATTATATTTGTCAAATTAAGGGTTAAAGATGTCCTTTATTTATTTCTCAGTTCAGGGTAACACTGAACAAAAATATTTCAGGAAAAAATCTGTATGGGGGCATTGGATCAGTAACCTTTGGAAACAGGGCTGAATGAATGCACCAGGGCCAGGCGATCAACAGCCCAAATGTAATGTGCATGGCTGGGTGCCCAACATTAATTTACAACTCTTTTTGCCACAAGAGTCTGTGCAAAGAGTAGTAAGATTTGAGGGTGTGCCAGTGCTATTTAATGGTTTTTGTTATGCTGACAACACTATCAATCACTCTTTGTGAGTTATTTTGTGACAATGACCTGCATATTTACGTAAATTAAATATATTTTGGATGAATGAATATACCTACAAATTATGTGTCGAGACTAATTACTTAGGGGGACTATTAAATAAGTAATAGTGTACACATGTTCTGTGACTTTTTGTAAGGTGATAGTGGAGCTTTCAGCTGATTTTTCCCGCTGACAAAATCAAATAATATTAAATATAATTTCACTTGTGGCACAATATGTGGTTATTATCCCGCTCTGACAATTATTTGTGGTTTTTGTAAAAATAATATTCAATAAAAATGGTAATCCATCACTTTATCGAAAAACGTTTCATCGATTATCGTTTCCCATAACACTATTCGCAGAATTTTGTTACAACTTAGGAATCATTCATCGAACTTCGTTACATCGCTTGTACATTTGCTCGAATTACCTTTCACACAAGAATCAATTCATCGAATTTCACTTCATTATTTTATTTGTTCATCGACGTAGTCGTTCATCGAAACGTGTTTTTTTTTTTTTTTTATGATTCGTCCTTCCGGACAGTCTAAGACCATAGGCCATACTGGCAACCCGACTTGGCTAGATCCAACCTGGTTGGGTTAGGTTTAGGTTATTTTTTTTTTATGACCTGAAACCCGACTTGGCTAGATCCGACCTGGTTGGGTTAGGTTTAGGTTATTTTTTTTTATGACCTGAAACCCGACTTGGCTAGATCCGACCTGGTTGGGTTAGGTTTAGGTTATTTTTTTTTATGACCTGAAACCCGACTTGGCTATATCCGACCTGGTTGGGTTAGGTTTAGGTTATTTTTTTTTTATGACCTGAAACCCGACTTGGCTAGATCCGACCTGGTTGGGTTAGGTTTAGGTTATTTTTTTTTATGACCTAAAACCTGACTTGGCTAGATCCGACCTGGTTGGGTTAGGTTTAGGTTATTTTTTTTTTATGACCTGATACCCGACTTGGCTAGATCCGACCTGGTTGGGTTAGGTTTAGGTTATTTTTTTTTATGACCTGAAACCCGACTTGGCTATATCCGACCTGGTTGGGTTAGGTTTAGGTTATTTTTTTTTTATGACCTGAAACCCGACTTGGCTAGATCCGACCTGGTTGGGTTAGGTTTAGGTTATTTTTTTTTATGACCTAAAACCCGACTTGGCTAGATCCGACCTGGTTGGGTTAGGTTTAGGTTATTTTTTTTTTATGACCTGATACCCGACTTGGCTAGATCCGACCTGGTTGGGTTAGGTTTAGGTTATTTTTTTTGTATAAATGGGACGTGCCATCTGTGAATCATGTTTCGATGAAAGGTAAATTCGATGAATAGTTAAGCTACGATTTGAGACAAATTCGAAACAATTTACGTTGAATAGTTGATCGATGATTCGAAAAGCAATGAATTAATGATTATGTGATTCGAAAAAAAAATTAAAAGACATTCGTGGAATAGTTTCCGATGAAATGAAAATCGATGTAAGAAATTTCGATAAAATGATAGACACCCAATAAAAATACATAGGTATAAACCACAGAAGTTTATTTTGGGTGATTGATTATTCAATTGTTTTAACTGCCTCATTGCCTTGTCAAAATTATGTTGATTGCTTCTATAACTTGGCCAATATTGCGGTTAAGGTAATGAGACAGTTAAAATGCTCCGAATAATCACCATTATTTTTTTATAAGACAGGTGTCTAAAGTTTAATTGCCATGTAAATTCATAATGTTAGTTGCCTTTTTTTTCCAGGACTCTAGTACTCTTAGTAACTGTGACAAATTCAATATCAACAGTAAATCAAAGAAATGTATTCTTATACAAAATTTCTTGTTAGCCATTTTGAATTAACTGCAATTCTAGTCAATCCAACATCATTTCACCAATATATGAAGTGAAGCCAAATAAAACATTGTAAAAAGTTAGATGCTTTAAGCCCAAGTTGCCCAATGCCTAGTTAAAAAGCCCAACTACATTACCGAGCCTGTCTCATGAAACACTCTATCTATACATAATGTAACAATGTAGTAACATTTGATGACACGGTTGGCTCCGTCTGAAGCTTCCGAAAGTTTTTGAAATACTCTCTAAAAAAATCTAAGTCTGGGTTTCTAGCGATGACGTCATCTAAATTCTGACTGACAGAAGCAGATGAGACCAGTTTATAACAGATTTATTGCCTATCTAAAGAGGTTTGATCATATCATATACACTTGATTAACCATAGTATCATATGGATATATATATTATTTAGCCACTAGATTGCTTTTGGTAACTACGGCTACCTGTCACCGCTCTTATTTTATTATATAAATAGAGTCCAACTCAAAATTCGAAGCAATTGAGTGGCTAAGTAAGTTTGCTTTAATACTTGTTGAAGCCGTTTACCCACTTAAAGCTGTACAAAATGGATTAATCACATTCCGTAGGTTCTTATAAAATTAATTTGTTTTGGTTGGACATAATGCTCGTAGCAGAAAGGCAGCCTAATAAAATCATTTCATTTGTTTATGGGGCACGTGGGGCAAGGGCATGACAAGGTATGTCCATATTATATTATGTTTTTTTAAGAAAGGTTACTGACGGAAGATCAGCGCTGCGTCCTTCGCAGTATTATGCTGAGTCAGCGCCTATTTCATACCACACACATTCTCGATTTTAGTTGTTACAAAATAAATGTACCTATGTACTTAGTTTTAAGTGCTATTTTCTTTAATGTTTGTTTTCTCTTTGCTAATTATAAAAATGTTTAGCTTATAGGTCTCCTTTTAATGTTACTGTTGGTGTTGGTGATGAAATAAAGTTTTTATCTATCTATCTATCTATCTATTATGCAAATTCTGTAAACAGCTGACCTACGCTGAGGTCTGGTGATGAACTCGAATATTTGTTCCTGGGTCATGGATGTTATCTATATGTATTTATATATTATGTTTATCATCGTCTAATACCCATAGCTTTGCTTAGTTTGGGACTAGGTTGATTTGTGTAAGATTGTCCCTTAATATAAATTTATTTAATGTTTAAATTTCAGTCATAGATCTTGTATGAGTCAGCAATGCAATTTCTGTGACATAATTGGATGCAAAAACATTGGTATTAATAGTTTAATAAATGTGATTAAGACTTCATTCTAGTTGCAATTATAATGATCCTTATGGTTTTCCTCTAATAATAAATTACCTGTTTACATACAAACATACATACAATGTGTTTACATAATTATATACAATCTAATCAGAAACTAATAATAGTGGAACAAGTGAAAAAAGCAAATCACCACAAAAAAACCGATGAGTTCACAAATTTGTATACAACCAGTTCACATCTACATTTCATAAATATTAATCAGTTCCACACACATATTTGTGTCATAGTAAATGTGTTCCTGAACAAACTGCCCTTGTCTAGACATTGTCACTTGTCCAAAATGCATATAACAAGAGTACTAAGGTCAATGACACGCTCCCTGTAAGTTTGATGTGAAAATCGCGAATGTACGCTAATTTTCAACGTGGGAACGTCACTTAAAATAATAAACGGGGAATTAGTCAGCCATTTTTGTTCAGTAGCTGAACTTACCGCGATCTCGAAGAGGGATGGGAAGTCCGGTTGAGGTTCGTGGTCGGCCAGGCCGGCCAGCATCCCGAGTTCAGCGCTGAGGTTCCCGAGCTGAGCTTCGATCCGATCAGCGCGATCAGCGTCACCCAACTCATCCTTCAGGATATCACCGATCTCTTGTGACACCGACGCCACGGCAGAAGCCACCTCGTCAGGAGGCACACCTTCCTTCCCCTGCCCTTCGCTCGCGCCGGCGAGAAGCTCAGCACCCTCCGAGGTACCCGTGCTCCGATCCGCACATTTTTCCGCGGAAAACATCATTTGCAAACCAAACACCACAACGGTACCGCAAAACGAAACATCTAAAGTCACACACCGTTAATATAGATTACACGAACAGTGAAGATACAGTGGTTGATGAAGGAAAAACCATTTTTTCTCAACACTGATTTAGCCCGAACTTTTTGACAATACCAATATGGCGACGATATTTTTAGGAATTTGTGACCAGCCTCTAATGGGTTTCATATCATTTTTATTAATGGCAATACACATGTCATCTTTGGAAATGGATGAAAATTCTAATCTAATCATTGACGTAATCTAATGATTCGATACGATGATCAAACAAGCATTAAGATTTTTTTAATCAATGTTACGTTGTGTCGTTTAAATTTTATTAAAGAAAAGTATACCGCACCGGAATTCAGAACCTTTTATAATTTCATGCCAATAAGAAATGATGAAAAATATACTTTATTATTAAAGGTGGAATCTTTTATTTGTATTTCGATTATGAACCTAGAATATACACATGTAATAATTTGTAATCTTGTATGTAACCTTTTTATGGTTATTTATATATTGCAACTCCGACCGGAAATGTCGGGTTGCATTGCATGTCAAAATGACACCTGACACTGACATTTAAAGATTGTGCGCGAACAGCCTCAGCTGGAAATTCACATCTAATTATAAATTTTATATATAAAAAAATGTATTGCAGGTAAAATACCGCAGTGCGATGCACACGGGCACGTGCCACTATAGTTTTAGGGCTACAAACCGGTCGTGTTAATTTAATTAGCTTAGTTTATGACTCGAAGTCTTTCGAATGATACTGGAGCTCTTTTTATGCTACATTTAGTAGTTATGGTGTATTAAAGAAACTGAAAGGAGTCTAAATATTAGTAGCGTGAGAGTGATTTTAAATAAATAAGTTATGGCTGTGCAAAATAAAGTTTTATACGCGTTCCGTGGTTGGATAGCTTTTGTGGCTTTTATGGATTTGGGGACTGCCGGCCGCTCGTATATAGAGCGGCGATCATTTCTTAACCAGAACGGGGACAGCGAGCATTTGGATGGTGAGTTTAATCGATAAAAAAAGTTTATGTAAATGTCAATATTTGTTGTCAGTGCCGCTAGCACAACTGTGACACGCGAGTCTATCGCGCGAAAAGTATTACCTATCTCTTTCTTCGCTGTATTGTGAAAGAGTGACGGGTGATGCTATGTCGCGCGACAAGAGATGAAGCGTAGTTGTGCTACACACTTGGAATAAATTGTTTATTTATGGGCAACATGTTTGTTAATAATTATTTATTTAAGATTATGTATTCAATAGTTTCTTTAAAGGTAAGTACGCTTTTATAGTAAACTAAAACTATCTATAAAACTAAAATTAATAACAAGTAAAACTAATTTTAAAACTTAAAAGGTTCAAATAACCATTCTGGTACCTGGCTCAAAGGTCCCTAAAATGCTAGAGTTGTTGTGCTGTATCGCCAGGGAGATGTTTTAAGCCAAGTACTCACTGGAACGGGGGTCCACGCCTTGGTCAGGTCAGTAATTTTATTGATTCATGTCATGAAGGAAAAAACTGTACGAACATGTGTCACTATTATTGCCTATTGTGTATAAGTATGAAATTATTTAAAAAATCACATACAATAATATGGCTAGTAAATAATTGACACTGATTTGGAAAATAATTAATCAAACAAAAAAAGTATGGAGAGCTTACATGTCATATAATTTTAAATGAAATTATTTACGATATTCTTACTGTGTATATTATAAATAAATAAATATTAAGAGACAATCATACACAAATTTACCAAGTCCCATGCTAAGCAAACCTTGTACTATGGGTTCTAGTCGATAAGATATATACATATAATTCCTTGCCTGCATCATTTACTTGATCTATTCTAGAAATTTGTTCCGTAGTTTCGGCTCATTGATGAGTCAGTCAGTCAGGACTTTTCTGTTTATATGTATAGATATATAATAGATAACACATTTTAAGTAGGATAAGAGTTATTTTAGTGCAGGAAAAGTGAAACATTAATAAAAAAAAATAAAAAATAAAAAAAACATGTCCATACATTTTGTTTGTTGAAGCCCGATTCTAAATAAATTTCTAACAATTTGTTACATTGCAGCTACTTGTTTGAAAAAAAACCTGAAAAAACATGTATGAAACTGTTTACGTTAAGATGTTTTTTTTTTTTTTCATTACATTGGGAAGCCGGAAGCCTAGTATGGCTGCATCCGAATGTTAGGTTAAGATGTTTCTTATCAAGGCCGTTTTAAAGCATGCCGGGGCTCTGCGCACTCCATAGTTAGGGGCCTCAAAAAACGTTATCTGGTATATTTTTCGGGAGTTGTTGGGAACCCCATGTGAAATAAGGGGCTTGTGAGACTGGGGGCCCAAAGTGCCCAGTGAGAAAGAGGGGCCTGTTTCTTATACTAAGTTTAGGTTTCTGCAGCTAGAAAACTCCTGAATGATTTCTTATACAACATATACACAATGATGTATGTTACATTTTAATCATCATCATCATATATTTAAGAGATAGGCTCTTGTCGGTGGAGTAATTTCCAGCTCATTCTACACTCCGCTTTTACTTTTACTTCTTAACATGATGAAGCATTTGTCTTTCTTTTACTTGCTCCATATATCTTGGTTCCTCTATTTCTTTTCTCTTCTATTATCATTATCACCTGTTAGGTCATGACCCTTCTTCCCTCTCCTATTTTCAATCATGTTCAACAAAGTTTTTTATCGTTTACTTTATTACTTCCTTTTTACTTATATTAAAAAAAAAAACAAACGAATTAAAGTTTTATATGTTTTAGATTTGACGCAGGCCTAAATATTGTCTGTTTACGTGCTTAGGGCGAATTCCATTTTTTGACGCGGGATCTTTGCGCGACAATAATAAGTGTATACAGGCTCTAGGGCGAAAACACAATTACAGGCTACGACATCGTATCGTGTTACGACGCGATATCGTGCCACGATGCAACGTGAGGTTGAGAACTGTATTTGAAGATAAAATGATTTTTTATTTATGGATTTCCAACACGGTCTTATTTTGTACGACACGACACGTACATACTTACGACAATTTATCTGGTGATTGAACAATCGGCCCAATATTTTGTAATTGTGTTTTAGCCCTTTGTATTTACAACCATGCAAAAAAACAGTCTTTAATTCTAGAAACATCGTATCTCGACATGGATATCAATACTGAGATACGAGTTTTATTACTTTTTACTACGGTGAAAGTGTGTCAACATGCATACAAGGCTGATGGTCACGTATTTCGGCAACTCGTCAACAAGCAGTCGTGGCCGAGCGGTTAAGGCGTCTGACTAGAAATCAGATTCCCTCTGGGAGCGTAGGTTCGAATCCTACCGACTGCGGACTTTTTTGTTTAAGCCACGGTGTAAATAAGTTTACGTCAAGAATTTCATTTTTGTGACAATCTTTTAGAGCCGACTGTACCTTAAAAAAAAGAAATACAAATCATTTATTTACTAAAAACAGCTTTTTTATTATAGCTTACCAAGTATCGGTCCGGCCCAGGGATAGTGGCGCTACAAACAGCTTTCATAACGGCAAGTCGCCACAAAGGGTGCGTCCCGATGGACTTTGATGGAAATTTGACTAAAGTGTATAGACTCTTCTGGAATACTTTCACTATCAGCAATAATAAACAGTTTCTGAGAGGTATACCTAGAGAATATTCGATACTTATTCCTCATTTAGTTCAGAAACATGGTGGGAGTGTAAGACATTGTCATCCCATAAGATAACATCTTGGAAAATACAAAAATTGCGTCATATTGGTACATATAACAGTTCTGAAGATAACATACAATCACACAAAAAAAAACAATTGCATTTGCAAACACATTATTTTTTATGAACGTTAACATTGCAGTTGCATTTGAAAATACCTCAAAAGACTTAAGAGTTTCGAGAGAACTCCGCTCAAAATGAAATAGTTTTTCAATAAAGCGCAGAGTTTTGAGCGGCGCGGTCGGAGTTTTTCATTACTTTTTCAATATGGTCCCCTCTAGCATTGACCAAAATATTAAATAAGAGGACTTATTGCGGGAGAGTTGTTTTGTCTTCCAGATGACGAGGCTGGACGACTTTTGGAAAACACCTCATAGATGGTTGGACAATGACAAATCGCTACTGACGTTTAATAATGCACATTGCATTATTAAGCGTCAGTAGCGATTTGTCATTTACCAAATTCAAAACATCATTTACCGGAATGCTGCTTAATCCTTCCTGCTTCTTGCGAAATAAATACTAAATCCTATCGAGGGAAACTTGACTGTCGTCACTGTGGAGAGTTTTGGCTTTATTATGCAAAAAAAATGCTTGAAATTTGCGGAATTAGTCCTGTCACCAAAACTTGTCGTTGCCAGTAGGCAAAATAAATGAGCACCACTGAAACTCCGCAATATGGCGTGGGTTGGAAAGCCCCCTCATCATCAGAAATTTAAGAGCTTAGCTCTTGTCGGTGGAGGGTATAAATAAGTCTGTATTATTTTTCTGTTGCAGGAGACTTCACCATCTCAAGGATGCTGGGCATGTACTCCGTGCTGAAAGCGCTGGCACTCATTCATTGTACACTCTACATACATTACAGACCGTAAGTACACTCATAATGTCATGATCGTACCACGGGATTTTTGGTGCACAAATGATTTGACACTAGGCCGACAGTAGGCGTCTTATTCGTGCACCGAAAATCCCGGGGCTCATAATTCGTTCGTCGTTATGTTCTTGACTGAGCGAGCGAAGTGTCTCCGATTCAACTTGGTCCAAAATCCTTCGTAAGTTCAGCTGTTAGGATGAATGTCCAGCAAGGCTAGCATATGTTGCTGCGACTTCACTTGTCGCGTGTCAGCATCTCCTGTCTTGCTCGCACGGTATCGAAAGGAAAGTGACCGGTAGTATTTGTCGCGCGACAAATACTACCAGCATCTCTAGCATAACAGTCATACGCACTATTTCTCGCGCGAGATAATTATGTATGTATGTAATCACTTTATTGGACACACAAACAATTCACAAAACTTCAAAAAATAAAGAAAATATGTACAAAGGCGAACTTATCCCTATAAGAGATATCTTCCAGTTAACCTTTGAGCAAATGAGAAAATAATGGGATATCCAAGAAGATAGACAAACGAACAAGTTAATATGCACAGATACACTAAAGACTAATGTCTTAATATAATAAAATATGAAAAAAATTATATTGCTTCGCTACTCCGCTTAATTACCAGTCTCATTCTGTGCAGTAATGTAAGAGAGTGACGGGTAGCGCTATGTCGCGCGACACGAGTCGCGAAGCATAGTTGTGCTAGACGGGCTGATGCTTTCCGGCTGTTCTCGTCTAGAGGTCTCATTTCTGAACCGGTTCTTATGGAACTTCGTGAGTTCATGAGGTTGAGCAATGCGACCTCACACACAGTGCCTCTATTCTCTATTCTGTGAGATGTAGACCTCGCGATCATTTGAAATGGCTGATATACCCCGCTTCGATTGTAGTAGATCGCATTCAATTTTTCTTTCTTAATTTACCTTTGTGTCATTATTTATAAAAATAAAATGTGGTATTACCACATAAAAAAATAAGAATCGATAAAAAAAAAAGATTCTATACAAATATTTGGCTGATATAAGTTTTTTATGATTTCTATCCCAACATCTCCACCATTTTGAAAAACCGGCCAAGTGCGAGTCGGACTCGCGCACCGAGGGTTCCGTACAAACACTTTCCATCCCTAAGTGGTTAAGTTAAGTTTGCACCTGGTATGTATAGCGCCCCATATAAATTAGGTGCAAAGTTCGGTATTAAAAAAAAACTACTTACTAGATCTCATTCAAAACAATTTTCGTTGGTAGTTTTTATAGTAATGTACATCATATGTTTTTTTTAGATTTTTCATTTTCTTATTTTAAAAGTTAGAGGGGGTGGGACCAACTTTTTTCCACTTTTCCACTTTGGAAGCGTGTGTCACGCAAACTATTCGGTTTAGAAAAAAAATATTTTAGAGACCTCGATATCATTTTTGAAACCCAACCCATGGATACCCCACGTATACACGTATACACGTATGTGTTTGATGAAAAAAAATTTTTTGAGTTTCAGTTCTGAGTATGGGGACTGGGGAGCCCCCAATATTTATTTTTATTTTTTTATTTTTGCATCAAAATCTTAATGCGGTTCACAGAATACATCTACCTACCAAGTTTCAACAGTATATAGCTCTTATAGTTTCGGAAAAAAATGGCTGTGTCATACAGACTTACAGACGGACAGACAGACAGACATGACAAATCTATAAGGGTTCCGTATTTTGCCATTTGGCTACGGAACCCTAAAAAGTGTACCTGCTCACAAAATGTCACGAGAATCGATTGAGAAGTGCGGCCTCTGAGCGAGATCCAAACACCAGGACAGTACCAAAGAATTTTGGGCCAGAAGAAGCAGATACGCTTAGCTCGCTCACTCAATAAGATAAAGTTCATTGACCATCAATCTGTTTCCAGGGTAGTGTCCATGGGCTACTGGTCCCTGGTGCTGACCATCGTGCTGTACTTCAGCGAGGCGTTCTACTACCACTCCACGAACCTCAACTTCTACGTGGTGTTCCCCTGCATACTGAACAGTAAGTACAGTCTGACTAGTGTAGACATTAAACACTGGCATGACTCGCGCACGAAGGATTCTGTAAAAGACACTTATCCCATCTTAACTGGCCGGGTTAGGTTAAGTTTGCACCTGGTATTTGGACACATTACAAATGGGGACGAATACAAATGAGGTGCAAAGTTCACGCAACCTTGTTTGTTGTATGGGAACCCCACGTTTTTTTTTTTTTGTCGTAGCTGCAACAGAAATACATCACGTGTGAAAATTTCAACTAACGAACGAACGTATAGCTATCACGGTTCTTATATGATACAGCCTAGTATCGAGCAATAAATCACGATTGTTGTATGGGGCCCCACTTAAATATTTATTTTATTTTTAGTATACTACTATCACGGTTCATGAGTTACAGCCTGTTGACAAACAGACAGACAGACGGACAGCGGAGGCTTAGTAATACATTCCTTTTTACCCTTTTTGTACGGAGCCCTAAAAATCACAAGTGAATCGAGAATCCTCCTCTTCGAAGTCACTAGAAAAAGTTATCATCTTAATTCCAGTAATAACCCTCCTCGGCCTGATCTACCTGCCCACCAAGCTGAAGCTCTGGGGCACCATCCCCGGCACCTCGGGCATGGAGCGGGAGATCGAAGACGAGAACACCCAGATCCTGAGGCAGATGGGCAACTTCAAGCGGAGGAGGCCGCAGGCGAAGAACAAGTATGTCTGATTGTCGGGCTGAACATCCTGTAGGTAATTCTCATTTACGGCCCGGCCGTGGGGGCGAATAGAGCGGCAACCGCGCGCGGCGGCTTGTGGCAGGGTTCGTAGTTATCAAGATAATTACACTACTTGATAATATCTAGTACCCATAGTACAAGCTTTGCTTAGTTTGGGACTAGATCGATTTGTGTATGGTTGTCCCTTAATATTTATTTATTATCATCTGTTAATTATCGAACAATTATCTGTTAACTATCGAATAATTATCTGTCAATTATGTCATTATTATCTGACAAGAGTGTGATAATTATCTGACTAATATCTGATAATAAAGGTTAACTGGAAGAGATCCCTTAAAGGGATAAGTTCGCCTTTGTACATGCTTATTCTTTTGTAATGTGTTTTTCTTGTTTTTATGTACAATAAAGTGTTTACATACATTTACATACATAATTATCTGATATCGGGTAATTATCACCAGTGTATGAAATTAATTTGTTATATTGTTTCATAACAAATTCTAACAAATAATAAATAAAAGCAAATTAATTTTATAATTTTTAATGAATTCAATATTTAACTTATCAGACCAATGACTTCACTCAACTTTTCGAACTGTTTCTTGTAGGGGATATCCCCACGACGCGGCACCTGGACACTTTATTTCGAATACAGTTCACTTTCACTGCGCATTTTTTTGTTATTATCAATCGATAATTATCCATATGTTATTATCATGATATTTATCGTGATAATTATCCTTTCGAACCATGCTCATGGCGTGCTTCATATGTCGCTATGATTTTGTTTTTACTGCTGCAGCTACTCGTGGCTGCAAATCTAGCATAACTGTCATACGCGACTATCTGACCGAATTACCCGTCTCTTTCTGTGCAGTAATGTGAGAAAGTGACGGGTAGCACTGTTATTATATTTCTATAGTAACTAGTTCAGTTGTTCACGGTTTATTATTTTTATTTCTCGTTGAAGACAGGTATTTTTTAAAAGATTTATTATACATCCTACATTTTGAAACTTTTATAATAAGTATATGATTTGTTCTGCAGTGTAACACAGTGTACCATAGTGTGCTACTGCAAAATGAGTCTTTTCACGAGGAATATCCTCACTAGTTCTGTGCTGTGGTTTTACCCTAGATTTTGTCTAATCTCTGGGGAATGTATTTAACCGGGCATCTAAAAAATATAATAAAATAGTTATGCAGAAAGCGACCTGGCAAGAAGTAGCACAGGATCGGGACCGGTGGCGTTCTCTTGTTTCGGAGGCCAAGATCCTCTTTGGGTCACTGCGCCACAATAGTTAGTTAGTTAGAAAGCGACCAGTTTTTTTGTTATGCAATAAGCAATTTAAAAGAAGTAAGTCAATTTATCAAAAAAAAATACGCTGGTCGTTGTCTGTATCATCTGTATGGTCAAAACTAATAATTTGGCAGCGAAATTAATTAGTTGGCATCTCCCTGAGCATGCCTTGTTATTATTTCAGGTGCCAAGTTAATTATTATAGAAGCCATTTTATTATTTTAGCTGCCCGGTAAATTATAATTCTTTTGTATAACTGATTTTTATACAGTATGTTATTCAAAAGTATTGCATACTGTAAATTAGTATATCCCTTGTCACAGAGTGGTTTTCAAGCACGATTAGCAATAATAGTTACTAGAAACGATGATGGTTTTGGAAAATTATATATACTTTTCTTACGACAGGCCATATATTCAAAAGCCTATGTATGATCTAATAGAATTTTCCAAAAAAATTGAATCACGATAGTCCAATAGAGTGCCAAGAGAACAGCAATCTTCCTACAGAAAACAATTGTCGATATACACATGTATAAATATGTATTGTGGAACAATAAATGATATATGAAAGTGCGCTATTAAATTGTACATTAAATATATTATTCTTGATACATTCGTAATTTATTCCATAAGTATTATTCTTCGTGACGCATATACTGTACAATGTTTTGGTATAACTAGAAAATATTTTTAGTTATACTAAAGCATTGTATTATATACAAATAATTATATTACTCAAAATGACATAAAGTTTTGCGCTGGACTATATTGCTAAGCTAATATATCATCAATCTGAAACTCAAAACATTTGGAGGCACATAAAATATAGTATTGTATGCACCAGTTGTATAAGAGGGGTCAAATAATGCGAGTGGCATGGGTTACGTCCATGCAGTGAAGATAATATAAACCGTTCTTTTTTAAGTTGACAGCAATGCATTTATTTCATTCATTTGAAATCTGTATGCATTTAGTTTGGAACTCACTGAATATAGACTACTAAACTAAACTCTATATGCGACATTAAGGAATACTTTTTGCGACATTATAACATCTTTAAGTATTTGTTATTTTTTAGGACATAGACTGTTAGACTTTTACAAGTCTTTAGTAAATGCATATCATTATATTAGAGTTGATTACTATATGAATGACAGAAAAAGTACAGGAGTAGAAAAATCTACTTAAGTAAAACAATGATTACGTTTAATACAATGCTTTAATTTCTTTCATCTAAAAAATATCCCGTAAAAAATGTTATGGCTTCTGATTATGGAAAAGAATATGCTGTCTCAATTTAATAGCGCATTATCGATGTATTTAAAGAAAATATAAGCAATAATAAGTGTTGGGAAGTAAACATACTCCTTGCTAGACAGCTAACCTAGTGTCACGTATAAAAAATAACTGTTGTGTGTCATCTGTCGTTCTGATCCTTTTACATATGTATTTCTGTTCTTCCTTCTATAATATATTCCTGTAAACTACTAGCTGGTATTAATTCCCTCAGGTTATGGGCTAATCCATTCCTGTTAGTAGTCGAATTATTACCGAGAAGTGAATTCCGAAAAATAAAAATACACGGGAAAAATGACGTCGCAAAATCTTCAGATAGAAAAATTAGTCGGCCGAGAGAACTACGCTACTTGGAAGTTTGCGGTTAAAACATACCTCGAGCATGAGGATTTGTGGGATTTCGTCGATCCGAGCAAAACCGAAACCGATGACAAGAAGGACGTGAAAGCTAAGTCCAAAATCATTTTGTTGGTAGATCCCGTGAATTACGTTCACATTGAGACGGCCAATACGGCACGTGCAGTTTGGATAAACCTAAGAAATGCTTTCGAGGACTCGGGGCTGTCGAGGAGAGTCGGCTTGTTGAAAGATTTGGTTAATACGTCGCTAGACAGTTGCCCAACGGTTGAAGAGTACGTCAATAAAATATTGGGCACGGCGCACAAACTGAGAAACATTGGGTTCGCAGTAGACGACGAGTGGTTGGGAACGCTCATGCTGGCTGGTTTGCCAGATACATATAAACCGATGATCATGGGCTTAGAGAGTTCCGGCACGAAAATATCGTCAGATTTTATAAAGACAAAACTTTTGCAGGAAGTGCAAGTTTCTGAGTCTTCCGCATTCTTTACGAAGCACAAGAATAAGTCTAGTCATCAGGCGCAGCCGAAAGGAAAAGCACAATCGAAAGGCCCGAGATGCTTC
This sequence comes from Apotomis turbidana, assembly GCA_905147355.2. Taxonomy (NCBI): domain Eukaryota; kingdom Metazoa; phylum Arthropoda; class Insecta; order Lepidoptera; family Tortricidae; genus Apotomis; species Apotomis turbidana. The sequence continues at coordinate 9,464,244 of LR990305.1, read as the reverse complement.
AAGTGCAACAAATACGGACATTTCAAAAATCAATGCACTGAGAACTTATCTAATAATAATGTCTTTTCTGCCATTTTTTCAGCTAACAGCTCAGTGAATCAGGATGATTGGTACATCGATTCAGGCTCGACGATGCATATATCAAGGCGTTCCGACTGGATGTATGAGAAGGAGGCACCTCCGATTCAACGAATAATGGTGGCCAACAACGATTTCGTCTCCGTGCAGAATATGGGTAAAGTAGACATCCATACCGTCTTAAGCAATGATGAACATCGGATCCAGGTGAGAAACGTTTTGTTTATTCCTGAGCTGAGCGCGAACTTGTTGTCGGTTAGTCAACTCACTAAGAACGGATGTAAAGTTGAGTTCACCGATACGGGCTGTCAGATATACAACCGTCAAAAGATCCTTGTTGCGACAGCGAGACTAACCAATAACATGTACAAGCTGAACACCGTTACTGGCAATGCATGTGCGATTTCTTCGTGTGAGAATAAGGCAGATATTAATATTTGGCATAAGCGAATGGGTCATTTGAATATGGCAGATGTTAAGAGACTCGAGTCCTGTGCTGAAGGTATTCAGATTACCGGTAAAGACGAACATACTGCGTGCGTACCTTGTTGTAAAGCAAAACAAACTAGATTTCCGTTTCCACACTCCGGTTCGAGGGCGAATGACGTATTGGAAGTAATTCATTCCGATCTATGTGGTCCGATGGAGGAACCGTCTCTTGGCGGCGCGAAGTACTTCATAACCTTCATAGACGATTATTCGCGAAAAGTATATGTCTACTTTTTAAAGAACAAGTTGGATATAAAATCGGTATTTGCTAAATTCAAAAACGAAGTTCAAAATGAGTTGAATAAGAAAATTAAGGTCTTACGCAGTGACAATGGGAAAGAATACTGTAATAAAACGTTTTCTGACTTTCTGGCAGCTTCCGGCATCAAACATCAGACTAGCGCGCCATACACGAGTGAACAGAACGGACTTGCGGAGAGGATGAATCGCAGTCTTGTAGAGCGCGGCAAGAGCATGTTGTATGAGGCAAAACTGCAGAAAGGTTTTTGGGCTGAATCAGTGGCCGCTGCGGCATACGTCATAAACAGATCGCCGTCACGGGTTCTTGCTGAGAAAACACCTTTTGAAATGTGGACAGGGAGGAAACCTAACATTTCAAATATGAAGATATTTGGCTCAAAAGCCATGGTCCACGTTCCGAAGCAGAAACGCTTGAAATTGGACCCGAAATCACGTGAGCTTATATTCGTGGGTTATTGCGATAATACGAAAGGTTACAGGCTGTACGACTTGAAGACCAAACAAGTAGTGGTCAGTAGGGATGTGATTTTTATGGAGGATTGTGAGAATGCAGAAAAAATCACACCGCACCCTACCGCAGTTTCACGGTTTGTCACCATATCCCTGACCTCACAGACTGAGAGCACCGGTACACAGGAATGTGCTGAAGGAAGGGAGGAGATTAATATCCTTCAAAATGAGACACAGGATGTACGATGGTTTCCACAGAGTGTAAATACTGACACCGATAATGCATCGAGGATGCAATTGCAAGATATCAAGTTGTCATCTCCGAGTGCAGACACTTCTTTCGACAGTTGTGTGAATAGAGATAGCGATGATGAAACTTACGTTCCGGGTACAAGGGAAGACTATGACGGTAACGAAAGTTTCATAGGACATCCTATGACTTTAAGATCGCACCAGAGAGGGAATAATTTCATGTGCGTTACAGAAATTACAGACCCGCTCACTGTGAAAGAGACTCTAACGAGCACTACTTCCGAGAATTGGAAGGACGGTAGCTACGAGAAGAACCAGTCATTAATGTCGAACGGGAAGGAAAATGAAGCTACGACAATATCTGGTAATGACTTCGTTTTACCATACAAGGGTACACATGAATACAGGCTCTGTTACATAAACAGTCCTGGTGAAAACATGACGCATGGTTACTGCGACGCCGATTGGGCGAGTTCTGAAACTGACAGACGCTCTTGCACCGGTTACACTTTTTTGTTTCAGGGAGGAGCAATCAGTTGGAATTCAAGACGTCAACCAACTGTCGCACTGTCTACAACGGAGGCGGAATACATGTCGCTTTCGTCGTGTGTTCAAGAAGCTTTGTGGTTGAAGCAACTCCAAGAGGGTTTTTGGCCACATCTGAAGAATGAAGCTATGATGATATACAGTGACAACCAGAGTAGTATAAAACTCGCAGGTACTGATGGCTATCATTCGAGGACGAAACACATTGACGTGAGACACCACTTCGTACGGGACAAAGTACATGCAGGCGCTATCGAAGTGTGCTACGTGCAGACAGACTTGATGGTAGCAGACGCGCTTACGAAGGCTACGTCGCACTCGAAGCTAGTTTTCTGTGCGAAGATGATGGGGTTATGTTTAAGGGAGGATGTTGGGAAGTAAACATACTCCTTGCTAGACAGCTAACCTAGTGTCACGTATAAAAAATAACTGTTTGTGTCATCTGTCGTTCTGATCCTTTTACATATGTATTTCTGTTCTTCCTTCTATAATATATTCCTGTAAACTACTAGCTGGTATTAATTCCCTCAATAAGCATTAATCTACTCTCAATAACCATATCAAGATGTTTTACCAACAAAATTAAAACTGTACTAACCTTTATTATCGAGTATTATGAACATAATATGTATCAAAAAGCCAGGAAAATAATCAACTTCAAAAGTAAATTCAATGTCGTTTAAGTACTTTTTCGCAGTAAATAATAACAGTACGACAGTTTGAATGTTTCAGGACAGGTGAAGGAAAAAAAACATGCATACAGTGAAACATAGAACTTAAAGGGCTTTATGAATTACATATATCGATACCACCTTAGAGTACGTTGAGAAAGTAGTTTCAATTAGGACGTCAGTGCACAACCATGGTTTAAATTTCATTGGAGAAATAATTGTAACACGATTGTGAACTAAGGTATCGATATTTTAGATTACCTACCAAGAAACGAGAGCTCCTCTTAAAACTCGGAAACAATGAGTTTTTGTGGTTTTTCTAAACACATTTTTGGAGACTGAATCTCAAATAATATTATTCGAATTTCTGCCTCTTCTGTATGTAACAGGCGAATCCAGTACATTTAGTTTTATTTACTTAATCGATAATTTAACGAGTTAATTTAATCCATACTAATATTATAAATGCGAAAGTGTGTCTGTCTGTCTGTCTGTCTGTCTGTCTGTTACCTCTTCACGCTTAAACCGCTGAACCGATTTAGATGAAATTTGGTATATAGATAGTTTTAGTCCCGGGGAAGGACATAGGATACTTTTCATCCCGAATAAATGTAGTGTTCCCGTGGGATGAGCGGGTAACACCGCGGGGCACAGCTAGTAGTTTTATAATCTACACACTAATCAGTTTTGAATGGAAAGGGGTCATTATTTCAGGAAAAATCTTTAAAATGCGATGCAGTATTTGTCAGCTGTACAACACCATCTGGTGGTAAAGAAATCTTTGTCCGCCCAGCACGCCGAAACGGCTGGACGACCAATTTTAGTACAGGAATAGCTAGAAATTTAAAGGCCAGCAACGCACTTGTGACTCCTCTGTAGTTGCAGGTGTCTATGGGCGACGGTAATCGCTTTCCATCGGGCGATCCGTTTGCTCGTTCCCCTATGACATAAAAAAAAAAAGAAAAAATATAGAAATACAAAGATTTTTTCGGGAATAGTATATAACATTCGCAATTGTATGGTTCACTTAATTTTATTGGCTACCTGGATTCGCCTTTATTTCTCGGTTTTTGGTACAAGAAGTAAATAATCGTAATATTCTCTCTATACGCATCGGTTTTTCAATTCGCTTGTAGGCGCACGATCAATTCACCGATGCTTGTAGAGGCTGTCAACGTTTACACGAATAAGAAATACAGACAAGTATAATACCTTATGCTTGCCGCTCGCGACCAATAGGTCGTTTGCTTTCATCGGCATTTCATATTCCTCCACAGAAAAAATTGGGTTGTACAATTTGTGATTTTTTTATTAGGTTTGTGTCACTTGTACAAATTAGATGGAAAAGACGCGAAAATAGCGTACACAGAGCTGCAGAATTGCATGGCCCATTTATGAATGAATTCATTGAAAAATGGGCCATGCATTTGTGGTCCATCGTAAAAATCTGATTTGATTTCCATTTGTATTTCTTATTCGGGTCAACGCCTAAAATTTGTACTAAACAATTTATATTTCAACTTCGATTCTTAATAAAACCTTTCAAGAGTATATGTTTTCGGCTTCATGCAATAAAGTTACAAGGTATATTATAGATATTAGACAGCAAAAGCATCATCTGATGTCATCTCGCGCCATCGGTATTGTAGACTGCGACTTTATTTATTGAAAGACCTCTTAAATGTTATTGATGTATGACACAACAATTTTTTTGCGGGCAATAAAGTTAAACCTCTTCATTTGTTATCAATATATTTATCCCTATCATAAATACGCGTGTGCTAGTTAATTTTCTCTTCTTTCACACAGCAATGGGGCGAAATAGGTATATAAACTGTTCTCTAATGATACGAAAATACGTATATCACAAACCTGAATCGCCTAAAGACTTACTTAGAGGTATAGTTCAATTCACATATAAAGAGAGCCGCCAATATTATTGTGTAAAAGACATAGGAAGACCGCCAGCGCTTATTTCACGTGATTTGAGCTATATGAAATAAATGTCAAAAAAATCCATTACTGACATTCATTTTATTGTTCAGTATAATAAACATTTGCAATTTTGCTACAGCAAATGGCATATACTCTTGAATGGATAATTAACTATTAATAAGTATAAATACAAGCAATAAGCTCAAGAAAATGTGCTTTCTGTAGTGACTTAAGCATTTAAGATATTTATAAGTTAGAATACTTACTGAGATTTTTTGACTGTGTGAATTATCATTATTGGACTGTTTTTCGTGTGTGTGTTTTTTTAAATTAGATCTTTGTAATTTGAGATCCCTGTTTCTGTATTCGAAAATATTGTTTATAATTATGAATACCAAAATTTGTAATGGAATGTTTTGTACTTAATTTAAATGAATATTACGCTGGTTAGTAATCATTTGATAGTAGTCACACGAAATCGAATTTTATATACAACCATGTAACAAGCTCAGATGTACTTTAAGTAATGTAAAGACCTACATTGCAGTGGCGGCGGCGGGGCATAGAAGAGCAAGATCAGTGATCTTTCATAACATTACGACATTCATGATGTTAAAGCGACCTCGCACGCGCCGCCGTCGCTTCTTTCCTCCGCGGGAGTTACTGGTAGTACCGAGTACTTCAAACCTACATACAAGAAAATGTTTAATATAATAAATGTCTGTAAATAAAGTAGTGTATACAACTGTACATAATTAGGCCTTACAACACTCATGTGATTCGGCTCGCTTCATTATATACCACACTCATGTTTTAAGACATCTCATTATGCAACTGTTGCATAAACCAGCTATATTGAGTATTATTACTAGGTTTTAATGATGTATGTTTGTTCGGGTGGAATCTTGCAATAGTCATGTCAATTTTAAAGCAGATATCTTCAACCGATTGAGCTGAAATTTTGCCTACCTTCTTAACTTTGATGACAATACAAGAATGTTGTACCATGGGGCTGGTCTGCTGATAGAGCCCTGAAACTCTAATAAATAAAGCAATCCTACCAAGTTTGGGGTCTTTAGAATCGTCGTCAGTGACCAATTGATGGATATTCAAAGAAAAATACTGCTTGTCAGAAAATTTTTTTTTCGCCGAAACTTATTTTAAATAATAAGATTTGTTATTTTGATTAATTAATTATAGAGGAATGTCTGTATATAGATACTTTTTTAATGTAAATCGAATGTATGTTCGCACAGTCAAATGATTGAACACTATATTTAGCGAATGGACCACACATCTAGTGCCATATCATATTATAGGAATTGTTGAATTTTAAATAAATAAGTTTTGACATATCTTGGGCCTTTTATTTTACCCGACGATTTTCTTATACAGAATTTTAAGATACAAATGTTTTAAGAGTCGTCTACAGACACCTAAGGGTTGTCTGAAACAGATCGTTCTTTAGCGATAAGTCCGCCTGTTGTCGACCTCTAATAATTAAGTTTTTCTGTGGTTGTATTTCTGTCTTGTGAAGGTGTGCACCTAATATTCTATCTACAAAGTATACAAATATTTAAAGCATTAATACAAAGATAAAGAAAAATGTTAATGCGCAACCTGGTGGGAGAGAACGGGAATCGAACCTGGGACCTCTGGATTACCGGTCCAGCGTGTTAATCTCTTCAAGTCGAGATGAATAGGCCTAGGCTAGCACCATTTCATCTTAGGCCTTATAGTCACTTAACATCACGTGCAATCGAGGTCAAATGCTTGACTTGTAAATAAAAACAAAATATCGCAAGCTATCAGTAAGAAGTCTCAAGGCTAAATTTTTTAAATAGTACAAATTCAAAGGCCAATGTGGAGGAGGAAGATAAGGAAGGCTGACCCCACCACCATGTGGGGATACATAGGCGGGAAGAGAAAGTTAGTACAAATTCACGTTCTACACAAATAAAACCATATTTTCTTCGTATTTTTATTTTTAATAATAAATTTCAAATAGTTCCATTGGACGGCTTAGTTAATTATAACTAGAAATATTCGCTCTGTCACATATAGATGACAGTGGCATTGGAAGGGTTACGGAATGTTAGTATCAGTCATTTTTGATAAAGTTAAGTATAATTAATAAGTACGTAATAAATAAGTCTATTAAATTGCTGGCCCGAGTCAACATTTTGACCGCCCAAGACGGCAAATCACGCTGACAAAAAACTATCCCAGATAGGCGACGTCATTTCCCGTTTACAGTATTACATTTGGTTAAGGGTGTCTGTCCACAAAAGCGGAGCGGATAAAATCGACCAATCAGGCTATTCGGGCCATTTTTTCTAAAGTTGAACACCCCACAATTTTTTTTTTATTTTCTATATTTTGGGTATATTCTACTCAGAATCACGAGCTCTTTCGGTCTATTTAGGAGAAAAAAATTGACCCAAAATATTCATAATTTTTTTGTTTTTCCATTCCGTTACCGCTGCATAATGTTATATGGAAATGGTAACGGAATGGAACGAAAAAACATTGGGGCCCATTCAGGCTACGTTTTTGTGAAGCCCAAAAGTGCATTTAAATCTGAGAAATGTTTGGTTCGTTTTTCACATCTTCGCATCCGTGGACAGGCGCCCTTATTTTATTCATCTAGTATTGTTGCTGGCATGTGGGGCTAATGGCTGTCATCCTGTCATGACTATGGCAGTGAACAGGTTAAGCTTTCGTAGAATAAGTTTTAATAGTAGTCCGGTACAGGCGCGCAGGCGATCTTCACGAAGTCTTCGTACCGCACCGTGCCGTTGTTGGACACGTTGGCTTCGCGGAAGATATTGTCCACCTGAAATATACCAACAATAGTTATTTTTAAACCCCCAACGAAAAGAGGGGTGTTAATTTTAACATGTGTATCAATGTGTCTGTCTGTGGCATCGTAGCGCTCAAACGGATGGACCAATTTGAATGGGGGTTTATATTAATCGAAAGGCTTGTCAGTCAAGATGGTTCTTAGCTATGTTTGGTGAATATATTTCCACTAAACAACGCTAAGAACCATCTCGGCGGACATGTTTTTCGATTTAAAAAAAAATGCACTCAAATTCATCCATTTGGGAGCTACGATGCCACAGACAAACACACAGATGCACGCATATGACAATGTTGTACAGAGTGAGAAAATGGACGGCCTGAAAACCAGCGCTGCGCAGGCTGTCGCCAGGAGCGCTTTTGCCACACGGAATAATTTGGGACAATGTACTGTCAATGCTGTTCTTGCTTATTCCATGTACCTTTATTTTTTGGTGCGGCAATGTTTCTTTCTTTCTTCTTTCTCTATTTTCGTCGGGGGGTAATAAATAGAATCGATTGTCATCCTAAACAATGGTCTGCACGTATTGTAAAATGTCGGCCTCTGGAGGCCCCCTACCTCCCTGGCGGAGAGTCCCTCGCCCCAGCTCTGCAGGAGGTTCCGCAGCTGCCGCGCCGGGATCACTCCGCGCTTGTCGCCGTCGCCCGCCTTAAACGCGTTCACAACCTGGACAAAATAAACAAATCGATACCTTAGCTCACACTACACAGTCAGCACTAGACAGTGATAAATGTACCTCTGCTCTAATAGACGAATGTCATCGCAGCATCACAGAGGTGTGCAATGACAAAAATAAGGTAACATTACAGTGGATAAAGGGACACAGTGGCTCGAGAGGCAATGATGCAGCGGACGAACTGGCCCGTAAAGGATCAGAGACACCAACATGCGGACCAGAGCCAATAATACCCCTACCACAATCTTACATATACAATACAATAAACCAATATACAATATACCAACACCAAAAATACTGGGAAGACATAGGAACGTGTAGACAGACGAAAGAAATTCTTCCGAATAGGAACCACAAACTCACCACAATCTTACTGAGAATCCACAGGAACCAACTACGCAAACTAGTAGGAATAATAACGGGACATAATACTCTGAACAAACACCTTTTCAATTTAGGGATAACAGATAGCCCTCTATGCAGGGCATGCATGGAAGCAGAAGAAACCACCAAACATATTCTACTAGATTACAAACAGGTAGAAGCATACAGGACGAAGTACCTAGGATCGTGTAAGTACCGTACACGACGCCACAAGCAATATTAAAGCTTTGATAAGGTTTGTCGAGGAGTTGGGGTGGTTGGAGTAGCGCTCCCCCTTTTCACGCAAAATAGGCACGTTGGATGTCGACTTGCGGAAAATGCCCAGCGCAACTAACTAACCTTAGCTCACACAGTACTAATTACAATGAAGAAAAGTGTATTTACAAGAAAACATTTAAAAAAAAACTTATACTAAAAGATGGCTAAAACTATTAGAAAGTATTATAAAACATGGCCCTTTTGGCAGCGTGCCCATCACATAGGCAGCATCCCCGCGCTGTATTGCGATGGCAATTCTTTACGCGAGAAAGCTGCCTGCGCGAGGGTCACCTGTTGCCTCCCTTAGGCGTTTGCTTACCGCCTTGTGGAGCCCCCCTCATTACAATTATTTCTTCAAAGAAATTTAAACCACATAGAGTTGTGTAAACTATTAAATTTATACCACAGAATAAAATGCTAAAAAGGTATCTCTCGCAAGCTTTGATCTCAGCAAAAGCAGTGTGAGAACCGTGTTCTATTGCAGTGTTTCTTAACCTGTGGTCCGCGGACCCCTAGGGGTCCGCGAGCATATGTATGGGGTTCCGCAGCCTTATCTATGGACTATTTAACAATCATAAATAAATGCCACCAAAAGTCTCGCAATCGCTACGCACGCCGTGCTATTTATTGCTGTTTTTTTATTATTAAGGGGGGTCCTTAAAAGTGCGCTTGAATTCCTAAAGGTTAAGAAACGCTGTTCTATTGGATGCACGGAGTTTGACGAGGCCACGGACCGACGCATGACCGCCTCTACCAGCGGCTAGGTACGTACAGTCGAGTTTTAAATAAGGCGAACTAACTTGACAGCTGCAAGTGCTGTCAGAAATAGAAAAAAAAAATGTGATTGGTTTATGTCGATATAACCTTAACTATACACCCATAGACCTTAATCATGTTGCAATAAGGTTTAAATTCGTTTACAAATGTACAGGCGACGCGTTTGGCTCGGTTGGTAGACACCTGCCTACTGAGCCGGCGGTCCCGGGTTCGAATCCCGGCCGGGGCAAATATTTGTGTGATGAACTCGAATATTTGTGCTTGGGTCATGGTTGTTCTATGTATTTAAGTATATATTTATCTATATAAGTACGTATATCGTCGTCTAGTACCCATAACACAAGCCTTCTTGAGCTTAATTTGGGACTAGATCGATTTGTGTGAGGTTGTCCGATATTTATTTACTTATTTATTTACAGTTATCAGTGTATTCGGTAATACCATGGAACTGTCAAAAAAAATCGTTCGTTCGATGTAAGTATTTAAATACCAACCGATTTATTATTGATTCGTGTAATAAAATTATTAGTTAGATTTCAAACACAATAATGCAAAATTTATGAAACACGTGATGTCTACTTTTTAGGGTTCCGTAGTCAACTAGGAACCCTTATAGTTTCGCCATGTCCGTCTGTCCGTCTGTCCGTCTGTCCGTCTGTCCGTCCGTCCGCGGCTTAGCTCCGTGATCATTAGTACTAGAAAGCTGAAATTTGGTATGAGTATGTGTATGTATCACGCCGACAAAACGGTAAAATAAAAACTAAAAAAAAAATTTTTTTTCGGGTACCTCTCGAACACCTAAAGTGGGGGTGATTTTTTTTTTTCGTTTCAACCCTAGTGTGTGGGGTGTCGTTGAATAGGTCTCTTGAAAATAATAGGGGTTTTCAAACATTACTTTTTGATAAAGTCAGTAGTTTTGTAAATATTCGCTCCGAAAATAAAAAAAATTGTGTCCCCCCCCCTCTAACTTTTGAACCACAAGTCAAAAAAATATGGAAAAATTCATGTTAATGCGGCCTTATAAGTACTTTCAATGAAAACTATATTGAACAAAATCGGTCAAGCCGTTTTTGAGTTATCGCCAAATTTCATATTTTTTCTTTAAAAGGTCGTAAGTTGACTTCCAGAAGGTAATAAGTGATTACAGTTTCTAGGGCGTTTACGACCTTTTTATAGAGCTTAAAATCTGTCTTAACTTAAACCTCGGGCTTAAAACAGCAGTTTATTGTGAAGGATGAGCAACTACGGAACCCTACACTGAGCGTGGCCCGACATGCTCTTGGCCGGTTTTTTTTAATATTGCAACATTCGTGTGCAATGAACTGTCAAGTTAGTTCGCCTAATTAAAAACTCGACTGTAGGTACGACTAAATCGGCAAGCGACAGCCACGACCGGCGGCCGTACGAGTGAGCGAGACACCGCTTGCCGCGGAAGTCGTGGCTAGCCGTAGGTACGAACACGCGCCGATTATGCTCCGACAAAGGCCTCATGAAAGTGGTACCTCGGTAGGCAGGTTCTCAGCTCGCGAGTGGATGTGCATCACCTCGAGGAAGTCAGCGAACGACATCTTCCCGCCCTTGCCCTTCAAGTAACCTGCGAACAACAATAATGCAATAAAAATACAGTAAAAAGTGGTCTACTACTTTGATCCTTTACTCATGAAATAGGGTCCCAATTTTTTCGCTAACTGCACTAACATTTGTAACTGCAAAATGATTATGGTTTAAGCACCTATGTTATTGTTTTTTCACTTCTGCTCAGAAAAGCATTTTAGCGCTATCTTAGCTTCACAAAGCGGCAGTAAAGTGATCATTGTAACTGCTAGGGTTTAAATCGAAACCCGGCTTAGTGTAGTATCTGTTGTATTGAGTATCTATGGTTAGTAAGTATCTGTAAACAAGCAATATCTGTATCATCACTATCTGTAGAAAAGCAATGTAAGTGAGTTATTTCAGACTGAAATAAATTTTAATTTGATTAATAATTGTTTCTTATATTTAAGATAAAACAGGGGCTGGTCATACCTGCAAGCTCCTGAATGGTAGGACTCATTCCTAGTGACCGCATGACGACGGTCAACTCATCCAGTGACGTGATCTGCCCGGACCGAGCGAAAAGGTAGAAGCATTCACGGAATTCTGAAAAAAAAGTGCTTCAAATTATGACTACAACAATTTTATTATATTCTAGCTGCGGCATCACCCGCGAGGAAGGATTTAACGATATTTGAGCTATATCACCGAAAAGTTTTATCTGTTGCATTAAAAAAAAAGATGGTTACTTCAGGAAAGCAATCCATTATAAAAAGTTCTGCTTAGATAATCTTAAATTGAAAGATTTTGTGCTAAGGAAATTAAATTATTAACTATGTAAGTGCACATATTAAGTTACTTTACTTATCTAATGATATATTTATTTTAGCCATTAGGGTTTTCTTAATAATGTTTTTGTCTTATGTGGTCTATCCACTATTAAATCTATAGTTTATGTGCTTAAGTGGAATGTACATACTTGCAAACTTCCAAATTATTGTAATTTCATTTGGGTATTAAGACGGGTTAGATATTATAATCAATTTGTTGCCAATTGAGAGTGTGAGGATGTGAATTCTAGTTCACAGTATAGTATACATTGTACATCCTTAAAGTGTTACAAAGTTACAAAGTTACTGGGCTGAAAAATATTAAAATTCAAAATGTACCAAATATTTGTAAAGATAATTAAAATCGGTAGTCCTTGCTATAAGGACCCTACAAACTGCAGTTATTTCTTTTTTTTCTTTTTTGGATTAGTAGTCTTGTTCGTATTTAACAATTTTCACATAATTATCGGAATGGTACTGTTACATTTTTACAAGCTTTTATTTAACTTACAATGTATGTATGTGACTATGTGGGGTGGAATCTTGTAACTTAATTTTGAAGCAGATATCTCCAACTAATTGAGCTGGAATTTTGTTTACCTACTTAACTTTTATGACTATACAATAATACGGTACCATGGCGCTGGTCCGATGATGCATCGAGCCAGAAAGTAGCCCTAGAAAATTTGTAATACATAAAGCAATCCTACCAAGTTTAGGGTCTTTAGAATCGCCTCAGTAAGCAATAATAATAATGCAGAAATTTTATATATTAAACAAAACTCAGGGGACTTAAAAAGTGATTTCCCGTAACAGGAAGTAACGTTATCAATTAAAGATTATCTCACTTACCATCGATATCTTGTTCTTTGAAGTAACGGGCCTGAAACAGAATATATTTACCTCTATTAGAAATATATACACGCACGTAATAATTTATTTTTAATGTAATCAATCCTTCATTACCATTTTGTGAAAAAACGTAAAGAAATACAGTTAGGAAATTGGAGAAAGTTTTCACGGATGATGAACTCGAAAATAAAATACTCAGTCTCAGTAGCCTACTGTACGTCATAACAACAAAACGTCACAATGTCGAATTCGTTGTCTTTTTCGTACTCACTCTAAAACTCGTATGCAAAAAAGAGTAAGTATCTGACAAACTTTCTGTCAGTATTGCCATGATAAAACTGACAGAAAAATAGACAAAAAGAAAAGAGATGTTTGAGACAATGTGTCAAGCGCTGCTGACAGCACTACCTAAATCGCACATTTTAGAACGTATCTCACGTATCTAATATTTTTGAATCTGTGAACAAAGATGAAGGGCGACCAATCAGCTGACAGCTACGAAGGTCTATTTTTCCATGGTGTAATTAATTATCTAAATTGAGTTGAATTTTATTACATAAAACCTTTTACAAACACGTATTCAGTGTCTGCAGTGATCGTGACAATGTTATTTTATTTGTAGCAGTAATGGGAAGACAGTTTCGCAGCTGGTGAGTGAGTTGTTTGACTTTCATGTTCTTGGTAGACAAAACCCACGTAAAATTAGCATACTGTCCTTAACCTTCGTGGTTACAATAGTTACATGAACGATTTTACTTATTAGGAAGTACATGCTACGAGTAACATTCATAACAAAGTACGAAATATGAAAAATCTTATGATTACAAGTAATTTTATTAGTCCATATATGATTGAATTTGTTCTGGAATATAACTAACAATTTTCGTACTTTGTACGTATTTAAGGCGCTTATCTAATGATATTACATATTTGTCATCGTTACTCTTAATGATGGAACACTGTAACTACTAAAACATCAGTAAAAAAATACAACCAGTGAAACATAGAAGCTCCTTTTTTGGAAGTCGGTTGATGAGTACTACATTGTTTTACTCAAAACATACACATTGTACTTATTGACCGGAAAATACATTGTTTGTTGTATTGTATTCATTGATTATACTAGTTTGTGATTGCTATATCTATGACAACCATATTGTAGACTATATGTATTAGCTCTTTCATTATAATAAAATAAGTGTATTGCTGATGTCTGCCTAGCTTTACATGCATAGGCAGCTCTCAACTACATGAGAACATTATTTGATTTACTAATTTACATACTTTATATTGATATAACTACTAGCATCTGATAATCAGTTGTTAGGCCTGGATCATTCTCACCCGCTGCCTACGGAAAGCCAAGGCCTTAGAAATGCATGGCAACTGATTAATTGAATTTTATATTTATATTGATGTAAACAATTTGTTTTAAAACAGAGGTGAGCAATTAAATTAAGAACATCTATATGCATTTCTGGGCCATTATATCCTTAAGCAAATACTATTAGTTATTATATTCAGTAAGGGTAGTGATAATACAAATACTCTTTATTGCACACCACAAACATCAAGGAAAAGAAAATACAATTACTTACATTAAAACAACAGGCAGAGGTAAACAACAGGCTTGTTGCTGATACATTCATTACATTGTTTTATTGAATTTTTAAGGTCCATCAGATAAAGAAATTAGACCTTTATAAGACCTTTGTGTATCCATCTCTGATAGTCTGCCATGGTTGCTTATTGTATTGGTATTTTTTGAAACTAAAAATCACAAGGGCACTTTTACATGTCTGAGTCTACCGGCATTTCACAAGAGGAGACCACTGTTGAGAAGAGACGCCAAATGAAACTCAACAACTTGCAAAAAGGCAAAATGCCAATTAGCCAATGCTAAAATAAATATTTCATACTTTGTTTCACAAATGTATAACTTTGTTTCACAAAAGTATAACTTTGTTATTTCGAAGATGGCGTAAACCAAAATAAATAAACAAGCATGGCACTATTGCTACTAGAAATCAACAGTGTCTTTGCCAAACAATTTACATCAGCTTGCTGCAATGCTGATAAACAAATGTCACTTAAGTCCTTTTAGAATGGGAATGTCTTTAATTAGATATTCTTCATGTAAACCAATGCAGTATTATACTGAAAATAATGGTTTTACTCCACTTTCTCGAGCCAGCATGGCAGTGTCAACTTCTGGGTTTCTTGTCAGTTGTCATTGCGTCTTGGGCACCCTCTTTTGCATACCATCAGGTGAAGTGGAGCCATTGTACCAATATAAAAAAGCATAAAAATACTTGAATTCTTCGACACCACAACTGGTGCAATTGTAGTGCAGCTGCCTCCTGCATTATGGTGTTCCTGAGTTCAAATTCAAGCAAGAGCAAATATTTCTGTGATGAACTCAAATACCTCTGCCTGTTATTTTAATGTATCTCATGTTGTGTTGTATATTCCTTGATGTTGGAGGTGTGCAATAAAGAGTATTTGTATTGTATTGTATTGTATCCTCATGTTCCTGGGCCATGGATGCTATATATTAATCTATTTAAGTATGTATGTTGTTGTCTAGTGCTCGTAACACAAGCTTATTAAAGCTTACTGTGAAACTAGACCAATTTGTGTGAGGTGACATAAAAAAATGGAATTTTCGAACCCATGTTTAAGTGAACTACTCTACATGTCGTGTGAGATCCATGAAGAAGAATACTTTGTGAGTTGGAACATTGTTCAAATGTTTCTGTCACATAACCGAAAAAAAACCTTAAAACAATATTCATGATAGTGAACATTTTAATAAGACTTGTGGCATTATATCATTATTATTCTCATGTGAAAGGTCATATCACAATTAGTTAATTTTTTTTTCACAAGCTCAATATCTGACGTCAATAATTACCCCTAACAAGTACATCAGAGGAAGGGGAACTTTAATATAAATATTGACTAAGTGTTATCATTGTCATAACTAGACCAACTATACATATAGCTATCTCATGGTTTATCATTATCTGATAATATTTCTATGCCATCGGCAACATTGAAAGTGGATTGTCTGGCTATTCTGTCACATATGACAACTTGTTACTATCTAAACTAGAATTAAAATTCTAAAATTGTATAGATATTCAGTCATCTAAGAAGTAAATTATTACTTAAAAAAATCTTAATAAAAAAAAAAAAAAAGTAAAGCGATGCAGGATTTGTATTGGCGTGCCGAGAGCGTACAGCGCCATCTGTTGGTAAAAATGACGAATCGGCGGATTATAACTAATTTTGGTACAAGGGTAGCTGGAAGCTGGACATCCAAATATGGTGATTATAGATGGGTGAAGACCAAAAAGTTTGTAACCTTAACTCACTCAATTAATATTTGTGTCAAAGTCTCCGTTGTGCGACGACAGTTAACCTTTCAATAACGTACCTTAATGTCCTATTTTAAGGTTCCTTATTGTATCGTTATTTTTTGTCGCACAACGGAACTTTTTCAATGGTTTTTAATTCCTCGCTAACTACGACTTAATTTCATCCAACTTTTTGGTCCTGACCTAGATCCGCACGGGTGCACTGCTGATAAATTATGCATGTAATACATATAACCCTTTCTCTTGAATCACTCTTTTTTTTTTATAGCCTGTTTAGGTGTCCCACTGCAGGGCAAAAGCCTTTTCTCCATTCGATCCTATTGCCAGTGCGGTTCTGCCATTCTCTGCAGAATGCGTCCAGATCGTCCCGCCATCTCCTTTTCGGTCTGCCTCTGTTCCGATATCCATCTTGTGGGATCCATTGGGTTGCTATTGCGGCCCACCTTTCCGGATGCATGCGATAAACATGTCCAGCCCAGTCCCATTTCAGTCTTGCGGTCTTGACACCCACATCCACTATACCAGTTTTGGAGCGCAGTTCCGTGTTTCTGATTCGATCAGTCCTCCGAACACCTAGTATACTGCGCTGGCAAACCTTCAGTTTAGAATTTAAAGCCTCACTCTATCTATTAAAAAAAAACGCATCAAAATCCGTTGCGTAGTTTTAAAGATCTAAGCATACATATGGATAGACAGACAGACAGCAAGAAGCGACTTTCTCTTATACTATGTAGTGAATTCATCTTTAGCGGAATAGCCCTAATAGACACAAAACAGATAGGTACAGAAATCAATCTACATACAAGCGCGCTCGAGCAAACGCACACATAGACATTGCTCACGGACACGTCAAGCGGATGGCACTCGCGCTCGCACTGGTCTGAACTGCCCGTCTCTCTCTCTCTCTCTCTCTCTGCTTCGCGACTCTTGTCGCGCGAGATAGCGCTACCTGTCACATTACTGCACAGAAAGAGAAGGGTAATTTATCTCGTGCGAGAAATAGTCGTGTATGGCAGTTATGCTAGAGGTCCTGGTCCGAGATATCGTGTCCGTGAGCAATGTCTATGTGTGCGTTTGCTCGAGCGCGCATGTATGGAGATTGATTTCTGTACCTATCTGTTTTGTGCCTTAACTAAACCTTTCTTTTCTTTGTTCCAGTCTCACTACGGTGCTGAAAGCACTTTAGCAGTACCATGGAGGAGCCTTCAGAAAATATACCAATACGTTAAGACCAGATACAACAATATAGAGATCTCTAGTCTCGTTCTGTTGAATATTTATTTTACTATTACGTTTACAAAGTTTAAATATTATTCCATTTTTTTTTTAATTTATAATAGATCAATATAACGTAAGTTACCAAAGATTGTATATACTGAGCTTCTGTTATTTAGTGTTAAAAATAAAAAGTAAAAAAAAGTAGATGCTTTTGGGCGTATGGCATAGGATTTTAGAGGATAGAGTTAAAGAAGATAGAGAGAAAATGGCAGCTACCATGGTGGAGACTCCGCCCCCTCAGCTCATTACCACTATTGAGTGGAGTATGATGGACAAAGGAAAGTTTTTCCCGTTGTACACCTTAAGCAGCTTTACAGGTAATTTATTAAGTTATTTATCTAATTCAGACAACTTATACTTTATTCTTTGAAGTACTTAATTAAATGTAAACAAATAATGTATCATTCTTTCAACAAAAATAATGTTATTACTATTATACACAGATGGATTAGTACCGATATGCATGCATTATTTATTTATAGAGTACAAAAGTTTTATGAAAATAGACTCATCACTCGGAGGGGCTTTTCTGTCCTCATTTTTAGGATTCCGTACCTCGAAAGGCAAGGCAGAACCCTTGTAAGATCACTTTGTTCCCCGTCCGTCCGTCAAGATCCTTTATCTCGCGAACGCGTGGAGGTATTAGAACGAATTGAAATTAAAACCATATACTCGAGTCTACATCCCTAGAAGCTGTGAAACAATCAAAGTCGGAAGTTAACAGGTGCCGTAAATATGTGTTTATATTTTCCAGTGCGTTGTGCCCTGTACCCACTGACACTGGTGAAAACACAGATCCA
This sequence comes from Apotomis turbidana, assembly GCA_905147355.2. NCBI lineage: Eukaryota > Metazoa > Arthropoda > Insecta > Lepidoptera > Tortricidae > Apotomis > Apotomis turbidana. The sequence goes on along the minus strand of LR990305.1, from coordinate 9,445,931 downwards.
ACTGCAGCGCAAGAAAGAAGCGTACAGCGGAGTCACGGACGCCATATCTAAGATATACAGGAATGAAGGCGTGTCCGGCTTGTACCGGGGCTTTTGGCTGTCTAGTGTGAGTCCATTATATAAATAAATATTAAGGGACAATCTTACACAAATCGACGTTGTCCCAAAGTAAGAAAAGCTTGTACTATGGGTACTAGATGACGATATACATAATATATAAATACGTATATAGATAGCATCCATGTCCCAGGAACAAAAAAAAATAAAAAAAACCTAAATGACACATTAAGGTGTACTCGGGTAATCTAATAAACGGGGTAACATTTTTTGCGCTAGCAACACTTCTTAGACTCCCCATTGTAGATAGTTTTGACTTTATTATGCAAAAATATTTGCCGTTGCCAGGAAAATAGTACCACTTAAAATCCGCAATATAGCGTGGGTTGAAAAACACCCTGTGGGGCCTACATATAACTTTCTTATAAAAAATGTTGAATACAAATTGCCGGACATCCTCTACAAAATTGAACTTAACTTCGTAAGGACCAAGGCAGTTTTCGTGTTACCACAAAACAGATAGGTACAGAAATCAATCTACATACAAGCGCGCTCGAGCAAACGCACACATAGACATTGCTCACGGACACGTCAAGCGGATGGCGCTCGCGCTCGCACTGGTCCGAACTGGTCCGAGATACCGTGTGCCTTTGCTCGAGCGCGCTTGTATGTAGATTGATTTCTGTACCTATCTGTTTTGTGGTGTTACTAAAATTAGACCCTTACTGCCATTTTAAAAATGTTTAAAATGGCTTTGGCATTTGTACATTTTAGTGTACAGTGGGTCTTACGAGGTTAAAAGAAACAGCTTATTTTAAAATGATAGCTTCTTTGAAAGTGTATTAATTTACTGTTTTTTATTTAGTTTCAGATAATCTCCGGAGTATTCTACATTTCGACGTACGAGGGTGTGCGGCATGAATTAGGAAAATATGACATTAGTCCCAAAGTTAAGGTAAATTCAAAATGTAACTTAAGAGGCCTTATTCTTTTTAATTTTTTTTTTTCACATTCTTTATATTGTAATATGTATATTGATAATTTCCATCAACTTTTTGAAGTGAATAATACCGAGTCCTGAGTTATCCTGAGTTCTAGAAAGTAACATAGCTATTTCAAGCTTTCATTGTGTTCAGGCGAAAATAAGTAAAAAAAAAAAAAACAATTTGCTATGTGAATTTTGTCAAATTTGAGTAGTTTTTGAAACACAAATTATCAATGAAAAATTCAAATTGTAGGTTTCAAATATATACCAATAAATCGCAATGGCCTGTTCTAAGTAGTAACATTGATTATATTTTAAGAAACATGTTTGATCATAGAGAAACATGTCTAAAACAATCAGCATTTTTGAATATTTTTAAACGAAAAAATAAAATATCAATTATCTTGTATTATTTGAGTAGTTTTTCTAAAGATTCCATGATTCCTTTTGCATCGCCTACTCATTTCTGACGTGTTTATTTAATTTCGCTACCTTAAGGTTGTCTGGAAGAGATCGCTCTTTAGCGATAAGACCTGTTGTTTACCCCTATCGAATGTTACGTGTAATCTAAATATGTTAGTATTTATTTCCTGTTGAGGTGTGCAATAAAGGATATTCTATTCGATCTTCCAGTCATTCATCGGCGGCGGCTGCGCCTCGTTGGTGGGGCAGACCATCATCGTCCCCTTCGACGTGCTCAGCCAGCACCTGATGGTGCTCGGGCTGGTGAAGGGCCGCGCTGGCGGCAGCAAGAACCCTGTGAGTTAGTCCAAGAAAGTTTCCAGAAAGCTGAAACCCGGAAATTACTGTTTTTTTTTTACAAATCTCATGAACCGTGATAATTTTCACAGATGATGTATTTCTGTTGCCGCTATAACAACAAATACTAAAAAAGGAATAAAATAAATATTTAAGTGAGGCTCCCATACAACAAACGTGATCGGTTGCGTTACCTCTGCACCTCATTTGTATGCGGCGCCATACATACCAGGTGCAAACTTAACGAAACCCGGCCAGTTAAGATGAAAACTGTTTGTACGGAACCCCCAAGTCCGACTCGCACTTGGCCGTTTTTTTTTGATAAAATCTTTGTTTTCAGATAATCAACCCCCTAGGATTGAACCTAGACGGGCGGCTGTCCAAGTCGGCGCTAGCGCGCGAGGTCGCGCGGCGCGTGTACCAGCAGCACGGAGTGCTGGGCTACTACAGAGGATACCTCGCTTCGCTCGCGGCTTACGTACCTAACTCGGCGCTGTGGTGGGCGCTCTACACTGCGTACCAAGGTAGATTCTGTAGTAGATAGATAGAATACTCTTTATTGCAGAAAATGCTACTAAAACTGAACATAAGTACAAAATTTGAAATATTTCGCTTCAAATGAGGGACATCTTCTCACTTGTTCCAATTAAAGCTGAATATCTTGCAAACTGCCGGTCCTATTTTCACCAAACATTGCTAAGAACCATCTTGACGGACAAGTCTTTCGGTAAAAAAAAACGCACTGTCCATCCGTTTGGGAGCTACGATGCCACAGACAGATACACAGATACGCATGTTAAACTTTAACATCCCGCTTTTTCGTCGGGGGTTATAACTTGTTTGTTGCAAATCCAATCATAGTTGCAGGGACACATTCAACCACACAAAACACAGGGGAACATTCAATAAATAAAATTCGTTTATTAAAATGGCAGAATTATAAAGCCTGACCAGAAATATATGAGGATTGTGAAGAGGGCGCTATTTATAAGATTTATATGGCAACAATTTTGCAACCAATCGCAACCCACTATAATAACATTAGTTTTAAATACCTGTCAGTTCCACAACGCCTCGTAATATCATTTTATTTCTATGCACTTTTTCCTGACTGTTTTTCGTGTAGTAAACACATGTAAGTACACTTCATTTATAATCTTACGTTCACGACTGTGAATGGTTTTCGTCATTTTTTTTTGGATAATTTTAAATATTTGTCTTTTAAACAAACCACCACGAATGACATTGACATTGTTGACAAACCATCATAAAATCATTGCCAGTGTAAGAATTTAGTTCCAGTGAAATTTCGCAATATGGCGCATCCTCATATATTTCTGGTCAGGCTTTAAATTACACAATTAATCAGTGATCCCACATTGAGCTAGGCCTGTATCGTGGTGACCGTTAAGCAAACATTGACATTACGCATTCGGGTATCCGTCCATAAAATTATCTAGCTTATTACCTACAATGACATACTACAATCAAAGAGTATGTAATCACTACGTTTTAAGAGACGGGAGTGCCATACAAAAAGCGTGAACTCGCATTAGTATGAAACGGCGGCGAAACATACTGCCAATATGAAGCCGCAAACAATATCAGTGTCAGTGTCAACTCATGACATAATGCCAACATCAAGAACAAAATAGGGATGTCACATGTTACACAAATTATCGAATTATCGATATCGGTATTTAAAAAAAATGGTTCAGGCGGGGTTCGCATTCGCACCCGCGTCTCCAACGGCTTTCCGGTAATTTAAATCATTAAATATTTCGCTTCAATGTAAACATTTGGTTTACTTAAGGTTACTGACTTCATAAAAAAAAACAATAGTGTGCAAATAATTTTATTTCGTTCAAACTTTGCTTGGCTTGCTGATAAACATAGACGAAAAAAGCCGTTTCATCACTCCAGTCTGTGCTCCAGGTTGGAAGTTCTGCAACACAAATAATACAGGGTAAACAGAAAATTACAGAGTAAAAATGAATCTGTTTGTCCAGATGAAACCGTACCATTCATAGTCCATTGAAGATTTTTCGTAAAATATTTCTGTGACGATAATCTAACTCAAACTGGCATAAAAAGTAGTGATAATAATGTCTTATCCTCTCATCTGAGACGGCTTTAACAGCTGTATTCAAGTGCACACTTTTGTATAAGTACACATACCAATAGGCTTTTGCTTGAAGAAAGATATTCCGTGTTTACCCAGGTATTTTTCACTTCAAATGAAAATTATCGATAAAACTTACATACAGCACTATTGTTTACATACGTATAAGGGTATGTATTATTTTACCCGAAATACCAAGTTTTCAATGAAACTTACGATTAACATGGTTATAACACGCAGTAATTAAGTATATTTTTTACTTACCGATCTTCGAACGGTGGAAATCTTGCCATGAATAGTCTTTTTTGACCGTCCATTCGACACGTTTTCATTCTGCATATTTCGCACTTTTTCCTTTTCAATCCACTCATTTTTGCAATTGTGATTGTCTTGTGTACCTTCTAGACCACCACTACACCCAAAGAATGCAAATTATTAGATTATTTGTGAAATTTGAATTATTTGAAAAGATCGCAGAACCTTGACAGAAGCCGACTACACAACAAAATAGAAACGTCATCTAACATGGCATGGCGGACAAAAATGGCGGCTGAAGTACAACCCGCCTAAATTCGATTGTCGCCAATTATCTAATGCTTTGTAGGTTTCAACGTTCTTTCAAACTTAGATAGGTAAACAATTCACCCCCGTTTCATACAGCCGTTGTCGATCGTTTTTTTACCTTGAGAGTTGCGCGAGGCTGACTACAATTACTTACAAAGAGACATGTGCAAGTGAAAGTGTGTGAGTCGATGTGGGTGTGTGCGTGGCTGTATATGCAACCTTATATTAAGAAAATTAACTATTGAATACTTCGTAGAATTTCCTCAGTCTCCGAGTAAGTAAGACTGTTTAACCAAGAAATAGTAGTTTATGTGACTGTACATAATGAAGGGTATTAAACACGAGTGTGGGTTTATGAAACGCGCCGAAGGCAAGTTTCATAATAACATCACACGAGTGTTTTAATGCCTAATTATGTACGGTTACATACACTACTTTATCTAGCCACATATCATAGGCCTCCATGATGCATTCAGGAGCCACACATTACGACAAATGTTACCCAGTAATGGCGGCAATGAAGTTTTCTGGCAGCTGTCATAGTTTTTTTTTTAATTCAGAGACAAACTAGAGTTGGCCCCAACTATCATATCGTTCGATATCTTACCACGGGCGACATTTGTCAAATTTGATGCAAATTGTCAATTCATTTCGAACTAAACGTCATCTCGACTGATATTAGAATAGAGGTCAAATCAAATTTCTTTGTTTTTCAAAGATGCTCGAAATTTGAATAAATAATATTATCGAAATCGATGTTATTATTTAGCAATAATAACATTTTCACAGATAAGAAATTTGTTCTAATGAAACAGTATTTTTTTTTGGTGGTCATAATGTGCGGTTCTTGAACGCATCATGGAGAGTTTATGATATTTGGATAGATAAACAAATTTATTTAATTTTAACCTCCCTTGGTGATAATCTTTTGATGTCACAGTGTTTATGTACTACGTTATATATTAAGGGATGTAAACATTTATGAAACCGTTGGCCGAAGGGATCAGTGTCTAATCTGTTTCTAATTTCAGAATATAATAGTTCTTAATCTTATAGTTTATTATCTTACCGCCTCGTCGCATCGTCTGGAATGAGGAATTGACTGTTATTAAGATCATTGTTATTATTCAATAAATATCTTATCATATATTTATTCAACACAAGAAAAACAAAGAAACAGTTAGTAAAAAGCTTACATACTACTAACAACTATGTACAAAAAAGCTAAAATTAAAATAAACTTGTTACAGACGAGTTGCTGAAGATCTGTCCAAACTGGGTCTCCCACCTGCTCATCCAGTGCGTGGCGGGCACGCTCGGCGGGTTCACCACCACCATACTCACCAACCCGCTGGACATAGTACGAGCACGGCTTCAGGTACGTCACCACACAGAGAGATAAAATACACCAAGTGCGAGTGGGACTCGCGCACGAAGGGTTCCGTACCATTATCTGTAAGTTTGTTGTATGGGAGCCCCACTTAAATATTTTTTTTTATTATTTTTTGTATTTATTGTTATAGCGGCAATAGAAATACATCATCTGTGAAAATTTCAACTGTCTAGCTATCACCGATCTTGAGATACACCCTGGTGACAGACCGACGGACGGACAGCGAAGTCTCAGTAATAGAGTCCCGTTTTTACCCTTTGGGTACGGAACCCTAAAAAGGGATCGCTCAAAAATTCCGAAATTCGAATCATAATTAACCTATGCATCAATGCTATCAATAAAAAAATGCCACATCTACATCTAGAATCAACAATCGTCTCTGTTAAAACATCTATACTATTATAAAATTCTAGATTTGTATTGAAAAACTTTTTTCTGTGGAGAGGGGTCATGATTTCAGGAAAAATCTCAATCGCGTGGTGCAGGGTCGTCATTTGTTTTGGCGCCGTGTCAACCATGGCGCTATCTGTTTTCATAATTTCCTTTGTTCTCGCAGCACGTCGAAACAATTAGAATTTTTTTAGCCAATTTTGGTGCAGAAATAGCTGGACATCCAAGGTTGGTTATAGGATACTTTTTAACCGTATACGGTAAAAAAAATACGTGGACCAACTTTGCAGGCACCTCCTAGTCTGTAATAAGTGTTTTTATTATACATTCAGGTGGAAGGCGTCGGCACCATGAGAAAAGTATTCAAAGACCTCTGGGCGGAGGAGGGCCTCTGGGGGCTGTACGCGAAGGGTCTCTCGGCGCGGCTCCTGCAGTCCGCCTGCTTCTCCTCCAGCATCATCCTCGGCTACGAGACCATCAAGCGGCTGGCGCTGGCCGACCAGTACCGCGCGCACGTGCGGTGGTAATATACGAGTACAGAACAACACTGGTTTCATTTTACCTGGTATATATTCCCCTAAATGAGATGCATCCTGGTTACGGCACCAAAATGTAACGAACCGCCTCGATTGTACAGATATATGGAACATGTCAGGAATTGATGTTAAAATGAGATTCCACACCACCACTTGTTTACCACAAAGCAACGGAAAAAGAAAAGCGTTTTCTAATTTTAAATTGAGTAAAATACTGCCTTATTAGGTTGTTATAAATTTATTATTATTATTATTATTTTCGGAAGGTTTCTAATTCTCCGCTCTAGGCTGGTATTACCTACATTTACTGGTTCTCCACTAAGTAAAATGTAGGGCTAGTTGTAGAATATTTAATGTAAATACTTACTTATGAATGATTAGATAGCAATTTGTGTGTTATCTAGGTCCAGTTGCATGAACTTCCTTACAATTCGGCATGTGTTTAATATGGCGGCTTTTTGTAGAATTGTGTAAATATATGTTTTCAGACCTAATAATTTTAAACTATGGTGTAGATGTTTTGAGATGATGCCTGTTGTGGATAGAACTATTGGGACTATGTATACTTTTTCCTGCCTCCATATTCTAGCTACTTCATCTTTAAGTTCTGTGTATTTCGTTATTTTTTTTTGTGATGGTCTTCTGTATATTATGTGTAGGTATTAGGGACTGAGATGTCTATGAGGTAAGTGGTCTTATTTATCTTATCTATTAACGTGATGTCTGGTCTATTATAATGGATTATTATTATTATTCACTCATTTAATCATATTTCTTAGGATAGGTATTTTTTACAATAAATTTATATAAAAAGTAAAATATAAAAAATACATTACAAATATAAACACATTATAAAAAAAACCTAACCTAGGGTGCCGCCGGCAACGGGGCAGGGCCCAGGCTACCGGTGGTTAGGGCTGCAGAGAGAGGAACCTCCTGACGATGCGCGCCGTGTTCAGGAGTACCGCCTTCTGTATCCGAACCTTGATCCAGCCATCTAGCGAGAGTCTCTTAAGATGTTTGTCGAGACTATTATTATTATTATTCTCGTTTTATCAAGTTAAAGTAGTTTTGTTGACGAGAAACAGCCTGTTACTATACCAGCGTTCCATTAGACGCATAAACGCTCGGGTTTCCTAGGATAGCGATGCCGTCACATAGCGGCCGTCTCCAAACTTCGTGCTAGTACACTAGTAGTGCTATATAACGGCACCACTATCCTAGGATACCCGAGCTGTAGGTACTAGCATTCTATGAAAATTTTAAACCGCCTCTCGTTCTGATGTAAGAATTATCTTTTGAAATGAATATTCATCATAAGTACGAGTACGAGTCGATCGTCAGTCGTGATCGTCTCTCCTGATGATGAATCGCGTACCGTTTCGAAACATGTCGAGCGTTATTCGACTTCTACGACGTGAGTAAACCCGTTTAAGTATTTTAATAGTACTAGTCGACTTACGAGAACTTTGGATTCTTTTGGTATTCTTACTTAAAACATTATGATTGTGAAGATCTTTTTATGATATAGCATTTTCGTTGTCAATCCATTTTTTCAACCTTAGCAAATCTCAACAAAACAAATACCTGCATGCAATGCATACACCATTTTGCCTTAACAATCTCAACAAAACAAATACCTGCATGCAATGCATACACCATTTTGCCTAAACAATCTAGATTGGAATCACTAAACATCGCCAAAATAGAAGTTGTGTAAGCGAGCTATTATTATAACGCTTGATCGTTCTACAATAGCAAAAGTAACCTCGCTAGCTCGCTACGCTACAGTTCCGTAAACTTCACAGCATCTTGACCTTGGTTCAAGCCATAAGGCCCATTTACACGGAGAGAACTCGCATGCTACTTTCATTAGCTAAAGCCTGACCACACATATATGAGGATGCGCCATTTTAACGTAGTTTAATTTCTTACACTGGCAATGATTTTATGATTGTTTGTCAACAATGTCATTCGTGGTGATTTGCTTATATGTTTCTTTAAAAGACGAATATTAAAAATTATCCAAACAATATTCCGAAAACCACTCACAGTCGTGAAGGCGATATCTATATAACAACAAATATAGAAAACAAAAAAGTAAAAAAATATTTAGTTGACGGACAGCGCAGGCTTAGTAATAGAATAGGGTCCCGTTTTTTACCCTTTAGGGTGTGGAACCTTAAATTGCAAATTTCAACTATTCGCGAAGTCTGCAGCTGACAGAGCCTTCTGCACGTCTAGCATAACTGTCGCGCGACAAATACCACCTGTCACTTTCCTTTCAATACCGTGCGAGCAAGACAGTTGACGCTGAGTCGCGATAAAAGCGAAGTCGCGGCAAGATACGCTAGGAATGTTTTAAGAATGTGTATCGTTGAAATGATATTTGCTAATCGCCCACAACCGCACTTCAAAGATTACTCAATATTAATATGATTTACTTAATAGCTAAGTCATCAAATGTTACTTATTTATGTAAATGTATGCTCCAGTTTCTTACTGTTTGTTTCGAAAAGAAACGGGGTCGCCTGCCTAGCTACCAAATCCAAATAAACTGTTGCCATGCAAGCGAGCATGACCACAAAGCATGTAGTATCACTACATATTAGTATACAACAAAGCATGTAGTATCACTACATATTAGTATACAACAAAGCATGTAGTATCACTACATATTAGTATACAACAAAGCATGTAGTATCACTACATATTAGTATACAAGAAAGTCGCTTCCTTCTGTCTATGTCTGTCCCTATGTAGGTATGCTTAGATTTAAAACTACGCTACGCAACGGATTTTGATTTCAAGAGGAAGGTTTATTGTATTATACATGCATACCTAATTGCTCCCGTGCGAAGCCGGGACAAGTCGCTAGTGTGTCTTATTTTTAACGCTCGAGAAATAACCAGCCAAGCGGACTCGCACTTGTCCGGTTTTTTTCATTGGTCGTACAGTCTGTTGGCTCCTAGAATTTATTTCCTTTGAATTCAGTTAAAACATCTGTATAAAGGTCACCAACCTATACCTACCCATACGTCGTCGATCGGAATGAAATTAATTATCCAGTATAGAACCGTATTGGAGTTTCTTGAACTTTTAACCCTCATTCCATCAGACAAAATGTGTTAATTAAATAGTATAGTAACGTATAAACGACCAACTTAAGAAGAGCTGTCAGTTCAACTGAGTTATTTAGTAAGAAAGTCCCAGTTTATTTAAGTAGGTAATTTAATATATTCACTGATAAGGAAATACACAATTTTTTTATCGGAAGTTGTCACGCGATGGATGGCCTTGGATTTAAGTCATTGCTCGTATTATTAAGATTTATTTCGTTTTCCTATTATGATTTTCTCATTTTTACTGGACAAGGCCGTCGTTAGCATTCCGGAGCCCTCATAATTAGGGGCCTCAAAAGACGTCATGTTTTTCGGGAGTTGTGTCTGGTATGTTTCGGGATCCCCACGTGAGATAAAGGGCCCTGGGCACGCGCCCATAGGGCCCAGTAAGAAAGAGGGTCCTAACTTATCTGTGTTGCAATCCCACACCAATAATTTCTCTGTTTGGTCTCAGCGAGCGAAGCGTCTGTTTCAGCTTGGTCCACAATTAATTCGTATGTCCGGATGTTTGAATGTCCGGATGATTTCCGGCTGGTCTCGTCTAGACATCGCATTACTCAACCGAGTGTTAATAATTATGACTGTAACCTCACCATATCGGAGACACCATGACTGCACGACCAGCGGCGTGGTGAGCGAGAGATCCGACCGCGGCAGCCATACGAGTAAGCGAGAAACACGTACCTAGCTACCGCGCACCGCTCCCGCTGTCGCGCAATATCGTGCCAAAGTGGATAATTAGAGGCTGGGACATCTCCGTATCTCATTATGGCTATCTCTTTGTTTTCAATTCAAACATAGAGTAAGGAATTATTCAAATCAGAATCGGACTTCCGATTAACCTTTTGAGCGCCAAAGACGGCGACTGATGTCGACGGAAAGCGGTGCCCCAGGCATTGCCATTACCAGAATCCACCGTTTTAAGAATCTGCCATTCAGGGAACAAGGGTTACTGCTGTCAGCTTGGAGTGTGGGACACAGTTTTCCGCCGACGAGCTGAGCGGGCAAGAGGTTAAGAGCAAACTAGGCCGATCCGTAACCGGTCAGGCAAATGTTCACGCTATCGATCCGACAACATACGAGCAAGGCTAGAACTTCCTAATAGTTACATACCTAGGCTGCCACTGCTGCCAGGCTGCCGTGCTACGGTATAAAGTCGTATCTTACTATGAAATCCATACAAAGATACGACCTTTTGACGGCAGTAGGGCGGTGAATTCGAGAATGTTCCAGATCGCAGGTGTTTGTCGGCGAAAACGACGGTGAGTAACAATAAAACCGTAACATAAATATGCGATCGGGGGCATTACGTATTCTCGCCCGTGGTTTGTCTAAAGTGTTACGTCTTGCCATGGCCAGGAAGCCTGCGTACAGCGGGCAGAAAATCCTACTTACGGCCTAGGGTGACTAAATAGTACATTACGTAACAAGGGTGGTAAACGAGGAATTACAAACGACACGAGTTTGGAATTCCTTTACCACCAGTCACGTTCGACGTTTTTCATCACACTTTGGAGAAAATAAAACACAAGTAATAGATAGTAGTCAATACCAAAATTACTTACCGCCGTAGTGCGTAATATAAGACTTACCGCCCGGTTTTCTAGCATGTAAACCCTTAGTGTGATAAAATTTACTTACCGCCCTGGGGCGTCATTTAGTTATGACTTACCGCCCGGTTTTCTAGCATGTAAACCCTTTTACGAGCAAGAGTGTGATGAAAAAACACACACAAAAGGCTCATCGAGTCTTCGACCGAAGAGCTGGCAGCTTCCTCGCACAATGCAGCATTGCGATTCAGCGAGGAAATGCTGCCAGCGTCTTCAGAACAATGCCGCGGGGCACAGTTTTTAGGGTTATTTTAGCCGTATTTATTTTATATTTTACTTAAGGTTTCATTTTAATTCAATTGTCTCCTATAATGCAAATATATGAACAATAGAACCCTACGCACATTATGACGTAGGCATAATTTGTACTTATAAGTCGTTACTTTATTAAAGAATTTTGTAAAAAGTAAAATCTTTGTTCTTTGTTTTGTAAATATGACTATGTTGACTAAAGCGTAATAAACCTAGTAAGATAAACTAGTTTTATTTACAGTTGAGTCATGAGTCCGCTCCGGATGCACATCCATTCACGCCGGGTATTGGCAAGTAAAGCATGTAATAAGATTTGTTGTGACTTATGGCGTCACAATAGGTCGCACGTGTGGTATAAACTAATTACGATGAACGACTCATAAACGAACGATTGTGTGTGAAACCAATTAAAATCCCAACACAGCAGGGCCTATATGTCGCGCGACAGATTCGCGTGTCCAATTTAAATATTTGAATTTCGAATGCATTAAAAAAAACACAAAAATTATTTATGGAATAGAATGGTGTTTAACGGGAAATCGGATGTCATAATTTTTTTATGGGTAAGTAGAGTAAAATTTTCAATAAAGTAATAGGAAGAATGTTGTAAAATTCAACGCGAATATTTTTGGTTCAAATATCCTATCGTGGACTACAGTTAACTGTGTTTGACCGATAAGTAATGTTTTTGGGCCGATACTCCGATAGTGAGTGGCGTGAATAAGTAATGTTTTTGGGCCGATACTCCGATAGTGAGTGGCGTGATCTCATATACGCTAGTGACTAGCGTATATGAGATCTAGCGGCTAGTCTAATGTGAACCAACTAAAAGTAGTTGGAGTGTTTGTCCGGATTTCCGGTTTCGGTTATTCGTTCAACGTCCATTTAATTGTGCTATCACAATTCAGAAACGGCAAAACGCTGTATTTAACCTTTCGCGTACCTACCGCTGACACATATTTAGGTCGTCAACGGTGGTACGAAACGTAGGTACGCGGCGCGGGGTACCGGTAGAAAAAAGGTTAAAAAGCTATTAAAAAACAAAAAAAAATAACTCACTTTTTACTTTATACCGAGTTTTGCTCTTTGCATCGCTATTAATATGCTGGGCCCATAACCTGTTAAGGTCTCAGCAGAAATATTAATAGAAATGCAAGAGTTCTGTGTAATAAACGTAATTTATTATATAAAACGAGTAAGAGAAACATAGAACCTCCTCTTTTTTGGGTTCGGTTAAAAAATTATTAACTGGTTAGAAGTCTTGCTTGCAATAGGGTGACTCCGATCATCGAAATTCGAACATCGTGCCGTTCTGCTCATTCAAATATCGTTTGACATGAGATTGAGAAGGACAGCACAATTTCGAAATTCGCCCTTCTGTTCGTTGAACGTTTTAAACTGTACGAAATAATAACAGCGAAATGTATGTAAATACTTTACAATCCTTCCAGCTTTACTCAAACAGTTGTTCTAATTGTTATTCTATTAGATACAGTTATAAATAAGAGATCCAACATTAGTCATACATATTTATTGGCTATCGATTTAATAATGTAGCATCATAAATGTAGGTATTTCAAACCGATATTTCATTCGCTCCATCCTATTCGGACTCGTATCACGAGTTAGGAAGTGCAAGAGATGGCAAAATTGATTTTACGAAACTGCGTGCCAGTGATCTACTTTTTAGAAAATAATAATATGCGATTTATAGGTTTGTAATGATTTATATAACAACTTCGATATAAATATTGACAGATGACACAAAGGTGAAATATGAATGAAAAATGTAATGTGATCCACTGCAATGTAAGCAGGACTCGAACTTGCGACCCTACGTTTCCGGCGTAGTGATCTCCCAACTGAGCTATCATATCGTTACGTCAATCACACCAAATCTTTGATTCCATAATTCTACGCTACTAGAGCGGCCCTCTGCGTCATATGTGTTTAAACTGCATATGGAAAATGCGCATTCTATTAAAAAACGTTTGATATCAAATTAACAAGATGTAACAACACTTGATATATTGTTTCATCTGATATATCAACGATAAGCATAATTTCATTGGGTACCGTTAAAATACCCAAATATAGTCCAGTCCACACAACTATGGCCCAATTTAATCCGAAAATTACTCGTAAATGATATACATTTCATACCATTCAATTATAACGAATAAACTATAAAGTGAACAACATAATTAAACAAACTTAAAAAAACACGTATAAAATCACTGATAGTATATGGATTTTGATAAAAATAAACGAGTTTTGTTTCGGACCATAGTTGGATGATTGGACTATAGTTGGGTAGTTTTATGGTACTTATAGTATATAATGTTCAATTAGTATAAAGATATTTAATATAACGTTAATGTTTATAATATAACACTTGATCGTTATATTGACCAATATTATATCATTAGTTGTTATAGCCACCGCTACGCACCTGCGATTCATGCTACTTATCACACTCATACAAGTTTCACTGTAAGATTTTGAACGCAGAGGTTATCAGGTTACTACGAAGTTCCTAAAAATATTGCCGTCCCGCTCATGCAAATACTTTTTAAAGATCGAGAGAGACAGCTTAATACCATCTTCGTAGTTACCCATCTTTACACCGTGAAATTAATAAATACAAAAACAATAGACATTTATTTTTTATAACTTGCAATCATTAAAACATTTCGCAAATTACGTCAACCGTTACATACACAGATTGTTTATTTAGAGAACAAAATAGATTGGTGTATATGAACGTTACATCCGTCTATTATGTTTGTTTCATGGCACAATTTATCTATGAAGTGGACCAGGATAAATTACAAAGGAATTTTATTCCACAAACGACACTCATTAGCTCATTAGTCATTACAAATACTACCTAACGCAAATATACATAATATTCAATGACATCTAAACAGTCTCAAAAAATGAGTAGAGACAAAGACCTTAAACCATTCTTTAAACCCGTTCCAGACCTTCCGATCCGATCCGATTTATCGGATAATGTGTAGTGTAATAGATCCTAACAATTACACTACACAGCATCCGATTTCCTAACAATTACACTACACATTATCGATAAATCGGATCAGATCGGGTGAAGGTCTGGAAAAGGTTTTAACATTCGAATATAAAAGAAAAAAATTGGCGCTATAATCTATGCTATGGTATGGTCACACAAGGTACAAACATATACATGTAACTACAATACTAGCTTAAAACGCACAATAACAAACATTTTGTTCTTTGTTTAACAAATACATACTTTAACTACATGGTTATTAACATTAACTAAGAACACAATTTCTAGTCACGACTTTTCGGAATTCGCGCCAAAATATGACATTTTAAAAATGGCGGCTAGTTATTTTTAAACCTTGGAACGTCTGACTCATACGGCCACATTGCCTGTCGGTTGCGAAAAGGGAAATGACAAGGAAAACCACGTATTTTTAATGGGCGTGAAAACGCGTATATGCACTTAATCAGTAGCCTCGTAAAAATACCCATTTGGAGGAAATGAAAAGATTCAATTGTTTTTTTTACCATAAAAACGATTGTGAGCTGCCCATTTTGTAGCAACCATGATATAAAATTTCAAAGTTAATACTAATTTGAGTTGAGCATACATATATTCAAACATTAAAAACTCTTGGAAATTACAAAACATCGTATTTAATACTTTCAGTTTATATCTATGTCTATCTCTATATGAATACAAAGTCTGGATTTACATAATTTTCTTTTATACATTCTAGTTCCAATCACATTCATGAGATGGATAAGCTTTCAAAATTCCTTAATTCAAGCCTTAGTTACAATCTGGTGGGGCCGTAGCAAAAACTACCAAATCGTCCCCATGATATCAAACCATCTTTTGTCTCAGCCTCTATGCATCTACAAAATTCATATTATAAGCATAATCACATAAAAAACGAGTGCAAATTGGGCGACATGAAATAAATCTGAGTAAACTGGTCATCTTGCTTGTGCTTTAGCTGCCGTACTCAGGGCCTGGCCCACTAGCACCCTGTCGCCAGCTGTGAATTCAAATTTGAACTCCTTTGGAGCTTCAAACAGCAGTATAATCGTACTTCCCATATTGAATTGACCAAATAGTTCACCTTTTTTAACAGGTAGGTCCCCTAATTCAGCCTCGTCGATTCGGTTTCGTTTACCTTTCGTATTTGTTCGTAATTCTGGGTCACTGTAGATTTCAATGGAGCCTACGTTAGTCGCTCCTACCGCTGTCATACTAAAGAATCCATGTTGCCATTTACCAACATACACAGCACGCTCATTCATCGTAAACAGCCCAGGGATAAGACGGGCCATCCAAGGATTCACTGATAGGAGTTTCCCAGAAAAATGGCGGCGGAAGTTTGCCGTCCAGTCACATGGAGAATGGAACCTGTGGTAGTCTCCGGGAGCGAGATAAATGATGCATTGATGAAGTATATTGTTCTTGTCAGTCAATAATGAGTTATAATAATCCTTCTCTTTGGGGGTTGACCATTTGTTCTCACCTAAAAATTCCTCCAAGCTGTATGTAACACCTTTAACTTGTTCTATTTTGTCCGTGTCCGCCGGGCCGCAGTTTAGGACGACGCCGTCGCAGGGAGACACGCAGGGGACGGGAGAGATGGCCCGAGCGCCATCACGCAGCGGGCGAGCGAAGAACGCAGCCAAACTCTTGTAGTATGTGAGATCAGGTATAGCCGCATCGTTTAAATTCACGTTAAATAGTCTAACGTACGTACCGTAGACGAGACTGCGGAGGGACGCAGGCAGCTCGCAGGCCGCTAGGTGTCCCCATATCCGACTAGTTATACGAAACGGAAACATTTCGTAAAATTTGATTTCCACTTTCGACACTTCATAGTTAACGCTCGCACGAATGTAACACCAGCCTACGTAAATAACGCTTCCGAGCGGCACCCAACGTGTAATTATAGCTCTCAAATTCATCCATTTATTTCGCTGGAATTGAGTCGCGTTCTTTGTTTGATTGTGCAGCGTTGATGTCTGCCGGAACGGTCTGTGTGGACGCAAACGCTGCTTGAACAAGGGGTTTATGACTGGAAGGCAGCTACGAATACGCGTGGGCGGAAACATTTTGCTCACGCCTGCCTTCCGTCTTGTTTTAAAATAAATTTGTTTATCAGATTTTTTTCGCGAATTGATTTAATTGCGCAGACTAGAAACGTCCGATAACGAGGGCCCCAAGGCCGAACAAAAAAAGTGTAGCCACGTTTTGAAGCTAGTTTCCTTCCGTCCTTGTCTTTGTTATCCTCTGAATAGAGATAATAGAATAATAGAAACTACACAAAAGAACACATACTGCTATTTTTAAAACCTTGAGTCAATAGAAACTATTTAGTTATGAATTGTTCTGTTATAAATAGACTAATTGGAATCCAATTAGAATCAATTGCAATTAATTATTTACGGCATATAGGGTTTTTGAACGTACGTATAAAGCTAGCTGTCAATTGAAATGTCTATGGAATCGTTCAGAAACTGTAAATTTATTCTGTGACAATGTTACATTAGAATGAGTATACATTTTAATAAATAAATAAATAATTATTAATCTCAGAAAAAATATAAAAACAGTGATTACGCCCTTTCTAAGCGGAATAGAAAACCGTTATAAAATTGTAGTCTTAAAAATATGAAATGTTGTCTGCACTAACTCTGTCCCGCGGTGTTAGTGTTACCCGCGTTCGGGATAAAAACAAGCCTATGTGTTAATCCCGGGTGTCAGCTAACTCCATACCGAATTCTATCAAAACTGATCCTAACGTTAGAGCGTGAAGAAGTAAAGGCTGATTTAGACGATGCCAATTTTGAGACGCCTAAATTACGGCGCCTCGAAAAGGCACCGTATAAACACTTTCCGCGCCATTTTTTCGCCGCATGCCAGCGCTGGCGCGGAATAGAACACGAGCCTATTTTTTGGCGCCAGTGACCCCCCCTCCGCGTCTCTCGCTGCCACTAATGACTGGTACTGAAAAAAAGCACTGTGTAAACACGACTGGCGGCGAGATTTAGGCGGCTGAACATAGTCATTGTCTAAACGGTCGGAGGTGTGCTGTGCGGTAATCACTGGCGCCGTAATTTAGGCGTCTCAAAATTGGCATCGTCTAAATCAGCCTTAATAAAAATACAAACAATCGTATCACTGTCCTAAAAATATTTTTTTTTCTTTAGCACTAACACACTAACACAGATTTTAAAGTATTTTTAGGTGGTAACGTGTCGCTTCTTTCCTCTATGGAAATTTTACATTCTGTGGTCTCACGATTGACACACGATACGAGTGCATCAGTGCTAGTGGATGTTATTTAGTAATATTTTTAGATTTTCCCTTTTATTATTTTATTTTTTGTCTTTAATTTGCAACTTCTATGTCCAAAAATTGCAATGGAGTTGAAAAACACGAAAGTGAAACAGAGGGAAGTGAAGCAAACTATGTTATGCGCCGATTTTCTATTACCGACGCTTCGAAAGAAAGTGTCGCGTCTAAAGAGGTTTTCAGAGGTTTTGCGAAGTGCCCTGTAGTCACATTGACGCGGGCTGATATAACACCGTATCTCGAGAATATGAGCAAGAACCCTATTCAAGAATCTGACCTGCAACAGTCTCTGACGAAGTTGGAATTTGCCGTTCATTCTAAACGGCTAAATCAAAACTGCACCATCGACATTCTGCGCCACGACCTAAACGAGCTTAAAATGGCATTTTTAAAGGACCCTAACAGTCCTATCTTCAATACTGCGTTCAATATGGCTAAACTCAAGTGTAAGATTTGTAAAAAAGTTTACGCCAGTGAAAGAAAATTACAAAATCATCAAGAAAACAAACATATGATCATCTATAAGCCAAACAACAAAACTCCAAAGCGAGTCTCGTTTTCAGAGCATGTGATAGTGCATGAGCTGAAGCAGTACCACAGATGCAGGAAGTGTACGAAGATATTCGAACGTTACAACTTGCTCAAACTACATATGAAGCATAAACACAAGAAACGTAAGTGTTACATTTGCAATTATTGCAACAAAAACTTTGTGGATAGGATGTTTTTCAAAGTGCACATTAAGCTGCATTGCGATATCTGCGGAGAGCTGGCGCCGAATAAGTCCTCGTACATTGAACACAGACGTCGGGTCTGTAAGGTGCTGAAGTTCCACAAATGTAAGACATGCGAAGAGTTGTTTTTCAAATTCATGGATTTGAAAGACCATAGTTATGATCACTTGGATACCTGTTTTGTCTGCGATATTTGCAAAGATCAATTTCCATCTAAATGTGCGGTTGCGCATCATATTTCATTCCTACATTCAAAGACCCGTCCGAGCTCTTTGTACACAATGCGTAACCTGGGCAGTGAGAGGTTGTACTTGTGCAACTTTTGTGAGGACAGCTCTGTAGAACGGGATGAAATAGAAAAACACATAGCATTGCTACCTGACCTGACCAACAGAGCTATGACAGGTTATAAAGACTATTATTTCTGTGACCAATGCCTGAAGAAGTTTGATGTTGAAACCGATATGCTTCAACACAAATGGACACATTTTCTGAAGACTAGTGACAATTCCCAACTGCGGCCAAACATTCCGAAGCCTAAACCGGACGTACAGATGGTATACACAGTAGATAAAGTGCCAGAGCACTTTAAGCCACAGGTTATATTGGAGCGGATAAAAATAGGAGGGAAGGAATTGACCGATGACATTGACTTTGTGGACGTCAACTGCTTTGATGAGTATACTGGGGAGATTAAGAAACCCGTAGTGGATCCGGTGTCCAAGAAGACTATCATTTCAAAACATCAGTGTCAGGTTCGTATCACTGACACTATGCGTTTAATCCTAGGAATCTCATAATTCTGCTCATTTTTCATACAAATCACATTCTCATCTGTTTCTTACTACAAAACTTAATCAATCTTTACGAAATTTTAGCAACAGAATGGTAAGGCAATATTCTGTGTCGGACCATTTCGATTTTTGCACTTCTCATTATGAAATTTGTGTACTAGGCCTCCAGAATTCCGCCGCAAACGTCGCCTAGTACCCGAATTCTATAATCGTTTGGCCAAAAATCGGAATGGTCGGACACAGAATATTTTCTTCCCATTCAGATCCTAATTTTGTAAAGATTGCTTAAGTTTTGGAAGAGGAACATTTTTCTTCGCTTTGCTTTATAAAGGGTGAATTAACTCGAAAATGGGGAATACATGAAACTATTAAAAATCTTGAATTGAAATAACTAGGAATAACCCTCCTCAGTTTTGGACACAAGATGCTGATTTTTCTGTAGCTTAAAAATATTATCACCTCTGTTGTACGAAACATCTGCCATACCTATTATTGGGTCCACTAGGGTGTTGCTTATTTTCTAACCCCTCTACTCTCACCCCCTCATTCTGTTCTAGGACACGAAAAATGTCAGTTTTTTTATTTTTTTTTAAATTCAGTTTTAGTGGTCACTACCGCCCATTAAAAATCCGAGATAAATGTTAAACATCCTACTGTCCACTAACCGGAGATGTGTAAAATGGATCAATCACATTGCTCAGATTATTAACCCTGATTGGTCCATGTTTAGGGTTAAAAACGGGACCCTATTACTACGACTTTGCTGTCCGACCATCTGTCTGTCTGTTTGTTTGTCTGTCTGTCCGTCTGTCACCACCCTATATCTCATGAACCGTGATAGTTAGATAGTTGAAATTGTTACAGGTGATGTATTTCTGTTGCCGCTATTACAACACATACTAAAAACAGAATAAAATAAATATTTAAGGGGGCTCCCATACAACAAACGTCGGTTGCGTTAACTTTGCACCTTATTTGTATCTGGCCCTCAAACTTATCCTGGCCAGTTAAGTTGGGAAGTGATTGTACGGAATCCTCGGTGCGCGAGTGTGACTCGCACTTGGCCGGTTTTTCCACTCTGCTTCAGTAGACAAGCCATAACTGGTGGTCATAACTGTGATATTGTTACTGCCCGTCTTGATAAAGATTTTATAAATAAAAGGCTCTCTATTTAGTCTGTTCTGATCTGCGACGTATATCTAGTTAACTTTTTTAAGAGGTAGCATAATTCATATTTTTTATTCGGGCCAATTTATTTTGTTGTTGTTTTCTTATTTTTCTCAGATTTTAATAAAATTTGGTAAAGTTGCTTCTTCCGACCATGCATGATGCATGATGTAAGCCCAATTTTAAGATATGTCCTACAATTTTTTCTCCATTGAGTTACACAATTTTATTTTCAAGCTCCTCATTTTGTACCAAATTTTAGTACAAAGTACGAAATTGAGGTAAAAAAATCCAAACATTTTTTGTAACTTAATGGAAAATTTGTAGGACATAGTGTGAAATTGGGCTTACCTTGTTCAGTATAAGCAACTTTACCAACTCACCAAATTTAATTAAAATCTGAGAAAAAAAAAAACGACAACAATATAAAAATTCGCCCATTCATACAAGGTCATACCAAAATAGTGATATTTTATTTTATATTATGATGGCATTCGGATGGATGGGTCGCTTGTATCTGTTGGTCACATAGTCATCCATATAAAGCATGCTACTGCTGGTCACAGCCTCCGGTCACTGAGATGGGAGTATCATCTTCATATTAATTATTGTGTTCTACATCTGTCTTCTCAATCTTATTCTTATTTATTTAAGCCTTTTGTCAGACAATTTTTAACATATTTTGTCCAAGGTTATTATTTTTATTTTCTTTACTTTTCTCAATCTGCGTATTATAAAATTAGATCTGCCTTGGATCACTATCATTATTGAAAATTTATTGAAAACGTAAAAAATTATACATTTCAGCAATTTCGAAACTCATAGAGCCATTAGTTTAGCTGTTATTAGTTTTTATTTTCAATTTTTATTTTTCATTTATATGCATTTCTATCGGCGAGGTGAGGCGAGGCGAGATAACTTGCTTTCGATACGATATTTCATGACATTTTGTTGTGGGCGTTACTAATCTAAACCTATACTACAACAAGCATTGCTTAGTTTAAGAGGCCTTATTCCTTTTTAAATTTCATATTTTCATATTATGACAAATATATTGATGATTTCAACCAATTGCATGAATCGAAAAATACTTTTCACCGAGTTCTAGGTAGTAATATAGCTATTTCATGCTTTTATTGCATGCAGTCGAAAATAAGTTGAAAAAACTAATTTTCCGCGTGAATTTTGTCAATTTCGAGTAGTTTTTGAAACAAAGATTATCAATGAAAAATCAAACTGTAGGTAACAAATAATATAAATAATGACACAAAGGTAAATTAAGAAAGAAAAATTGAATGCGATCTACTGCAATCGAAGCGGGGTATTGTAGTAGATCGCATTCAATTTTTCTTTCTTAATTCACCTTTGTGTCATTATTTATAAAAATGAAATGTGGTATTACCACATAAAAAATAAGAATCGATAAAAAAGATTCTATACAAATAAACAAATAATATGTTAAGAAACATGTTTGATCATAGAGAAAAATCTCTAAAACCATTAGCATTTTAAAAGGAATAAGGCCTCTTCTCTTCTTCTGTCTCTTAAGACTAGATTCGTCTAGTATTATACCTTAATATGAATTTATTTACCACTGACACAAAGGTCAAAAGGTTGAAAATGCGTAACCAGGTGGAAGAGACCAGGCATCGACCCCTGTACCTCTGGATTACCAGACCATCGTGACGACCCTTCCACCATCCTAACCTTTCTAATTTTTCCTTACGCTTTCTGTGGTGATCTTTATTTGAAAGTCTTCACACCTTTTCTCTTTCGCCAGGTTACGTATTTTTAATTCTTCTTTGTGCTTTTATCTTTGCATCAATGTTACAATATAAAAAATTGTGGTGTCCTCACATTAAAGATAATGAGACATTATATATTTATGAATTTATTTATTTCAGATATGCAGTAAATACTACTCAACGAACTACTGCCTGAACCGCCACATAGTAAGCCAGCATTCAGACTACGAGAACTTGAAATGTCGAGTTTGCGAAGAGACTTTTGTCTGGCCCTCACTCTTACATAACCACAAATGCATCCGACTCAATATACCAGAGATACCTTTCGAAGACGCACGACCTGAAATACACTTTGATAATCTGAACGAGATCCAAAGCTTTGACGATCTACCTATAACCGATGATGATTATATGAACACAGTGGACTTTGAAATACCGGCTCCTGTGGTGGAACTGGCTGAGTGTACACCAGGCAGGTGGAGTGAGGATGAGGGGAGATGGAACCAAGATCAGAACTACTATAACGGTGTTGGTTGCAAGATTGTGATGCAGGAGGTGCCGATTGAGTTTTGAGTGTGGAAAGTTTTTACATGGATTTGTGACGTTTGAATGGCCTCGACTTCAGCTCGTGTGGTATCTGAGACGTTATTAACTTAAGCGCGTATTATAATATTTATAATAGGTGTATGGTGAATAGATAGCTAAGCAATGATGTAGGTTGCTTGTCACTTTTTTCTAAACAAAAGTTCTTGCGCTCTAATTTCTATTTTTGGTCTTCATCATTAGATCACCAGACAAAAAAACATTAATTGCGGGACAGAGGCTATATCTAAAGAATACAGAAATGAAACTCGCGACCATAACCCGATTATAAGTGTGGTAGAAAGTAATTTGATGAATTACCTTAAGAAATACTATACTTTTTTTGCTTAGCTATTCATTCCTCAGGTACTAAGGCTTTCAATCCCGAGATTATTTGTATGGAGAACTCGGGTCCCAGAATTTTCCATTCAAAGAATCCTGGCGTTGGAAGCTTTAACAGGTACAATGTATTAATACTTATGTCATTAGCACTTAAAAGACGCCATAATCATATTAAGTTTCATGTTAGTCTGGGTTAGGTTAGTCAGGGGAAACCTCTTATAATCATTTTTCAGTTCTTCGACAGCCCATGAGCGATGTGTCATTGGAACTCTCTCTTTCCGTTTGAAAATACAATGAATATTTATGTGTGGCCCGTCCAAAAATGAAATAACAATTGATTTCAAATAGCTATCCACAGTGGATGCTAGACTAGTTTTTTAAATATGAAATCTATTTCAGAAAAAGAACGAAGGATTGTGCAGGTTTCCGGTAAACCATGTTTTGAAATTGATTTAATGACATATGGTTACTGTCATTTTATAATGCATATTTGTGACGTATGCATTTTGTCATGTAAAAGCTGTTTGTAACACCACTATGCCAGGGCCAAATCGCAACTTGTTAGATTATAATTTAGACAATGGCAACCGTTGTGAATGTTGTGGTTGTTTACTGTACCACTCCATTTAAGTGACATTAGGAATCTCGGATGAATAAGTTATAAATTATATTTTATTACACTACACAATTATATGGATATGGATTTTGCCAAGCCACCATCCAGCGGACTCGAGTGACATTCGCCAGGTCATCAGTTCACCTTGAGAGACTTACCCATTTGGTTTGGCATACTTTACATGTGTCTTCTACATCCTAGAATGGACGAAAGTATAAAATTTAATCCAATGTTGAAACGTCATTTTCCAAGCCCATAATAATGTGTACGCTGAGCTGCAGAATTGCATGGCCCATTTATGAATGAATTCGTTCATAAATGGGCCATGCATTTGTGCAGTTCATGTGTCTTTAACCTGTATCACATCCCGCAGTGCCGTATTCCGAAAATTTCCAGTCCATCGTCTATGAGAAGAGAATGCTTTCTCCATTAAAAGAAGCGTTCTCGAAAACCGCACATCTTACACACTTATGTCATAGCCATGTAACAGCAATCATGTAAATACAGTACAAGGATTCTCTACAAGATTTAACATTACATATAAACAATCTGCAAGTACAAATTGTTTAAAATAAGTCTTAAGGCCTTTACAGTCGTGTGTAAAAAGGTTGCTCACCAGGGATCATTAAGGTGCTGTTTCACTACACGAGGCGAGACAAGCTAGAATGAGGATTAAATCGCCGGCCTGCACCAAAAGTTGGTATAATTAGCAGAGGTCGGAAAAATCGCGGCAAAACAGGACTGTCGCAATCTAGTTAGTGTAAGAAACATTATTTTATCGATATCGATAGTTGAAAAAACATCTACCAAATAAAAAAAAAATACGTATAGTTTGTATAAAATTATATAGACAGAAGCAATTTCTCCTTCTAAATCCACGTCAGTACTCAGAGCAGCACATGACATTTTATTTGGTTTAAGTATAGTTAAGGTTAAGATGGAATACCACATGAAACAATCCCTTACCACTTCTTTTGCATATTTTAAATTAACCGTCGCGAAAGATTACAAAATGATGAAAATATATGGTACTAGCTGACCCGGCGAACTTCGTACCGCCTGAAAGTCGATAAATGTGGGTAGAGATAGCTACATCAGACTACCACCACTGATAATGTACAACATTTCATATTTTTATAACTATAATTTTATTACTTTTCTGAATTCTGCATCGAAAGATGTAATGTCTGTTTTTATAGCTAAGATAAGCGATTTCAGTGTATGAAATTAAGTTTATAAGTTTATATATTTTTTCTAAGATAACTACCTATATACTTATTTTATTATTAATTTATAAAAAACTTACTCATTTTAAAATGTGGCAACACCAAAACCACAGTACACTTTATAGTACTACATACAGAATGGACCCGCACACCCCCGCCCCTTATTCGAGTTACCTCACCCCGCAAGGGCACCGAGTAGGAATCGAGTTTGCTGCGTAGACAATTTTGAAAGGGTTGTGATCTAACTGGTATAATGATGATGGTGGAGAATGGTGGTGATGATGATGAAGGTGGCGACTGGTGGTGGTGATGATGATGAATATGGTGGTGACTGGTGATGATGATGAATATGGTGGTGACTGGTGATGATGATGATTAGGTATGATGATGGCGGTGTTGATTCTGATGATGGTGGTCATGGTGGTGATGATGATGACGATGATGATTGTAATGACGGTGCCGATGGTGATGGCTAATGATATAAATGACCCCAAAATCACCATCATCACCACAATCTTCATCAACGTCATCATTCTCGCCACTATTACCACCGACACCATCCCCACCACCATCACCATCATCACTTCCACCACATTAACCATCACCACCACCACTATCACCACCATCATCATCACCACTTACACCACCACCACCACCACATTCACCATCACCACCGTCACCACCATCATCATCACCACTATCACCATCAACACCACTACCGTTGTCGTGTGGTTGTGATAATTTTCTAGCTTACGTCATATTTATGTGCAATTAAAGTTGTTGCAATGCGTCTGAGGCAGCCCTGTGCGTCTTACACGCACACATTGACACTGACATTCAAGTTCAGTTTTTAGTAGGCAGTGTCCGCCCTGCGCCAAAACTCTGACTCAATGGAACGGTTACTTTAGTCCGATTTAGTAATAAAATAAACGGAATGTCGTTGAGATTGATATGACATTATCAAAATTCAAAATTGTCGGTTTGGTTTGATTCATATTACTGATCCATTACTGATTCTTGAAACAGTAACTATTGAACTTACATCAAGATGGTCTTCGCAGATAAATAATGGTATCTTTGGCACAACCAATTTCCCCACTGCTAGACACCAATCTCCTTTATTCTTATGTGGCACATGAAAGAAACGTTTAACGGGGGTTTTCGTCTAATCGTTCTTTCAATCGGGCATAAAAACATTACTTGGTGTATTTTATAGGAGTATATTCCTCATCAACCCACACACGTGCGAATCTATCCAGTTTTGTAAATTAATCCCAGAAAATACGTAATTAATTACGTAACACGGTTAGATTTTCATTTGAAATCTCGTTAGTAAAATTCGGTATGCATCTGTCATCTGACGTCAAATAAAAAAAAAATGTTTTTCGCTGTTTGGTCTAAAACGACAACCCTTAAATCTCTCAGCACTAAATTGTCTTAGATTGCGGTAATTTTATAGCCTAGCAAGCGTCAGTCCCGCCCAGGGATAGTGGCGCTACAAACAGCTTTCCTATGGCAATATGACGACGCGTTTGGCTCGGTTGGTAGACACCTGCCTACTGAGTCGGCGGTCCCGGGTTCGAATCCCGGCCGGGGCAAATATTTGTGCAAAATATTTGTTTTTGGGTCATGGATGTTATCTATATATGTATTTATATATTATGTATATCGTCGTCTAGTACCCATAGTACAAGCTTTGCTTAGTTTGGGACTAGGTCGATTTGTGTATGATTGTCCCTTAATATTTATTTTTTTATTTTTTATTTATTTAATAATGTGCATACGTCATATTTGTATTATTAAACGTGAATCAAGGATTTGTCATTATCAAATTTCAAAACATTGTTTACTGGAATGCTGCTCAATCATTCGTTCTTCTTGCGAAATAAATACTGAATCCTATTGAAAAAACTTGACTTTCATCACTGTGGATTGTTTTCGGTTTATTATGCAAAAAATACTTGAAATACGTGGAATATTTAGTCATGTTTCCTTTTTGCTTACATCAGTGACGTTCACCAACTTTCAACGTCAGTTACCAAAAAAATATCATTGCCAGTAAAATAATTTAGTAGGTACCACTGAAAATCCGCAATATGGCGTGGGTAGTAAAACCCCTTGCAGGGCTATATATATATTCTTTAAATACAGCAGAATAAATTCTAAGATTTCTATATTAATTTCCACCTGTTAGAAATATGATGTTGTCCATTATGATAGACACAATCACAAACACAAAATAAAAAAAGTCCAGACAACGTTTGGGTTTATTTGAAAATGGTAACTTACAAACTCGGCTACCGTCGTTTATTTATTGATCTTGAACAGACTCATCGTGCCAATGTTACGAATGCGTCAATTCAATTTCATAATGTTGGCCGCATTGGACCATGGCGGACTATTTAACTCGTAATTTAAAAATTTCAATTGTGGGGGGTCTTTTTTGTGTATCTATTCCTTTTTTTGGCATATTATTAAACTTTTGGCCGAGACGATCACAACAAACCCGAAATCGTGCAAATCGGTTCAGCCGTTCTCGAGTTATGTGCCGGAACTAACTCAACTTTCTTTTATTGATATAGATTTCGGCACAATAAGCTAATAGAAACTCGAAACAAACACATCAACCGGTCAACTTCAATGAACTATAGACTACATTACGTTTAGCTGTAATTAGCGTTTTGTTTTGTTATACCATTTTTTAACACAATAAAATAAACACATCAACCGGTCAACTACAAAATTCTACTATAATTAACCATAGACTACATTATGTTTAGCTGTCAGTTGCGTTTTGTTTTGTTATACCATATTTAACAAATGAACGGGTAGACTGTTTTTGTTACTGATAAATTGCTTTCAGTTGCGTTTTGTTATTCCATATCAGTTGCGTTTTGTCACGTTTATGACGTTTTATGTCACGTCCCACGGGAACGTGATAAAAAGTATCCTATGTCCTTCTCCTGGTTCTAAGCTACCTCCCCACCAATTTTCAGCCAAATCAGATCAGCCGTTCTTGAGTTATAAATAGTGTAACTAACACGACTTTCTTTTATATATATAGATTAGGCATGACTTTTTTATACATATAATCGATATCGATAAAAACATGTTTTTAACAATTCAGTAAATTTTCCGACCTGGTTAGGTCGGAAAATTGACTTAATATAAGCAGTACATGTGTATATTACTCAAAATAGTATTTTTTGTATTGTATCTTCGTTGTTTATTATAATTATAATGGTTTAAGTGAGCGATTTGTGGAATTATGTTTAGTTGCTTGTGTTGCTGTTATAGTTAACTTTTACATAAAATATGAAAGTCTCTTAATATCGGCAATTTCTTTTTAATGCTGTAAATTAGTTGTATGCAAAACCGGGTGCCTGTGTTTGGCATCTGTTTTAGGTGACAATATTTGGTGTTTTAAATGCCAATTAATGGATCATGTTGTGTTGTTTCAATCACATGTATTATAATAAAAGTAATAGATTGTCTCGATTCTTTGAAATCGCCTGGTGACAGCAAAAACTCACTAAAAATTATGTCACTACTCTACTCTTCAAAACCTCGCATCTATTTTGTAGATTGGTATCGAGATACGAGCTTTGTATTAAACCCTTGCCGCATATATATATATATATATTTCGAAATTGAAATCTAATCTGTGTCAATAAGGTCGACATTAATAACTGTCATATATGGCTTCGTATGCGGTAAGGGGTTAGTAGGTATTTATTTCTTAGTGAGTTTTGATTGTCAACAGACGAAATGTACTGACTGCTGTAAGATCGCGCTTAAACTCAAAATAATAATGTTAAAATAAGAGGTCGGAGTTTCTTTGGTATTAACGTAATTTTTATATTAGGATATCCATAGTACAGATATAGCGCATAATGATTTTCCATCGTCTTTTGTCGGAAAAGTTCGTTTTAGCATGCTTTCTCTGTTAAATTCGGTGAAAAGGTGAGATGGAATTATTGAAACGAGCTTACCCGACAAATACGATGGAAAACTATTATTCACTTCATCTGTATATAAATACATATATAGTAATCGAGCATTTAGGTCTTTCATTTTGTTTCCATCAATATCATGTCAAGTAAAAATAATTTGAAATCATTAAATACGAGAAATCAACATTTTACTTTGTCATGGTATCGAAATAGAGCAAATTTAATCGAAGTAATTTCATTATCAAATATTAAAAATACTTGGTGCTAAGTGTAGTATTTAAAGTCAATTTGAACTAAAAACAATTTGCAAAAACTACAAATTACTTTTTTCTTCAGTTACCAACTTATTATTAATTACTTGTACAGAGAAAACTACCGTGATCCTCAGACAGTATATTGAAATACATAATCGGGTGTACTCACGTCGTGTAAGTGGAATATCGCTCGACATATCTCGGCCGCTGCCGCGACTGATCGACTCTCCTAATGATGAATCGCGTACCGATTCGAAGCCATATTCGACTTCTACGACGTGAGTAACCCCGTTTATGTATTTTGATAATAACTTGTACTATCGTATACTATTTACTAGGCTAGGTTTTGACAAAACACGTACTTTATAGTTTTCGTGGTAGCTCTTGTAATTTTACCTATAAAACAATTATTGGTGTGCGTTGCTCAAATGACGTTGACTCACAACGTAGTCAAATGTATAAAAAAGCCGTGACGTAAACGTCGCCTGTCAATTATTTTTCAAACATTTGATTGCGTAAAACAAGAGCCTGGTCGCTCGGTAGCAAATCTATAACTACTTAAAATACTACATATACTGCATTCAATCCAATTATTTTATTCATAAATGTAGATTTTACACGTTATTATATTCCATTTAATTAAAAACGTTGCAGACACGTCACTGCGCAAACGCACCGTCACTGTTTTTTTGAGCAGCGGTGTCAATCCTTCACGCGTTTGCAATACAAAATTAAATTCTCGTCTTGCCTCCTCTTGCCTCGCCGCGCCAACGTAAACGCACCTTTACTAGCTGGCATTCTGGTACGGCTCGATTACTGTATAATTATGCATTGATACATATAATTACCGCATAAACTAATACATAGTGTTTTAAATAAATGTACATAATGGTGTTTGGACGAGTGAACGTAGAGGTATATGTATATCCATTAATTATTTTCTTGCTTAATATAAGGTTGTAACTCACTGTTGTAAGTTACTTAAGTAAAAAAGCATTTTAATGTAAGTCTGTTCTGGACATTATTTGTTTATTTTTGGCATGTCATTATGTATATCATATGGTTATAATTATAACTCATTACATTATGTTAAAAAAACTATGTGATATAGTTTTTCTTTTTAGAATAAAGCGATGATTTCTGATATACTTCTATCCGTATTATTATATAATTTTGAAGTTTCGTATATTGCAAGACATTTAGTAACATACTAGTAGGTTCCCGCAACTTTATCCGCGTAACCTTATTCTTTTTATTTACCGTAATCGTATAACCATCTTTGGATCTCCAGCTCTCCCTGTACCAAAATTGATTAAAATCAGCGTGATGAGACGAAAATAAACATACTAACAGATTGCGCTGTGTGGCTGGCGCCGCATGCCGATGGAAGTCCTGCATCGCGCTGTTAAGACATTTTCAACCGAATTAAAAAAAGAGGAGATTCTCAATACGGTTGTTTTTTTGTTTTTAATTTACGTGACCTCGCAAGCCGCGGAGCCGATACGTGGCCACTCACCAGACGACGTCCACCAATTCAGTCGCTCAGCGCGCCATGGAGAGAGCTATTGTCGGTGTGTCTCTTAGGGATCAGATCCGAAACGAAGTAATTCGACAGAGAACCAAAGTTACGGACATAGCACAGCGAATAAGCAAGCTGAAGTGGCAGTGGGCTGGTCATATCTGTCGTAGAGCCGATGACCGCTGGGGCAAACGAGTTCTGGAGTGGGGGCCACGAATCGGTAAATGTAGTGTAGGGTAGGGCGCCCTGTGACCAGGTGGAGCGATGACATTCGTAGCACAGCTACACAGGTAACTGGAGGAGGAGAGCTGAAAATCGAGCTCAGTGGCGTGCCATGGGAGATGCCTATGTCCAGCAGTGGACTGATACAGGCTGATGATGATGAGAACTCCGTCCTGTATGAATAGATTTATTTTAGAAAATTGATTTTGTGGACGAGAGTAGGCATCTCCAAGTCTGTCCCATAACACTTTGGTAAATATCTGAATACGAGGTTCATGAGCAATCGAGGGAAACTCAAAAATTATAGACACATCTATCACTATTTTGTAGTAACTCGTCCAGCTGTCTTCGGAAGTACAACTCTACTTTTGTAGCCGCTCTACTACTCTACAAACACATTAACTATTTTAGCTACACAACTAGTTTTGATCAATACTGTACTTTTTACACATACATTGCACAAATAATGCACGATTTTGTATTATAGCTACTCCGTGAAAGATAACTTGAAATTTATGATTTTCTTAAATAAACTTAATTCCGTATTTTTATTTAAACTAGTAATGTTTCTGAACGAACGAGTCTTGGGCGTCGGCAATAGTGACACATTTATCGATAACCGTCAAGCTCGAACTGCACTATTAAATATTTATTTTTAGTACTTATAGTCACGTTAGTTTATTAAGCGTTCTTTCACATATTCATATCGGTATAATTTAGTTACAGATTGTAAAATTCCTCCCATAAACCCTTATTATTATAAATTTCAAATTTGATTTTTTTAAGCACGGGAACAATGTTATCGATATAAATATCGAGCTCGACAGATTGCCTGGAGCGCGTCACTCACGTTCGTGTTTTGCTGTCAAATACATTACCGTATTTAATAGGCAGAAAGTGAACAATATTATCAAAATTACTCCTAAACAGTGCTTAAAAATCTAATTAAATAATTAAAAACCACATTTTATCACCTTAGGATGCTAACTCATCTATAAATTTGCTTAATTTGCAATTTCCTGTGTGTGGTGTTCGCGTGTGATATTTCTCGGTTTTATTAAGTTTTGATCATGTCTGTGAGTGAAAAAGTGTCCTTATCGGATGCCTTGAGCAATGTGGATGTCCTGGATGAGCTAACGTTACCAGGTAATTATTTTTACAACGCTTTATCATCCCTGAAAGTATGATTCATTCACTTATTTATCTAACTTATTTCCTATGGTCTATGTTATGGATATGCACAAAAATCACCTCGCAACATATAAATGTAAAAATTAGCCGGCGGCATCGTTAATGAATGATTTTGAGAGATTAACAGTCTATTGTAACTTAAAATCAATTGAAATTTGAGTAATAATTTCCTTTTTTAACCCCCAACCAGAAAGGGGTGTTATAAGTTTAACATGTGTATCTGTTTATTTATGTATTTGTGTGTGTGTCTGTGTTTTCAAAATGGATTGATCAATTTGAGTGCAGGTTTCAATGAACCGAAAGACTTTTCTGTCGAGATGGTTCTTAGTTATGTTTGGTGGAAATAGGACCAGTAGTTTCCAAGATAGTCAGCTTTAATTGTAATTATTAAAGTAGAAACGTCTGCTAACGTAAACCAAATGTTTACAATGAAGAGAACAATTTAAAAATCCTGCCTTAACTGTTAAATTTTTCAAGTTTTTGCTTCATTGTAAACATATTGAGCTTTAATTATTGGAACAAGTGACAAGATCTCTGTTAATATTGAAGTTATTAATTTTTGCTACAGATGATTTTTTACACAATATTACATTAGGTTAGGAAGGTTTGTATGAAATCCCAAAAAGAACTTAATATGCTATAAAATCTAAATATAATGTTATTTGTAACGATATCCTTTATAACATTGCCCGTTGATTCATGATCTATGTTATTGCAGATGAACAACCTTGTATTGAGGCGGCGCCATGTTCGATCCTGTACCAGGCCAATTTCGACACCAACTTCGAAGATCGGAATGGCTTTGTCACTGGCATCGCCAAGTACATTGAGGAGGCCACCGTGCATGCTAACTTGGTGAGAAGTTAACTTACATGATTTACTATATTTTTTTCACTAACCCCAAGGGTTCCCATAATTTTATTTCAAGTTCCCTAGTTAATCTAAATACAATTGATAAGAATACACACGTCAGACACATGTAAAAATTGTAACATCTTTTGACCTACGATGGGCAAAAAACTATTGTCTGACCCTTTTTACCCCTCCCTTTTAGTATTTACCTTTAAGCGCCAAGCTTGTTCGTGGATATATGTGCTCCTGACACTCAGCATCCCCTTTTGATTGCAAAGTGGTGGTTAAATTTCAATTTTTTCGATTGTAAACATTCAAGCGTTATTTTTACCGAAACCGATTTTAGACCTAAAGTTGCTTATTTAGTTTTTTCTCTAAAATCGAAACTACGATCAGTCACTAAAATATTTTCTATGAACTCTACAGAACGAGCTCCTAGAAGAAGGCAACGCGCACGCCGTGATGCTGTACACCTGGAGGTGCTGCTCGCGCGCCATCCCGCAGCCCAGGTCAAACGAGCAGCCAGACAGGGTCCACATCTACGAGCGGACCGTCCAGGTCTTGGCTCCGGAAGTCGACAAGCTGCTGCAGTTCATGTACTTCCAGGTATAGCTTCTATGTTCTACAACTGCTTCTTCTAAGGATTTAAATTAATTTATGTTGTTTTGCATGTTGTGACGCCTAGAGACCATGTACATCTCTAAGAAATCTAAATTAAGTACTTAATTATTTTGTTGCATCAGTTATTGATTTTGACCCCTTGAGACCTTATACATCTCAACGGAATTGAATTATTTCATTAATTAATTATACCAATTTATATTGCGTGTCGTGACGCCTAGAGACCTTCTACATCTCTGAAAAAAATCACTTTATTTTATATAATTTTTAGTGTAAACATTGATTTGGAGAAACTTGTACATCTCCTCTAACATATATGTTTCAATTACCTAGTTATAATATAATTGTATTAGTTTTTAAGTATAATTTACGAAAAATGACTTACTGTTGAGTTTCTTTCGGCTTTCTTCTCAACAGCGGTCTCCTCTTGCGAAATGCCGGTAGACTCACAATCTGACTTGTAAAAGTGCCCTTGTGGCCTACTTACTGAATAAATTATTTCATTTCATTTCATTTCATTTCACTGGAGGTGCTGCATTCGTGCCATAAGTCATCGTAGGGCCATAGAGCAGTCAGACAGGGTCCACATCTATGAGCAGACCGTCCAGGTCTTGGCTCCGGAACTTGACAAGCTGCTGCAGTTCATGTACTTCCAGGTATAGCTTCTATGTTCTACAACTGGAGGTGCTGCATTCGTGCCATAAGTCATCGTAGGGCCATAGAGCAGTCCGACAGGGTCCACATCTATGAGCAGACCGTCCAGGTCTTGGCTCCGGAACTTGACAAGCTGCTGCAGTTCATGTACTTCCAGGTATAGCTTCTATGTTCTACAACTGGAGGTGCTGCATTCGTGCCATAAGTCATCGTAGGGCCATAGAGCAGTCAGACAGGGTCCACATCTATGAGCAGACCGTCCAGGTCTTGGCTCCGGAACTTGACAAGCTGCTGCAGTTCATGTACTTCCAGGTATAGCTTCTATGTTCTACAACTGGAGGTGCTGCATTCGTGCCATAAGTCATCGTAGGGCCATAGAGCAGTCCGACAGGGTCCACATCTATGAGCAGACCGTCCAGGTCTTGGCTCCGGTAGTCGACAAGCTGCTACAGTTCATGTACTTCCAGGTATAGCTCCTTAGAATGTTCTACAACTGGAGGTGCTGCTTACGTTCCATTCCGCAGCCCAGGTTCTTAGAGCAGACAGACAGACAGAGTCCACATATACGAGCGGACCGTCCAGGTCTTGGCTCCGGAAGTCGACAAGCTGCTACAGTTCATGTACTTCCAGGTCTAGCTCCTTAGAATGTTATAAACCTGGAGGCGCTCGCTTGCCATCTCGCAGCCCAGGACCATAGAGTCTACCTGCGGGTACCTCACGTCAACTTTGTCACCCTTTGATCGAAGCTCCGCTCTAAGAGCGCGAGCCGACAGCGTACTGGGCTACGGGTAGCAATCCTTGATGAAGAGCTCCATACGAGTTCGAAACATGGCGGGCCGTTCCTGACAATTTAACGTGAGTGTAAACTGCTTAATACAATAACTAGGTCGATGCAGAGTCAGCCACCGGCTAAGCTTGCACCATAAATTGGAGCGGTTTTTTTTTTCGAAATTTTCTCTTCGTCACGACCTAGCGAAATTTAATTTTTGCATTTTAAAACAAAAATTTCTAAAATCGGTTGAGAACTCGCTGAGATCTGCGCATTGTCACAAAGTCCATTCGAGTCGATCCATGGGAGCTTCGCTCCAATTAAATATGTCCCAAAAAAAATATTAAATAATGAGATTATTTGAATGAATGAATGAATGAATGATTTATTGCGTGTATGGGAATTCAGGTTTACAATAAGCAGATTTCACATTGGTATGTATGTTTCTAAATCTAGCAAGTAAGATTGCAACCACTTCCTGTTGAGTTCCACTACGATATAAGTCCTCGTTCGCTCCTACATATAATCACTTACGTGTCATGACTCATGGCTTATGTCGTGGTTTATTTTGCCCCGTTGCCCAAATCTATTTTATTAATAGATACTTATTCCTTGCCTTTGTCCCCAGCGTAAAGCCATCGAGCGTTTCTGCGGCGAGGTCCGGCGCCTGTGCCACGCGGAGAAACGACGCGACTTCGTGTCGGAGGCGTACTTGCTGACGCTCGGCAAGTTCGTCAACATGTTCGCCGTGCTCGACGAGCTGAAGAACATGAAGAGCTCCGTGAAGAATGACTACTCTACATACAGAAGGTAAGCACGCTTGGTGTCGGAGGCCTGCTTGCTGACGCTCGGCAAGTTCGTCAACATGTTCGCCGTGCTCGAGCTGGAGAATATGAAGAGCTCTGTGAAGAATGACTACTCTACATACAGAAGGTAAGCATGCTTGGTGTCGGAGGCCTGCTTGCTGACGCTCGGCAAGTTCGTCAACATGTTCGCCGTGCTCGAGCTGGAGAATATGAAGAGCTCTGTGAAGAATGACTACTCTACATACAGAAGGTAAGCATGCTTGGTGTCGGAGGCCTGCTTGCTGACGCTCGGCAAGTTCGTCAACATGTTCGCCGTGCTCGAGCTGGAGAATATGAAGAGCTCTGTGAAGAATGACTACTCTACATACAGAAGGTAAGCATGCTTGGTGTCGGAGGCCTGCTTGCTGACGCTCGGCAAGTTCGTCAACATGTTCGCCGTGCTCGAGCTGGAGAATATGAAGAGCTCTGTGAAGAATGACTACTCTACATACAGAAGGTAAGCATGCTTGGTGTCGGAGGCCTGCTTGCTGACGCTCGGCAAGTTCGTCAACATGTTCGCCGTGCTCGAGCTGGAGAATATGAAGAGCTCTGTGAAGAATGACTACTCTACATACAGAAGGTAAGCATGCTTGGTGTCGGAGGCCTGCTTGCTGACGCTCGGCAAGTTCGTCAACATGTTCGCCGTGCTCGAGCTGGAGAATATGAAGAGCTCTGTGAAGAATGACTACTCTACATACAGAAGGTAAGCATGCTTGGTGTCGGAGGCCTGCTTGCTGACGCTCGGCAAGTTCGTCAACATGTTCGCCGTGCTCGAGCTGGAGAATATGAAGAGCTCTGTGAAGAATGACTACTCTACATACAGAAGGTAAGCATGCTTGGTGTCGGAGGCCTGCTTGCTGACGCTCGGCAAGTTCGTCAACATGTTCGCCGTGCTCGACGAGCTGAAGAACATGAAGAGCTCCGTGAAGAATGACTACTCTACATACAGAAGGTAAGCATGCTTGGTGTCGGAGGCCTGCTTGCTGACGCTCGGCAAGTTCGTCAACATGTTCGCCGTGCTCGAGCTGGAGAATATGAAGAGCTCTGTGAAGAATGACTACTCTACATACAGAAGGTAAGCATGCTTGGTGTCGGAGGCCTGCTTGCTGACGCTCGGCAAGTTCGTCAACATGTTCGCCGTGCTCGAGCTGGAGAATATGAAGAGCTCTGTGAAGAATGACTACTCTACATACAGAAGGTAAGCATGCTTGGTGTCGGAGGCCTGCTTGCTGACGCTCGGCAAGTTCGTCAACATGTTCGCCGTGCTCGAGCTGGAGAATATGAAGAGCTCTGTGAAGAATGACTACTCTACATACAGAAGGTAAGCACGCTTGGTGTCGGAGGCCTGCTTGCTGACGCTCGGCAAGTTCGTCAACATGTTCGCCGTGCTCGAGCTGGAGAATATGAAGAGCTCTGTGAAGAATGACTACTCTACATACAGAAGGTAAGCATGCTTGGTGTCGGAGGCGTACTTGCTGACGCTCGGCAAGTTCGTCAACATGTTCGCCGTGCTCGACGAGCTGAAGAACATGAAGAGCTCCGTGAAGAATGACTACTCTACATACAGAAGGTAAGCACGCTTGGTGTCGGAGGCCTGCTTGCTGACGCTCGGCAAGTTCGTCAACATGTTCGCCGTGCTCGAGCTGGAGAATATGAAGAGCTCTGTGAAGAATGACTACTCTACATACAGAAGGTAAGCATGCTTGGTGTCGGAGGCCTGCTTGCTGACGCTCGGCAAGTTCGTCAACATGTTCGCCGTGCTCGAGCTGGAGAATATGAAGAGCTCTGTGAAGAATGACTACTCTACATACAGAAGGTAAGCATGCTTGGTGTCGGAGGCCTGCTTGCTGACGCTCGGCAAGTTCGTCAACATGTTCGCCGTGCTCGAGCTGGAGAATATGAAGAGCTCTGTGAAGAATGACTACTCTACATACAGAAGGTAAGCATGCTTGGTGTCGGAGGCCTGCTTGCTGACGCTCGGCAAGTTCGTCAACATGTTCGCCGTGCTCGAGCTGGAGAATATGAAGAGCTCTGTGAAGAATGACTACTCTACATACAGAAGGTAAGCATGCTTGGTGTCGGAGGCCTGCTTGCTGACGCTCGGCAAGTTCGTCAACATGTTCGCCGTGCTCGAGCTGGAGAATATGAAGAGCTCTGTGAAGAATGACTACTCTACATACAGAAGGTAAGCATGCTTGGTGTCGGAGGCCTGCTTGCTGACGCTCGGCAAGTTCGTCAACATGTTCGCCGTGCTCGAGCTGAAGAACATGAAGAGCTCCGTGAAGAATGACTACTCTACATACAGAAGGTAAGCATGCTTGGTGTCGGAGGCCTGCTTGCTGACGCTCGGCAAGTTCGTCAACATGTTCGCCGTGCTCGAGCTGGAGAATATGAAGAGCTCTGTGAAGAATGACTACTCTACATACAGAAGGTAAGCATGCTTGGTGTCGGAGGCCTGCTTGCTGACGCTCGGCAAGTTCGTCAACATGTTCGCCGTGCTCGACGAGCTGAAGAACATGAAGAGCTCCGTGAAGAATGACTACTCTACATACAGAAGGTAAGCATGCTTGGTGTCGGAGGCCTGCTTGCTGACGCTCGGCAAGTTCGTCAACATGTTCGCCGTGCTCGAGCTGGAGAATATGAAGAGCTCTGTGAAGAATGACTACTCTACATACAGAAGGTAAGCATGCTTGGTGTCGGAGGCCTGCTTGCTGACGCTCGGCAAGTTCGTCAACATGTTCGCCGTGCTCGACGAGCTGAAGAACATGAAGAGCTCCGTGAAGAATGACTACTCTACATACAGAAGGTAAGCATGCTTGGTGTCGGAGGCCTGCTTGCTGACGCTCGGCAAGTTCGTCAACATGTTCGCCGTGCTCGAGCTGGAGAATATGAAGAGCTCTGTGAAGAATGACTACTCTACATACAGAAGGTAAGCACGCTTGGTGTCGGAGGCCTGCTTGCTGACGCTCGGCAAGTTCGTCAACATGTTCGCCGTGCTCGAGCTGGAGAATATGAAGAGCTCTGTGAAGAATGACTACTCTACATACAGAAGGTAAGCATGCTTGGTGTCGGAGGCCTGCTTGCTGACGCTCGGCAAGTTCGTCAACATGTTCGCCGTGCTCGAGCTGGAGAATATGAAGAGCTCTGTGAAGAATGACTACTCTACATACAGAAGGTAAGCATGCTTGGTGTCGGAGGCCTGCTTGCTGACGCTCGGCAAGTTCGTCAACATGTTCGCCGTGCTCGAGCTGGAGAATATGAAGAGCTCTGTGAAGAATGACTACTCTACATACAGAAGGTAAGCATGCTTGGTGTCGGAGGCCTGCTTGCTGACGCTCGGCAAGTTCGTCAACATGTTCGCCGTGCTCGAGCTGGAGAATATGAAGAGCTCTGTGAAGAATGACTACTCTACATACAGAAGGTAAGCATGCTTGGTGTCGGAAGCCTGCTTGCTGACGCTCGGCAAGTTCGTCAACATGTTCGCCGTGCTCGAGCTGGAGAATATGAAGAGCTCTGTGAAGAATGACTACTCTACATACAGAAGGTAAGCATGCTTGGTGTCGGAGGCCTGCTTGCTGACGCTCGGCAAGTTCGTCAACATGTTCGCCGTGCTCGAGCTGGAGAATATGAAGAGCTCTGTGAAGAATGACTACTCTACATACAGAAGGTAAGCATGCTTGGTGTCGGAGGCCTGCTTGCTGACGCTCGGCAAGTTCGTCAACATGTTCGCCGTGCTCGAGCTGGAGAATATGAAGAGCTCTGTGAAGAATGACTACTCTACATACAGAAGGTAAGCATGCTTGGTGTCGGAGGCCTGCTTGCTGACGCTCGGCAAGTTCGAGCTTAGATAAAAATGCTTTAGTATGTCCTAATTCCGGACGTTTGGACGTCCAGATTTCTAGTTGTTGTCGCCTACAGGTCGCATTTCTCCACCGATTATCGTGAAATTTTGTGAGCAGGTTCGATTATTATATAGAATTTTCATGTCGATTCAGTTTTTCTAATTTGTTCAAAATGGCGGAGATATTAGGGTTCACAGTTGAAATGGTTAAAATACATAAAAAATATGTATATTAACCATTGGGAAACAGACTCGCCAAGTCTACAGCTGATAGAGCTTTAAATTAATGTGCTTTTTTTATTTGTCCGCAGGGCGGCCCAGTTCCTGAAGGTGATGTCAGACAGCCAGAGCCTCCAGGAGTCCCAGAACCTGTCCATGTTCCTCGCCACGCAGAACAAGATCCGGGACACCGTGAAGGACGCACTCGAGAAAATCACCGGTAAATATAGCCTAGCAAGCGTCGGTCCGGCCCAGGGGCAGTGGCGCTACAAACAGCTTTCATATGGCAATAATGTGCATCCGTCATATATTTGCATTATTATACGAAACCTAACCTAACCAAACCAAAATGCTGCTCAATCTTTATTTCTTCTTGCGAAATAAATACTGAATCCTATTGAAAAAAACTTGAATCATCACTGTGGATAGTTTTGGCTTTACTATGCAAAAAATATTTGAAGTTTTCGGAATATTTAGTCCTGTTCCCACTTTGTTTACATTAGTGACATTAAATTTGTTGTCACCAGTAATAATATATTACATACCTAGGCGGCGAATTCGTGAACGTCCCAGATCGCAGGTATATGCGATCTGGCTCTTTACGAATTACCGTCCGAGGTTTATTTATTAATTTATTTAAACTTTATTGCACAAAACAAAAAGTGTACAAATGGCGGACTTTTTTAAAACCTCGATAAAGTACATACAATAGGTACAGTCCGACCAAAAAGAGTAGAAATTAAGAGTCCGCAGCAAGGTCCGCTCAACTCCGCGTTGAGATCGCGCGCTTACGCTTTAAAATGTTGTTGTTTCACCTAGAGGAAGACAGGGCGCTAGCAGTAAAGCGAGAGCGCGCTAGCGGCGGGCGGTGCTTACCGCCGCCCCCCCGGACCGTTCCCCGCGTTAGAGTAATTCGCTGCAGTTTCGCAATAATTTTTTGTAATTTATTTTAAGGTTTTCGTAGTTACGCTCTCATTTTAAAACTACGAGATCAATTTTGATAAATCTTTTTTCTTATCAAACTGCATAGTTTAATCGACACCGGAAATAGGTTTTGACTTCAATCTAAACTATATTTTGGTCGTAGTATGCCGCCAAACTGAACAACTTTCTGGGGTCTAAAAATGCAAAACTTGTACTCGCTCTATTTTCTTTCTATTAACATTTCAAGAGTCATAAACTAGTTTTAGCCCTAGATATATCTTATCTCATTATATTTAGAGAATTTCATGATAATGTGACATGTTATATTAAAATAAGGACGTAACTACGTTTGTATGAAGAATCGAGCTTGCTGCGGACTCTTAAAAAGTGGCAATACTGTAGTGTCGTCCCCGTTTTCTTAGATTGATTAGAACGGGACGACACTACAGTATTGCCACTTTTTAATTTCTACTCTTTTTGGTCGGACTGTATACCTGTGATAAACTTAATGTTCCCAATTTCCTTAAAGCCTTTCTTAATCGAAAGATTTGTCCGTCGAGATGGTTCTTAGCTATGTTTGGTGGCAATAGGACTAGTTTCCAAGGTGTACTGCTTAAATTCTGTCAAATGACAAGATCTCCACCAATATTGAAGCTAAAACTTCCAAATTTTGTAGTTATGTTCAGATTTAGTAACATTTTCTATATCACTCTTTGAATGAGGCTCTCATGATGAGTATGATGACCAGCTAATGGTGTGGGGGGTGTTATAAATTTTTAATTTGGGGTATTTAGTCTGGTGACACCCAAAACTCACTAAGTAGCAAAATACGTACTTAAAACAAAGCTCGTATCTCTCTTACTAGATATGAGGTTTTAAAGAGCAGCGAACGGACATTTTAGTGAGTTTTGCTTGTCACTAGGTGATTTATTGAAAAGTGGTTGTTTTTGTGCCAGGTTACGAGGATCTGCTGGCAGACGTGGTGAACATTTGCGTGCACATGTTCGAGACCAAGATGTACCTGACACCCTCCGAGAAGCATATGCTTGTCAAGGTAAGTCGTAGTTTTTGTATGGAATAATCCCACGCGTACAGTCTGACACAAAAGAGTAGAAATTAAAAAGTAGAAAAAAAAAATCGATACTGTCGTGCCGTCCCTTTCTAATCAATCTAAGAAAACGGGGACGTCAATACAGTATTAACACTTTAATTTGTACTCTTTTGTGTAAGACCCAAGAAGTTTAGCAATTCCTTCATCTGCCGAATTATTAAAATATGGAACTCCTTGCCGGCTCATGTGTTTCCTCCTTCTTATAACTTGGGACCCTTCAAACGAAGTGTGAAGAAGCATCTCTCGGGCCAGCATGGCAGTGTCAACTGAACTGGCACCGTTGGTTTCTTGTCAGTTGCCATTGCGACTTGGGCTCCCGTTCTTGTTTATAATCAGTTGAAGCGGAGCCACCATGTTGTGCCGTTATAAAAAAAAATAAGGGGCTTGACAAGTTAATATAAATAGTGCATTTTGTTCATGATTTACTGCCCTTGATACTAACGAGGATCTATAAGATACATTTATGATTAGAGTTTGTAATTCCTATACGCTCAAGGTGCACATAATGTTTTCATCATTTGAGCGAGGAAAATAAAGTTGTTATTAGACATGTATACACTTGTAAAGTCATATAACAATTAGATAGTCATCCTATTGTTCATCAGAGCGGTCTAGAGCTTTACAAAGTTAAAACTACCTCCCACTCCCACATCGCCTACGTGACCATACCCCGGAATGATTTGACACTAGTGCACCGTAAACCCCGAGGTACGGTAATGACCCTACCTACTTACGAGTAAGTGTGATGATATGGGAAGGGGTATCGCACGTATGGACGGTGAGAAATGGACAAAAAAGATAACCACATGGAAAGGCCCATTAGGCAAGAGAAATATAGGTAGACCGATGGAGAGATGGCTCGATGAGATACTGAAAGCAGCAGGGAATAACTGGGAAGAAAAGGCTTCAGCCAGAAGCATGTGGAGGAAAATGGAGGAGGCCTTTACTCTGTAAGGAGGTCCTTAATGAAAAAATCATTATAATAATAATGTTTTGCATGTATAGTAATCGAATATTGAATAGAATAAGAATTAAATTAAAAAATTATATTATCAAAATAATTTATAT
The DNA here is from genome assembly GCA_905147355.2 of Apotomis turbidana. Lineage (NCBI taxonomy): Eukaryota > Metazoa > Arthropoda > Insecta > Lepidoptera > Tortricidae > Apotomis > Apotomis turbidana. The sequence continues at coordinate 9,402,522 of LR990305.1, read as the reverse complement.
CAAATCTATTATGTTATATTTTATGTTTCAAATAATATCAATAAAAATAAATAAATAATGTAAATTCTATATATCCAAGATGTAACGTTTATTAAGGAATAAATGAGGCTTATTATTATTATTATGGGAAGGGGTAAGGTAAACCAAAACCCCATGTCAATACATGTTGTTTGGGCATTCCAAGACAATATGGCGTACAGTCTGATTTGGGCATCCGCATTCGCAGATTTCGTCCTCGGTCCAGCCACATCTTTTCCGTAGTTGGTTGCAGTTACCAACTCCCGTTCTCAGGCGGTTGAGTGAGTGAGCAGGGAGTGAAAATGCGCATACCTCGGCTTGGGGAGGCTGTTTGGAGTTATATGGGACTCCCACCTGATCTCTCTCCTAGCGAGAGGGAGGTGAGGAGCCTATCCACTAAAAACACTCCGGCATTTCTCGCACCTGCTGTTAATGGGGGTGTCATGGGATCACGTGCATTTCACCACGAAGCCCCCCGTCATTGGCTAAGTCTAACCTAAGCTAAACCTAAGCTAACTTCACTACATAGTATAAACAAAAGTCGCTCCCTGCTGTCTGTCTGTCTGTCCCTATGTATGCTTAGATCTTTAAAACTACGTAACGGAGTTTGATGCGTGATTTTTAATAGATAGAGTGATTCAAGAGGAGGGTTTATATGTATAATACTTGCATAATTTATCAGCATTGCACCCGTGCGAAGCCGGGGCGGGTCGCTAGTTTAGGATAAAGGTACAGGAGTGTTATGTTATGAATAAAAAAAACATTAGTCATTTTAATCTTAAATTTATATCTGTTTTAACAAAATTAAAAAGAACTTCTTATTTTGTACTCACTTGAGACAAGATTTAACACAATAATTAACATTAACATACCACTGGGTTTCTTTTCTCTAAAACAGAAACCTCAAGGAACAATTAATTAGTAAACCTCAAACTTAAACAATCTTTTTACTTACTGGTGAACTACATAAATCAAAAATTCGATAAAAAAATTATTACAAGAATAACGCGTACTCTCTCAGGGTGAGCGTAATTTGACGGTGGATTGCAAAAAAATTGTACATAGTTAAAGGCTTAGTTAACATAAAATACGATCGCTTCCTTTGTGTGACGAAAGTTAGTCATACAAAATGTATGGGTAACTTTCGTCACACAAAGGAATCAATTAACATTGTTTTAATTAAAGCCCGTAACTATGTACATTTTTTTTGCAATCGACCCTTGAGTCGCGTAATTTCGGTCACGCCATACATCAAGCGCGACCGAAATTACGCATGCCTAGCTTCACTCTTATAGTAACACCAACCTAATATGTGGACTTTATCGATAGGCGCAATATTTATTTGTCAATTATGCGGCCATGGCTGTCGCTCTCGTATCGGGCTATCCAGCCATCTTCGTAAATGCCGCACTTTCTTAGACGCTGCTTAACTCATCTGTTATAGATGTCAAAGGCCAATGATGATGTAGGTTTGACATTACTATCCGAGTCAGCATTATTCCTGGAATTCAAAGGTCAAATCCAGCCATATGCGTATTTAGGGGGGTGGCCGGGTGGGTACCCCAATATGGTCTAGTGCCCACCCAGGATGTTGGGTCACCGATAGGAACTCATAGCTTCATTTCATAGTCCATAGCCAGGCCCCCACACAGGCCCCGTCTGAAAAATAATCTTAGATACGCCAATGAATCCAGCCCTAATAAGTATAACTTAACGTTTCGTAATTATTAAAAAAATAACAGTCGTTTTTACTTAATATAAAGAATTCACGTTGTAACTAGTAACACAACTTATAGCTATCATAATACAAACTTTAAAACAGATTATAACATATAAAAAATCTATCATATTGAATTATTTGAACTTTAAGTCGAATTGGATCCAAGGATAAGATCCGAATGAATATTGCCTATAGCGTAATAAGTAACTTGTAGTATAGTAAGTGTGTAACGAATAAAAACATGTATTTTATTAGCGTAGTTGCAAATATAAACTGAACAGCAAATTAGTGTAAAAAAGTGTTTTTTTTTTCTTTCTTAATAAGACGCAGAATGTCGATAACGTTTTTTAAATATAAATTTGTATAGAAAAATCAGGTCAGTACTTTGTTATATCATCGTTTGCAATTGTAAAAGTTAGACAACCTTCGCACAACATACACCAATATGGTAGTTTTTTTTCGGCTACCGTATAAACTACTAATCAAAACTTAAAATGCTATACTGTTATAATGATTATAAAAAGCCAAATACCTTTTCAATATTGTTGACATGATTCCCAAAAATATGTGCCCTTCTACTCTTGCGGTTATCAGGCACCGCACACTCACAAATACCACAGCGCCAGACCCCTGGCTGGTTTGATTCTCCACTGGGATGTGACAGCTTTAATATAAAATATGAGGTAAATTCTAAAAGTTGTATAACTACTATATTCAAATGTGCGTGTAATAAATAAAACTAAAATTAATAATGTGCCAAACCACTAAATTATTATTATGAAAACAGATGCCAAGCATGAAGCCTTTAATAATTGATTACTATTTGGTATTTGCGAGTATTTTTGTTCGATAAAGAAGTTTACGTGAGGTGTGAGGAAGAGGATCGGTTCTTTTTTTATCGATTTTTTATTTTATTTAAATGCTTATACTATTTAGGCTTGATTTAACCAATAATACAGATAAAGGTTTATTCTTAGAATTAATATGGCGTTTTAGTCGTAGGTAGTCTTATCTTGTCGCTTTCGCTAGTCGCGTGACTGGGCGTCACCTGTATTTCTCACACGTTATTGAATTGAAAATGACAGGTAGTAAATATTTATCACGTGTCAAATAATCTGGCACAGTTATGCTAGACGTACTGATTGGTTGAATCCAGCCTTAGGCGCATTTGGAAATAATATATTCGACTTTTAACCAATAAGTATATCTTCTTAAAAATAAGTATCTTATGATATTTTGATTTAGACTTACACTATTTTCACGAATTAAAACAAAACAGGACTTAAATCTAACCTCGACGTTTCAGACATGATGCTACGTCCATGGTCTAGCAGGAACTGAACAGGCTAATTAATAAACACCTTTGGGCACGCGATTAAGTCCTGTTTTCTTAATAAAGTATCTTATAAATTTATGAAACATGTAATGTCTCATTTTTTTATGTGGGTTAGGGTACACGTCACAATTTTTATATTAAACCATTGATATAAAGATCAAAGCTTAAAGAAAATTGATACGACCGGCAATTCAGAGGTACCGGGTTCGATTCCAGGTCTCTTCCACCAGGTAACTCATTAAAAAAATTTTAACCCTTAACTTGGCAATGTGCACCAGGATATACAAAATCTTTGACCAGATTTTTCTATTTTTTTCGAACGCGAATTGTTAGATCTATTCAACCTTAACGAGACTTAAACAATCGACATTCGTTTTTTTTTGTCAATATAGGGTTGCTCTTAAACTTTGTATTAGTGGTTTCAAAGTATCTTATGTTAAAGAGGACAGCAAACTTACTCTTCTATTCGCCACATTCTTGGCATGATTCGATCCAACGAGATGCCCCTTCCTGTTGTCCGGATGATTTGGAACTTTGCAATCACAAATCACACAACGTACGGCACCATCTTTCACGAGTTCATACGGGTATATCACCGGCCAATCACTTACTGATTTAACTTCACTATTCCGGGCTATATTTTTTGCTTTCTCTTCAGACATACTTGCTTTATCTATATCCTTGCTTGGTTTCCTGATAACGCCACTCACCGCTGCATTTTTAATTTTTTCTTCTATATTCCTTTTTTGCGCGTTTATTTTGCTGACTTCATTTTGAACAGCGGTGTTGAGTTTTACATATAGATTGACAGGTGTTTTAACTTCCATTTTAGTAGTTATCTTTTTCTGGCCGAGGCTTTTGTCTCTGTTGTTAGCAATCGTTTGTTTTTCTCGGTCTCGGTGGGAAATCGTTATAACATGTTTAGCCAAGTTGGCGGTTTTAACAATCTGATTGCACAGGATACAGTGGCTATAGATTTCGTTTATCTGTAAAAAAAACATTGTATAAAAAAAAATAGCTTAAGAATCAAATGTTTCAACCAGTTGCTTCATTTATTTTATGCCTTAGGGTGGCATCTTAGCGCCATCTACCGTAAGCACAGCGCGTGTGTATCGTTACTGCATCACCTCTGTCGCGCAATGCAATTGAGAACATTTCTAGTATCTCTGTTTGGCCCTATGGTTGACTGGTAGAGAATGCCATTTGGCATTAAGTTCGCCATTTGTACTGACTTATTTTGTGCAATAAAGTTTAAATAAATAAATAAACGTTTCATATTTCTAATACTACAATCTTATTACTTTTCTGTATTCCACTTAGAAAGAGGACTTATCACTGTTTTATATTTTTCCTCAGATTGCTAATTATTTTATTACTAGCTTTTGCCCACGACTACGTCCGCGTGGAACTTGGAAGTATGGAAGCAACCTCGTACAACACGATAGATATCCACCTAATCACCTTAATTAATAAAAGGGTGCGCCTTAGCAAATGTAAGAGCAATTGTGCTTTTGGTCTAATCATTATATTTTCTACAGGGTCATCAATGTCATCATGAATTACTTACTCACTTTTCAATCTTTTTAGGGATAATTTCCAGGATGAAAACTATCCTATGTCCTTCCTCGGATCTTAAACTATCTCCATGCCAAATTTCATCAAAATCGATTCAGCGGTTTAAGCGTGAAGAGGTAACAGACAGACAGACACACTTTCGCATTTATTTATAACTAGCTGTGCCCCGCGGTGTTACCCGCTCATCCCACGGGAACACTAAGTTTATTTGGGATGAAAAGTATTCTATGTCCTTTCCCGGGTCTCAAACTATCTCCATACCAAATTTCATCTAAGTCGGTTCAGCGGTTTAAGCGTGAAGAGGTAACAGACAGACAGACAGACAGACACACTTTCGCATTTATAATATTAGTATAGATAAATAAAATAAATAAATATTAAGGGACAATCTTACACAAATCGACCTAGTCCCAAACTAAGCAAAGCTTGTACTATGGGTACTAGACGACGATATACATAATATATAAATACATATATAGATAACATCCATGACCCAAGAACAAATATTTGCCCGGCCGGGATTCGAACCCGGGACCGCCGACTCAGTAGGCAGGTGTCTACAAACCGAGCCAAACGCGTCGTCAAAATAATATTAGTATGGATTAATTTATACAAATTTATTAACTCCAAAACTTATGCACTATATACATTACTTTAGTTTGGTGCCTAATAAAAAAAAAAACGAATGACGTTGAGCTTACGTTATTGACAGCTTTTTTTTTTTGCGGAAAGATCGAAGACTACTACTCTATGCAGGCATAGTTGTCATAGATTTCGGTTATTTCATTACTAACCTTTCTAACACAGTGTTCGTTAATAATCGGAATCTTGTTCAAATGTCCCACGGAGAATACGTGAGAATCAGCTTCTTCACATTGAAACGTAGTACTACACACTATGCATTCTATTTTATTGTCCCTTCTGATGAAACTGTGATAATGATCACTTGGGACTTTTACTAGTTTGTCTTCGGTGATGAATTCAACATATTCGATTGTGTTTTGAGTTTGTGTGTATTTGGCAACTTGAGGCGCGGCATTCACTTTATATAAATTACCAGTGTTTTTTTCAATTTCTAACCCAATTTTCGAAGTGCTGGCAATTGGATAAAGTATGTTATTATTTGATTCTTTATGCCCATTTTCGATTGTTTTAGCTGCTTTATTTATGTTGCTTTCACCGATTTCATATTTTTTATTGTCATTGTAGTTTGTGTCTGCAATTTGAACTTCTAATATTTCACCATTATGCTGAATGGGCTTCGATTTGTGGTGTTGCTCATTATCATTGATTCTATTATTGCATAATTCAGTTTGATCTTTAAAGTTTACTTCTTTGTTTTCCATTCTTTCCTTAGTTCCATATTTATCTAGTATCTCTAGAATATTAAAATTTCCTTTTTTATTATTCGATTTTTCCACTTTCACAACTGATTGCTTCTCACATTTAGGTATCTCAATCCCATTGCTTAAATGTTTCTGAATTCTCGATTCCGTTGAGTTCGTTTCTACGCTATTGGTTTCTCTTTCCTTATTTTTAGGTATTTCGGTATCATTGAAGTCTGAATCTTCACTGACGTCATCATGATTATCACCGACGTAAGCTGTCATCAGTTCCCACAGTAGCTTGTCATGCATCACAGCGACCCGATGCTCTTTTGTCTTGTGATGGTTCTTGCTCACTGTAGTTGAGCAGTTTGCGCAGAACCGCGCGTTAAGTTGTTCAGTGGAGGGAGGGGGGAGCGCAGAGACCAGACCGCGCATGCGCTGCGCTGCCTCGCTCGCTATGCGAGCATTCGCTTGGTGTTTGGTGCTCGCTACGTGCTCGCTCGCGAACGCCGCCGGCACCTCGACGGCACACGTGTAACATGTGGAGAAGATGGTGGGCGGTGATTCTGAAATGTATATATTTAAACTGTACTGCTCAATATACAATAGTTCAAATGGCGGACTAAATGCCATAAGGCATTCTCTACCAGTCAACCATGAGGCCAAACAGAAATTACCAGTTGGGGCAAGATCATTAAAAGCCGATGAATTGACATTGAAATTATTAAATTTATTTAGCTTTATATATCTACAATAACATTTTGAGGGATTCTAAAATTAATTTAGTGTATCTAGTGTTAAGACTAAGTAAATAGAACATAATTATATTATGTTTCATTATGCCCTTTTTTACAACATCATTAAGTTAATATCAATTGTAAGTAATACTAATCTTTTTTCATTGTTTTTGCTTATCATATCATATCTTCATTTATCATATCATAAACTCCACAGTCTCCTGACTGTCGTGGCGGAGAGATGGGAGAGTGCCCTAATCAGGCACTGGACCTCTCAACAAATTAGTTTAGGCACTAAATAGTTATTTAAGTTATTTTTGTAATACTAACAATATATGGATTAATTTGTCTATAATAAATGCTTTTTTTTTAATTTTTTTATTAAATATTTTTTTGTAACAGATAGAGCTGTACAGTAGTGCTGCGCGCCCGTACTTATGAGGAGAATTTTCAAAAGGGCCTATTTCTCTATGAAACTCATACTAAAATAAGCCTTTTTGTAGACACTCCTCAATGCTGCATCATGCTGTTTATGGTGGATTTACACGTTTGCCAAGCCTCGGCAAGCCTACAGGACGCAGTTATATGTTAGAGTGAGCACGATGTAGTTCCGTCTCACTCTAACATATGACTGCGTCCTGCACGCTTGCCAAGGCTTGGCAAGCATGTAAATCCACCAAAAGATTTTCCCTGAAATGATTACTTCTCTCCATACAAAACTGATATTTAATAGAATATTAGAATTTGTAATACCCCTCCATAGGTAATTGATATTCAATACAAATTTAGAATTTGTAATAGTATAGATATGCACTGCGAATTAAAAATATGCATAACATAACCCCTCTTATTCTTAGACACGAATCCATGATCCACTTACGTTACTATAACGTTAAGTTAATTAGTTTTAATTAAAATAAAAAATAATACTTGTTTAAAGTGTTAAAACTAAAGTCTATTGTGCCACCTTATAATAAGGGTCCCAAGAACATAATACAGCAAGAGACTTAGGGGTTCCATACCCAAAGGGTTAAAAACGGGACCCTATTCTGTCTGTCTGTCATCAAGCTATATCTCATGAACAGTTGACATTTTCAGAGGTGATGTATTTCTGTTGCCACTATAACAACAAATACTAAAAACAGAATAAAATAAATATTGAAGTGAGGCTCCCATGCAACAGATGTACCAGAGGTAGACATACCAGGCAGACAAACATACTAGACATACCAGGTGCAAACTTAACTTAACCAGGTCAGTTAAGATTGAATGAGTGGTTGTACCGAACCCTCGGTGCGCGAGTCCAACTCGCACTTGGATTTTTTTTTACTTGGTAATTGAAATAGCATTAAATACGAATTGTAAATTTACTAATTTCAGAATAAAGGGCTCGGGCTCATACGTCCCGGTCTTTTGGAAGGCTTGCGTTTAATATTATTATAAAAAATTATGAATACCATCAACTGCATCAGTCCTCATCACTTGGAACTCATAATGTTCCTTCTTCAAGAACTCATTGTATCTGTGTGTCCGAAGAGGCAGCAGTGCCAAGTCCACGTCATCCAAGCTGATGGAGTAGGTGGTCATTCTGAAAGGAAAGTTTTTGTTTTAAAAAGAGTTGAGACAAGCTTTGTTGCTGTTTCTTTTTAACAAAAAACCTAAATGAAAAATTTTATACACCCCTGACACAAGCAGCTGGTCATCATGAGACCCCTCACTCAATGAGTGATGTAGAAAATGCTACTAAAACTAAACTAACTACAAGATTTAGAATTCTTAGCTTCAATATTGGCTGTGATCTTGGAAACTACTGCACCAAACATAAGAACCATCTTGACGGATGTCATTTTTATAAATAATGTGGAATTGAATAAAAAAATAGAATCGATAAAAAAATTCTAAAAAAATATTTAGGATATGTCATTTGTTTAAAAAAGAACTAAACTCAAAATGGTCTATCCGTTTGGGAGCTACGATGCCACATACAGATACACATGTTAAACTTATAACACCACCCTTTTTTCGTCGGGGGTTAAAAACGACTCCAACAGAAGTAGCTGGTCATCATGAGACCCTCATTCATTGAGTGATATAGAAAATGCTACTAAAACTGAACATAAATGGGTCAATCAACTATTTTCTGCCACTCGTTGCCAAGGTGATATCCCCTGGGTAACTTTTAAAACTACAATTTTCCGTGGCTATATTTAGCAAAAGCTTTGTACTTTAAGCAGTTATAAGCCCATTCTTGTGTAGAGTCTCCTGACAATACCAGTAATATAAATTATCAACACTTTCCTTAGAAGTTTAATCACTAATTTCCCCTGGGGTCACCGGTCACGGGACAGAATAACAGCAAGAAAAAGTTGAGTCACCTAAATACAAAATTTGGAATTCTTAGCTTCAATATTGGCTGACATCTTGTCTCTTGTTCCAATTAAAGCTGAATCTCTTGCAAACTACATGTCCTATTTTCGCCAAACATAGCTAAGAACCATCTCGACGGACAAGCCTTTTGATTAAAAAACTGCACTCAATTGGTCCATCTGTCTGGGAGCTATTATGCCACAGACACACAGATACTCAGATACACATATTAAACTTATAACACCCCTCTTTTTTCATGGGGTTAAAAATAACCAACGTCAATGAAACAAATTAATAGTTTCCATGAGCAATTGAACAAGTTACTAAGAAAACACCAAAATAACAATAGGTATGCCTATAATTTTTTATGTTCAGGATCCCATCATCAAATCCTAACTTCATGGCAATGGGACCAACTGGAAAGTATTACCATTCTTTCAACTTATTAAACAATTTTCCAAATTTGTCCAGACAGAGTAATCGGGAGTATACATTTTTAAATACTGATGTCCTGAAGTATTGACAGACAGTTTTCTGTGTTTTAACACGACGGACAGCATGTCGATATACGTAAATTAGAAGCCTTGTGATATGGCACCATGTCTATGGATCGCAACTTTTATCATCCCAAAAACGGTACTCTGTCTACAGATGGAAATTTGTCAAGTGTTTATGAAGGCAAAAACGGTGTCTCCCAAACATTACACTATAAATCGTCCGCAAGGGCCAGTATAATGAGGGCCTTGTGTCTAGAAATCAGTTGTCTGTACCGCAGAATGCAATTTTTATAATGGTCGTGTATCCTAACTGGCGCGTGCGGATATTTCATCAATCTTTTAATTTTAATCTATGTAGGTACTAACCTAACAGTTTCACTAAATATTGAAGTTTATGTATTTACAGATCAACACAAATATGATAATGACAGCATTAGTCTTTTGAGCTGACTGACAAAAAGTTGATAAGTACGCTGTGTAAAGATTTCAGTATCACATTAAATTTGAACTATAAAGTGTATATTGAACTTACTTTGCCCATCGGAGGTTAAAATCGGTTTAACTTTATATTTATTCGTATGCAAAGCTAGACATACAAATAATTATTTAAACTACAAAACATTAATACTACGTTCACGGTAAGCAGTAGCCGGTATGTCTGACAATGACAATATTTAACAGAATGAAACAAAAAAAAGTAAAAAAATGTCACATGTGACTTTTCGCAGTGTGACCAGGCTTAGAAATAATAATCTACCAAATGATAATTTTGATCTATTGTAGTTTTGTTGAGAATATTCAAATAAACTATTTGATGTAAAAATAACCCTAAATTGTGTCTTCTCAAATAAATAATGCCTATTTATACTTTCATTCAGGAAAAAACATTGTAGACATGTTTTCATGAAAACTGTACGGGTGAGTGTGCACAACGCTGCAGTGCAGTGTGCATTATTTGCATGAAATTGTGCGAAATATCTGTATGTAACTGCGCGAAGCGTGAGGCGTAGTGCTCGCTCACCTTAAATTTAATTATTTAGTGTATTTTTTCATTTCTAATGTTATTGTTGTGCCTATTGTATCGATGTTGATTACCCATTTATTTGAATGTCTTTAGTAGTAAAACTTACTTAGAAGGGCCTGAACCACTGGCAAAGTCTACCACTGTACTAAAATACTAGAAGTTAATTCCGCATTCCTGCAGGAATCACGTTTAAACCGATACTCGTGAAAATCTTCATAAGCTATTAAGTCCTTACTTTGTATGCTCATAAAGTATACTTAAAGGTTAGAATAAAAAATAAATCAAGATAGGCCGTATATTTTTTATGTACGTATATTCTTTAAAATTCAACTAGATGTTTTTCATAAATTCTTAATCTTCGTAAAATACATAATTCACACAATATGTATAAATAAGTACCACATGACTACTAAATATTAAAGATACCACCGTGTTATCCACATTACTTTCAATAGGTATATTTACTAATTGGCTATGAACCGATAACTTATTAGAATTCATATAGATATAATATGTAGGTAATAGTTATACCACATTATTTATGTACATCGTTATGTTCGCCTTTACAAAATGAATAGGTATAAAAAGTACAAGAATGTAAGTACAATATATAAACAAATTATAAAAACCTAAATCTAAGGGTTCACCCACATTTATTCACACGGAATCTGCTGAAACTAGCCAAAAAAACTAACTATCCTGTTTAATAACAATAACAATATACTATTTATTTCTGATAAAGATCCATAGTTGTTAGTTTAAGACGCAACACAGTTACTCTCGACACGTATAATACTGAAGGTAATTTAAAAAATCGAGATATAATGATTATAATCCGTTTTGTTTAAAATATACATTTATCTAAAAGTACCAAGGGAAGGGCTCTTTGGAAGATCTAGGAGCGCTGGTTTTCATTTTTTCCATATTCTTGGCATGTCTCGACCCATTAACATGATCAATCCTGTTTTGTAAATCTCTTGGTACTCTGCAGTCGCATATCACACATCGTATTTTACCCAAAACTACTTGATAAGGATATTCAATGTTCGAATCAATGATATAGTCATTTGGTTTATTTTGCATTCTGTTGTCATTTTCAGTGGCAACTTTAAATGTCTCTTGCTGCATTTGACCATTGACTATTGGGAATATATGTGTGTCTTTAAGTGAAAGGTGGTAAACATTTTGTTTGTGCATGGCTGACATTGTGTAAGGGATCTTGATGTTGCACAACATACAATGACTGTACATATTGTTTATCTGAAATAAAAAAAAACATAAAACATAAAACATAAACTATAAAACGGTAGTTGGTTTTAATCCAATATCAAATGGAAACAGGAATTTGGCATCAAAACCCAAAAACTGGCCAAGCGCGAGTGCTAGTCTGACTCGCGCACCGAGGGTTCCGTACAAACACTTATCCCATCTTAACTGGCCGGGTTAAGTTAAGTTTGCACCTGGTATGTATGGCACTGCATACAAATAAGGTGTAAAGTTAACGCAACCAATCACGTCTGTTGTATGGGAGCCCCACTTAAATATTTTTGCATTTTATTCGGTTTTTAGTATTTGTTGTTATAGTGGCAACAGAAATACATCATCTGTGAAAAAGCAATTAGTATGATAGTCAGCTTTCATTTTATCAAGTGACATGATCTATAATAGGAAATACAAACGATTAACCGATTTGTATGAAACAAATGCAGTTTCGGTTAAAAACCGAGTTTTTCATACTAAAAATAACCGATAAGGGTATGCATACCCTTATAATTCAAAATTTTGCTGTGTCATTTTCTATATCACTCATTAAATGAGAGTCCCATCAATTGACACCGACACAAGTGCTCAAATACTCAAGTACTTGTGTGGGTGAGCTCCTTGTGTCGGTGGTATTTAAAATTTAGGTTATCTTGAATATTATTGAGCCACGGTATAGCAAATGAAACATTACCATTCGCACGTAGTTGTTGTCGTCACCAATGTTGGAGATTCTACTCCTGTGCAATTTATCGTGTGTATGTATTCTTTCGAATTTATCATTTAAAACGAGACCACAAACGATGCATATTATCTCGTTATTGCCATATATTCTCTTATAACTATGAAAGTTATCCTTTTTTATGATTAGTACATTGTCGTATGTCTTTATGTATATTTGGTTATTTACTTCTTTAAACTCTGCGTTAGTGTTATTACATGTCCTTGCTAATTCTATATCATAGGGTGAATGTATTTTTGTTTCAAAATGTTCAGCGATATGGTCCTTAGTTGTTATTTCATTTGTTACTATGTTACTTGACTCGTTTAAGTATGTCTTATTTGTTATTTCGTCTGGTTTTTTGGCAAGGGCTTCATTTTCTCGACTATTTGTTGGCAGAATATAACGGTTTATTGATTGAGTAACTTCATTTTTGTTGTCATGCTTTGAGGTGCATTTTTCGGTTTCAGTTTTATTTACTTCTTTTAGACCATTTGGATCACTTATATTTTTTTTTACGGCTTCATGTTTAGATATATCCAGTATATGCTTGTTTTTTCCTGTATTTAGTTCAGTTTGTTTGGTTATCGCGTCGTTATTTTTTCCAGTGTCCCGTTTAGATAATCCTTCATCTATATTATGTTTTTCTAATTTCTTGCTACTTACGGGTTCACTATTACTTAGAACAGTCTCTTGATTTGATGGTTTACTCTTTGTTTCACGACATAGCTTAGCGTCAGCAGTAGCGTTCTTATTATTACTATAGTCATTTATAAATATATCCGAGTTATTATCGATAATTTTGAATGTATCTTTATCTGCGGTCCTATCGTTATTATGAGCACATTCTGCTAATGGTGTTGGCGGGTCTTTGTTAACTATCGAAACAACAGTAGCAGTATTGCCATCGTTTTTAAATCCCATGTCATTTTTCTTATGATCGCCAATCTTATTTATCCCTTGTTCTTCGGATTTCTTGTTGTCTTTATAATACTCCTTTGATTCTTCATCTCCAAGTTCCCCTACGTATGCCATCATTAGATCCCATAGCAAATTATCATGCATTGCGGCGACGCGATGTTCCTTCGTCGTTTCATGATCCTCATCAGCTATAATGGCACAGTTCCCGCAGAAACGTCCAGATGGCGGATGGATGGCCTCAGAGAAGGGTGGGGGGAGCGAAGAGATGAGCTTGTGCGTACGCTGCATCGCCACGCTTGCTATCCGCACGTTCGCTCGGTGTTTGATGCTCGCAACGTGTTGGCTCGCGAACGAAGCCGGCACTTCAATGGCACATACATGGCATGTGTAGTATACTGTCGGCACAGGATCTGTAATTTTTAAATAGTTATAAAATTTACATAAAGGGATGTATAGTATATAACACCTACTATATAGAGATTACTTTAGGACTAGGTCGATTTGTGTGAGGTTGTCTGATATTTATTTATTAGTAACTAATCTTAACCCGCGACATTCACCTGCGTAGAATTGGTACTATTAAAACTGGTATAAAACTGTGTTATGTGTTATCCGGGGACTGAAACTATTTCCTTACCAAATTTTATCTAAACAGGTTGTGGTTATTAATTCCCCATACAAACTTCAACCCCATTTTCACCCTTTTTATGTTGATTTCCGGGATAAAAAATAACTTGTGTCGTTCGTCGGGATTCAAAATATGTCGATCCCAAATTTCACCTAAAGTGGTTTAGTGGTTTAAGCGCGAAGATGCAACAGACAGACTGACCCACTTTGTTTAGATGTTTTATATCAATATGGATTTACACGATTGCATACAATACAATTTACAAAAATACATGGATATCAAATTACGCTCCTAGAATTTTGACATAAAAAACATATTCAATAAGTGATAAATAAAATATTCATATTGTTGCTGAACACGTAAATTTTTGTATCTATAAACGTATTTCTACAAGGCATACCTTCAACAGTTTCTGTCTTCATAACTTGGAACTGAAAATATTCTTTCTTCAAGAAGTCGTTATATTTGTGTGTACGCAGAGGTAGAAAAGCCAAATCCACATCATCTAGGCTAATTGAGTATGTTGTCATTTTACAAATGGAGATTATAATTTTCCCATGAAATAACCTTAAAACCGAACAAAAGTAAATGTAAAAACAATATTGTAAACGTTGATCGTCTCGAGCCAAAACAAAAGTGACAAACTGTTGTTAGTACTCGCAATCTCGCATAGTCATATCATTAACGTTTATCTAATGTTGCACCGATAATGTTGTTATCACTTACAGCACATTCCTACGTAGGCATTAATAAACAAAACATACTTATTGGTATTACACAGCACAAACCGGAATCCAACTTATACTAATTGTTAAATTTTCACAATAATGAAACGAGTACATTGTAATTTAGATTTTGTGCTGTCTTATTATTGTGAACCAATGATGTCCCACTGCTGGGAAACGGCGTCCCCAATCTTCTTCCATCGTTCCCGCTTTTGGACTATTTCTGGCCTTTATGTATTTCTTCCTTTATAAAGGAGTGTAGCTCTAGATTTAGTACTTAAGTTAGATAATTATTAGTGTCTATGTAGGGGCTATTTATTTATTGATGCGGGGTTATCGGAAGGGCATAGTAGTGCCCTTGGGAGGTACTACTGGCCCTCCCGATAAGTGCTAAAAACAGTTGTATTGTATTTATTCTTTAGGTTATAACTGTTATAAGCTTCTTACTAGAGCTACATATAACGACTAACATAGTTTAAGTGAACACACTAACAACATCATATGGATTTCTGATAGTCCGAATAAAACATTTATTTTATTTTATTTATTATTACTAATTTACGACTACGTTGATGATGACTCATCTAAAGGTTGCAATAAATTGATACCTTACCTCAATGTTGCTGGTGTAAAAACGTAGGTGTGAGCGTTTTTTGAACCAATTTGGCCGATACCGACATTACCGTACCATAATATGATAGACATATGAGGATATGGGATTCATATGAACACCTACGAGTTAAAATACGTAATTACAGAAAATTGACAGCCGATAATAAAGTGCCAGTGCGAGTCTGCCACGGTCAGTATAGAGTTTGACCAATGGCTCCTGTCCTCTCATAATAACCTTATAACACCACGCGCTGTTCAGACTAAGTGAGTGCCGCGTCATAAATGCTACCCCGAAGATTGAAATTTGTATCGTGCCATCTCACTCGATCTCGCGTCATGAGCGGGACGGTTCGATGCAAAGTTCGATGATGACGTCACCTCTAACGATATAGTTAACTCAGTTAGGGCAACCTCAGTTATTTCTTCTACTCAGGTCGCCGCCTCCTCAAGCTCGAGGCGCCATCCTAAGCATAGTAGATGGCGGAGCAATTTCAAAAGTAAAAATACTAGTAATCAGTCCAAACACCCCTCGGTCCTAGCGATTAGGGCGTTATATTATAGCAGGCGCCCCCATTGGGAGCGAAGCAGAGTAACACACAATTAAATAAACTCTGGAGTTTATTCCCAGGGTTAATTCCTTCTTAGTAGCCAGAGATTTCTCCCGAAATCTGTTAGGTTAGCTTAGTTTAGATAGGTTATTCCGGTGCTGCTCCAAACGGAGTAGCATGTCTGGCATCAGCAGTGCAAAGGGTCCATAGGACCCGCAAGCTCAACTTGGGGAAAAAAAAAAACAAAGTTCGAATGACGAACATCGGAGTTACTGTAGACAGAGAGAGACACGTCTCGTACTCTCGACACTGTGAAACTGCTACGCAAATAACAGAAATAGCAGCTACAAATAAGATCATCCTAAGGAATAAAAAAATACCATACTTGAAAATCTTATCACTAAAACGCAAAAATTAGGTAATCTTTTCTTAGACGAAATATTTTCGGCGTTTACAGTTAAATTATCAGAATAATCTTTTTTATCTTTATTAAAAGAGTTGTCACTCATGTGACACGTTACTGTTGTATAGGCATACGAGGCTTGAAATTAATTTACCTACTATAAAATAAAAATAAAATCTACCAAAAAAGTATGATTTACTTAACTTGGTCACACTAGTACACGAATGTCCACAGATAAGGTATGCGATGTAGCGTTGCCAGGATTTGGGTGATTCCCCGTGATTGTTCCTCAATGCGATTGGGCAAGTAATTTATTGATTAGAAAGATAATGGTTGACTGAGCGAGACAAACGAGCGAAGCGTCTCCGTTTCATTTTGGGCCAAAATGCTTTCGTCATGTCCAAATCCCGGAAAATTTCGGGCTGTTTTTGCCTACAGGTCGCATTTCTCAACCGACTTATGAAATTTTGTGTGTAGGTCAATTAAGTTAAAGTCTTGTCGATTCAGTTTTTCAACATTTTTCAAAATGTGGGAGATTTGGGGGTTGAAAACATAAAAACGGCCAAGTGCGAGTCAGACTCGCGCGCCGAGGGTTCCGTATGAACTACGAAAGCACTGCATACTGCTCTTACTTGCTCTTGAGTATATTACATAGTGAGGCAAGTGAGGGTCATAAATATGCCATCTGAAGCTTTACGAATTACCGCCCGTGATTGGCGGGTAACATCGCGGCCATGGCGGGGCGCAGTTAGTATAGAATAAGTAGTTAACAGGTTTTATGCCTGTAGCTTATGTGTGTAGTACACAGAATAATAAATGAGTGTATAATATGGCATAAGTCATTTATTCACAGCATATGTTTGCAGCGCACAGCTAAAATACAAACTAATTAAACACACAAAAAGAATACAATTAAAATAATAATTACAAAAACACATTTAGAATTAAAAATTATCCTTAATTATCAGATCATTCATTGAACAATATAAGGACAATGCACCTTATATTACGTTTGAATGATTATAATATGATAAAAAGACACAAATTACCATGTTATATTAATTATAACAACATTTTAATAATTATTATTATTCAGTATTAGCCACGTAAACGCGAAAGCGCAGCGTGGGGCGGCTCCGACAGGTGGACAGATGACCACGTTAGGGTCGCAGGGAGTCGATGGGTGTCGTCTGCACAGGATCGCAATTTGTGGCGATCAATGGGGAGGCCTATGTTCAGCAGTGGACGTCTGTGTGACAGATAGCTAGGCCTATGTTCAGCAGTGGACGTCTGTGTGACAGATAGCTAGGCCTATGTTCAACAGTGGACGTCTGTGTGACAGATAGCTAGGCCTATGTTCAGCAGTGGACGTCTGTGTGACAGATAGCTAGGCCCATGTTCAGCAGTGGACGTCTGTGTGACAGATAGCTAGGCCAATGTTCAGCAGTGGACGTCTGTGTGACAGATAGCTAGGCCTATGTTCAGCAGTGGACGTCTGTGTGACAGATAGCTAGGCCTATGTTCAGCAGTGGACGTCTGTGTGACAGATAGCTAGGCCTATGTTCAGCAGTGGACGTCTGTGTGACAGATAGCTAGGCCCATGTTCAGCAGTGGACGTCTGTGTGACAGATAGCTAGGCCAATGTTCAGCAGTGGACGTCTGTGTGACAGATAGCTAGGCCTATGTTCAGCAGTGGGCGTCTGTGTGACAGATAGCTAGAATTGTTATCTATGGGTACTATTTAATTTAATGTCACTGTCGTAAATAATAATAATGTTTATGCAGATACAAGTTAAGAAAATGGGGTCCTGAAATCCTTAGATTTGGCTTATGTCCACAGGAAAGCCGCGTCGGCGAGCCATCCGTCCTTACCAGCTAAATAATATAATATTTTTACGGCAATTGTTAAATTACTTTCCCTAACCTAAAGAGATACAATTTTACTAATCTAATTTTATTTTCATGGCTGATTTGACATTTATAACTAGGATTTCTGAATAATTCTCCGTTTTGTATTTGAAGTGTTCCCTAGAACATTAAGGCTAAAAAGTGAAGAAAATACAACCGAATAGAGAACCTCCCGGAGACTGTTCTTGAAAATGGCATACCTTTAACTATTTCATGTTACTGAGATGCCTGGCGCCTTTGAGATGATCTTTTCTATTTCGCAAATCCCTAGGAACTCTACACTCACAGACCAAACACCACAATTCCCCACGCTTTTCTTCATACGGTGAAGCTCCAAGCTCTTCGATTTCTTGGTTACCGGTTGTATTTGTGGTTTTTTCTTTAATTTTGTTGATTTTTATGTTGTTTCCTTTTCTCACTATGTGATGATTGGACGTCTTATGAGTAGCAACATTTGCGTTGTTGATTTTCTGATTGCATAGAATGCAGTGGCTGTACGTTTCGTTTATCTGAAAAGGTAAATAAAACAATAAATCAGTATCTACACATCTATACTATTATACAATATAAAAACAAACAGCCAAGTGCGAATCGGACTCGCGCACCGAGGGTTTCGTACAAACACTAATCCCACTTTAACCGGCTGGCTTAAATTTGCACCTGGTATGTATGGCGCCGGATACAAATGAGGTGCAAAGTTAACCGATCACGTTTGTTGTATGTGAGCCCCCTTAAATATTTATTTTATTCTGTTATTTAGTATTTGTTGTTATAGCGGCAATAGAGATACATCATCTGTGAAAGTTTCAACTAGCTATCACGGTTCATGAGATACAGCCTCGGACAGACAGACAGACGGACAGCGGAGTCTTAGTAATAGGGTCCCGTTTTTACCCATTTGGTACGGAACCTTAATAAAATAAGAAAGATCACGCGACCGAAGTAGCGGCCACCTTTTTCTATTTCATATTAATAGGTCAACATAATTATAATAATAATATTAATAACGTTTTTTATAATGTATTTATATATATTTTGTAATTACTTTATTGTATTTTACTTTTTATATAAATTTATAGTTAAAAACCTAGCCTAAGACGAAAGATTAATAAAGGT
Source organism: Apotomis turbidana (assembly GCA_905147355.2). Lineage (NCBI taxonomy): Eukaryota > Metazoa > Arthropoda > Insecta > Lepidoptera > Tortricidae > Apotomis > Apotomis turbidana. The sequence continues at coordinate 9,383,078 of LR990305.1, read as the reverse complement.
GTTAATAATAATATTAGGTCAACATATAATTATTAACTTTACTAACCTCTCGTACGTAATGACTGTCTTTTCCAATTTTCGCCACGATGCTCATATGATTCAAATCATACTTATGGGCTTCTGCGTCTTTATTTTGTAAGGTGCTATTGCAAACTATACATTCTACGTCGTTGTTCTTCGCGTACAATCTGTGGTAACTGTGGAAATGATCACTGTACACGTTCAATATTTCATCATTTCGTTTTATGTGTATTCTGTTATACATCTCTTTTAGCTCATACGAATTGTTGATGTCGATAAATTTACGTAACTCTTTTTCGTAATTGTCTTTTGCATTTTTCGCTATGCTTTCAGTACTTTCTGTATCTTTTTTTACTGTGTTTATTGGTCCATTTTTATTTTCGCCGACATTTTGGTTTTGTGGAAGTTTCACCCACTGACTGGTAGTCACAACGTGATTTGTAGATTGTTTTGCAATTGCGTTAATGCTGTTGACATTTTGAACGCCGTCATCCATTGTTACCGCTCCATCGTTATATATTTTTTGCTTATTGTTTTCACAATTCGGTTGCGGATAATCTGTTTTCATTTCAGCTGCTTTCTGTAGATCCTGTTTAACTGTTTGAACAGTCGCAGTGTCATTGTTATTGTTATCGTTTTTGTATTCTTTACCATCTTTCTTATCTTCAACTTTACTTTCGTCTTCATCTTTGCTTTTCTTTTTGTTAATATCATGATCATTAGATTCATCATCTCCAGCGTAAGCCTTCATCAGATCCCACAGCAAATTATCATGCATCGCAGCCACACGGTGATCCTTCGTCTTCTCATGGTCCTCGTCTACCACTGTCGCGCAGTTTGTGCAGAATCGCTTAGTCGATCTCGCTGAGGGTATAGGATGTGAGGAGATGATAGCTCGAGTTCTCTGCATCGCTACGTCAGCTATGCGAGCGTTCGCTCGGTGTTTCATGCTCGCTATGTGTTCGCTCGCGAACGCTGCTGGCACCTCTATGGCACATGTGTGGCATATGTAGTAGATGTTTGACGTGTCTGGAATTTAAATATGTTGTACGATTATTTAAAAGAACCATTTGATAATATTGTTAAACTAGTGGCTCAATTATGATGATTTTAACGTTTTTTAACGTTTCTGATTCGGCAAAATAAATGTATACAATAATCGAATCTGCTCGCAAATTTTCATGGGAATGGTTTGAGAAATGCGACCTGTAGGCGAGAACAGACGGACATCCGAATGGAATCCGGATTTCAAATTTTGGGCCAAGCTGAAACGGAGTGGCTACGCTCGCTCTGTCAATAAGATTAAAAAGATATACTCTACATACCTGGGAGTGCGTCTTCCTTCATTACGCTGAAGTGGAAGTATTGTTTCTCCAAGAAGTGGTTGGTGCGCGCGCGCAGCGGAAGCAGCGCTAGGTCCACGTCGTCCAGATTTATGGAATAAGTCGTCATTCTGAAATTGTAAATAAATAAATAAATATTAAGGGACAATCTTACACAAATCGACCTAGTCCCAAACTAAGCAAAGCTTCTACTATGGGTACTAGACGACGATATACATAATATATAAATACATATATAGATAACATCCATGACCCAAGAACAAATATTTGCCCCGGCCGGGATTCGAACCCGGGACCGCCGACTCAGTAGGCAGGTGTCTACAAACCGAGCCAAACGCGTCGTCAATAAATAATAATTTAATAATAAATATTAAAATTCAGTTTTCATCTAATACATTTATGACCCGTGTTGCCAACTCAGATTTTGATAAATAGCTAAATCAAAAACTCCATTAGATTTCGCTAAAGGGCCAATTTTTATTTTATTTGTGGATTTCATATTTTTCTCAGTTTTCAATAAAATTTGATGAGTTGGTAAAGTTGCTTATTCTGACCATGGTAAGCCAAATTTCACGATATGTCCTACAATTTTTTCTCCATTGAGCTACACAAAATGTATTAAAGAAATTGGCCCATGAGCCTATTTTTATTTTGTTGTGTAGATTTATTTATTTATCATTTCGAGCTACTCATTTTGAACTAAATTTTAGTACAAAATACGAAATTTAGTTACAAAACAGTTTTTGTAACACTGTGACAACCGAATTAAAATTCGCCCAAAAATATTAATAAAAATAACTAAAAGTCAGTTTTTGCAGTTATCTGACAATATAAAAATAACAAACAATGGTTCTTTCCAGCGTGCTTTGCGATTTACACTAACATAAGTAGGTAAGGAAAAGTACTAACACGTCGCAATAGTGAAGTGGTGTAAGTCGATAAGGCCAGGCTCACACACATAAGCGGAATTTGGGAATTCCCCTCGCATAAACATGTTGCGTTCTAAAAAATTTTGCTTATTAAAAAGTCTCATAAATCACCAAATATTTTAAATCACTAGATGTTAAAAATATATCGCTGTACACACAGATAAATAATAAATAAATATAAATATTAAGGGACAATCTTACACAAATCGACCTAGTCCCAAACTAAGCAAAGCTTGTACTATGCCTACTAGACAATAATATACATAATATTTAAATATATATATAGATAACATTCATGACTCAGGGACATACGAAAGAATTTTATTCCAAGCTGCCACGGAGACACTTCGCTGCCTTCGTTCGCCTCGGCCAAAAATAATGGCTTATACCGATTTTTAAACCCCGACGAAAAATAGATTTGTTATAAGTTTAACATGTGTATATGTGTATCTGTCTGTGGCATCGTGGCCAATTAGGATGCGGTTTTTTCTAATGGAAAGAGTTGTCCGTCGAGATGGTTCTTAGCTACGTTTGGTGGAAATAGGACCAGTAGTTTCCAAGATATTCAGCTTTAATTGGAACAAGTGACAAGATCTCAGCCAATTGTAAACTAAGAATTCCAAATTTAGTAGTTTTGTTCAATTTTAGTAGTATTTTCTATATCAATCATTGAATGAGGGTCTCATGATGACCAGCTACTGTGTCTGGGTTGTATTACAAGCTTTTTAGGGTTCCGTACCCAAAGGGTAAAAACGGGACCCTATTACTGAGACTTCGCTGTCCGTCCGTCCGTCTGTCACCAGGCTGTATCTCAAGAACGGTGATAGCTAGTTGAAATTTTCAGAGATGATGTATTTCTATTGCCGCTATAACAACAAATACTAAAAATAAAATAAAATAAATATTTAAGGAGGGCTCCCATACAACAAACTTGTTTTATGGTACGGAACCCTTCATGCGCGAGTCGGACTCGCACTTGCCCAATTTTTTTAACTTACAATGTATGTAACTATGTTCGTTCGGGTGAAATGTTGCAATTAAATTTTGAAGCAGATATCTTCAATCCATTGAGCTGAAATTTTGCATACCTAAGTACTTAACTTTGACGACAATACATAATATGGTACCATGGGTCTTGTCTAATTACCGAGTTTGGGCTTTCTAGAATCGTATCTTGCTCACTAGCAAGTGATGGATGTTCTAAGAAAAGTGCAGGCGGCTATAAAAACTTGTCACAAAAATTTAATTTTAGAAAGTGGCATATATATAGATTAAGTTTGTAGTGTGATAAGTTTTAAGGTCTTCGCACATTATAACAACTCGACGGCGACTCAATTCTATGCCAAATATTGAAATTTAAGCCCTATGTCATATTTACTAGGTTTAATTTCGACGATGCACCGACGCGTCGTCCACTCGTCGTCCACTACTAATATCATTTTTTGAAATTAAACCTGGTAAACATGACATAGGATAGGGCTTAAATTTCAATATTTGGCATAGAATCGAGTCGCCGTTGAGTTGTTATAATGTGCGAAGACCTTTAAAGTGATGAAGTAGCACGCAGGCTGCAGAAGCGCTTATACATCCTTTCTCTCACTCTCTCTCCTGAGCAATTATTATTCCCATCTGATACAGCCTTTATTCACCTTAAATTGGAAGCCTTTATTCGCTACTTGAGTTTAGAGTTTTCCTTTGAGCTTTTAGTTTTTTAAAGGTTTTTAAAAGTAACGAATATTAGACTCGGTGTTTCAAACCACTTCTCATACATCTGCGCAGGCGATATCGCGGACAAAAACTTGTATTATATAAAAGAAACATAACTTACCCCAAATATTGAGTCCATCTGTTATATTCTTACACTGTCACACGAAACGACCACCAGCACTGCTCACCGGAAAAGAACTAACACTAACAGAAACAAAATGCCTACAAAACACTTCGTAGTCACTTTAAAACGGTATTCAAAAAGAGCCTAACTGTACCACGGTTGTATTGAACTTACGTCCTTTTACCATTAACTTTGATTACCTGGAATTTTGCTAGTTAGGGATCCTTACTGTAAATTGGCAATGACGATAATCCTTTAAGACTCTAATGACAATGGAAATGATTTAAAAGTGCGCGGTTGGTTAAACGTGGTGATTTTATTTAACACGTTTTGATTTGATTTGTCGATGTTTACAGTTAGTTTTCAACCGAGTTAAAAAAGGAGGAGGTTATCTATTCGGTTGTATTTTTTAACCCCTGACGGAAAAAGAGAGATGTTATAAGTTTAACATGTGTATCTGTCTGTGAAATCCTAGCTCCTAAACGGGTGGACCAATTTGATTGTGTTTTTTTTTATCGAAAGACTGTTCCGTTGAGATGGTTCTTAGCTATGTTTAGTAGAAATAGGACCAGCAGTTTTCAAGATATTCAGCTTTCATTGGAACAAGTGACAAGATCTCAGCCAATATTGAAGCTAAAAATTGCAAATTTTATAGTTATGTTCACTTTTAGTAGCATTTTCTACATCACTCATTAAATGAGGGTCTCATGATGGCCAGCTACCAGGGTATCTTTCAATCGCACATGGCAATAGAATCTACATGCGATGACAATAAAATCTACAAAATCTTATTAACACTTAATTTATATTTGTGTATGTGTAAATAAATTCCTATTCATTGTTTCTTCTTCTTTTTTGTAGGAACTCGTCCAGCAGTTCTCGGAAATACAATTTATTCTCGTTGAACCCGGTATTTTTATTTCAATCATCCCTTAACAATATGGTTTTATATGTTGGTACCAGTACGGAACCCTTTAGATTAAATGAACACGTTGGATTTTTGTTCAAAACTACTACAGTCATTAATTAAGAACAATCAGATCATTTAATAACGACATTTATATGTGCTTTGTTGTTACAATTTAAAGTGCCATAAAGTGAGGTTATTTAACCCAAGGCCGTTTAAGCACTAAACAAACTTTTAAATCTTTTTTATACTCGCGTACTGTAATCTATCAATTATAGTTTCAGAGCCAAAATCACAACAACGTACTTTTTAGACCTGTAACAAAATTCTATACTCTATGGTACCCGCTACTTAACTTTAATAGTCATAAGCAGAGAACTCTCATGGAACTTTTGAGCTGTCATAGAGATCGTTTATCGACTTCCGATATACATTTGTAATATCGATAAATACAAAATGCAATATTTAAAATATGATTAAGAGTATAATTAAAACAGTAGGTAGACTTATCGCGAAGAAGCGATCTCTTTGATATAACCTTTGGATACCAACATTGGAATTTTTAAATAGGAATTATAATAATAATAATTTGTTTTGTTCCTTATAAACTAGTAGCATTTTAGATTGTTTTTTGTATATCTCTATTTCACATTTCAACTACTCAAAATTTATCAGAATGAGATTGGTCTTTAGCGATAACACCACGTGATGTTTACATCTACTCTTAATCTTCTTAACATCTTGTGTTCTATAATGTATCGATATAATAAGTTAATCGGATTTCGATAAGTGCGAAGTCCCTATGACAGCTCAAAAGTGCCACGAGAAATCCGGTCTCTATTCATAAGACATTTCTCTATTCAAATGAATATCAAAAAGAGAACATCTGCATATTTGATTTGAAAAAAAAAAAACACGCTACTGTTCCCGGATTAGTTGAAATTACTTGTCAAAAAAAATCACGAATCACGAGCCACCCGCCATGTCAATCGCCATCATGTTTGTCTTATTTATCCATTTAACTAAGTCCTTGAATCAAGAAACATGTTTTCCATTCCTTATAGTATGCTATAGATGGCGTATGATTTAAGTACCTGCATTTTTTGTTGTCGCGTAGAGTGACCCACACACATACTCAACCCTCCTTCAGACGCAGCCGGGTAAAATATAAAATACTTTAATAATATGTAATTGTTTTGCTCCAGGTGATGGGATTCGGGCTGTTCCTCATGGACTCCGACGCCTGCAACATCAACAGGCTGGACCAGAAGAAAAAGATTCGGCTGGACAGGATCGACAGAATCTTCAAGGTAATATATATATACATGCATCCGTTCTCCGTGCCTCTGTCTGGTTGTCCATGTATTCATCCATCTATCCATCCTTCAGTTCGTCCGTCCGGGCGTCCATCGATACATCCTTCCATATATCCATCCACCTGGGCGTCCATTCATACTTCCATCCATCCATACGTTCGTCCGTGCGGACATCTATCCATCCATTTATCCTTCCATCCGTCCTTCCTTTGGTCCGTTCGTACATCCGTTTCTGTCTCATCCCATCCACCATCGAGTTTCTTTCGGCGTTTCTTCTCAACAGTGGTGTCCTCTTGTAGACTTAGATATGTGAAAGTGCCCTTTGTGGCCGACTTACAGAATCACGTTCTTTATTTTTTTATTTCCATCCATGTGTTTGTCCGTCCGGGCGTTCATCCATCCATTCATCCTTCTATCCATCAATTCAGGTGGCGTCCGTCGAGGTGTCCTTCCATCCGCCCTCGCTGCGAAATTATGTTCACAGATTTCCACATTCGATGAAGCGTGTGAACAAGAGTGAACACAAGCAATATCAATGATTGGTTTTTTTTTGTTGCACAGAACCTGGAAGTGGTGCCGCTGTTCGGAGACATGCAGATAGCCCCGTTCAACTACATCAAGAGGTCCAAGCACTACGACCCGAGCAAGTATGTGGTTACTTACTTAAGAGGCCTTATCTCTTAAAATGCTGATTGTTTTAGACATTTTTCTCTTTTATCAAACATATTATTGATGTTACTACCCAGAACAGGGCTATTGGGCTATTTATTGGTATATATTTGAAAACTACAGTTTGAATTTTTCATTAGTAATTTTTGTTTCAAAAACTATTCAAAATTGACAAAATTCACGCGAAAAATTAGTTTTTTCAACTTATTTTCGACTGCACGCAATTAAAGCATGAAATAGCTATGTTACTTACCTAGAACTCGGGGAAAAGTATTATTCACTTCAAAAAGTTGGTTGAAAATATCAATATATTTCGGTCGATTGCAAAAAAATTGTACATAGTTAAAAGCTTAGTTAAACATAAAATACGATTAAATAAAACAATTTAAACGGATTATATCGCGTATATTAATTATTTGAGCCTCCCTGACGTTTCAGTACCTTTACAGATACAGTTGTCAAAGGTTGACTGAGAAAAACACAATTTTTCTCTGTCAAAGTTACATTTGTGCAAACTACCCATTTTGTAAATATTAATTTAAAAATAAAGGTGTTCATACATGCCAGATGGGCCTAATGTGTAAAGACAGTTACACATGTGCCAGAAGGGCATTTATTATCTATTTAAAATATCTACCAGCGGTTCACTAAAGGCTTACTGAGGAGAAAGAACCGCCAAAGAAAACTCCCAGATTGCCTTATTTATTACTATAAAATACTTTTAAACAAAAACTCTACATATACTACTTTTGACACTAATTTGTTTTACACCGTTCGAGGCCCAAGGTTTCCAGTCTTGTGTCTTGCTTGATCCTTGATAAGATGTACAACAGGATCCCACAATTTTGTTTTCACACAATTGAATATTCAATAGAGAAGATGGTTTGTCATTACCACCGGCTTGGGATCCTGTTGTACATTTTATCAAGGATCAAGCAAGACACAAGACTGGAAACCTTGGGCCTCGAACGGTGTAAAACAAATTAGTGTCAAAAGTAGTATATGTAGAGTTTTTGTTTAAAAGTATTTTATAGTAATAAATAAGGCAATCTGGGAGTTTTCTTTGGCGGTTCTTTCTCCTCAGTAAGCCTTTAGTGAACCGCTGGTAGATATTTTAAATAAATAATAAATGCCCTTCTGGCACATGTGTAACTGTCTTTACACATTAGGCCCATCTGGCATGTATGAACACCTTTATTTTTAAATTAATATTTACAAAATGGGTAGTTTGCACAAATGTAACTTTGACAGAGAAAAATTGTGTTTTTCTCAGTCAACCTTTGACAACGGTATCTGTAAAGGTACTGAAACGTCAGGGAGGCTCAAATAATTAATATACGCGATATAATCCGTTTAAATTGTTTTATTTAAATGTGTGACAGTCGCGGAAACCGAAGAAAATATTATAAAATACGATTGCTTCCTTTGTGTGACGAAAGTTAGTCATACAAAATGTATGGGTAACTTTCGTCACACAAAGGAATCAATTAACATTGTTTTAATTAAAGCCCTTAACTATGGACAATATTTTTGCAATCGACCCATTTGTCATAATATGACAAAAATACATTTTAAAAGGAATAAGGCCTCTTAAAAAACATATGGGAAAAATTTTATGTTTTCAACCCCCATATCCTCGCTAAACAGCGGCAAACGACGTCGTGGTGTTTGGGACACGGCTTCCTTTTGGTGCTCCAGTTAAAATGGTTCATAAAAATCATAACGGTCGGAGGTAACAATAGTAAACAACGTACGGTGCGTTGACTTGTGTGATGAAACGGATAAAAGTATACTCTGGTTCGATCTCAAGATTAATTGAAGTCGCTTTGGCACATGGTACAGTCGCCATCAGATATATCGCAGCATATAAGGCGTTCATAAATATTTGAACATGTACTGTGACGCCCAGTCAATAAGAGTCGTGTTCAGATATTTATGAACGTCTTATATGCTGCGATATATCTGATGGCGACTGTACAAACAACGGTCGTTTTTCACTTGAGCCAGTTTGCCAAAATTTGATCTTAGAACTCCGAATAGACTAATACGAACACAATTTTAAATATATAAAACATTTATTGGAGAGGATAATTTTGTGTTTTTCGCATACAAGAAGTTACTAAGGCATCCGAATGAACCGAACTACGTCACAACTTGAGAACCTCTCTTTGGAAGTTGGTTGTTATTGTAACTAATATGCGGCTTGTTTGTCAGATGGCCCCTATCGTCGAGCCCCAACCCGCCGTCCCCGCAGGCCGACCTGATGGTCCACCTTCCCCAGATCCGCGAGGAACACCAGAACTACATATCGGAGCTGGCGCGGTACAGCAACGAGGTGAGGATTAAGAGCATCCTTAATAGGCGCGTAGACAATTTTTTTGAGGATGTCAATCGATTCTATTTTTTATTGGGATCGAATGTCTATATGGGAGTAACTACACGTAGAGTGCTCTAAAAGTCAGAAATTACCGTCAAAGTTCAACATTCCTACGGAGCGCTAAAAACGCTTTATACAAATGGCTATCTACATGGGACGTCATTTGTGGGTTGGGTACCAATATTTGTATGGAGGCAATAAGTAATTTACCATTTTCACCGTGAAAAAGTGCGTTTAAGTTCATGGTTGTCATACAATTTATTGTTTGGATTGGGGATCGTGTGTGTAAAACGCACATCCTAGGGTATGGCTAATGCGCATAAGCATTTCAAAAACATATATGACGCAGAGGGCGCTCCAGTGGCGTAAAGAATTAAGGGATGAAAGATTTGGTGTGATTGACGTAGCGGTCGGATAGCTCAGTTGGGAGAGCAATGCGCCGGAAACGCAGAGGTCGCGGGTTCAAACCCCGCTTCGATTGTAGTAGATCGCATTCAATTTTTCTTTCTTAATTTACCTTTGTGTCATTATTTATAAAAATAAAATGTGGTATTACCACATAAAAAAAAAATAAGAATCGATAAAAAAAAGATTCTATACAAAAATTTATTGTTTAGTTAAATTATGAGGATTCTGAAAACAATTACAAAATTTATTTTGGATTAAAAAAAAAATGGATAGAGTGGTGAAAAGTTTAACACGCTGGTCCGGTAATCCAGAGGTACAGGGTTCGATCCTCGGTCTCGTCCACCAGGTTACGCATTTCGATTTTTTGAGCTTTGATCTTTCCATCAATGGTGTTTCGTTTTACTAATTTCAAATATGTAACTAGGTGACGACAACATTCAAAGAAGCCGGCTCCGACGCAGAGAACAAGGCAGTGACAGAGCTCTGTCTCCGCGGGCTGCAGCTCCTCTCGTCCTGGTGCTCTGTGCTGACCGAGCTCTGCTCGTGGAAGCTTCTCCATCCTACCGACCACGCCAGTAACTCTCGCTGCCCGCCTGATGCTGAGGAATACGAGCGGGTAAGAGCCGTTCATTTTTAACATCGAGAATCGAACCAAGGATGGATTTTAGTTATGCCGATTTCACACGAGGGCAGAACAGTCAAAACAGTACTGCATTGACGGTAACTGTGCGTTTAAACAGTAGCAGCGCTGTGCTGCCACTGTTCTGCCCTTGTGCGAAATCGGCATTAGTGGTCTTGTGTTGGTTTTAACAATCCGAATATGGCGCCCAACTATGCTCCTGTAGTGATCTAATTTTTCGTCATTATCTTCAGACTTTTTTCGCGCTATTTCGGACAAAGGCTTCCTAAGTCTTCCACTAGTGCTGGATCCGTTACTTCTATGCCAGCAAAAGACGTTTAGCAGTGTAGTAAGCGTAGCCTTCAGCTTCTGTCCTGCTGTCAAATGAGAACCATTAATTCATAAAAACCGTATATTATATATCCTGAATTTAGTTTAGGTCTATACCTGAGATCATATGTTACCGATTTTGATCACACTATTGATGTATATTTCTCTGCGCAGGCGACTCGCTACAACTACACGTCCGAGGAGAAGTTCGCGATGATCGAAGTTATCGCCATGATCAAAGGTCTCCAGGTGCTGATGGCGCGGATGGAGACAGTGTTTGCTGATGCTGCTAGGAGGTGAGACCTGTACTTCTTTCTATCATAACTGATTTACGGCTCTGTACGGTGTGATCCCGGTTGCACACGAGGGCAAAACAATGGGACAGAACAGTTTGGATGACCGACAAGTCCGCGAACAAGTCAAGGTACACACTGTCCTGCTCTTTGCACTGCCCTGCCCTCACGTTTACACGAGTCCAGCGACGAAACAGAGTGAGAAAGGTAGTGGGGCAGCAAACTGCTCCGAAAAATAGACCGGCGAGCTATTAACTATTCTGCCTTGGTTACTGTCAAGACAATATTGTTCTGTGTGTTCGAACAGTAGCAGTACTATGCTGTCCGCTGTTCCGCCTCACTGTTCTGCCCTCGTGTGAAACCGGCATAACTGCCTTGGTTACTGTCAAGACAGTACTGTTCTGTGTGTTCGAACAGTAGCAGTACTATGCTGTCCACTGTTCTGCCCTCATGTGAAACCGGCAGAGGGACGGATGAGGCTGGCAGATATACCCATCATGTCCCCATTTGATCCGTCCGACGAAAAACATACTTTTGTACAAAATCAAATAGTTGGCAATGAAAGCTTATCTCAAAAAAAAAATGATACAAGCGTATCCCAGTATATAGTACCAGGGTAATATTTTTGGAATAATTACATCAAATATTAGTAGTTTTTTTAAAGTAGTTATTAATCTATTATGTATGTTCTGCAGGTCTATTTACGCCGAACTGCAAGATTTTGTGCAGCTGATTCTGCGTGAACCGCTCAGGAAGGCGATTAAGAACAAGAAGGATCTTATTCGCAGGTAATACGATACAATACCTAGTCTTCTCCTATATCTAACATCTCTGTAACGAGATCTGAAATTATACAGGTTGTCTCTGACCATGAGTCTGAAGCCCCAACGAACAGAATAAAATAAGTATTTAAGCGGGGCTCCCATACAACGAACGTGATCGGTTGCGTTAATTTTGAAGCTCATTTGTATACGGCGCCGCACATACCAGGTGCAAACTTAAATCAACCCGGCCAGTTAAGATGGGAAGTGTTTGTACGGAACCCTCGGTGCGCGAGTCCAACTGGTCGGTTGTTTTGGGACTTTTCCTCTTTGCTTCACGACATATTGAGCAAATTTTATTAATATAACTACACTATGTAGAATTTAACATCAGTCGCCATCCTACGGCGCGGTTGCGATTGGCGCAGTGGTAAAGCAGCTGCCTACTGAGCCGACGATCCTGGGTTCGAATCCCGGCAAGGGCAAATATTTGTGTGATGAACTCGAATATCTAAAGTTTCCATTGAACGTTCACTATTGAAACATCATAATAATTATAGTAAAAAAATATATAATTTCCTAACTCCGGAAAAAGATGCACGCCTTTTTTATTGTCTTTCTACTAAATGTTGCGCTATCAATTTTCATAAGCAGAATTTAGGTCATTGACTTGTAAAATATTAATTATAATTTTTACTGTGAAATTTGGTAATTTATTGCATTAAGGAAATCACAGCTTTGTACTGTAATACAAGCTTGTTTCCATACTTTTGGTCTGGGGCGTATTTATTAATTCATTTCTACTGACCTAGAGGCATTCTATCTTCGTCCTCCGGGTAGGCAAACACTTGTGACTCCTCTGGTGTTGCAGGTGTTTATGGGCGACGGTAATCGCTTTCCATCAGGCGATACGTTTGATCGTTTGCCTCCTATGAAAAAAAAAAAAAAAAAAAACCTCCCTTCCAGTATAATAGTGTCGGTGCGGGAGACCTGCGGGGACTGGGCGCGCGGCTGCGAGCCGCAGCAGGACCCGGCGCTGCGCGGCAAGAAGGACTCCGAAGCCGGGTTCACCATCAAAGTGCCTCGGCGCAACGTTGGTAAGATTTCATCCCATTCATTGATCAATTCAGGCGTTACTTTGTTTAATTCCGTATCAAATTACATGATTTGAGCAAAAGAAGCATTGAGCAAAGGAAACTAATGCTTAGCATACCTTGAAAACCCTAAAGTATGCATATTATTAGCCGCGTCCACACTGGGCGAGCCGCCTCGCGCGGCGGCGCGGTTTGTGTGTACGCGCCTCGCCCGCGGCGCCCGCACGCTTTGCCTCGGCCGAGCGCTGCCGCGGCCGAGCCGCGCGCTGTCGGTTTTTGTCCGTGCTCAAAGGTGCCTCGGTCGTTTGCCGCGCGCAGTGTGGACGTACACGTTTTTGCTTCGGTCAAATTATGACAGATGAAAACAAAATGGCGTGCGACACTTACGTATTACGCGAAACGGAATAACCGTAACCACATATTATGTGCTATTTGTTTGATTTAAACTTAAAAATATATGGAATTAGCTTTTTTTGGAAAATTCTTTGTATGAACGTAGCAACAAGTCAAAAGTCAAAAGCTGATTGCGTGCGGCGGCGCCATATTGTTTTATCTGTCAAATGGGCGAACAAGACGGCTTGGGCTTGCCGCGCGCGGCATTCGGTGAGCGTAATTTCATCCAATGCCCGAGGCATGCGCCGAATGCCGCGCGCGGCAATTGCCTCGCGAGGCCGCTCGCCCTGTGTGGACCTGGCTATTGTTTAATTGCCATTTAAGAGGCCTTATTCCTTTTAAAATTTATTTTTTTCATATTAGGACGAATATATTGATAATTTCAACCAACTTTTTGAAGTGAATAATACTTTTTCCCGAGTTCTAGGTAGTAACGTAGCTATTTCATGCTTTCATTGCGTGCAGTCGAAAATAAGTTGAAAAAACGAATTTTCCACGTGAATTTTGTCAATTTCGAGTAGTTTTTCGAACAAAAATTATCAATGAAAGTTTCAGACTGTAGGTTTCAAATATATACCAATAAATCCCAATAGCCCTGTTCTAGGTAGTAACATCAATAATATGTTAAGAAACATGTTTGATCATAGAGAAAAATGTCTAAACAATCAGCATTTTAAAAGGAATAAGGCCTCTTAATGTTCGTCGTATGTTATATTATATCTCTTTAATGAACTTATAAATCGTATTATTATGATGATGATTATTATTGAAACATTCACAGTTATAATATCAACATTATGATACCGATGTTGATACTTTAATGATTATCTTATTCTAGGTCCGTCTTCGACCCAGCTGTACATGGTCCGAACCCAGCTGGAAGCGCTGATATCAGACAAGTCCGGGGGACGACGAACTCTCCGCAAAGATCTGGAAGCATCTACCCTGGCCCAGATCGAGGCTTTCCACCGTCAGAGTTTCTACTGGAACTGCCTTCTTAACTTGTCAGGTAACTCAAGCTAGCTGTTTAGCAGGTTATCCATGGTAGATGTGCTGGTATCACAAGTTCGGGGGACAACGCACTCTCCGTAAAGACCTGGACGCCTTCACCCTGGCCCAGATTGAGGCTTTTCATCGGCAGAGTTTCTACTGTAACTGCCTTCTTAATCTGTCAGGAAACTATAAAAGCTAGCGGTTTTCCGGGTCCATACATGGGAGACGTGCTGGCGTCAGACAAGTCCGGGGGGTGATGCAACATCGAGGCTTTCCACCGGCAGAGTTTCTACTGAAACTGCCTTCTTAATCTGTCAGGTAACTATAAAAGCTAGCAGTTTTCCAGGTCCATTCACGGTAGAAGTGGAACAGCCTTCTGATCCTGTCAGTTAACTACTAGATAGCAATTTAAATCTCCAGGTCTTCAATCCAGCTGTAAGGCACAGAACGAGGTTTTCCACCGTCAGAAATTCTAATCAAAAGTTAAAGTATCAACTTACTACACTAGACTAGTCTAAGACCCAGCTGTAAGATACAGAACAGAACCCTAAACCTTTGCTTGTCTGACATTTGGTGAGATAACCTAAATTAAAAAGTTTAAGCACTGACACAAGCAGCTGGTTATCATGAGACCCTTCAATAAATGATATAGAAATTCCACTAAAACTGAACGTAACTACAAAATTTGGAATTCTTAGCTTCAATATTGGCTGAGCTCTTGTCACTTGTTCCAATCAAAGCTGAAGATCTTGGAAACTGCTGGTCCTATATCCACCAAACATAGCTAAGAACCATGTCAACGGACAAGTCTTTTGGTTCAAAAAAACTTCGATCAAATTGGTCCATCCGTTTGGGAGCTATAATGCCACAGATACACATGTCAGACTTATAACACCCCACTTATTTCGTCGGGAGTTAAAAAAACACGCATTAAGTAAGCCAGGTGAGAATGTTATTTTACTGTCAATTCGCTAAATGACCCGATTTGTTGACAGATTCCCTTCAGAAGTGTTGCGACCTGTCCCAGTTGTGGTACCGCGAGTTCTACCTGGAGATGACTATGGGAAGAAAAGTCAATGTAAGTGATCTTTGTCTAGTCTAACGAGCGTCGGTTCGGCCCATGGAAGAAAGAACCTACGGAATTGGCATGTAGGTTGAATAGTGCGAAAACCGCTGCACGCTGTCGCTGAACAAACAAATCCAAATCATTACACGTCACATTATTACAAAGCTTTTTTCATTGGTTTAAAGATACAGCATTATCAACAACAAAATGTCGCTTGAGTTTCGTCAGTTTTAGATTATAAGCAACTTTACCATGCTCATTTTTACTTTCAAATAAACAATGCAAAGATCGACACACACAAGCATAAGGAAAAAAAATATCGTTTGCTTGGGAGTTAGGGTAGCGAAGTGGTTAACGCGCTGGACCGGTAATCTAGAGGTACCGGGTCCGATTCCCGGCCTCTTTCACCAGGTAACTCATTTTTCAAGTTTTCTTCAATGTTTTAATATTTGGGTAGTGGATTAGTCTGACATCCGTATCTTTTTCCAGAAATGCACCGTGCGCCACCAGCACAACGAGGAGTGCAACGACCTGATCACCATGGAGAAGCGCATCCAGTTCCCCATCGAGATGTCCATGCCCTGGATCCTGACGGACCACGTGCTGCGCAGCAAGGAGCCCGCCATGATGGAGTGAGTGCTCCGGTAAAGTAAGGACTCTACGCATGAAGAGTTTCACACATTTACCGCGCAAACATGTCAATGTCGCGCTCGCGTCTCATGGATCAATGCGAGCGGGGTCAATGTACGAAAATATTAGTGTTTAGCGTCCTTATTTTATGCTTCTAAATTTATTATGACAAAGGTCATAGGATCTTAGTCAAATTTACTCAAAGTGGTTTACTGAAGTGGTAATTATCGATAATAGGATTGTCGATGTTATTATTATGTCAAACACTAACCACACATCGTTCGTTCCAGTAAAATCTCTGACTAGACCAGTCATGATCGATGGAGTACTTTTCCAATACTTACGAAGACCGTTCTAATCATATATTTGTTAACAGATACGTCCTCTACCCTCTGGACCTGTACAACGACTCGGCTCAGTACGCGCTGACTGTCTTCCGCAAGCAGTTCCTCTACGACGAGGTGGAGGCGGAAGTCAACCTGTGCTTCGACCAGTTCGTCTACAAGTTGTCGGAGCAGGTCTACGCGCACTACAAGCAGTTGGCCGCCAGGTAAATTTTAATAAAAAGAATTAGTACCGTAATTTTTTTTTATACTCGCGTACAATTGAAATTTCCCAGACAAAATCAGAACAACGCAATTTTTAAACCTGTACCCATTTCTATACTCTATGGTACCCGCTACTGAACTTTAATATTCATAAGACATCTCTCTACTCAACTCAAATGAACGTTAAAAAGAGAAAATCAGCATATTTGATTAAAAAAATTGGGCAAGTGCGAGCCCGACTCGCGCATGAAGGGTTCCGTACCCAAAGAGGTACGGAACCCTTCATGTGCTAAAAAGCATGCTACTGTTCCGCGATTGATCGAAATGACTTGTCCAAAAAATTAACCAATCACGAGGCGCCCGCCATGACGTTTTTTTAGGGTTCCGTAGTCAACTAGGAACCCTTATAATTTCGCCATGTCCGTCTGTCCGTCTGTCTGTCTGTCTGTCCGTCCGCGGCTTAGCTCCGTGATCATTAGTACTAGAAAGCTAAAATTTGGTAAGCTAAAATGAGTATGTGTATGTATCACGCCGACAAAACTTTTTTCGTTCAAATATTAGTGTGTGGGGTGTCGTTGAATAGGTCTTTTAAAAATAATTGAGTATGTGTATGTATCACGCCGACAAAACTTTTTTCGTTCAAATATTAGTGTGTGGGGTGTCGTTGAATAGGTCTTTTAAAAATAATAGGGGTCTCCGAACATTATTTTTTTATTTAGGTAGCAGTTTTGTAAATATTCGCTCCGGAATTAAAAAAAATGTGTCCTCCCCCTCTAACTTTTTAACCAAGGGTGAAAAAATTATGAAAAAAAATCATAAAAATGAGGCCTTATAAGTACTTTCAATGAAAACTATATTGAATAAAATCGGTTAAGCCGTTTTTGAGTTATCGCAAAAATTCATAATTTTCTTTAAAATGACGTAAAGTGCTGCGCAATGTCCTTATACTGCGAATGTTACTCATATTAGTTAAGTGCCATACTGTATTAAAACATTTCGCTCAATCTGGTGCGTATAATCGATAACTTCCAGAAGGTAATAAGTAATTACTGTTACTTTAGCGTTAACGACCTTTCTATAGAGCTTGAAATCTTTCTCGTAATTTACGTCTATTGTGAAGGATGGGCAACTAGCTCTTGGCCGGATTTTAATAGGTCAATTTGAATTTTACGAAAAAGGTTACATCATAAATAAAAAATCATAATCTATTTCTTTGGATGTGTCCGGGGTATGCTGGGCCAAGTGTCACAATGTCCAAAGAGTCATAATGTCCAGATATTAAAGACCATTGGTAAAGTAAAAAAAAAATTTCTACGTTTTGCTCGTATAAAAAATATTGTACGCAATAGTTACACAAAATTAAATTTATCTAATTTTAGGTCAATCTCGTACCTTAGATAGGCCACGAGTACTCGGTTTTAAGAGCCTTCATTGTGCAGTGATTGCATAAAATAGTATTGTCTCACATTGTATATAGTATACAGGTGACTTCAAATTAGTATTACAAAATACTTGATAGCGGCTCAGTTAATGATAAATGATTTATAACATTATGCCAATTCCTAAAATTAGCTATTTTTCGTTAATTTTCTAACAAAACAAATAATATAAGTCCCAATGGCCGATTATTTACCTAATGGTTATCTCGAATTCAATTGCTAACTGTCGTTATGTCACTCCTCGTTATATACGTTAGTTAACATTAATCAAAGTTTACAAGAAATTAATTGACTTCCTTATTACCTGAGAGCTTACTCTACTTCGCGATGTGAAATAAAAATATAACATACCTATTATTTGAATGTTAGTGTAGGGGTAAAAACGAGGTATTTTCGAGTAAAGCTTATTTTCATTGACAACTATCAATTAGTAAAACATAACACGTTTACTTCATAAATGCTATGTCAGACGATAAACTAAGAGTGAAAGTGTTGATGTGAAGAACTTTAAACATCTTAGTTTTAAATCGTACTGGTAGAGTAACCGCATCGAGTCTAAAAATGTGGGATTTTAGAAGCATAAGACTTAAGTCTTAAGTACTATTTCCACTAAACGGCCCGCGATCGGAACGGAAAGAATACGAACGGATGCGGCGACAGCCGATCGTGTCCGGCAACATGTCGACGCATACGATCGGCACCGTACGGTTGCTGGCGAATGTATCCGCACCCATCCATCGTAATCCAGTGAATAAAGGGGTTTTACCTTACTAACGGTACGGTACGGTAGTTTTGATTTTTTTATATGTTGTCTAGGATGGTTAGTGAGTGTTTAAATTCAAATTCAAAATAATTAAAATGCACAATTCCCTGTCCTCCGCTCCCGCCGCCATATTGAAAAAACCGGCAATTATTTCAGAATTTTACTTATACCTCCGTTTAGGAGCATTCCCATTTTGTTTCAAGGACAGTTAGTTACGGAGCACATTTAAAACTTAAAAACGTCGTATTTTCCGGAAATTTGTCACCCCCAATACTTTAGTCTTTATTCACCAAACTATCATTTATCAACCATCAACCATCGGCATCGACAGCCGAATGGTTCCGATCGCACACGACGACAAGCGAACGGGGTTGATCGCAAGCGAACGGAGCCGATCGCGCGTCGCAGCATACTTTCGGTTACGATCACATATCGCGGAAGACGCCCGCGGTCAAGCTGTCGTGCGCAGCTTGGCAATGTAAACATAAAAGCAGTGCATATATCATTCAGTATCGTTTAAAGGCCATAAAATTCTTTCCGTTCTAATCCGTTGCGGGCCGTTTGGTAAAAATAGTCCTTTAGTACAGGGGTTTAGATTAGGGATGATCTGTGTAAAACAGTAATTTATACATCAAGTCACCCTATACATTACTGGGGTAAGTAATATAAGATATAAGAACTTATGCTATAATATTCATATTATATACGCTCATATTGTATAAGCTTGTTTTTTATACCGTTCAAGGTGCATAACGAACGTTGGATATAACATCAAAATATCTATTTTTGTTAAGTATAACGTTATTTAAGTATAATATCATTGTATATAACGATTGGAGGAGCCAGGAACTAACCTTGGTATGATGGTATGCCGCCGGTCACTTCCTCCAATTTTTGAGTTTTACGTTTTCAGTTCGTCGAAGAACATTGCCACTGTCTTCACGACACAGATTAAGCGGAATTGCGGTCACAGTTAGTGTTTTTAAATTAGAAATAGATTTTTCACAATGAAAATCACTCGCGCGCGCGTAAAGAGGGAATTCAACTCGTCCCTGGCTCTTAGGACGGCGGGGGGGGGGAAGGGAAGTGTGTTGCCATGTGTGAATAAATGTGAGTGCGTTTGAGGTAAGTATTAAAAAGTTTATGCGTGTATGAGTATTGTTTAAAAAATATATAATATATTGATATACAATTAGTAACGGCGCAGCCAACTTCGGGGGGCCTAGAGGTTTCCTCTACATTGCGTTAAAAATAAAGGAAAAGAACTTTGAAAAGTAACTTAACTTCTTAAAAACTTAAGACTAATACAATTGAGTTTAAAACTATTGAGTTGGTAACGGGCAGAGCCGAGTTACAGGGCGTATATAGCTTCCCGAAGGAGTTTTGACTTTAGCGACGCGAATGATATTATCTTTACCAGGAAAGACTTCTGTGACAAGAGCGAGAGGCCAAAACATAGGATGCGCGTTATCCTCTTTAATTATGACAACTGTTCCCACACTCACAGGATTTGAGGGCGTATTCCATTTTTCGCGTTGTTGGAGCGAAGTAAGATACTCCATGCTCCATCGCTTCCAATAACTTTGAACAATTTTATTCAACAATTGATAACGAGTGAGTCTATTATCTGCGAGGGAGAGATCAATATTTTCTGCAGGCAAATACTTTAAAGGAGTTACATTCAGAAAATGGCTGGGTGTTAATGCGGATGGATCACAAGGATCTGACGAAAGAACACAGAGTGGTCGGCTGTTCAGTAAGCCTTCAATCTGAACTAGGGTTGTGTTCAATTCCTCATATGTGAGTATTTGACTTCCGATAGCTTTAAACAAGTGAGTTTTAACTGACTTTACATTTGTTTCGCTTAATCCGTTAAAATTTGGGCCATATGGCGGACTATGTTGAAACTTAATTTTATGTTGAGTGAGATAATGACTCATATAATTATTATAATCAGTGGACTGTATTAGAGAGTATATTTCATCTAGTTTGCGCTTAGAGCCCATAAAATTAGTGCCTCCGTCGCTATATAGAATAGAGACAGGACCGCGGCGTGCAATAAATCGTTTGAAAGCGGCGAGAAATAAGTCTGTACTGAGATCAGAAACTAGTTCTAGATGTATAGCCTTAGTCGTGAGACAGACAAACAAACAAATATACGCTTTATGGCTTTTCACACCACGGCGACGTATATGTGTGACATAAAAAGGTCCTGCGTAATCAACTGCGGTATGGACGAATGACTTGACTTGAGAGACTCTAATAACCGGGAGGTCACCCATTTGTGGGATTGTGTTACGCGGTTTTATTTTAAAACAAGAATTACACTTGTAAACTCTGTGCCGAATTAGACTTCTGGCAGAGAGAATCCAATATTTTTGACGAGTCAGAGACAATACTAACGCGGGACTTGTGTGCAAATTTGTAACATGATAATAGTCAACTAGAAGAGAAACTATGCGACCTTTCGCCGACAGTAATATTGGATGTTTTTGATTAAAATCCAAATAAGAATGCGTAAGCCTGCCACCTACTCTCAGCAGACCTTGGTTGTCAATAAAAGGGTTGAGCTTTAAGATAGCTTTGCTAGAGCAAGCTTTGTTATTTTTTAGAGCGTCAATTGTGTGAGAGAGGTACTCAGATTGTGCGTAGCGTATTGCGTAATATTCTGCCTTTTCTAAATCATCTATTATTATAGCGCCTCGAGTATCGAGTAATTTTGCGAAGCGAAGTGTATATACGAGTGCGCGTATGAATTTGGTCCAAGTCGAGCAACGTTCTGCGAGTACGTGAATGGGATGCGCGAGATCCGTCGTGTCCGTGGTTTGTACATGACAATATATATTTTTAGTCTCACTTATTTCCATATTTTCATTGTGATTAACTTTATATTCTTTTACAGGCCAGGTGCTCTCAGGATTGAGCAACCACTGCGGACCATGGAACCAAAATGTGTTATTTACTAATCCTTTCGGCGTTACAGGGCGAGAAACAATGTCAGACGGATTTTCAGTACCACGTACGTGAAACCAGTGAGACGCGGGTAAGTATTCATTTATTTGAGATATGCGATTAGCTACGAATGTGTGATATTTATAAGCGGGCGAATGAATCCATGTCAGAGTAACAGTGGAGTCTGAGAATGCGTATATCTCGTCTATGTTACAGCGTTTGCCGAGGACGGTACGTATCGAATCAATTAATTTAGCGAGTAAAACTGCGGCGCAGAGCTCTAGGCGTGCGAAGGTTTTGTTCGGTGTCGAAATTTTTGATTTTGAGGTGAGTAATCTGACTGAATGGGCGTTAGCGTTTTCATCGGTGTCCACTCGTACGTAGACGGCAGCACCATAACATTGCTGACTAGCGTCCGCGAAACCTATGAGTATTATTCTTGCGTTGGAAGTGATTCCAATATGGCGCGGTATTTTAATTTCAGCTAGGTATGAGAGCTCGTTATGAAACTTGGTCCATCTAGTAAGAATGGAGTCAGGAACCTCATCATCCCAGTCGAGATGAAGTTTCCAGCACTCCTGGACTAGCAGTTTCATGTAAGCGACGACAGGTGCTAATACACCGATTGGGTCGAACAGACGAGCAGTTACTGAGAGAATCGAGCGTTTGGTACAAATCTCTGGAAAATCTATATTTGTTTTGAAATGGAAATTATCATCGGTAGGTTTCCATTGCATGCCTACAATCTTGGTATCTGCGTTAGGGTCATCATCGAATTTTACAAAGAGAGGACTTTTATGAGCGGATGGAATGCGTGACATGAATTGAGCATCATTTGAGATCCATTTAACTAAGTTAAAACCTCCTGACTTAAACATGGCGATCATTTCTTTGTAAGTATTTTCAGCGTCATCTATATTGTCGACTGAACTGATATAGTCGTCAACATACATATGATTTTCAGCTTCATAAGCGGCGAGCGGATGAGAATTGCGGCTGTCAGCGGCGAGCTGACGCACGACACGTAAAGCGAGAAACGGGGAACTAGAAACTCCGAAACACACACAGTTAAACTTGTATATATCAATTAGAGCGTTTGAGTCGAATCTAAATAAGATTCGCTGAAATGACTGGTGCTTTGGAGAAAGTTTCACTTGAAAATACATTTTTTCAATATCAGCGCTTAACGCGATTGGATACATGCGGAGGTTGAGAAGTAGATCAAATATGTTGTTATGCAAAATCGGACCTGTGTATAATAAATCATTAAGTGATTTCGATGACGTGGTTTTACAACCAGCGTCCAGGACTACACGCGTTTTTGATGTTTCTTTTTCGGGGCGATAAACAGCTCTATGCGGCATATAGTACGATTGATCGTCTTTAAAATCATTTTGAACTTTAGTCAAATATCCTTGGTCAATGTATGACTGAATAGTTGCGTTGTAATCAGTGCGCAAATTATCAGAGTCGAGTTTCTTTTCTAGATTTAATAAACGGCGTTTTGCAATAGAGTAAGAGTGGCCTAACTCTGAGGGCGGGTGTTTAAAAGGCAATTCCACCATGTATCTACCGGTGTCATCGCGGGAGTAGGTAGATTGAAATATTTTTTCACATGCTTCATCATCGGGACTGAAATGTTTTTTATCAGGAACACTTTCTATTTCCCAGAACCTTTGCGTTAATTGATTAAGCGACATATCTTCTGTTTGACAGAAAAAAGATTTCTCTGCGTCATGCTTGTTTGCGTTAAACGACGAATACGAAAGGCATTCAGCTTTGCCCATAGCTACGAATCCTAGCGTAGTTTCAATACCTAGGACCGACGAGTTCGGCGAGGTCGATTTTTGCGATCCGAGTAAAAGCGGGAATAATTCGTTACCTATCAAACAATCTATTTCACCAGGCGCGTAATATTGTTCATCAGCCATTGGTAAATTTTGCAAGTGAGCTAATTCTCGCGTATCGATCTCAGCGTTAGGTAAACGATCCGTTATCGTGTCAATAACTCGCGCGCAAACTGTGTAAGAACAGCGCGGATCGAAGCGAGAGTACATCTTGAATTGTGTTATTCCGAGTGAGACATTTTCGAGTTGACCGATACCTTTGACAACGGAAGGTGCGTGTGTAATTTTCAAATTTAAGCGATCACAGCAAGATTTTGTAACAAAATTACTCATAGAGCCGGTATCTAAAAATAAGCGCATAGTATTTTCTTTTGCGTTATTAAAAACATTTACAGTCGCGGTAGGTAATAATACTGTAGTATCATTACTTGTCTTAAGCGCTGGAACGGTTACTGAGAGCGCGCAGTTGTTGTTATCACTATTTAAATTCGAGCGCGAAATCGGCGGGTGCGGTTGCGTATTCTCCTGCGTAACAGCGGGATGCGCGAACTGCTGACGAGTCGCGGTAGATTGGTGCGAGTGAGACGGCGCGGGAGACTGATGCGAGAATGAGTGAGACGGACGACTCCCGGCGGCGCTCGGCGAGGGCAGCGCTGTGCGCTCACGGCTTGGAACGTTGTCATGGTTACGAATACCATTATTATGATTATGATCATATGCGCGGGAACTATGATTTGAGTTGTTATCATAGTGCAACAAAGAATGATGTTTGCGGTTGCAAGCCGAACATCTGTTATTTGACTTGCATGTACTTATGTGATGAAAGCCTAAGCAATTTATACAGAATGAGTGTTGGCGTACAATATCATTGCGAATCTGAGTATCTTGTTTTAAGAATTGTTCACATTTGAACAAAGGATGAGAGAGTGGAGACTGGCACACCTTACATGGAGATTGAGACGGAGCGATATTACTTTTATATTGAGTCTGAGGATCAGTACTTTGAGTTTGAGTGCAAAATGCTTTAGTTTTGCTTATTTGTGGTGCAACTGGTGCGGATTTACTATATTGAGAGCGATTAATAGTACTTGGCTGAGAGCGGGATGGAGCATGCAGCATGGACAGTTTACTTTGTTCGAGCAAAAATTCTTTTATATCACTAAATGTGGGTATATCTTTCTTTCTATATGACTGTTCGAATAAGTCAAGCATTGTTTTATCAAGCTTGCTTAATGCAATATGAGTTATCATGAAATCTGACAAGTTATTAATTTTTAAGCGTTGCAATGCAGCTTCTGCGGAGCAAAAATTGTCCAGAATATTATCAACAGACTGTCCAGGCTTTTGATGTAGCATTTGTTCTAAATACATAGAAGCCTGTACCCTAATGTCTTGGTATTTAGTTAGAAGAGCCTACCATATTATCTCATAATTGTCTGCGGTAGCAGAAATACCAGCACAAACATTAAGAGCCTTTCCAGACAGGCAACCTATCAAGTACTGAACCTTTTCACTGTTTGATAACTGAGTATTTGTGTGTATAACACTTTGAAAGTTCTCATAGAACACGGGCCATTTATTTGGCGATCCGTCAAAACTTGTGAGTGTGAGCGAAGGCAATTTAATATTTACATTTGAATTTCTATTTTTATCCTCTATCTCCTGTCGCAGATTAGTCTCAGCTTGCTTTATGTAGCAATAGAGTTCATCAAATGTATTGAGAATACTATAGCTTGGCTGTACCTCGGGCTCAGCCTTAAGTTTTTCAATAAACAATTTGTCAATTGTATCTATATATTCTGATCGAGTTTTGTCCAAGGATTGGACCCTAGCGAGGAACTTTGTGCGGTTGACATAATCAGATACTTTTAAACTGAGGTTATAAACCTCCTGGATGATTTGAAACAAACATTGTCGTTTTTGTTCGAGGAAACTAATTATGACTTGGCTCTCATTAGAACTTTCACCCTTTTTAATCTTACTATCCATTTTAGTAGGTAAATGGATGCGTTTTTATTTTAGAGTTTCAAACATGAATTAATTTTCAATTTTAAATGAAAATACAAATTAAATTTGAATGAAAGTTGCAATGAACAAATATGGCGGCCAATAGTAGGTAGAATTTGCAAGGGACAATGGCGGCCGAAATTGACTATGAGATTCTAACCAGAAAATTGAAATATAATTATTTTACTGAAAATATCGAATGAAATAGGGAGTATATGCGTAGTTATTGCGTTTTAAGAGTATTTTACTTGGAAATAATAAGTACTTTAAGCGATGCGAGCAAATTAAAGTTGGCTTGTGTGCGGCGTTTGCGTGTTTTATAATTATACTTTATTGTTTATATATAATGCGTATAATAAAATAAGCGTTGAAATATAGAGTATTTTGTGAGTATGAGCGGGATCCGGCTCGAAGGACCACACTTGGAGGAGCCAGGAACTAACCTTGGTATGATGGTATGCCGCCGGTCACTTCCTCCAATTTTTGAGTTTTACGTTTTCAGTTCGTCGAAGAACATTGCCACTGTCTTCACGACACAGATTAAGCGGAATTGCGGTCACAGTTAGTGTTTTTAAATTAGAAATAGATTTTTCACAATGAAAATCACTCGCGCGCGCGTAAAGAGGGAATTCAACTCGTCCCTGGCTCTTAGGACGGCGGGGGGGGGGGAAGGGAAGTGTGTTGCCATGTGTGAATAAATGTGAGTGCGTTTGAGGTAAGTATTAAAAAGTTTATGCGTGTATGAGTATTGTTTAAAAAATATATAATATATTGATATACAATTAGTAACGGCGCAGCCAACGATCATAACGTATAACGTTCATAATATCTCAGATTTATAATGTATATTACTCAATACATCTAACACCAAAATGCATAATGCTCGTATAGAATAACCGCCTGCACATCAATTATTGTGTACATACTTATGCAATAGTTCGCCGTAAAATTTTAATATATGTACCTCCATGCAAGCAAGCATTTTAACGCTCCGCTCGCTTCGCTCGCTCCGCTATCCATGCTCATAAAACAAACCTAACCTAACCTACAGTTTTCGGTTTTTGACCCATATTCCATTTTGTCGCAGTTCTTCCAAACGGTATACTCGTATTCGCCAGAATTTCATCTGCCATTATAAATTGTGTACGTATGTACACAATTAAAAAATGCGCGGAGCGTCAAAATGCTTCCTTGCATGGAGGTATATTAAAATTTAACAGCGAACTATTGCATAAGTATTTATGCAATAGTTCGCTGTTAAATTTTAATATACCTCCATGCAAGGAAGCATTTTGACGCTCCGCTCGCTTCGCTCGCTCCGCTATCCATGGTCATAAAACAAACCTAACCTAACCTACAGTTTTCGGTTTTTGACCCATATTCTATTTTATCACAGTTCTTCCAAACGGTATACTCTTACTTGCCAGAATTTCATCAGCCATTATCAATTGTGAACATACGTATATCGTATGCAATAGTTCGCTGTTAAATTTTAATGTAGGTACCTCCATGCAAGCAAGCATTTTGACGCTCCGCTCGCTTTGCTCGCTCCGCTATCCATCGTCATAAAACAAACCTAACCTAACCTACAGTTATCGGTTTTTGACCCATGTTCCATTTTAGGGGCATAGGGGTAGCAGTTGTAACCTATTTAGTATATCATGCGCTATTATATTTTCTAATCATTATACTAAAAGAAAGTATATAATATGATCGATATAGGTTATGTATGTTATATCAACTGAATTTAGAGTATTTGAGTGTTATATAAAAAAATATTCTACAACATGAGTATTATGCTAATTGACCGTTATTCCTAATAAAAATATTGATTTTGATGTTATAGCAAAAGTTTATTATATCTTGTGAACGTTATTAATATGAAATTATATATTATGTAGTTATATCTCATGGGACGCACCCACATTACTGAGTACAGTTAATCGGATGTATCTTCCAGCATGCTCCTGGACAAGCGGTACCGCGCAGAGTGTATGGCGCGCGGCGCCCCCGCGGGCCCGCACGCCGGCCGCTACGCCTCCCTGCTGCGGCAGCGACACGTGGCGCTGCTGGGCCGACACGTCGCGCTCAGCGCACTGGTGAGTGTTACCGCCCCCGCCCCCGCGGGCCCGCACGCCTGCCGCTACGCCTCCCTGCTGCGGCAGCGACACGTGGCGCTGCTGGGCCGACACGTCGCGCTCAGCGCACTGGTGAGTGTTACCGCCCCCGCCCCCGCGGGCCCGCACGCCGGCCGCTACGCCTCCCTGCTGCGGCAGCGACACGTGGCGCTGCTGGGCCGACACGTCGCGCTCAGCGCACTGGTGAGTGTTACCGCCCCCGCCCCCGCGGCCCGCACGCCGGCCGCTACGCCTCCCTGCTGCGGCAGCGACACGTGGCGCTGCTGGGCCGACACGTCGCGCTCAGCGCACTGGTGAGTGTTACCGCCCCCGCCCCCGCGGCCCGCACGCCGGCCGCTACGCCTCCCTGCTGCGGCAGCGACACGTGGCGCTGCTGGGCCGACACGTCGCGCTCAGCGCACTGGTGAGTGTTACCGCCCCCGCCCCCGCGGCCCGCACGCCGGCCGCTACGCCTCCCTGCTGCGGCAGCGACACGTGGCGCTGCTGGGCCGACACGTCGCGCTCAGCGCACTGGTGAGTGTTACCGCCCCCGCCCCCGCGGCCCGCACGCCGGCCGCTACGCCTCCCTGCTGCGGCAGCGACACGTGGCGCTGCTGGGCCGACACGTCGCGCTCAGCGCACTGGTGAGTGTTGCCGCCCCCGCCCCCGCGGGCCCGCACGCCGGCCGCTACGCCTCCCTGCTGCGGCAGCGACACGTGGCGCTGCTGGGCCGACACGTCGCGCTCAGCGCACTGGTGAGTGTTACCGCCCCCGCCCCCGCGGCCCGCACGCCGGCCGCTACGCCTCCCTGCTGCGGCAGCGACACGTGGCGCTGCTGGGCCGACACGTCGCGCTCAGCGCACTGGTGAGTGTTACCGCCCCCGCCCCCGCGGCCCGCACGCCGGCCGCTACGCCTCCCTGCTGCGGCAGCGACACGTGGCGCTGCTGGGCCGACACGTCGCGCTCAGCGCACTGGTGAGTGTTACCGCCCCCGCCCCCGCGGCCCGCACGCCGGCCGCTACGCCTCCCTGCTGCGGCAGCGACACGTGGCGCTGCTGGGCCGACACGTCGCGCTCAGCGCACTGGTGAGTGTTACCGCCCCCGCCCCCGCGGCCCGCACGCCGGCCGCTACGCCTCCCTGCTGCGGCAGCGACACGTGGCGCTGCTGGGCCGACACGTCGCGCTCAGCGCACTGGTGAGTGTTACCGCCCCCGCCCCCGCGGCCCGCACGCCGGCCGCTACGCCTCCCTGCTGCGGCAGCGACACGTGGCGCTGCTGGGCCGACACGTCGCGCTCAGCGCACTGGTGAGTGTTACCGCCCCCGCCCCCGCGGCCCGCACGCCGGCCGCTACGCCTCCCTGCTGCGGCAGCGACACGTGGCGCTGCTGGGCCGACACGTCGCGCTCAGCGCACTGGTGAGTGTTACCGCCCCCGCCCCCGCGGCCCGCACGCCGGCCGCTACGCCTCCCTGCTGCGGCAGCGACACGTGGCGCTGCTGGGCCGACACGTCGCGCTCAGCGCACTGGTGAGTGTTACCGCCCCCGCCCCCGCGGCCCGCACGCCGGCCGCTACGCCTCCCTGCTGCGGCAGCGACACGTGGCGCTGCTGGGCCGACACGTCGCGCTCAGCGCACTGGTGAGTGTTACCGCCCCCGCCCCCGCGGCCCGCACGCCGGCCGCTACGCCTCCCTGCTGCGGCAGCGACACGTGGCGCTGCTGGGCCGACACGTCGCGCTCAGCGCACTGGTGAGTGTTACCGCCCCCGCCCCCGCGGCCCGCACGCCGGCCGCTACGCCTCCCTGCTGCGGCAGCGACACGTGGCGCTGCTGGGCCGACACGTCGCGCTCAGCGCACTGGTGAGTGTTACCGCCCCCGCCCCCGCGGCCCGCACGCCGGCCGCTACGCCTCCCTGCTGCGGCAGCGACACGTGGCGCTGCTGGGCCGACACGTCGCGCTCAGCGCACTGGTGAGTGTTACCGCCCCCGCCCCCGCGGCCCGCACGCCGGCCGCTACGCCTCCCTGCTGCGGCAGCGACACGTGGCGCTGCTGGGCCGACACGTCGCGCTCAGCGCACTGGTGAGTGTTACCGCCCCCGCCCCCGCGGCCCGCACGCCGGCCGCTACGCCTCCCTGCTGCGGCAGCGACACGTGGCGCTGCTGGGCCGACACGTCGCGCTCAGCGCACTGGTGAGTGTTACCGCCCCCGCCCCCGCGGGCCCGCACGCCGGCCGCTACGCCTCCCTGCTGCGGCAGCGACACGTGGCGCTGCTGGGCCGACACGTCGCGCTCAGCGCACTGGTGAGTGTTACCGCCCCCGCCCCCGCGGCCCGCACGCCGGCCGCTACGCCTCCCTGCTGCGGCAGCGACACGTGGCGCTGCTGGGCCGACACGTCGCGCTCAGCGCACTGGTGAGTGTTACCGCCCCCGCCCCCGCGGCCCGCACGCCGGCCGCTACGCCTCCCTGCTGCGGCAGCGACACGTGGCGCTGCTGGGCCGACACGTCGCGCTCAGCGCACTGGTGAGTGTTACCGCCCCCGCCCCCGCGGGCCCGCACGCCGGCCGCTACGCCTCCCTGCTGCGGCAGCGACACGTGGTGCTGCTGGGCCGACACGTCGCGCTCAGCGCGCTGGTAAGTGCCTTATTACACTTGCGATTTCTGAGCGAGCTTGGCACAGTTTGTAGTGCACCCGCTTACTGAGCCGGCGGTCCCGGCTTCGAATCCCGGCCAGGGCAAATATTTGTGTGATCAACTCGAATATTTGTTGCTGGGTCATGGATGTTAACCATATATGTATATCGTCGTCCAGTACCCATAGTACAAGTTTTGTTTAGTTTGGGACTAGATCGATTTGTGTTAGATTGTCCCTTAATGTTTATTTTATCTTGTTCCTTCGTCAGGTGGCCCAACGCATCAACTCGGACATGCACAGGGCTCTCGACGCGGCGGTCGCCAAGTTCGAGGCCGGGGACATCACTGGCGTCGTGGTATGTTCCTTTTCTGTCATTCATTCGTCGACTTTTTTTCCAAACTGTTGCGTTCAGTTTTACCTCATTTATCTTTCGAAATGACTTTTCAAAAATGGTCGGGAATGTTGACTTTATTGATAAAAATCAGGATGCGAAGTGCAAAGTTTATGGTCGGTCAAAAATAAAAAAGAAACATTGTCGGCTCGGTTTGCTCGACAATAATGTCATATGAAATTCTTTTATTTGTAGAAGAACAAACTTTTTAAAAAGTTAGAAGGCCATATAAAATGTTTAACCTTTTGGCTTTGACGTACTCGTGTGTAGTCTGGTAAAAAAGGCATAGGTCCTAAATAGCCAAATCGGAAAATCCGTAGCTACGACTTTTCACCTGCCTCAATAAGCTTATGGCTTTTTTTTATAAAAAAAGTGACAATGCAAGAACTTGTTTGACTCATAGTGGCTAATAAACCTTACCTGTACTTATTTTGTTTTGTTGCACTATTTTTGAGAAATGCAATATATTTGCCTCAGCCGGAAGGGCAATTGCTGGCTTCGTATTAAATTAAACGGACACCCAAGGTCGTCCGTATAAAATTAATTCTCAGCTAGCAATTGCCTGCTTCCTTCGCTTCGACAATAATGTACTGTAAATATAGTAGCAGACTATAATCGAACTTTACATATGAAATCTCTAATCCCCAGGAACTGGAAGGCCTGATAGCGGTGAACCGGCTCTGCCACAAGCTCCTCAGCCGCTACCTGGCACTGGACGACTTCGAGAGCATCCTGCGGGAGAGCGACCACGGAGTGCTGGCGCCGTACGGCCGCGTCACGCTGCACGTGTTCTGGGAGCTTAATTACGACCTGCTGCCGAACTACTGCTACAATGCTGCCACCGACAGGTCAGTCCTTCCTACAATGCTGCCACTGACAGGTCAATCCTACAATGCTGCCACTGACAGGTCAGTCCTTGATACAATGCTGCTACGGGTAGGTCAGTCCTTCCTACAATGCTGCCACCGACAGGTCAGTCCTTCCTACAATGCTGCCACCGACAGGTCAGTCCTTCCTACAATGCTGCCACTGACAGGTCAGTACTTCCTACAATGCTGCCACTGACAGATCAGTCCTTCCCACAATGCTGCCACTGACAGGTCAGTCCTTCCTACAATGCTGCCACTGGCAGGTCAGTCCTTCCTACAATGATGCCACCGACAGATCAGTCCTTTCTACAATGCTGCCACTGACAGATCAGTCCTTCCTACAATGCTGCCACTGACAGGTCAGTCCTTCCTACAATGCTGCCACTGGCAGGTCAGTCCTTCCTACAATGCTGCCACCGACAGGTCAGTCCTTCCTATAATGCTGCCACTGGCAGGTCAGTCCTTCCTACAATGATGCCACCGACAGATCAGTCCTTTCTACAATGCTGCCACTGACAGATCAGTCCTTCCTACAATGCTGCCACTGACAGATCAGTCCTTCCTACAATGCTGCCACTGACAGGTCAGTCCTTCCTACAATGCTGCCACTGGCAGGTCAGTCCTTCCTACAATGCTGCCACTGGCAGGTCAGTCCTTCCTACAATGATGCCACCGACAGATCAGTCCTTTCTACAATGCTGCCACTGACAGATCAGTCCTTCCTACAATGCTGCCACTCAGTGGCGTGCACAGAGTTTTACGACAGGGTAGACACAAAATTTTGAGAACCTAATAACTTACAGAAATACTGCGGGACAGTTTTTATTCTTCGTCTTCTCAAATATCAAGCAAATCGACCATCTCTAAATAATTTCCTCTATTAACTGACGACCGCAAACAATAAACACCACCACCATTATCACAATTAAAAGAATACACTAATATTCGCTTATTTACTAGTCACCACTATCACACGTAATAATCAAAACAAACAATAATGGCGTCCAAGTATGCAAAACCTATAGGTAACAAAAATACGACAAACTTAAATAGAACTGTTTTTGCGCTAATTAAAGTTACAAAAAAGCGCCTTTTTAAATTCGTTACATAGTCAACATCGGAAGTTCGAATCTACAAAATAAATAATAGCTAAGGAGAGAGCGAGACGGGCTACTCGTTCGGAATTGTTCGCTTAATATCGGGCGTCGCGTTATTCGCGCCTCGCTCGCACCGAATGTTCGAGTCGCGGGTCGGAAACCCTACTTCCGTAACGAAGTAAAAGACATAAGACAATGTCTTACTTCTGTATTTGTGTGCGTGAGTTTTGTTATTGTGTGCAATATTTTTATAAGAACGCACACACACGCGGTCCGTGTTACCACGAGGCACACAAATGTAAATTTAGACAGAAAATCGCCTGTCTTTACCGCATACGGCGCGTAGTGGCGCTAGTGCCGCGGAATCGTTCAAGTCAATCTACACGGAATCGACCAATACGTACGTAATTTTGGCGCACCGACTCGATAGATGGCGCGGATCGCAAATTGATTATTTTTGTACATTTTGTTTTATATAATTTTATAAAAAGGTAATGTTTGTAACAATAAATAATATATTTCGTTTCTGTAATCAACTAGGGTAGGCAGTGTCTTTTTGTCTTTATAAGGTGCACGCCACTGCTGCCACTGGCAGATCAGTCCTTCCTACAATGCTGCCACCGACAAGTCAGTCCTTCCTACAATGTTGCTACTGGCAAGTCAGTCAGTCCTCCGAGAGCTACGACATTAATATTTTCTCGATTACCTATGTGAAACACTATCAAGTTTTGTGTCCCGTCTGTAACGTTTCGCCAATTTTTTTAATTTGTCCAATGTGCCTGTTTTTTTCAAAAGAATTTAAATTATCTATTCTATATTTCATATACGTAAATGTAACCGTCAGGTTCGTGAAGTGCCGCGGCATCCAGTTCGCGGCGAACGTGCAGCGCGAGCGGCCGCAGCAGTACGGGCACGCGCTGCTGTGGGGCTCCAAGCAGCTCAGCCTGGCCTACTCCGCGCAGTACGCGCAGTACGCTGGTACGTTTTTATGTCGTCCTACACTACGACTTCTAATTCAAGACCAAAAAAACTACCACAAGGTTACCACTACAATAAAATATTTTTACAATAGTAAAATCCTTTTTCTTTTTTAAAGACACTAAGATAATTTAATTATTGGTGACTTTAACTCTATGTTTTGACAAAATACGAGGGGAGATAATGAAAACTTAAACATCGGAGATTTTTGGTATAACATTTGGGTATTGTACTTGTAACACTTGAAGTATTCAAAACATTTGGTGCAATAATTTACAAGCTAAGAAACAAACTCAGATGTCATTTAAATTTTGTCAACCTTGACAGTGACGTAGTTTTCTATCTGTCGTATCTGTCGTAGTTTTCTGGCCTTAAATTAGAAATCCGAGTTAAACGAGCAAACGGATCGCCTGATGGTGCTCGATTACCGTCGCCCATAGATAGACACCAGCAACATCAGAGGATTCACCAGTGTGTTGGAGGCCTTTCAGTTGGGAGTATGCTCTTTTCTTGAAGGTTATGTCCACTCGGAACTTGTATCCTACGGTCGGTCGTCTACACCTACTCACTAATGTGCTACCGTCCCCAGGTTTCGTGGGCACCCAGCACCTGCACGCGCTGGTGCGGCTGCTCGGCTACCAGGGCGTGGCCGTGGTGGTGTCGGAGCTGCTGGGCGTGGCGCGCGGCCTGCTGCACGGCACGCTCGCGCAGTTCACGCGCGCGCTGCACGCCGCCATGCCGAGGCACTGCAAGCTGCCGCGCTACGACTACGGCTCCAACGGTGCGGCACGAGTAGTAGTAGGGGGACCGAGAGGGCGTGGCTAATACATGCTTCTTTAAGCAGTCTCTTGAGGGTGCAAGCTTTTCCAAACCATCGTCTCCTAAGGCTACCAGGGCGTCGCCGTGGTAGTCTCGGAGTTACAGGAAGTTAGCCTGGGTATTACTCCACGGGACCCACGCACAATACACCCGTGCACTCCACACCGCCGATCGTTCGTATTCTCAAGTCTCGGTTAGCCATCTTGGCTTCACCGGAGATTGGGAGGCACTACGTGAGCCTTGGGCCCTTGGGTGAATCGGGGTCACAGGCGCGCGTTTGCGGGCCATCATTTTATGGGATGGTTTCGCAGTCCACGGCGCTTTTTTTTTTTTTTCTTATCTTGAGAAGTCGGAAGCCTAGTATGGTTGCATCCGAGTATCAATAAACGGCAGGGGGCGGGGCTAGCCGGCCGCACCTGCCCGGAGCGACTCCACGGCGCCATGACGCGACAATGCAAGCTGTCGCTACTAAGGGACAACTAGTAGTAGGTGGGCCAAGGGGGCGTGGCCTCCTATATACACACATCTGCACACACTCTTAACATTGTTTCCCATGTCATCATAACGTTTCGCCAAATTTTCATTTCGGACTTACGATAGGTAACCATTACAAAGGTGACTAGTTTTTTCTTCAATAGCCTACTACCTACTAGTTTTCGGTGGCGTGGGGTCAAATAATTCCCCATGCAGAAATAGAGATCTCGTCTCTAAGAGCAATAGAGAAAGGGTGCTTGAAAGCCGTCGAGTTCAGTGCAGTTTTACGAAGCCCTTGCCACGGCACCAGTTGTAACCGCTATATTTGTGCAGGAGTGCTGGGCTACTACCACGCGCAGCTGACGGACATCGTGCAGTACCCGGACGCGCGCACCGAGCTGTTCCACGCGTTCCGCGAGCTCGGCAACATCATACTGTTCTGCATGCTGGTCGAGCAGGTACTCTCACACTTGAGTTTCTTTCAGCTTTCTTCTCAACAGCAGTCTCCTCTTGGAAAATGCCGGTGGATTCATAATCTGTCTTGCAAAACTGCCTTTGTGGCCTACTTACTGAATAAATTATTTCATTTCATCTCACTTTTTACTTTTTTAACGATAGTAGCATTTAGCCAGGATTGCACCTGATGTTAAGTGACAATAAGGCATGCTTGCCTAGAAAATGCCTATTTAGAATACTCTTCGCTCGCTTGATCAAAAAGGGTGGCAATTAATACAATATCAACCCGACGAAGCATAAGCCCAAGTCGTTCATAATTTAAGTGTCTGTGAAATACATTTGTGCGTGTGTCAGGCGCTGAGCCAAGAGGAGGTGACTGACTTGCTGCACGCGGCGCCCTTCCAGAACATCCTGCCGCGCCCCTTCACCGCTGGTAAATATCATACGCACATTCACCTCACTCGCTCGGAAAACGTACGTTTATAGCGGGAAATCTGCGTGCAAATGGTACGTTACTGCAGATGCCGCGAAAAGTCACTTCGTGGTTGAATATGATTTTCAATTAATACGAACCCAAATCAACAAATGACATTCTGCCGAGGCCTGTATAGCGCTTTTCTCCAAATATGCGAGGAAATTATCACCAATCTACATTTTGAGAATCATATACCAGTGTCATGAAGTTTATTTGGCACCTATTTTTTTTAGGAATAGGACAAATCGGGTCTGTATCGAATGTTTGGTTTAAAATAAAATAGAATGATGAGAATGTTTTTTTAAAATCTTACCATATTTATGTATTTAAGTATATATTTATCTATATAAGTATGTATATCGTCGTCTAGTACATGTACATATATAGATAACATCCATGACCCAAGAACAAATATTTGCACAAATATTTGACGACGCGTTTGGCTCGGTTTGTAGACACCTGCCTACTGAGTCGGCGGTCCCGGGTTGGAATCCCGGCCGGGGCAAATATTTGTTCTTGGGTCATGGATGTTATCTATATATGTATTTATATGTTATGTATATCGTCGTCTAGTACCCATAGTACAAGCTTTGCTTAGTTTGGGACTAGGTCGATTTGTATAAGATTGTCCCTTAATATTTATTTATTTATTTAGTACCCATAACACAAGCCTTCATGAGCTTAATTTGGGACTAGATCGACTTGCGTGAGGTTGTCTGATATTTATTTATTATTTTATTATTTTTCTTTATCATTCGGAAAAATCGTAAGTCCAAAATAACTTCTATGTTGATTTGGACACAATCATCTCCGTTTTTTGTTTTTATTTGTTTACGTTTGGTAAACTTATTAACTTTCAATTCCGTCATTAAATACTATCATATTATTAAAATTTTCGTGAGAAATCTCTAACAAGTAAATAAATATGAAAATAAATTACCCATATCGAAAGTTATTATTAAAATTCTTTCTGTTATTCGAAATTTGTCGACCTTAAAATACATTGACAGTAGCAGAGCCGAGAAATGTTCAGTGCGTGAACTAAACGCAAAGAACAATTAAAGAGATTTTACTACATAGTTCTTATTTTTTTAACTCAGTTTTTGATACTTGGCTGTTGGGCAGTTGGCTTAATTACAAAATACAAAATAATTTATTTGCCAAAAAACAATACTATACGTAATCGAATTAATATAGACCCTCATTTGCATGATCGTGTGGTATTATTTCCCGGTCGTGGCCAATAATGTATTTTTTTTGTTATAAAATTAAAAAAAGGAGAACTTAGTAATACGGTAACGAAGGATTTCGCGGTCTATTTTTACTACATTAATGGGAACATTTCCGAGCAAGTTTGAGAAAATTTATTTTGTGTACGCAAAATTGTCAGCTCAGCCTGAATTGGACCTTATAACATCATCCGCAGAGGGCGAAAAACCGGAGACCAAGCAGAAGCGCCTGGAAGCCAAGTACTCCGCGTTGCAGATCGTACAGAACGTGGACAAATACGGGACTGCCAAGGTACGGTTACACTACACTTTCTATCTATTTAGGGATTAAAAATACTCTCTTTCGCTCGCGCGTATTCCGACCTATATCTGCGGTTACTAGTGGCTTTCTTAAAATCAATAGCGGGAACTGTATCTACTTGTACGAACTGTCTGTGACGGGCAGTAATCTTCTGACTATTGATACAAAGATCAATGCTCAAAGAACAATTGAAATGAGTTACCTGGTGGAAGGGACCAGGTACCGAACTGGGTAGCCCTTAATTCCCTGTGTAAATTATGGTGTGTACCCCCGTAAAAAATGAAACATTACATGTTCCAATTTAAATTCAATTCAAATCTTTTATTTCAGACCAGAGTCCATAGATTGTTAGTAATACAAAAGATCTTATTGTAATTCTTATTGTTGTTTCATCAATTAATGATCTTCTGACTATTTAATATATTCTCCAGCAAAGCCAGCTAGCGCGCGAGGGCGACCTGCTGACGCGCGAGCGGCTCTGCTGCGGGTTGTCGCTGTTCTCCGTCGTGCTGCGGCGCCTGCGCGCCTGCCTCGCCGCGCCGCAGTGGCCGCTGCCGCCCGCCGCGCCGCACCACGCGCCGCTCCACGCCGACGACACTAACGAGTTCCACAGGTCAGTACACACTGTTCCAGTAGTGCTGCGCTGCCTCGCCGCGCCGCAGTGGCCGCTGCCGCCCGCCGCGCCGCACCACGCGCCGCTCCACGCCGACGACACTAACGAGTTCCACAGGTCAGTACACACTGTTCCAGTAGTGCTGCGCTGCCTCGCCGCGCCGCAGTGGCCGCTGCCGCCCGCCGCGCCGCACCACGCGCCGCTCCACGCCGACGACACTAACGAGTTCCACAGGTCAGTACACACTGTTCCAGTAGTGCTGCGCTGCCTCGCCGCGCCGCAGTGGCCGCTGCCGCCCGCCGCGCCGCACCACGCGCCGCTCCACGCCGACGACACTAACGAGTTCCACAGGTCAGTACACACTGTTCCAGTAGTGCTGCGCTGCCTCGCCGCGCCGCAGTGGCCGCTGCCGCCCGCCGCGCCGCACCACGCGCCGCTCCACGCCGACGACACTAACGAGTTCCACAGGTCAGTACACACTGTTCCAGTAGTGCTGCGCTGCCTCGCCGCGCCGCAGTGGCCGCTGCCGCCCGCCGCGCCGCACCACGCGCCGCTCCACGCCGACGACACTAACGAGTTCCACAGGTCAGTACACACTGTTCCAGTAGTGCTGCGCTGCCTCGCCGCGCCGCAGTGGCCGCTGCCGCCCGCCGCGCCGCACCACGCGCCGCTCCACGCCGACGACACTAACGAGTTCCACAGGTCAGTACACACTGTTCCAGTAGTGCTGCGCTGCCTCGCCGCGCCGCAGTGGCCGCTGCCGCCCGCCGCGCCGCACCACGCGCCGCTCCACGCCGACGACACTAACGAGTTCCACAGGTCAGTACACACTGTTCCAGATTGGAGATTATTTCCTCGCATATTTCGAGAAAACCACTATAGTGGATTCGTATTAATCTGCAATAATGTACCATTATTTAAACTTTTTCACCTGATTAATTTTGTTTGCAGGCTGTGGTCGGCCCTCCAGTTCCTGTACTGTATCCCGGTCACCGACACACAATTCACAGTCGAGTGAGTATGATAGTTTACCTTGTATGAAATTTTTATTATGAATTTAACGTTTATTGTGGTTCTTTGTTTAATTCAACTGGTGTCGTTTTTCGTAACCTTGTTTATAAATGAATAGAAGATTGTATTTTGTTATCATGTTTAGGTTTAAGATCGTTTAAGCAAACTATTTATCAATTTCATTTCTGTTTTCAGTTCTTTTGTATATTTTCAAAAAGTATTTTCAACCGACTTCAGAAAAGGAGGAGGTTATGAATTCCACTGTATGTTTTATCGAAAAGAGCATTCACTATGGAAGTGCTATAATTTCGGTTTAATATTTTGGGCGTGTTATTAATGCTTTATGACGATTCACTAATTGTATTCAAACCAAGTCGCGGGCAAAGCTAGTCTAATAGTAAAGCCTGACCAGAAATATATAAGGATGCGCCATATTGCGGAATTTCATTGGAACTAATTTCTTATGCTGGCAATGATTTTATGATGGTTGTCATCAATATCAATGTCATTCGTGCTGGTTTCTTTAAAAGACAAATATTGAAAATATCCAAAGAAAATGTCGAAAACCATTCACACTCGTGGACGACAGTGGACGTAATATTATAAATAAAGTGTGCACGTGTTTACTACACGAAGAACAGTCGGCAAAGAGTGCATTCCATTAAATGATATTACGAGGTTACCGTAGGAACTGACAGGTATTTAAACTAATGACATCATAGTGCGGTTGCGATTGGTTGCAAAATTGTTGCCATATAAATCTTATTAATTGCGCCCTCTTGACAATAATGACAATGTCGGGTTCGACAATAAATAAATAAATATCGGACAATCTCACACATGTAGTCCCACAGTAAGCTCTAGCAGGCTTGTGTTATGGACACTAGATGACGATAAACATACTTCTATAAATAAATACATACTTAAATACAAATGACATCCATGACCCAGGCACAAATATTCGAGTTCATCACACAAATATTTGCCCTTGCCGGGATTCGAACCCGGGACCGCCGGCTCAGTAGGCAGTTGCTTAACCACTGCGCCAACCGCGTCGTCAAACAGTTCAACGATCAATCCTCATATATTTCTGGTCAGGCTTTATATTTCCCGCGTTTCCCCAGGGAGCTGTTCGGCGAGGGCCTGCACTGGGCGGGCTGCACCATCGTGGCGCTGCTGGGCCAGCAGCGGCGCTTCGAGGCGCTCGACTTCTGCTACCACATCCTGCGCGTGCAGCGCGTCGACGGGAAGGACGAGCTGGTCAAGGGCATCGTGAGTGGACCCATTTACACTTCCTGTCGCGGTTGAAATCCTGTTAAAATAATGTGTCTCTCGTTTTCAACCCCCGTCAAAAAAAGAGGGGTGTTAGAATAGAGCGAGCAAAGCGTCATGAATCGGTATTAGTTAGAGAATAAAAATCGCAACTTAGAAGATTTATCTACGTGATCAATTATGAAACCGAGATGTTTCTGTTCAATCGGAAATTTGATTTTGTGCACTATACAATCTGCTATTTTTCCAGCCCCTGAAACGGATGGTGGACCGCATCCGCCGCTTCCAAGTCCTGAACTCGCAGATATTCGGCGTCCTCGCGCGCCATCTGGCGGCTGACGATGAGCGCGCCGGCGTGGAGCACGTGCGATGCTTCCCGCCGCCCATGGCGCCAACTCACAACTAGATGGCTTTAGTCGGCGCCGACTAACATTAGTTGGTACCGACATAGCCTCAGTCGACACTGGGCAACACACAGATACACACTACTCAATTAATTACACCGACTAAAGTTTTGTCGGCACCGACTATTGCTTAGTCGACGCAGACGAGCTCTTAGTTGACACTGACTTACCCAGACACAAAGTGGTCAAGTTTTAGTGGGCAGCGACAAAAGCTCAGTTGACACTGGGTAAAAAACAAACAGATGTACACACTCTTAATTAATTACACCGACTAAAGTTTTGTAGGTACCGACTATAGCTTTGTCGATACCGACGAGCTTAGAGGTGACTCTGGATATAACCCACACACGACTAAAGCGAAAACGATTAGGGCTTAGTCGGCAGTGTCGGCACCGATTAAAATAGTCGAAATGAACTATTGTTAGTTACTTAGCGTCGACTAATTGTCACCAACACAGTTTAGGCAACACCGACTAAATTACTGTAGTTGTTAAATACTTATTTAGATTAGTCGGCTTAAATATACAGCATTACTTGATACACATTACCACTAAATAACATGAAGTCAACTCCGTTTGTGCTTCAATCAAGATGCCGACTAAGCTTTATTCGGCACCGACCAAATCGTAATGAACATCAACGAAGTTTTAGTCGGTGGCAAAAATCTCCTAGGCTAATGATTAAGACATAGATAAAGCTAATTAAATAGAAATATACATTCAATAAACTAAGATAAAATAAGCCTGAAATTATGCCAATAAAAATATATCTGTAGTAAAATTGTTCATATGATTAAATTGTTTAGATTGGTAAACTCTGATTATGTACTGAATAATCGCCAATTACTGGTCACCGTTCAATGACTGGCCACCTTATATTAATCTTAACTCTGTTCGCCTATAAACAATACTTATACAACATACTGTGGTTATATATATTTTTTATGTCCAAAAGAAATTATGCAATTCTTTTCAGAATCCTCATAATAAAAATATTTTTTTTTTATGACAACCATGAAATGTAACGCACTTTTCACGGTGAAAATGGCATATTACTTATTGTCTCCATACAAATATTGGTACCTATAACATATAATGACGTCACGATTAGGTGCCCTTTTGTACGGAGCATTTTTAGCGCCGTAGGAATGTTGAACTTAGACGATCATTTCAGACTTTAAGACAAACTAAGTGAAGTTAGTCCCATATAGACATTTGATCCCAATAAAAAAAGGAACCGATTGACATCCTTAAAAAAGAAATTGCCCCTAGGCCTATTCATTTTAGTATAAGGTGTTAATTACGGGACTTATTACTGAGACTTCGCTGTCCGTCCGTCCGTCCGTTTGTCACCAGGCTGTATCTCAAGAACGGTGATAGTTAGACAGTTGAAATTTTCACAGATGATGTATTTCTATTGCCGCTATAATAACAAATCCTAAAAATAAAATAAAATTAATATTTAAGGGGGGCTCCCATACAACAAACTTGTTAAAGATTATGGTACGGAACCCTTCATGCGCGAGTCGTACTCGCACTTGCCCATTTTTTTTTTGTATGAGGTGGTCAGTTATTGAACGGTGACCAGTGATTGACGATGTATCCTATTGATTTATTCCCGATTCGGGAAACTAGTTTATAATTATTTCCATTATTATAAAAGGAAAGACAATTTGTATTAATTTAGTGTTACATTAGAACCAATATTAAATGACATCTTCATTGTGTTTACGTAAACATTTAATTGACAACATTTCATATTTATAACAGGTGGAAATTAATATAGAGATCGACAGGGCTTTATGTCGTGTACCTTAAAAAAAAGTCTTTGAATTTATTCTTCTGTATTTAAAGAAATATAAGAAAATACATCAAATAACTGCAATCTAAGACAATACGGGCTGAATAGGGTTGTTGTCTAAACCAAAGAGCGAAAAAATATATATTTTTTTATTTGAAGTTGACAGATGCATACCAGTATTATTAAGTTTTTTTTAAATAAGAAAACTGACTAAAGTAACCGTTCCATTAAGTTCTGGTTTTGGTGTTGCCACATTTTAAAATGAGTATGTTTTTATCAATTAATAATAAAATAAATAATCGTGTGCTGCTCTGTGGCGGCGCCACCATAATGAAAATCAATGAATTATATGGTGAAATGATGTACCTTGAAGGTACACCATGTACATATTATGTTTTTGACTGTACCTGCACCAGGGGACGAAATAATGGACATTTTTTGTGGCGCCGCTGGGGAGCATACTCTGCAGCGGCGCCACAGAGAACTCATAGATAGAAATGACATTAGCTATTATTTTATTATAGAAATTGATGTACTAATGCTATTTATTGTGTACGTATTGATAAAAATCTTTATTAACGAGTGATTTTAATTATTTTAAATGATTCCGCGTTCTAACCTACCACTTCGATAAACTTGTAAACATTCTGACGTTTATTTTTTTACAAAACAGTAGGGGCTAACGAAAACTAACACGAACAGCCAAGTGAAATAAATTAAATTAAATTTAATCACGAATTAATAATGTCAAATTTCCATACGTACACAATACATAGCACTAGTACTATCAATTTCCATAAGAAAATAATAGCTAATGTCATTTCTATCTATGAGTTATCTGTGGCGCCGCTGCAGAGTATGCTCCCCAGCGGCGCCACATAAAATGTCCATTATTTCGTTCCCTGGTGCAAGTACAGCCAAAAACATGATATGTATATGGTGTACCTTCAAGGTACATCATTTCACCATATAAATAATTGATTTTCATTATGGTGGCGCCGCCACAGAGCAGCACACAAATAATCATCTCAGAAAATAAATAAAAACAGAGATTACTTCATCTTTTTAAGCAGAATTCAGAAAAGTAATAAAATGATAGTCTTAAAAATATGAAATGTTGTCAATTGTATGTTGCCTTTATTACTAAAGAACAATTTTAAATAACTTATTTATACTGAATGTATCTTTAGTGATCATAGCAATTGTACATTTTGTTTAAAGTAACGTAAACATAATAGAAGCGCGTTCATTTTTTAATTTAACTTCTAGTTTAGTTTTAGTATAATTCTGTATTGACAGTAGAACTCTCTACACTGTGTCTATAACCTCTTAGTGTAGAATAATGCATTTCAACTTTCTGCCCAATGAAACAAAATCGCGATGCGGAAGTTATTAAAACTCCACATGTAAGTCTTCCCTACGTTTCGGACGTGTGTAAATGTCCATTGTCCATCCTCTCGAAAATTATCCCGAAAAATTACGGTTAATCACATTTACTATATTAAGGCGACAGGTAAAGCGAAAGCGCAACTTCAGATTTTTGTTATATTTTCTAAATCAGAACAATTTTCAGTAAAGCAGGAGTCTTGGAGCTGGAAAAAGACCTCTAATATTTATTAAATCATTATACACAAAGCGGTGGTAGCCTAGTGGTTAGGGCATGCGACTTTCAATCCGGAGGTCGCGGGTTCGAACCCGGCCCGTACCAATGAGTTTTTCGGAACTTATGTACGGAATGTCATTTGATATTTACCACTCGCTTTTCGGTGAAGGAAAACATCGTGAGGAAACCACCTAAGCCCAATAAGGCCTAGTTTCCCCTCTGGGTTGGAAGGTCAGATGGCAGTCGCTTTCGTAAAAACTAGTGCCTACGCCACATCTTGGGATTTAGGTAGCCGACCCCGATTGAGAATTCATTCTCAAAAAAATGGGACAAAGGCTAGGAGGATGATATACACAATTTTTCGTTCTGCAGTGGTCCCCAAAAACTTGTCCAAAACTATTGTGGTCGCTTTTGGCGTGAACAAGTTTTGTGGGCAAACTAAAGTGAACAAATTGTGTACAGTGTTTAATAAATATTAAAGGTGTTGTGCTAGCTCCTGAAATATCAAAAAATAGTAAAAATATGTTTATAAAAAGATATAAGAAAAAAAACGGAAGTGGCGCATTACCCGTCGCCTTAACTCCGTCATTTATATTTGGAAAATAATGTTTTTGTTCGAAAGGGGGTTTCTCCAAGTTCCCGTAAACTTTTGATGGGATCCTATGATTGTAGTTTCTTCGATTCCACATGGAAATCCTCGAATATTTCAGGCACATTAATGGCGATTTCGTTTTTTTGAAAATTAACTCGTTCAGTTGTCATTGGAAATATGATTTCTTATCGTTGAAGTCGGTTTTTATTGGAAGGGGCGTATATCGGTATATTTTCCACTGCCATTGCCACAAATGATTTT
Source organism: Apotomis turbidana (assembly GCA_905147355.2). NCBI lineage: Eukaryota > Metazoa > Arthropoda > Insecta > Lepidoptera > Tortricidae > Apotomis > Apotomis turbidana. The sequence continues at coordinate 9,338,152 of LR990305.1, read as the reverse complement.
GTATACTTGCTGTGCTTTTATTATTATTAAGTTATTTAACTAAGAAATATGATTATTATAAGCAATACGATCATGTAATTCCATTTACTCACTTTTATAGAAAATAAATGTTTATTCGTATTTTGAGTTTTATTACATCACTAAAATGCGATGAGCCAAACAAGGTTAGCGGGGGTGCAGCGAAGTGGTGGTTAAATAAAGCCAATGCCCTGATTTTTATATTTTATTAATAGCCTACCAAGTGTCGGTCCAAGGATAGTGGTGCAGCAAACAGCTTTCATATGGCAATAATGTGCATACGTCATATATTTGCATTATTAAACGTCAGTAGCGATATGTCATTAACCAAATTAAAAACATTGTTTACCGGAATGCTGCTCAATCCTTCGTTCTTCTTGCGAAATAAATACTGAATCCTATTGAAAAAAACTTGATATTAATCACTGTGGATAGTATTGGCTTTCTTATGCGAAAATTACTTCAAACGTAGTACAGTCCGACAATAAAGTGTAGACATTAAAAAGTGGAAATACTGTAGTGTCGTCCCGTTTTCATGTAATAATAAAACGGATAACATGTTAACTGTCAGGTTTCGGGTATGTAAATAAAAGTAATAATAACTTTCACGTATTTTTATTAAGACTTACTCTATAATAGTCTATGCTAACTTCCTCAACTCCTTACGGCTACAGATAAAAAACCTTATCGATATAATATATTACAACAGTTCGACTTAGTGTTACATGATTTAAAAAGAAATCTAATTTTAATTCTCCCGGTTTCACGATGGCTGAAGCGAAAAATAGTTGATTTTTGAGTTGATATATTTTTGCTGAATCTCCAAAATACCTAAAATGCGTTTTCAGTAAAAAACAAACGTAAATAAAAGACGTCATACCGAATTAAACCCCAACTTTGAGTTCTATCCCTTTTAGAAAGCTCGTACACAAAATTGTGAGAACTATTAAAATAATAAATTAATAAAACATGTAATGTCTCATTTTTTTTATGTGTTTGTATCAATTGTTAACTGATACAATGTTAAAATAATATTTGAGATAATTTAGTCCGTTTTATAAATCCAACAAATTAGCTCTTATTTTTCAATAGGAAATTTTGAGAGTCATGTGAAAATGTTGTTGTTATTATAAGCGGTGGACTAGCTCGATATTTATCTAAAGAAACTAGTATTGTACTGAGTAACATATTGCCAAAATAAGAGGTATAAGTAGATCTTAATTTCTTTGATTTTTTTGTATTTACATCAACTTGTTTTCACTTCAGCCATAATTCCCGCCAAAAGTGACATAACCTAAAACTTTTGACGTTTGCCGGCAAAATAAAGAAGCTACCCACAGCCTTTACCTAACGGTAAACAAAATGTGAAATGCAGTACCCGCGCCTACACATTTAATAAAAAATATATTCAAAAAGCGATGCCTACTCTATATATGCACCATTTTTTTAAATTACTTTTGACGATTGAGTAGCAATTTCAAAGACAACTGTATATTTTTTTATTAAAAAAGGTAACACTGCCGCCATAGAGTTAAATAAATATTTTTTTTCATTTCATGGAAATGTTTTTGGGCTTATATTATAGCTAGACGTATTTTAAAATTTAAAACTAGGGTGTAATTTTGTTTAAAGCTTTTTTTTGTTGCTGTCTTTGAAATAAATGTTCAATCGTCCAAAATTTCTTTAAATTTAAACTTCAAGTAAAGAAATCAAACTCGTTGAAAAGTCTACGACATTTGTTACATCTGAGTATCTATCTACAAGTTACTCAAATTAAAGTTTACATTAAACTATAGACTATTCTATATTTCTCAGAGCCTATTAAAGTAAACTGGTAAAAGGGGCACTTTGCAATTTTCACATAAAACACATATATACATCTGAATACACCTTTAATTTTGTACTTTCATCCAAAACGGGTTCGAAACCAATCTCTCTTCACAAAAACAATCAGATACTTACTATTTTTTATTAATTATTTTATACATAAATAAACAACTTATAAAGAAAATATATTACAAAAAGTGTTTATAAACTATTGTATTTTACTTATTGCAACGAAATGATGCCGGTGACATCGTGTTTTTTTTTTTTAATTCTATTTTTTATTTTATCAGTCGTTTATGGTAAGCAAAAAAACAGGCCAAGCTCAAATAGGCACAGCTCGAGCCTCAAGATCCTGCGTCTAATTTGAAACTAAATAAAAATGGAATCGTTCTATCACATTTTCTTTTTTTCATTTACACAGTGATTAAAAAGCGTTGGTTAGAGATGCTTATACAAAGTTAACCTTATATGTAACACGTAGTGAGAAATAATTAGTTATTCAGTTAAGTGATCCATAAGGACAAACAAACGTAAGTTTAATCAAAGAAAATTGAACGATAATGCCTCTATTAAAAACATTAATTGGTTGTCGCTTAAATACAAAAGTGACACATCCCAAAATAACGTGATTGATACACTACAATGTAAAAGGCTACTTTTAAGTTGCGCCAGTTTTGTATTCAAGCGATTATTTGTTTACCTTTCTTAAAATACCTATCGGAATGAGGTATACTGGCCAAAAATATAACACACGTTAATTTGTGTCATATTCTTGTTTTATGTTTAACAATACATACACAGTTCATTGTTAATAATGAAACTAATACATTTGAATACATTGTTGGACGTCTGTCATGATAATAATGTCAGTATTCCTCCATTTCATACTAAAATATGATATTAGAATGGTGAATATTGACATTATCATTGTTTGACTTATAAGATTGTTCAGTGAATTGGGTCTAGTCAAAAATGGTACAAGTCACATTTAAGTCGTTTTCAACCATGTACTTAGTTAAGGCTAAATTTAAAAGAAAACTTAATTGATTCCTTTGTGTAACGAAAATTACCTATATCTTCTGTGTGACTAACTTTCGTTACACACGAGATTGTAGTTTTTTTTTATTAAGATTTTAACTATGTAGAGTCAACCAATTTGATTTCCAGGCCACTATAGAACCTTGTCACAATGACAATGATATCAGAACTCAAGCGGCTTTCATATTGGCGTTCACTGTGACAAGGTACGAAATGGCTTAGGAATCAAATTGGTTGACTGTACCTACAATTTTCCTGAAAACAGCAAACCTTGGACCAAAGACCTCAAGTCTTACAATGTATTCGTGATCTTTTTTACCTACTTTATATGTGAACTGTACCCCTTACCACTAGACCCACAGTTTATGTTTTGTCACAAAAACTGACAGCTCATTTTGTGACACGAAGACATAATATTCGGATTTCTTTTTTTATAAAAAAAAGACTTCAGAGAATGCTTCCTTGAAATTTTCTTCGGAAGTCAAATTTTCTTCACAATTCTTGAAAATTACAACCTATAGGTTAGGTTTGTGTTAAGTATAATATTTCAAAATATTTTAAGGTATCAGAAAATAATGCTTTCGATGAAATGAAATTTCTATGAAATTAAAATTCTATGAAACATTTGTTTATCAAACTAGGTTAAACCAGACAAATGACAATATTATCAAGAGATCTATTCGCATTAAAACGTGTACCTTTTACTCAATCAAACAATAAAAGATGTAAAAGAAACACAAATATTTCAGATTCATATTCCGATAATCTCTTGATAATCTATGATTTTTTTTTCGATAATTGTATTCAGTGTTGTGATAGTGTATTTTGTTTCGAAGCCATGAAACCAAGCCAGCTTGGTGACAGCTCCAAAACATATTACCTACACTCAAAATTTTAAATCCAGGTTGACAATTTAACATTATTAGTAAATAGGAAAATCAAGATTTTTACAATAATTGAAATAATGCGGATATAATCTTGCTTGACTTTCCTTTTACCTGTTTGCATATCATCTGTTGGCAACCAAAACTCATTTAGTAACAGATACCTTTCAAAAGCCTTTCAAATAAGCAATGCAAAAAGGAAAAAATAATGCACAAAGATCGACACACAAAGCATAAGGAAAAATTCGAGAGGTTGCTTGTAAGTTAGGGTGGCGGAAAGGTTTACGCACTGGACCGGCAATCCAGAGGTACTCGGTTCGATTCCTGGTCTCTTCCACCAGGTAACGCATTTCTATTTTTCATTGAGCTTTGATTTTTGTATCAATTGACACCGAAACGTCAATCTACTCAGATGCGAGGTCTTGTAGTTTTGGTTGTCGCCAGGCTATATGTGTTGTTAAATTTTATTGTCAAAGTCATTGCTGTTAAATACTACGAATTACTTTAACGACATTAAGCAGAAATTGTAACAGACTGACGAACTTTTATTTTAATAAAAGATTTTCATTTCAAGTATATCTTCAAACCGCCTTATATGCAAGATAACTGAATACTATCGCAAAATTAAGAACCAGAGAACATACTTTCAATATAATTATGTCATATTTTTAACCCCCGACGAAAAAAGAGAGGTGTTATAAGTTTAACATGTGTATCTGTGTGTCTATCTGTGGCATCGTAGCACCCAAACAGATGTATCAATTTGAGTGCGGTTTTTTCAATCAAAATACTGGTCCGTCGAGATGGTTCTTAGCTATGTTTGGCGGAAATAGGACCAGTAATATTCAAGATATTCAGCTTTAATTGGAACAAGTGACAAGATCTCAGCCAATATTGACGCCAAGATTTCCAAATTTTGTAGTTATGTTCAGTTTTAGTAGCATTTTATATATCACTAATTGAATGAGGGTCTCATGATGACCAGCTACTTGTGTCGGGGGTGTTTTAAATTTATGGTTAGGATATAGCTGGTTATGGTTTATATAAAGTGGTTTGCAGATATATTTTGTATTTAGTAATATTAGTTGACTTCATCAAAGCATGCTAGATGCCGGTATTATTTCTACAGTATTTTCAATACAATAGCGACAAAATTCAAAACCACCTACAATACGTAAAATAACCTAACAAATAATTTAGTTAGGAATTTTGAATTATGTCATCTATGAATTAATTTAAATACAAAAATAAATTCAAAATACTGCCGGAAAAGCATTGGATACTTTACAGACGAAATTTAAATGGCCTTCAAATAGTGTACATAATTGTATCTCTTCATAATCTATGTTATTTTGACAACTATTTTGTATGAAGATTTGAATTTAGGCGGACAGTCGGTCAAGTAATAAGTAAATAAGTATATTACCAGGGATCGGACCAATGGGCATCGTTATACACGGTGTCCTGTATTTAATGGTCAATTTTCTAACCAACCGAAAATTTCGAGATTAACTATTTAAAAAAAGGTTGACGCCTCTGGTTCCATTATTTATTTATTTCTTCACCACAAGTGATTAGACTTGTTAGAATTTTAGACAAAAAACTAATTTCATTAATTAAACACATGTTATAAAAAAAATGGGTACCATAAAGTTCTACACGCAAGTTAGTATTACTATTAAAGAAAAAAAATAACAAATGTCTTCATGTGTGGCCTAGACGGTAATTAGAGTGAAACGAGGTCCCAAGCATTAAAGAATATATAGATAGTCCAATTTTAATAACGCCAATAAAGAGCCCTATTTTCTGGACCATTTTAAGGAGGACGTTAAAAAGTTGTCCATTAAATACAGGACACCGTGGATCTCTGAATATTACTAAAAGATACAAACTATGAATGACATTTGTTCGAATTAAACCTGTATGTCTGTTAGCGGTGCTCGACTAATACGACTGTGCGTGGCGGTGCGTCCGTCTGTTCGCTACCATCTCGGGAACTGTCACTGTTCGTAGTTTTTGGTTTTCCGGTCTATGTCCTCATCGGTGCGGTTCATTGGGTGGTCTGTGGAAGGAATTTTAGTTGGTTATAGTTTTTATTAAGGCACATTATTTATCTCTATGATCATCTATGTTTCTTAACAAAATATCAACGTAACTAGTTAGAACAGGGCTACTGCGATTTCTTGGTATGATTTGAAACCAACAGTTTGAATTTTTCATTGATATTACTATCTAGAACTGGGGGAAAATTATTATTCAGTTTAAAAAGTTGGTTGAAACTATTTGTCATGTCATAATATGAAAAAATATTTTTTAAAATGTATAAGGCCTCTTTAGGCTCCTTATCCATTCGAAAATGCTGATTGTTTTAGACATTTTTATTTATGAACAAACATGTTTATTAACAATATATCAATGGTACTACCTAGAACAGGGCTATTGGGATTTATTGGTATATATTTGAAAACCACAGTTTGAATTTTTCTACTAGGTCGTTTTGTGTATGATTGTCCCATAATATTTATTTATTATTTAGTTGAGATAAGATGTTAGGGTAGATAATTTTTTTCTTGTTGTTATTCTGTTCCGTCACCCAGGAGACGATGGTGATTAGACTTCTTAGAGAAGTGTTTGATATTTATAATATCTGTATTTCCAAAGAGATATTCTAAATAAGAATGGGCTTATAACTGCTGCAATTACAACATTTTGTTAAATATTGCCGCCGGAAATCGTAGTTTTAAAGAGTAACCCAGGGGACATCACCATGGCACCAAACAACAGAAAAAAGTTGATTGACCCATTAATAAAAATATCAATAAACTAATATTCGTAATGTCACTTAACTGGAAATAGCAATAAATAAATAATAAATATCGGACAACCTCACACAAATCGATTTAAACCCAAATTAAGCTCAAGAAGGCTTGTGTTAAGGATACTAGACGACGATACACGTACATTAGATAAATATATACTTCAATACTTAGAACAACCATGACCCAAGCACAAATATTCGAGTTCAGTAATAGAATGACCACTCACCAGGGTGCTGGGTCATCTTGGGCACGAGGACGACATTCCCGTCGGCGGCCTGCTGCAGCGAGTACTGCGCCGACGACAGCGGCCGCCCCGACGCGTCGCGCAGGTTCTGGCGAACACGGAACCAGTTGTAACGAACCTCTCATATGTTAATCCCATCAAAAACATAAAATGACTGATTATTGTGTCATTTTTTTAAAATAAAATATTTAAAAGATAAGATGGATTGGGAAATCTGATCATCGTCCTTCCGTCATAATGTGCGTTCATCGTATAAATTGGGAGCATTTCACTTCCCTGAATTTCATTTGTCATAAATGTATCAATCACTTGCCATAGTTTCCATTTGCCATAAATTTTTTATTTCATAAATCATAAACTCTTCGGGGTTTCTTTAATACTATTTCTATTCATGGAGAAATCATTAGGTTAGGTTAGGTTTTTGTTTTATGACAATCCCGAAAAGTTTCAGCTTACAGAGAAAAATAGATTTATGGCAAATGAATATTATGGAAACTATGGTTAGATTATGGCATATGAAGTTCGGGCAAACGATAGAGAACCGTATAAATTACGTACTAATTGTTCCAGCGTTTTGAATTTCATAACAAGCAGCCAATTTGATCAGTTAGGAACAGGAAACTAACCTAGCTCTTCGCTACCAATTATTATTAACACCTTTCAGCACACTTTTGGATATATGATTCTGCTCCTCGTCGTCATGGCGGCAATGCTTGATACACTGCTTTCTGCACCTCTAGCACACTTCTACCTGTTTCTATCTTCACAGTACTGTGAGAGAGTGACGGGCGATTCTATGTCGCGCGACAGGAGTCGCGAAATCGAGTCGTGCTAGCCGGGCTGGTAACGAAAGTGTGACAGAGGAGTAGTAGGGCCTCGTGCAGGGTCCGTCCGGATTGTTACTACCGTCTTGCCTACTAACCCACCGCCAAACAGCAATGTTCGCATTGTTGTGTTCCGGTGTGGGGGTAAGATAGCCGGTGAAATTACTAGCATAGAGGCATTCTATCTTCGTCCTACGGGTAGGCAAACACTTGTGACTCCTCTGGTGTTGCAGGTGTTTATGGGCGACGGTAATCGCTTTCCATCAGGCGATACGTTTGCTCGTTTGCCCCTATGACATAAAAAAAAAGAGGAGCTTCAATGAGCTGTGACGCGAGCGGGTGTGTCACCTGGAAGACGTGACGGTAGCTGGCAACGAAAGTGTGACAGAGGAGCTTCAATGAGCTGTGACGTGCGCGGGTGTGTCACCTGGAAGACGTGTCGGTAGCTGGCAACGAAAGTGTGACAGAGGAGCTTCAATGAGCTGTGACGTGCGCGGGTGTGTCACCTGGAAGACGTGTCGGTAGCTGGCAACGAAAGTGTGACAGAGGAGCTTCAATGAGCTGTGACGTGAGCGGGTGTGTCACCTGGAAGACGTGTCGGTAGCTGGCAACGAAAGTGTGACAGAGGAGCTTCAATGAGCTGTGACGTGAGCGGGTGTGTCACCTGGAAGACGTGTCGGTAGCTGGCAACGAAAGTGTGACAGAGGAGCTTCAATGAGCTGTGACGTGAGCGGGTGACTCACCTGGAAGACGTGTCGGTAGAGCGCGGCGAAGCGCTCCTTGACGCGCTGCCGCTCGGCGGTGAGCGTGTGGTGGTCGCGCTGCGTGCGCTGCTTGCGGTCGCGCACCGTGCGCACCTCGTCCGCCAGCGACGTGATCTGGTCCAACTTGCGCTTGCGGCAGTTCTGCGCTGCCACCTGACGGGAATCAAGGGTAAGTATTAAGCGTGTGTATAGCCCACAGACAACCCCCACTAGACGGAGCATGTAAGGCGACCCGCGCGCACCAACGATATGGTACGGCAGAACATTAGAGTATCAACACGGCGGCCACCGTTTAGTTGCGTCCATGTTTATGATCCATGCGTACGTCAACGAAAAAAGAAATTAAATAAATAACATGGTAAATTGTAGTGTTAAGTGGTGTAGAGCGACCTCATAAACATGGACGCAACTAAACGGTGGCCGCCGTGTTGATACTTTAATGTTCTGCCGTACCATATCGTTGGTGCGCGCGGGACGCCTACGGGTCGCCTTACATGCTCCGTCTAGAGGGGGTGGTCTGTGGTACAGCCCAACAGGGGGTTTTACAACCCACGCCTTTTTATATGGTGTTTTTATTTTATTTTACTGGCATCGAGAAATTTTTGGTAACTGACGTTGAAAGTCGGTGAATGTCACTGATTTAAACAAAAAAGAAACAGGACATTCTAGTTTTTTTTTTCAATAGGCGTTTTTCAGTTTGGCGGCATCTGTCGGGCACAATTTACTTTTTCCTCGCATCACGCCGAAACCGTTGGACAAATTTTAACCAAAATTGGTTGAATCGAAATCGGTACTAGGATAGCTGGACATACAAAGAAGGATATAGGATTGTTTTTATTAAAGCCCTAAGGAAGAAGCAACTGGTTGAAAAATTAAGTAGCTCTCGCATCAGGTTCAGTGGTCCAATAGGTAGGACGCCCGTGTTGGCCCGGAAAGCTGTTGCAGACGCAGGTTCGAACTCTGCCTGAACCATTATTATTTTTTAATTTTTTGCTTCAATAACAGGGTGTCCCAAGAAGTAGTGATATACTGAAGCAGGGAGGTAGAGGACCTAGAGGAAACCCGAAAATTGAGAGTAGCGGAAGAAACCATTAAAAATAATAGAAGTGCATTCAGAGTTTTAAAAGACATCTTTTTCCGGCGATGTCGCACTTGCATTGAGCAACAGGGGAAACATTTTGAAAATTTCTTGTAATTAAACACCTTGTAATTGGTTTTATTTTGTTTGCATTAATCATCATGTAAATTAAAATCCCACCAAAAACATTCTGTAAAAAACTAGCCAAGTCTCGATGGAGCCGCTTGTTTATCTCTAAAAAGTAATGAAATCTAGACGAAGTCGTACCAAGTCTAAGGTTCCTTACTGCGATTTCTTTATTATTATAGTTAATGTTGTGTGACTAGGCCGTTGAAGGGTACACCAGTATGGGATATTATCTCGCTTAACAAACATAGGTAGTTACAAAAGATATAACATTACGTGTAAACAAAATTGACTTGTAGCGGTTCTGGCGACAGTTTTTTTTTTTTTTTTTTTTTTTTTTTTATGTCATAGGGGGCAAACGAGCAAACGTATCGCCTGATGGAAAGCGATTACCGTCGCCCATAGACACCTGCAACACCAGAGGAGTCACAAGTTATTATACAAGATTGGTGCAATGGTGTCATGGAGCACCTGGTTTTGTACCCTTGCGTACCCTTCAACGGCCAAGTCACACAACATTAACTATAAGAATAAAGAAATCGCAGTAAGGAACCTTAGACTTGGTACGATTTTGTCTAGATTTCATTACTTTTTAGAGATAAACAAGCGGCTCCATCGAGACTTGGCTAGTTTTTTACAGAATGTTTTTGGTGGGATTTAACTTCTTTTTGTAGAAACGTGGGTATATTGTCTTACAACAACCTGCTAATTCACTTTAGCAAACCTCAAGAAATAATAAGCGAAATCAACGAAATGCAAATAATCCCTCCTAATCCCTAGCAAACGTTTCCAAGCGCAGTAGAAGAATGTCGTAAACGACTGTAACGCGGCCGGTTGCCACTTCGCCATATAAGATTATCGGAAAAACAAACGACGGCGCGTTTTAAAATACAGTCAGCGCCATCTAGCGACGTGTGCGGGTATCACCGCCACTCTTAGTCCAATGCATTATATTTAGACCAAATTTTGAGCGAAATTAATATTTTGGTGTAATTTGTTTATTTAATTTGTGTAATGTTCGAGTAGAATAAAGTTAATCGTTCGACTATTTCTTCTTGTAAACTTGTGAGTAAGTATAAAAGCCAGTCTAGTCTTGTCCAGAGTTTTCCTTTAATTTTATTTATATGCGTATTAAAAGCAGAAGGGGAGGCATTCGCCCAGCGGGTACGTATTACAATGCCGAAGTTCAAAATACCGAATATCATAAGACCTATGGACGGAAGGCCGAAAATTTAAATGTCGAATGTTTATTTGACCGAAAGTTTAAAATCCCGAAAGAACGTTTGATGGAAAGGATGAAATACCGAATATTATAATCCCGAAGACTGTAATCCCGAAGAATGTAATCCCGAAGACTGTAATCCCGAAGACTATGATCCTGCCTGAAGGTTGTAATCCGGAATATTATTTAAACTCTCGAGAATTAGGTATCTCGTATTTCTGTATTCTTACAGATTCTAATGTTTATTTTATACAAAGAATATTAACCTAAATTACGTAACCTACTTGCCTACTACTATACTTACTATTTATAAGTGAACTCTTCTGTGGAACCGATCTGCTCCGGCGCTGCGGGATGTGCAGCCCCTCCGCCCTAGTACGTTAGTACTCTTTATTATACTGTGGCCCTAGCGTAAGAAAGTGCGGGCATCAAGCGAGTCGCAGCGGCTGAGGCTGGTCGTCGAAGGTGACTAAAAAGCCGAAGCTGCGGAGGCGAGCGTTGACAGCTTCGGTTCCAGACAAGTTCGGTTCGGTTGGCAGTCCATGACATAATGTTTTATCATAATATCGAATATTTAGTGTCATTCTTAATTTACCACTTTCCCGGACTCTTTCCTTTTCTTAATCGACTTGCCACAGAACCGAAGCTGTCAACCCCGATTCCACGTGGTCTTGTCTGCCCTACCCCTAGAGTGTATATAAAAGCCCGGAGGCGCGGAGGGAGGGCAGCCCCCATGCCGCATTTTCTTACGCTAGGGCGGAGGGGCTGAACATCCCGCAGCACACCGGAGCAGATCGGTTCCACGGAAAAGTCAGATTAGTTTAGTGTCCTGACACTTTTAAAGTGCTCATTGACTTTCGGGTTCCGTAGCCAAATGGCTAAAAACGGAACCCTTATAGATTCGTCATGTCTGTCTGTCCGTCTGTCTGTCCATCCGTATGTCACAGCCATTTTTTTCCGAAACTATAAGAGCTATACTGTTGAAACTTGGTAGGTAGATGTATTCTGTGAACCGCATTAAGAATTAAAAAAAAATAAAAATATTGGGGGTCCCCATACTTAAAACAGAAACTCAAATATTTTTTTTCATCAAACACATTTGTGTGGGTTATCTATGGATAGGTCTTCAAAAATGATAGACTTCGCTGTCCGTCCGTCCGTCCGTCCGTCCGTCCGTCTGTCACCAGGCTGTATATCAAGAACGGTGATAGCTAGACAGTTGAAATTTTCACAGATGATCTATTTCTATTGCCGCTATAACAACACATACTACAAATGAAATAAAATAAATATTTAAGGGCTCCCATACAATAAACTTGTTTTATGGTACGGAACCCTTCATGCGCTAGTCGGAATCGCACTTGGCCAATTTTTATAGTTTTCGCTTTATGTGGCCATTAAACCCTAACTCTGTACCAAATTTCAGCTCTCTGAATTTATGGGAAGTACTAGTTCTTTACTGATGATCATGAGTGAGTGAGTGTCGTAAATGCGAAACTTTGCTTTCGCTTAACTTCGGAACTAAATGACCTACAGACTTGAAATTTTGGATTTTAAGTATGTAATTATAGCTTACTGGATGACGAAAATTTCTGCGTTCTGGTCTTATCCAGAGGTGCTCAAATAGGGGCCTGAAAATACGGCGAAATGGTTCCAGTAAAGGATGGTACGGCAGTGTTTGCTTCGCGCTCGACTTGGCGGGGGCACTGCCGTGCCCCCCGATTTTGCACTTACCACATTTAGATTAAAAATTTTTGATTGAAGCCTTATGAATAATAAAATGAAATTTTCAGGGTAGCTACCTGATAGAGCAAGTTTTTAAAAGCCAAACGGTAATTTTTATTTATGTGATTTTATTTTTTTAAAGGCCCTTGAAGTTGTGAACATACTGGGTAATTTTATCTTTCTTGGCATTTTTTTTTATTCCATTCAAAGATCTAACGATAGTAAATGTTACCATATTGAATTGGCCTATCTATCAGCTGAGCATACAACAAAAAATCAAGCATCTACCGGAATAATTCACGTCACCATAAATAAAAATCTCATCGTACTCGGCAATAGATGAAAAATAAAAAAAAAAAGTCATAACTCCGAAAATACGAAAAATCGCAGAACATACATGGGGGTGATTTAGATAGCCCTCTAGGTCCTCTACCTCCCAGCTTCAGTATATCACTACTTCTTGGGACACCCTGTATATGGTTATAGGATACTTTTTACTCGACTACGCGAACGGAGTTGCGGGTACCTTCCAGTAAATAGTGTATGTACCTTATTCTTGCCGCGGCGCCGGATGTCGCGGATGAGCGAGAGCTGCGCCTCGCTGAGGTCGTGCTTGGAGAGCCGCTCGTTGAACTCGTCCATCGGCAGGTTGATGATGTCGTGCACTTCCATGGGGATGCCTGCGAGCACTGCTCAATTACATATCTTTTATTTACGACTAATGACTACATATTAACCTCGTAAGGCCCACTGTACACTACAATGTACAAAAAACAGTAAAGGTCTAATTATAGTAACACGAAAACTATCTTGGGCCTTACGAGGTTAAGTTTCATCGTTTATTTAGGTAGGGTCGGTCTCGACAATTTCTTCAGTGCCGTGACCAGGATAATCTTAGAGAATTATTCCGGCCGAGGCGTGATGAAGTTTTTTCTTTCTTCTGTTCTTATTTTGCACTAGCGACCCGCCCCGACTTCGCATGGGTTGAATGCTGACAAATTATGCATGTATTAAACATATAAACCTTCCTCTTGAATCACTCTATCTATCCAAAAAAACGCATCATAATTCGTTGCATAGCTTTTAAGATCTAAGCATACATAGGGACAGACAGACGGAAGCGACTTTGTTTTATACTATGTAGATGATTTAGATCGTATCGACAATTTCTTCAATCAGTGCCGTGACCGTGACCAGGATAATCTGAGAGAATTAGTCCGGCCGAGGCATGATAAAGTTTTTTCTTTCTCCTGTCCTTCTATTACATTAGTAGCTCTGTGAGTTATAAAACTTCCAGTACAAACTCTTTGACCATCTTTTTCTATTTTTTCTATACAACCTTAACGATATTACTTTAACGATCGAAATTTGTTTTTTATCAATTTAAGGGTTTAATCTAAAACCATTCTGCTTCTGATTGAATTTCCAATGTATAATTTCAAGTTCCCTTTACTGTTCCTGTATACATACCTAATGCCTTGGCGCGTTTCTCGTCGCGCGACAGGTGTCCGGCGCTCGTCGTCGACCCGCCGTCCGATATACTGCCATCCGTCAACCGTCGAACTGTGAGACAACGTTTCCATTAAAAAAAAAGATTAAAACGAGAAAGAAAGTCAGAATCGTTACGGTAGATAGCGCTACGATGCCACCCTAAAGCTGGACTTTCATGGGTAGCGGCCGATGCGACTGTCGCGCGCGGCTGACGCTCAGCGACAGTCGCCCGGCCTCGCGTCAGTAATAGTTACTATGAAACTATATGGCGCCACTTTCGAGGCTAGCGGCTTGAGCCGCGTGCGGCTCGCGCCAGTAGCGACAGTCGCGAGCCGCGTGCGGCCGTGTTCGGTTGGTCTTCTACTGACGCGTGACGCGCGGTAAAAATGGCGAATATTTTAACATTTTCTAGCATAGAAGAAGAAATTCATATTAATTTGGTTGCGCAGCGTCCTTTTTATATGATCTTAGTTTACCGGACTATATAAATTCTTATAAGAGGGAGAGTGTGGGGAGAAATATTGAACTCCTTTGCTTGTAATAATATAGCAATAGCAAATCGTCATTCTCTTCTTCTTCTAGCATTGCTAGCAAAATATCTTTTTAGAAGCCATACAGATCACACACAACTGCACTGGACGGACACATCAATATGGCGCGGCGTGCCAGCGGCCGCGCGCGACTGTCGCATCGGCCGCGACCCACGAAAGTCGAACCGGACGCATCAGCCGCGCGCGTTAGTCGCGCGCGGCTATGCTGGGCGACAGCCGCGCGCGACTGTCGCATCGGCCGCGACCCACGAAAGTCGAACCGGACGCATCAGCCGCGCGCGTTAGTCGCGCGCGGCTATGCTGGGCGACAGCCGCGCGCGACTGTCGCATCGGCCGCTAGCCATGAAAGTCCAGCTTAAAGCTTAAGTTTCCAAGGATAGCGACGACGTCGCTTAGCGACCGCCTCCATAATTCGTAGCAGTATGAAGTATGGAGACGGCCGCTATATGACGGCATTACACAGAGCTTAAGGCATGTAAGAATTCAGCTGGTTGAAAAATTCGATGGTTTAGCTACTTTTAACGAGTGGCTTATTTAGCGACGTGGTTGTGTATCTCACCTCTCTTGTCGCGCACGGCGGCGGGCCGCTCCGGCGCCTGCGCAGGCGCGCTGTACGTGTGGTTGTGGCGCACGCGCTCCGGCGTCGCGTACGCGAACCGAGCTGCGCTACCGGCCAGGCCATTCTGATACAGAAACACTCTTTTATTAGAAAAACCTTATTCCTTTGAAAAAAAAAAATATTATGACAAATATATAATACTTCAACCAACTTTTTAAAGTGAATAATACTTTTCCTTGAGTTAGAACTAATATATCTATTTCATGTTTATATTGAGTACAGTCGAAAATAAGTTGAAAAAAATAAACAGTCTTTTGCGTGAATTTTATCAAATTCGAGTAGTTTGTGTAACAAAAATGTGTAAAAAAAACGGATGAGGAGCCTTTAGAACCTATTTACTCGTCTCTTGAAGAAACGCATACTGTAGCCACCGATGTTATATCTAGCAGTCGGCGGGCTCACGAATGAGAGTCATGCCTTGATCACACGTACCGAGACAGTGGGCGAGACAGTGCTCTCGTCCCTGTCACACACAAGACAAACGGGCGAGACAGTCTGTCTCGCCCGTTTACTCGGTACGTGTGATCAAGGCATCAGGATGCGGATGGTACCTGCAGGAGCGCGTGGCTGGAGTGCGCGGTGTTGAGGTCGAGCGGCGGCGCGGGCGCGGGCGCGGGCAGCTGCTGCCGCGCGCCGAACTCCACTACAATAGACACATTATATATGTCAACAAAAAAGAAAAGCTTAATATGTCAAACAAGGGGCGTTTTAGTAAAGTAAGGTTATGAAGTTATGAAAACTGCTTTTTTTACTCCAGTTCTTTTTCTGTCATTTATATAGTTACCAACTCTAATATACAGACATATTAACATTACTTAAGTCTGGAAAGTCTATAGTCTACTGTCCAAAGAAGCACTGCTAAACGATGTAAAGTATAATGTCGCCAAAAAAGCCTCGATACCACAGATAACCACACATCGGTAACTCGTGGCACTTAGATAGCACTTGACAGTTTCTAACAGACTAGTGATGTGACAATGTTCTTCCTATACCAGTCGAGAAAAATAAACCACTAAAAAAAGGAATTTTAATCATTAAAATCATTTAGACATTTAATATATGACATTCGTGATAAACAATTAATATTTATAAATAATGACACATGGGTAAATTAAGAAAGAAAAATTGAATGCGATCTACTACAATCGAAGCGAATCGGATAGCTCAGTTGGAAGAGCAATGCGCCGGAAACGCAGAGGCCGCGGGTTCATACCCCGCTTCGATTGTAGTAGATCGCATTCAATTTTTCGTTCTTAATTTACCTTTGAGTCATTATTTATAAAAATAAAAATGTGGTATTACCACATAAAAAATATGAATCGATAAAAAGATTCTATACAAATAATTAATAAATATTTATTCTAAATTTTCACAAGTCAGCCTACGTCTTCTACTCGAGAAAATCCACTTTGTGTAAGAAAACGATCTTTCAACCTCCACTGACGTAATGGTTAAAAAAGCATTTTATTGTAAAGTTGTAGCGTATTTTTATTGATATTCTCTTTGTTTTTAACTTCTTTATTTTGTAATAAGTCATTGATAATACTCGTAATAATTATTACAAGGAAATGAATGACAATATCATTGACATTGATGTTTTTAAACTAGTAATCAAACCTACTTCGTCATATGTTAAGACCATGTAGGTAATATAAATTTACTATTTTATCTTATCTGAAAAGACACTTAGAAAACGTGTCTCATCACTAATCTTTTAAGAGCTACCTAAATGCCACGAGTTACCGATGTGTGCAGATAACAAACCTTGTTTGCTATAAAAGCTTGTCACAAAAATGAAACTTTTGATTGACTTATTGAGTTGTTCTGTCTGAATAATATCCAGTTATGATATCCCTACCGTTGTGCATGTGCAGGGGTTCGTGCGGGTAGGCCTGCTCGGGACACTCGTACTTGACGACCGGCCGCGGCGGCGTGAGCGTCTCCAGCGACGGCGCTGGCTGGTTCTGTTCCTGTACAACAACATCCCTTGTTATAGTTCCCATTTTAGGCGTTTCCACCAGAGATGTGCGAGGATGCGTAACGAGGGATGTGTCTTTTGTTAACCAATGGAATAACTTCATTTACTTATCCTCGCTCAGCGCAACTGGTTCTATTGGTTAACAAAAACACATCCCTCGCTCCCGCTACGCATCCTCGCTGTGGTGGAAACGCAGCTTACACTACATTTTTAATATGTTTTCTTCGACCATAGGTACAAACGAAGACACTGATAACTGTACATTTGTGAATTAATATAAACCTTAGTATGAAGAGTTAAGGTCTATGGGTGTATAGTTAACAGTGTCTTTGTTTGTACGCCTAAATTCTTAAGATAGGTACAAATTAATTTAAGTTTATATTACTGTAATAGTTAAGTGCTTATTCTTTCTGAAATTCTTATTATTCTTTCTTCTCAACAGTGGTCTCCTCTTGTGAAATGCCGGTAGACTCAGACATGTAAAAGTGCCCTTGTGGCCTCCTTGCAGAATAAAGTTATTTAAAGGAACTACAAATATTACAGTTGGATTTTTTTAAATCACATATTTGACAAATGTCTCTTGATGTTTGTAGTGATGTAGCTAAGGCATAAAAGGCAAGAAATCGAACGATAATTAATCATTATGGAATCGATTTCACTGACGATATTTTTTTTTATCGAACCTGCTTATGTTTGACGGCGCATCGAGGGAATTAGCTAAATGGCGCTAGCTATCGCCCCTTAATTGTTAAATTTTAATGCCCGAACTTCTGAGGGATTGATTTTAATACGTCTGTGACTCACCAGGTTTCTATGTAAAATAGTAATTATTAATAAGAATTACCTGGAAGCACCGCTTTCCGAACATGTGGTGTTTCTTCTGTGGCTGGTGCGAGGCTCGCTCGCGGCCGTACGATCCGTCGTAGGGACGGAATTTGGAACTGAAAGAGGCTTTTAACATTAATATTTTGTTACGATTAATGAGACAACAGAAAAAAAGTTGTATGGGAGTCATACAAACGAAAACGTATGGGCGAAACACAATAATTATCACCTGTTGTACTTGAGCTCACACTATATAATTAGTATTATCATGTATGGAAGCCATACATAAGTAATTTTATGAAATAGCTTATCTGACACATGCTCTAATCATAGGTACTTAAGACAAATGATGACATTTGCGTGTGTATTTAGTATACATGGGGGCCATACAAATCACTGAATTCCTTAAAACGTTAACTAAACTATGCCGTGACCATGCACATATGAAATATCAAACTTTCATCATATTAGCAGCACGTATGAGAGCCATACAAACCTGTGGAACTCCTGCGCCGAGTCGCTGCCGTCGCACCATTCTCCGTCAGACAGAGACGGCACGCGCTCAGATCCCATGGACGAAACGGCGCTGTCCGACGCTGAGTCACGCTCTGAAATGTATGACTTATGTATGAGTGTATTGTATTTCTTTTACTGTCCTTTAAATTAATCCTTTTGTCGTATTCTACTTTAGTATTCTATTTTACGATGCATACTTAAATATTGATTGATTTGATTTATTATTTATTCCTGGGTTCGAATCCCGACAAGGGCAAATATTTGTGTGATGAACCCGAACATTTGGAAATATGTATTTATAATTGCATCGCACTATATATTTTTTTCTGAAACCCTTTTTCATAGAAAACTGTTTCTCAATAAAAATCTAGAATTTTATAATAGCATAGAAGTACTAGTGGCGCCTTCATCAGCGCATTTTTTTCTTTACCTTAGACGGATAAAAAGTATCCCATAGCCATCTTTCAATGTCCAGATATCCCTGTACGAAAATTGGTTAAAATTGGTCCAGCCGTTTCGGCGTGATGCGAGGACAAATGAAATTATGACCAACAAATGGCGCCCGACTGGCATGACATGAAACAAATGACGATCCTGCGTCACGCTATCAAGATTTTTCCTGAAATCATGACCCCTCTTCATAGAAAAATGATTCTCGATACAAATATAAAAATTGTATAATAGTATAGAAGTAATCAGTGGTGGTACTGACCAGCAATCATCATGTGCGAGTGGTTGTGCGGCGCGTGGTGACCGCCAGCGGCCCCGTCCAGCATCCGCATTGTGTACATGCCTGCAACAACAACAACACGTTACAACAACAATCACCTAAATTAAACATTTTAACCACCCCCGACACAAGTAGCTGGTCATCGTAAGTCCTCCATTGAGTGATACAGAAAATGCTACTAGAACTGAACAAAACTACGAAATTAGGTATTCTTAGCTACAATATTGGTTGAGATCTTGTCACTTGTTCTTATTAAAGCAGAATATCTTGGAAACTACTGGTCCTATTTCCACCAAACATAGCTAAGAACCATCTCGACGGACAGTTCTTTCTCGTAATCAAATTGTTCAATCCGTGGGAGCTACGATGCCACAGATACACCTCTTTTTTCGTTGGGGTTTAAAAATAAGATACGAACGTGCGTAGACCGATCCAAGCGGCAGGCAGTGCTCGTCGACATGACCATTCCGCATGAAAAGAGCCTCGTGAAGGCCGAGAAGGACGAAGTCAGCAATCTTGACTTGCTATGGACTATGGTGTAGAGCTTGTGAAGTCAGGCCTTGTAGAGTTTAGGGCGAGTAGAGTCAGGAGCTTGGCTCTCTGAGATCTGATAAATTATTGACAATGCGAGTCATATCTCAAATAGCATACAGGCTGATTAAGCGCTTATACAGTTTACATCACCGGTACAAGGGCTGTATTAGGAGGCCTTATTCCTTTTAAAATGCTGATTGTTTTAGACATTTTTCTTTATGTTCAAACATGTTTCTTAACATATTATTGATGTTACTACCTAGAACAGGGCTATTGGGATTTATTGGTATTTATTTGAAACCTACAGTTTGAATTCTTCATTGATAATTTTTGTTTCAAATACTATACTCGAATTTACAAAACTTACGCAGAAAATTAGTTTTTCCGACTGCACGCAATGAAAGCATGAAATTGCTATTTTACTACCTAGAACTCGGAGAAAAGTAATTCACTTCAAAAAGTTGGTTGACATCATCTCATCGATTGCGTTGGCGCCTCACTATTACACTGACAAACGGGCACTTTAGTGCGTTAGGCCAAGTTAGACAACGCGCCATCCATTTAAGGGCTTTTGCACACTATATTTATTATAAACGAGCTGAAGACACGTTGTGTGCAAGTGCCATATTATAATATTCTCACGTACTGTACTGTGTTTTAACTGCCCCTTGGAGGCATTTTTCCAATTATTCGCGAGATACGAGTATCATAAAAACTGCAACTTTGCACAGTAAGCCGCACTCACAATTGGTTCTAAGCGTATTGTCAATAATGGTAGTTTTTAGTAGCCTTCGACCGCAGTTGGAGGCAAATATTGAGTCATTTCGTATTATTATGTTATGTGCGTCACAGAGATGGAGAGATATTGTGAATATTAGTATTCTTGCAAATGGATAGTAACTGCTTAGTGTATTCACCTAGAACGAAGTTCTTGGTTCAAAGTATGTGGACATCGGAACATCCAGAAATCCGGACGTACGAAATAATCTTCAGTCGAGCTGTAACGGCGCTTCGCTCGCTCGGCCAATTACGACTATTAATTTATCACATTCAGATCCTATACTCTTAACCCATATATTCAAAGATTATATTTATTATTATTATGAGCCTATTGAGTCCCACTACTGGGTAAAGACCAATGCACAGGCAGCTTATAGCTGATGCGTGCATATCACTATTC
This sequence comes from Apotomis turbidana, assembly GCA_905147355.2. Lineage (NCBI taxonomy): Eukaryota > Metazoa > Arthropoda > Insecta > Lepidoptera > Tortricidae > Apotomis > Apotomis turbidana. The sequence continues at coordinate 9,317,159 of LR990305.1, read as the reverse complement.
ACTTGTGTTCTGTGTTTGTAAATGTTTGTCTAGTCTATTTTTGAAAGAGTTCACTGAGGGTGCACCAATCACGGATTCGGGTAAACTGTTCCACACCTTGACCACGCGATTGGCTAGAAAGTGACGCCTAGGGTTGCTAGTACTGGCCGTTTATACCAATTTCAAAGAGTGTCCTCTCAGTCGCTCGTTCGTATTTCTTGTGTAGATGTCGCTCATCGCAGGAACATTATACACTCCTGTGAGTATTTTATATGTTTCAATCAGATCACCGCATATGCAGAATAAAAAACCCTACATACCGGGTGTTCCCTGTAATAGAAGCAATAAATTAAAACATACTCGTAGTTCCTTCAAACTGAACCGAACAACGTTTGTTAACTTCAGAAAATAAATTCTATTACATGATCATTTGTATAATAATGATTATTTTTAAAAAGCAATATATGTATTGCGATATGTGCGATATTAGTAGAGTGACATCTATGTCAATGCTAAGGGAATGTCAATGTTGGACGACGCATTATACATTGAAAATACTATTTCATTTGTTTGAAAGTAATGATCTGTACTAATCTGACTTCTTTCTTAAAGTTACTGACCAAATGTTGTTCAGTTTCAAGAGTAATTTGCTCATATTACAGGTAACACGCGGTATATGATTACGGCACAGATAAAAAATACACTCACGGTGGCAATGCTGAAGAAGCAAATGTTCAAGAAGCGATATCGCCCACATTATGTTCACTATCACTTACTTTTTTTCACGCAGCGACAATGGCACAGACTAGATAACTTCAGTACATTTCTGAATAGACTTATAAGTATTACTAGACAAAATTCAACCAAAATGCTTCATAATCATGGTTGATACATGAATCGTTGCTATGTAATCGTCATTCAGATAAAAACCTGCTGATTTGGAATGACTCGAGGAAATTTTTTATCGTTCTTATTATTCGTATTTTTACAATGAATACAACTTGATAAGATATGTAGTAAGCGAAAAATATGTGTTCCTAACGTTTTGTGCAAGTCATATTTGTGTATGATGAAAATACATTTTTATAAAACCTTGTACTATGGGTACTAGACGATGATATACATAATATAAAAATACTTACATATACAGGGTGATCAATCCAAATGGGTCAGTAGGGAGAAAACGAAAACTATTAGAGATAGGGAAATTTGTTCTTAGGAACCATGGCGTCGATTTTAGATGTAGTACAAACTGCATTATTTTTTTTTATAAATCTTATCCATAACCTAATTAAACCTGGTAATTGAACCTGGTTAAAATTGTGTAATCGCATGTCGTATTGTAACATTCTTCATAGCTGTTTTGACCGGGTTAGTATGAAATTAAGTATGAGATTTATAAAAAAATAATAACGCAGTTTTTATAATCTAAAATCGACGCCATGGTTCCTAAGAACAGATTTTCCTATCTCTTATAGTTTCTGACTTCTCCCTACTGACCCATATGGATTGATCACCCGGTATAGATAATATCTATGACCCGGGAACAAATATTCGAGTTCATCACATAATTTGCCCTGGCCGGGATTAGAACCTAAGACCACCTGTTCAGTAGACAGGTGAACCACAAACTGCACGAACCGCATCGTCAAAATATATACGAACAATGCAAGTTTTTCTTAGTAAATTATAAGCACACGGAGCATGTAAGGCGACCCGCGCGCACCAACGATATGGTACGGCAGAACATTAAAGTATGAACACGGCGGCCACCGTTTAGTTGCGTCCATGTTTATGATCCATGCGTACGTCAACGAAAAAAGAAGTTAAATAAATAACATGGTAAATTGTAGTGTTAAGTGGTGTAGTGAGACCTCATAAACATGGACGCAACTAAACGGTGGCCGCCATGTCGATACTTTAATGTTCTGCCGTACCATATCGTTGGTGCGCGCGGGTCGCCTTACATGTGCCTTACATGCTCCGTCTAGTGGGGGTGGTCTGTGATTATAAGGGAGAAAGTAAATGAACATTGTTGTTTTTGTTGAGCGAAAATAGTAGATACTCATCATGACAAATTGCATCATCATTTGAAACTACCGTGTGCGTGCATCCTTTGACTTCTATACAGACGAAAATATGTACCTAGTATGGTGTAGTTTTAAGTCTAGTATTTGTGAAGTTAACACTTTTGGCCTCCATCTTGCCATTCACAATAAATTATTGCGCAAATAATAAGTGTACACGTACGTACACCTACCTAGTTACTTATATAACATATACGTGCAATGCACAACCATTTTGACGTATGTATTCATTATGAATCATGGATTTGTGACCTTTTAGTTCTGAGGAAAAGATAACTTTGACAATAGGTAAATTGTAGAACGACTAACGAACGACGTTGTTGACGAATCATCGTGACGTAAACAATGATAAGGAATGGGATTAACCCTCCCCCCTCCCCCCGTTTTCATTCAGCATTAACATGAGTTTCAAATTGATTGGAATTATTATATTTAATATAGTGGAATATTACAACATATTTCCTGAAGTTTTATGATAAAAAAACAACTAATTATGAAAGAATAAAAATCAAAACGAAAGGTAAACTGGAAGAGATCCTTAATAGGGATAAACTCGCTTTTGTTCTTGCTTTATTTGTTATGAATGTTTGTATAATGAAGTGTTTACATAGACACATACAAAATTATTAACATACAGTATTATTATAAATCTTTCGTATGCCCGAATGTCTGGATAAATAAATAAATACATAATAAATAAATATCAGACAACCTCACAAAAATCAACCTAGTCCCAACTCCCAAATTAAGCTCAAGAAGGCTTGTGTTATGGGTACTAGGCGACGATATACATACTTATGTAGATAAATAAATACTTAAATACATAGAACATCCATGACCCAGGCACATATATTCGTGTTCATTACACAAATATTTGCTGCCCTTGCCGGGATTCGAACCCAGGACCATCGGCTCAGTAGGCAGTTGCTTAACCACTGAGCCAACAACCGCGATGTCCGTTTGTCCGGATTTCCGGATAATCTCGTCTACAGGACGCATTTCTCAACCGATTCTCGTGAAATCTTGTGAACAGGTTAAATAATTATCTTTATTTTTATCAAGCCAGTATTCCGAAAATTTTCAAATTGTTGAAAACTTTAAAAAAACCATTCATACAAAAATTAAAAAGCTTAAAGAAAAATAAAAAAAATAGTGAACTTTAAAAAAGTTTAATCAGCCTTTCGATAAATGATAGCAAGGTGTACAGTTCATGGAGTCAATAGTTTTATTTTAATCAGTGTTGATGCAATAACTTGTTTTTGTTTTTGTCATCGGCAAGATATCTTTCCTGATAATCCATAATGTAATGTCACGCCTTTTAGATGAAGACTTCTATCTAGCTCAGAAACCTATTATAATTTTCCATGTTACGATAGCCAATAATGTGTAGTAGTTTCATAATAGCTTCATTATGACATTCATGTTAATACTGTAACAGGCCAGTTATAACAAGCCGACAATACATGATGTTAGAGTGTCAAAGAAATACCTACCTTTGTACACGTGATTAACTGCTTAATCTGTGTATAAACATTTTCATGCTTGCAAATCATTTACATAATATATAAGATATATGATAGAAAAACAGTCGTCATATGATACGCAGATGTAAACCTAATAGAAAAGTAAATAATTAGACATTCGGTTTGTCGCAATGTTGACACTTGACATAGAAGCCAGAGACGGTTCATTGTGTCAAGATAAGTCTTGAAGTTAAAACAACTCGGAGATAGGTACGTCAGAAGAGACAAATAAACAGGTGACAGATGCCGAGTCTAATTATGACTATGCTGTGAACATCTATAGTATATTCGTCTAGACGTTTTAATGTCACTTATGACATTTTATTATAGTGCGGTGGTTATACACGTACAAATAGGCATTATGTGATACAACGTGTTGATAGAAACGTTATTTTGAAAACGAGGTGTTTTTATGTAACAATGTTTCGTGACTTTAATGGTACTTAAAAACAAATATTAGAGCATCAAAATGTTCGCTATTATTTGTATCTTTTTTAACCCGAAAACCGCTTTGACCACGGGCAAGCGAAAAATTGCGCGCATATCAAGATCTAGTCAATCGTATTACAAGATAAAAGCAGTAAAATTTTAAAATTCGAAAATTGATAACATGACTAATGTACTAATGTGTGACAGCACGTTTGACAAGTGAAATTGTTGCCATATGAAGAACTTGTGTGACGCCACTCAAAAGCAGACTATCTAAATTCGTAAAAGTGCTTGTTACAAAACTTACCATCATATAATTTGTAGTAGGAACTCAGGTATTCCGCGGGGTCAGGGTACAGTAGGTGACTCGTCAACAGTGGCGGCAAGTACGGCGCGCCGTAGGCGAAAGGCGACACCGAAAGATTCATCTTAATCACAGATTATCACTCCAATCCTTATCTATTATTAAACTATAACTTAACGAATTAACAGTCAGCCACCCCGGGGGGTGATCACACCTCTATTTCAATAACACGACTAACATTCGATATTTCGGCCCCAATCTAAATCCTTATCGATTTCAAGATAATCTTGCGCTTTGTCTTTACGAAGACATAACTCCGATATCCATTGATAGAGCCATCTTTATATTTGTGTGGATTGCTTTCGGTAATTTTCTGTGACGATCGTCAAACATTTACTGTACACCGTGTGTAAACAGCTTTATAATCTCATTATAACCTTCGCAAATAATCACATGACTTTCCTTTGTCTTATTTTATCTGTGGCTATAAAATAGATTTGTGTGCCCTTTTGGGGAACTGGATCGTACAATTGCCTGTACTTGAACGTCCAGAGGCAATAGTTGTATCGTTTCAACACAGCAACAGGGACTTTAGTTAAGGAATCGCAGCTTATTCTAGATCGACGTAGGGCGCAGCAAAATCGACAGAAGCACATACATTCAGAGTTGTGCACCTTTCTACTCTTCGAAGTACGTTGTTTCAGGAAGTATGTCATATGTAGGCTTTTTAGCAACTTCGGTGAAAACGACACGTAGGTAAGTAGTAAAGTTTTTGGATAAGGCACGTTTTGACGAAGCCTTTTAAAGGTTTCTCGAGTCTATAGCACAGGTAACAATTGTCTATAAATTGCAACGATTGCAATTCGTCCTTAAATATTTAACACAATTACCGACACGAATAACTTGAAAATAGTTCAGTAATCAGAAATAAAGTTTTCAAACGACCACGCAGCAAATTAAACAAAAATGTCTCTCTCGATTCACTTGACAATTTTGTCCATTACAAATAGTCTATATACGTAAGAAAAAACACCCATGTTGGACAATGAGGAAAAAAAATAAGCCCTTCCGAAAACGTCAGAAAAAAACACCTGTTCAAAATGGCCTCTTCAATTGAGCGGGAAAACTAAAATGGATCGACTCGGCGCGCGCGCTTTAATAAAAGACGCCTCGCAAACATAGCTATCTTATTTACATACACTATTTACGCATGGAAAGGGATTATTTACGTCTATTTTCGTAAAATAGCCTGGTGTTTTGTGATTGTAACCGATTCGCACGGTAGCGTCCATGGCGGCGAGTGTGCAGAGTGACCGCGCAACAGTGACTAAGCTAGTTTGTTTATTTTTGTTGTGGCGGCGGTGATAAGGCAGAATTGTGTAATGTATGCAGTGTATAAAAGTCGAGTTTCCATGTGCGTTCACAAGTAGGTATGAATTGTCAGAAATTTATCATAATAGGTCAAAGAAGATTCAATGTATTGTTTTCTAGGCTAAGGCCCATTCGTTATAAGCCGTATGTAACTATATATGTGGGTCATTGTCAGATTTAGGTTCGAGTCTTTCCGGTGGAAATTTGCGAAATTAAGGATTCCAGGGCCTAATTTTCTGATAAAATGCCTGTAAGAATAAAGAACGTTCCCTCCTCTATAACCCGATGTAATAGCAACATAACATAGATTCATACAAAATCTTAACTTTTGACGACTGGAGGGACGAATTTAGTTTTTTGAACTGACAATGACCCATCTATCAGCCACAGACGTCCACTGCTGAACATAGGCCTCCCCCATGACTCGCCACAAAGTGCGATCCCGTGCAGACCGCATCCATTGAGTCCCCGCTACCCTCACAAGTCCATCCGTCCATCTAGTGGGGGGGCTGATTCACGCTGCGCTTTCCTACACGTGGTCGCCACTCTACTTCGCTGCCCCAACGGCTGTCCATTCTCCGACGAATTCAACTCCGAATCCAACTTGGGAATACTGATTCGTCGTCAACGAGATCGGACGTGTCCGTAATCATTGCTAAATAAAATTTAATCATCTGCAAAATAGTGACCTAGTCCGGTTCATTAGGCGGAAGCAACAATCTGTGCCCCCGTTATTTTCTGAGGCATTTCGTTTTATAATGAAGTGTTTTTAGTGAATAGATATTTTAATCTAAAACTATAATGTCAGACGACAACAGCCCTTTTAACCGTAGTGGGCTAACGCGCCGAAGCCCTCCGCCTACGCCCTCACCCCGGCCTGCGCCCGCGCCCGAGTACCCGCCCGCCGCCCCGCACCAGCCGCCGCCCGCACCCAGGCCCGACCAACAGGATGACCCACTGAGGGTGTGTACCACGCCGGAACTACAAGGTTGGTTAACGTCCATCGAGGAGTACTTGACCGATGTTTGCACCATCTCCACCGAGGGCAAGCTCAACTCCGATCAAAAAATCCGTGTGCACAACCTATGCCGTAAAGTTGCCCACTGCTCTTCTCTGCTAGTAGTTGAATACCAAGCACTGAAACAAAAAGCCATCCAGTACTACACTTCCAGCAAATCATTGCAACAGCAAATCCTTGCAGAGCAAGTCAACCTCTCTCAGCACGTCAACGACATTAAGATGTCCATCGCAGAATCGTGCAAACCAAGCCAATCTCCAGTTACTTTTGCCGACATGTTGAAGAAAAATCAGGCACGGTACGTACAGCCCACTAACACCAGCTCGATAGCGATCTATCCTACCGACAAACAGATTACGAGCGAGGAGACCAAATCGCTAGTCCAAAAAATAATCAAGCCGGATGAGATGAACCTGCACGTTAAGGGGGTGCGAAAAATTAGAAATGGCGGCGTCATCATCAGCACGGAGTCAAAGGGTGACATTATAAAACTCAAACAGGCGGCGCAACTTACGACCTCAGGACTCACAGTGGACGAACCGCAGAAGAGAAAACCAAGGGTAGTCGTCATTGGAGTTCCCGCGGCCATGCAGGAACTAGACGTTTTCAAATGTATATATAAGCAAAATTTAGCCGACAAAATGTCTGACCTGCCTTTGGAAAAATTTTTGACCGTGACGAAGCTTAGCCACAAGTCAGGCAAAAAAGGCGCTGAGACCTGCAACTATGTAATAGAAGTCCCTGCTCCGATCAGAAAGGCACTAATATCAGGCGAAAGAGTCTTTGTGAACTGGTCTTCGTGCCCCGTGAGAGACTTCACCCTGGTGACGAGATGCTATAAATGTCAGCAATACGGGCATGCGGCGAAATCGTGTAAAAGTGAGGCCGAGACCTGTGGTCATTGCGGCATCGTAGGCCACTCCATCAAGGAATGTACCAAGAAGACCGAGCCTGCCAAATGCGCCACATGCAAGCACTTCAACAAGCCAAATGACCATGAGACTGGCGATGCTGAATGCCCAGCAAGGAAATCAGCTGAAAAACGGTATATAAACTCGATAGATTATGAAGGCGCCTGAGAGCGCCGTCCTTTAATTTTCATTTTAGCTTTTTAACGTAGACATATTTACATTATGAGTGCTAATTTAATTCATGACCTCGATAACTTCTCGATATCAGAATGTAAAGCATGTGATGTAGAAAACTGCAAACAATTTATCTATGCCGACCGTGACCCTTTAACGATACTAACTCAAAACATACGCAGCATTTATAAAAATTTTGATAATTTTAGCATTTTCCAACAGAGACTTGGAATAGATTGTGATGTTATTGTTCTTACAGAGTGTTGGTTAAACGAAGAACGCAATTTGCCTGACATGCCGGGTTACACTATGTATGCTACCAAATCCTATTACAATCAAAACGACGGTGTTGTCGTCTATGCGAGAAATAATTTAAAACTTACCTTTGAAGAGCCTAATATAATAGACTGTAATCGAATTCTGCTCAAAATTGGAACTGAATTTGCAATCTTGGCCTTGTATAGACCTCCTTCTTTTAGAAATATCGATACTTTTACTGACTCCTTAGATAAAATGCTGCGTAATCTATCATCATTTAAAAGTCGTATTCTAATTGGAGATATCAATATCAACATTCATCCAGAAAGCACGGATCCAGCAGCTCAGCGATACTTAAACCAATGCGCTTTCCATGGCTTGCTCCCCGCGCACACGCTTCCTACTCACCAGAGCGGCTCCTGTTTAGACCATGTCATGCTGAAATCAAATCTCCCCGCTATAGCTATAGTTACTAACTCCTCATTAACAGATCACAAAGCAGCCCTACTGACCTTATTTCGAAAACCTCCTGACACCACTCGTACGCAAATAATCTCTAAATTAAATATAAACAAACTTGAACGTGATTTAAGCAACATCGATTTTGGCCTCGTTTATAATTCTGCCGACGCAGACGCAAGTATGACATACTTCATTCAAACAGTCCACCAAGCAATTTTGCATAACACTGAAAACGTGCGTGTAAGTAATAAACATTATAATATTAAACCGTGGATTACTCCGGGTCTTATTCGCTGTATGAGACACAGGGATAAACTGCATTTAAAGGCTAAATCAAACCCGGACAATTTAATATTGCAAACATCATACAAAAGATATCGCAATTTCTGCAACAATTTACTAAAAAAAGTTAAGGCTGACTACGAAAAAAAAGAACTAGAGAGGGCCGGTTCAAATAGTAAACAAATCTGGAAGTGCATCAAAAAAGTTACGTACACTACCAAACACCGGGAATCTTGTTCAAGTTTGTCACGACTACATACATCACCTTTATCATCAGCTAACCATGCCAATGAATTTTTCGTAAACATAGGAAAAAATCTAGCGGAAAATATCCAGAGCAACTTGCCGCTACTACCTTCGCCCAGTAACTACTTATCCAACAAAAATACATCTAAATCTTTTGTGTTGCTAAATACTGATGAGGAAGAGGTTGAACGGATTATTATGGGCCTAAAAAACGATTCTGCAATTGGCTGGGATGGCATATCAAACAAAATACTTAAACAATTTAGACACATATTTGTTCCCCCTCTCACATTTATTTTTCAAAAATGTCTTTCTGATGGAATCTTCCCTAAATGCCTCAAAAAAGCCGTCGTAGTTCCCGTCTTCAAATCCGGAAATAAAGATCGAGTATCCAATTACAGGCCCATTTCGATATTACCATCAACATCCAAAATATTAGAAAAAATTATAAATAACAGACTAGTAAAATACTTAGAGAGTCAATCCTTATTATCAGAAGGTCAGTTCGGTTTTCGACCAAAGCTGTCAACTGCCGACGCTGTTCATGAATTGACTGATCACTTAGTTCAGGAACTTGATAAGGGTAACCAGACCATAGGAATCTTCCTGGACCTTGCTAAAGCTTTTGACACGGTTTCCACTTCCATCCTTCTGCACAAGCTCGAAGCATTAGGCATTAGAGGCACACAGCTTAAACTATTTGCACATTATCTGCAAGGACGCTCACAGTGCACAAAAATAGACAATTTTGTGAGTTCTGATCGTGAAAATACCCCTTTTGGGATCCCCCAGGGGAGTATAATCGGTCCTACCCTATTTCTGATTTATATAAATGACCTCTGTAATTTGACAATCAAAAATGGTAAAATTATTTCATACGCTGACGACACTGCCCTTCTTTTTTCTGGAAAATCTTCAGAAGAAGTTTATGATCACGCGCAACGTGGTTTTAACGAGGTCAACAAATGGCTTCAGCATCATTTACTAACATTGAACTCAGAAAAAACACATTACATAAGATTTTCCATGCGGAAATTAACCGCGTCTGTGTCTGACCATTCCCTGTATGCGCACAACTGTAAGGATCCCTCTGACGATCAATGTCTATGTCCATCTATAGCTATAACTAATAAATTAAAGTACCTAGGAATTCTAATCGACGAGTCTCTTTCCTTTAGATATCATATCGAAGCTTTATGCAGCAGAGTCCGTAAATTAATATTTATTTTCAAAAAACTACGTTCTATCGCGGACTCACAATTAATCAAAAAAGTGTACTTTGCGCTATGTCAATCTCTGCTAAGTTACTGCATTACTACCTGGGGTGGCACTGCCAAAACAACTCTGCTGAATTTAGAAAGAGCACAAAGAGCAATTCTCAAGGTCTCCACTTTCCGTCCTTTTCGTTTTCCTACTAACCTCTTATACAAATCATGTGAAATTCTGACAGTTCGTCAACTATATATCTTGAACACAGTCCTAAAACAACATTCCAGACTCCCTTACAACCCTGACTATACTAATAAGCGACGTAAAGACTTTGTTTGCCCAACTATCCATTGCAGACATGCATTCTCTTCAAGATTTTTTCAATTCCTAGGCCCACTGCTATATAACCGACTTAATGCGAAGTTAGATTTTTTCCCACTTACTTACGTGATCTGTAAGAAAACACTTAAGGTCGCCCTGCAAAACCTGTCTTATGACGATACAGAGAAGTTATTAATTGTATTAAAGTGAGTGATTTATTATTTTTAATTATAGTTTATATACTTTTTACTTTAGGGACGCATAAATGTTGTTCCCGTAGGAACCCATAGTATATATTTTCTTAATTTATTAACATATAAGCATTCAATAGTGTTTAAATTTTTGCATATGAATAAGTTGTCATTGTTTGTCCTTTTCTCAGCCTGAAACACAGGATTATCCTAGTTCAGGCGCGTAGTATTATCGTCTAGTTATAAGACTGTTTAGTCCGTAGTCATCACAGCTGTAATATGTTTTTTTTTTTGAATAAATTTATTATTATTATTATTATTATTATTAACTCGGCTGGGCCGCGTTCGGGAAGCTGCGTCGTATCTTCTCGTCGAAAATTCCCAAGTGCCTGAAGACGAAAGTCTTCGAACAGTGCGTGTTGCCAGTGATGACTAACTGAGACATGGTCGTTCACATTGGGACTCATAAGGCGGCTAAGACTCACGCAAGGATCTCGGAGTTTCTTTGTGCGATAGAATAGAATCAGAAATAAGGATATCCGCAGAAGAACCAAGGTAACCGACACAGCTCACAGGATTGTACGGTTGAAGTGGCAATGGGCAGGCCATGTAGCCCGTAGAATGGTATGTAACTTGTGACTTCGTAATCTGCCCGCGCTATTTTTAATACCCGAAAAAAAGTGAGGTATAATTTTCCTATGTGGCTGAAATATGACTTTTTTACGTTTCCAACCACCATATCTTTGCCATTTTGAAAAACTTCGATAAACTGACTCGACAGAAGTCTATGTATGACTCGCTCACTCGTATGGAAATCGCGCTCGGATCTCTCGCTCACTCGTATGGAAGTGTCTTATATGTGTACAAACATTACTGAGACTGCTGACTAATGTGACCTATCTTGTATACATATTATATTACGTACTGTTTGGCAAATAAAATATTCATTTCATTTCAAAAACTTGTTTTCGAGTACAAAGTGCATGGAAACGTTATTTGAGCAATCTTAGAAGATAATAAAACACAAATTAAGCATATACTCATATCATCATGTTATCAAACCACGTCCGGAAAACAACATAAACAACTTTCGAGCTAAATATGTTTTCCTCGATATTACCAAACATGCCGAAATACTTATATTAAATGATCGCCTTACACAAAAAACCCAAATTAAAAATTTAAAGCACCCTTGACACAAGTAGCTGGACATCATGAGACCCTCATTCAACGAGTGATATAGAAAATGCTACTGAACATAACTACATGGAATTCTTAACTAGCTTCACTATTGGCCGAGATCTTGTCACTTGTTCCAATTAAAGCTGAATATCTTGGAAACTACTGGTCCTATTTCCACCAAACATAGCTAAGAACCATCTCGAGGAACAAATCTATCGATTTAAAAAAACTGCACTCAAATCGGTCCATCCGTTTGGGAGTCATAAAAATAAATACATACGTTAAACTTATAACAACCCTCTTTTTTCGTTGGGCCATAAAAAGGAGATGGTTTAATGGGCTTCTAAACGGGCCATATTTTACTGCAATTTGTGGCCGGCAACTATGGCCATCCCTCTCTGACACCCTACGTTAAAGCAAGATGCAAATAATGGCCGGCCACAAATTGCAGCAAAACAAGGCCCGTTTAGAAGCCCCTTTACAAAATGGCCTATGAAAACAAGCCAATTGGTTCGTTGTAATATGAAAAAAATTGGCCTTTTCCTTTAAGCAAGCGAATACTGCCACTTTTTTTTTTTATTTATTATGCTAAAAACATTACAAAACTGGTACACTTTATATGTTTCGCCAAACTGCAATGCAGTTTGTTGGCGAAACTTAAAGGCAGGCTCGGACTTAGAGGGCCAGGGGCCCAGGCACTGGGCATTTGGGGCCCCCTCCCCTACCTCGAAACGGTTTTCAACAAATTTATTTATTTATTAGGTTTGCCAACAGGTACAATACTATATAACATACATAAAAATCAAATGCAAGTACGAAACATATCAGAGTATTTACCCAATAAATAATAATAATAATAAATAATAATAATAATAATTACAGGCAAACACAACAAATTAAACGGTAGGTAGTATTTTAAGTGATAAATAAGGTGAGCATAAGTATGGTGCAAGTCTGCTTCTGGGACTGGGGCTCCCTGGGGACTGTGGGCCTAGGAGTAGCCACTGCTTAAAGGTGCGACCACACCGTCGCTCACAAAACGGGACGGTGCGTTTAAGCAGGGACGTGTCGTATCCGTATCGTTTTTAACAAACTCTACACAGTGCTCAAAAGACGGCGACGCACGTGACATGTGAGGGAAAGGCGGTGTGAAGAACTTGTGGTAATAATGTGGTAAGATATTGCTTGTTTTACTAATACTCTATGGATACCTTGTTTGTCCGAAATAAAGAAATTATTATTATTAATAACCTAAACTTAGACATTTATAAGCCCCCGATCCAACCAAACAGGCTTTCGATAAAAACATTGAGCTAGGGTAGCGAAATGGTTAACGTGCTGGACCGGCAATCCAGAGGTACCGGGTTCGATTCCCGGTCTCTTCCCCCAGGTAGCTCCTTTTTCAATTTTTTTTAAGCTTTGATCTTTGTATTTAAGGCTTAAAATTTAACTGTGGTGTACCTACCCACATTAAAAAAATGAGACATTACATGTTTCATAAATTTATAAAAAAACATTGAATTCAAATCGGACCATCCGTTTGGGACGCATCCGTTTGCCACAGACATCACATTACATAGCTAGGGCGGTGAATTCGTGAATGTCCCAGATCGCAGGTGTTTGTGGCTTAAGCCGAAGGTGAGGGTCATAAAATATGCGATCTGGGGCTCTGCGAATTACCGCCCGTGTTGTGTCTAAACTTTTAAGTCTTGCCTTGACCAGGAAGTGAGATTTTCTTCCCGTAGAGCGGGTAGAAACTCCCACTTACGGCCTAGGGCGACGTAAAGCTTATAACCATACCTGTGCTAACTCGGGGCATGTTCTAGGGATAGGATATCGATAAAAAAGATGTCGACATAATTAAATTAATATATATATTAATTTAATTATATATGTGATCATTGAACATTAACTTAATTTTATTACTATAAAGAGGTTCGATGTCATATCTGATCTGATATCGAGCCTCTTAAATTAAGATAATAAAAGTATGAGGATGTCATTTCAATCAAAATGACAATTTACGTATATTATAAAAAATATTATAAAAAAATATTTTAAAATAAACATGTAAATACACGTTTTAATATGTTTATTTTTTTTTATTTGAAAATGTGGAGAAATTAGTAATATTTATTTATGTCGCTGACATTTAGATGTTGACAGTAACATATTTTTTTGTCAATAAAATATTTAGCTACGTCACTTACGTATAGGTGCCCCGAGTTATCCCAGGTATGCTTATAACACCTCTCTTTTTTGTCGGGGCTAAAAATGGTACCGATACGACACGTCGCTGCGTGAATGCAGCGTGATCGTTTATTGAGCGGCGGTGTGGTCGCACCTTAATATGACCTTAAATGATAAATTAGCACGCAAAACGTTATCGTTCACTGAATGCTTGCAGAAACGTAACCCTGATACGGTAATACGAGAGCAAACGTAGAAAACAAGATGGCGGAATTAACTGGTTACGACCAGTTTGTGTTATTACGCTAGAGAACTAAGAATCGTTTTAAAAAAACATGTATGGACATAGACAAGGTAAAGGCTTAATAAAAAAAACTACGATAGCGTACTTTTCGCGTCCCATGTCAGGATCTGATGATGGGATGCAAGGAATCGAGGGCAACCCTCAAACCTAACAACAGGCAGGCACTAATAATGTTTTTCGAATATTTTCTAAAGGACAATCATCGTCTCATGCTGAGCTGATGATGGAAGGTATAATTCCTCAAGTTAGGAGTTAGGGGATAATTCAAACGAGTTTCATGTAAACCATGAATACAAAGATCAAAGCTTAAAGAAAAAATGAAAAAGGAGCTACCTGGTGGAAGGGACCGGGAATCGAACCCGGTACCTCTGGATTACCGGTCCAGCGCGTTAGCCACTTCGCTACCCTCGCTCCACGTAGACCTGACGAATTTTTCCTTATGCTTTGTGTTTCATGTAAACAAGACCTCCCCGATGGGTTGATCACTCCTCTATAGTAGTATTTTATTTAAAGAGCTAAAATGCAAAAAAAAAATTAAACAAATAAAGACTGAAAAATAAACTGAAAAGCCAAAAATAACCCATTCATGAACGTACAGTTACATTTGAATCACCTTTTGCAATCGGTGCCAAACCTCACGTTAACTTTTTTATCGAGCTAAAATACTGTATTATATAACTAAATAGTAGTAATTACAGGTTATTTGTTTTCATAGACATCCAAACATCCGGAAAATCGAAAGAATTTTGGACCAAGCTGAAACAGAGACGCTACGCTCGCTCGATCAATAAAAGCTTGTAATTTGCAGGTTTTATTCTCATTGGCCTTGAATCTATTGGTAATGAACTTTGACGCTGACCTTGGATATTGATAACTTCTATTGCACTATGTCCCAAATGATAATAGTTATCAATCATTTCCAGATAACCCTTACATTAAACAAATAACAATTGGGATAAGGTTCGAGTCCCAGTGTGGGCCATGACTTGAACAAATGATGGTGTAAGAAAATAAGGTATGGCACTCCGGCTAGGGAGCCTTTCTACGTCACCGACTAGCTGCCGCTTTATGGTAACAAAATAATTATAAGGAAAAAAGTTTACCACCAATCTTACAAAAAAAAAATGCTTTTATGCATTACGGGTGTTTAACTAAATTTTATTTTGTCGTAATGTTTGATTTAAAACACTCACGATTTTATGAGATTCTGTATGAATAAGGTGACAAAGGAATCGGGGAGTATTATGATACACCAGTTGCAACACAGAAACGGATTGCCAGAACCGTCCAACCAATCACAGCGTGACTCGCCTGTCATTGCGGAGTGCCATACCTCATTTTCTTATACCATGGAACAAATAAAAAAGTTCTTACATGATTTTAATTGTTGCATGGTGGCGCCACCTGTCATATATGTTGATGCTCTAGTGGTGAAAGTCGAACCAAGCAAACGAGTTTACCAATACGTCACGAGATGGCGCTAATCATTATAGATAGCGAAGCATCGTCACAGATAGTACGGACGCCTACCGCTAGATGGCCTTATGTCGGAACTTGATAATGTACAGTATGCTTGATATACTTTTGGACCTTAACACACACGTAACGTGAAAACTGGTAGAACAATTTCTTGGCTTGGATAGCACGAAAATTTTGCGTTTTAAGGACGTAATTTTTTTTAAATGAGCTAAAGGCTGCTGTCATGGTGAATGGTCTAGATAATTTACATTGTAACAGTGGTAGTGCAGTTGCCTGCTGAGCCGGCGGTCCAGAGTTCGATCATATATTCATACAACTAACATACACATATCGTCGTCTAATACCCATAGTACAAGCATTGCTTGAATGGGGCTAGATTGTGTAAGATGTCCTTTAATACTTAGTTATTGATTTATTGTTTTTTTTTATGTCATATGGGGCAAAAGAGCAAACGGATCGCCTGATGGTGCGCGATTGCCGTCGTCCATAGACGCCTGCAACACCAGAGGAGTCACAAGCGCGTCGCCAGCACAGGTGGGAGTACGCTCTTTGCATATGCGTATTTAGGGGGGGTGGCCCGTATGGTCTAGTGCCCACCCCAGGACTCTGGGTTACCGATAGAAGTTCATGGCGTCCAGGCCCCGTCTGAAAAATAATCTCAGATACGCCAGCTCTTTGTGAGTACTGACCTTCATTCATCGCCATGTCCATGAGCTGCAGGTCTTCGTCGTTGAGGATGGACTGCAGGAACCCGTCCGAGGCCGGCGGCGGAGGCATCTCGCCGCTCGCATTCTGCAACGAAGCTTTATTAGACACAGGCAGAGACACTAGAAGGTTGTATTCGTTCAAGATAAAAACTAGGGTGGTCCAAACAATTTTTTTTTATAATTTCAGGTAGCCCACCCCCGCAATTAGTTACACCTTCCCCTTATATTACTTATGTTAAATTACAGATTCCTAACTTACTTGCAAGATAGTGCTCAAGGTGATCAAAGTTTTAAAAATTGTTCATATTTGTGAAATAAATATGGTTGTTTTTAATATATATTATTGTTTGTAATTAACGGTTATATGTAATTATAGTGATAACTTGTTTTTACCTAAAAAAACCTTTCAAGTGAACATACCACTTGTCTTTGACTCCTAACTTGCTTGCAATGCAAGGCCGTGTTCAAGGTGATCAAACATTTAAAAATTGTTCAAATTATAGTAATAAATATTTGCAGTAAATAATGATTATTTGTAATAAATATGATTGATTTGTAATGAAAACCCGTGTACTAATTACTTATAGTGGTAAAAAACACCTTATAAATTAATCTTTAAGACGGTTGAGCACTGCTTAGTAGTTGAGATAAATTCACAAAACTTTCGGTACTTATTTACGATTATATGTGTAATCATTTTGGGAGGTGGGGCTTCTGCCCCAAATTCAAACTTTAGTTACTGGTTTACTAACCAGTAACTAAAGTTTGAATTTTTCCCATACAACCGTGGACCACCCTAATAAAAGCCGTAACCTCATTTTTACCTCAGTCGACTAGGGTATTATTTAATAGCGCAAATTGTGCACATAAAAACCATGTAGCTCTGTGGGCTGTAGACCTCTCGAGTTTGTTTCGAAATGACAATTTTTTTTTAGGGTTCTGTACCCAAAGGGTTTTTACCCTATTATTATTAAGATTCCGCTGGCCGGACGTCCGTCTATCCGTCTGTCTGTCTGTCTGTCCGTCGGTCACCAGGCAGTATGTCATGAACCGTGATAGCTAGACAGCTTGAAATTTGAAAAAACAAATACTAAAAACAAAGTAAAATAAATATTTAAGTGGGTTGCGTTAACTTTAGTATAAAAAGGGTCCTTTGGGTACGGAAACCTAACATAATATTATGAATTTCTCTCGATTTCAAGTTTTCTCATCAAATTATGAGTCGAACATTTCGTTTACACTCGCTGCTTCTGTTTGAGGGCGAGCGATTATTCAAATTTGATTATTTATGAATGATCCAATAGGAACCATGATTTTGAAATCATCATCATCATCATTATACCAGCTGATAGATGTCCACTGCCACAAAAGCCTCCCCCAAAGTTCTCCACAACGATCAGTCTTGCGCTCGTCGGTCCACCATGTTTTTTGAAATCGAGTATTACCTGATAGTAGATGTTGTCATGTTGAGGATGATGTGCCTCTGCTTTGTAGGCGCCCTCTAGTGGTGTCGCTGCGCCTGGAACAAATACAAATACAAATAGTCTGTTAAGAAACGCTAATAGGGATGGCGACTGATCTTAAATTCTACAGCACACTGTAGTTATATGAATGAAATTAGTTCAATATGTCATAAAACAAAGAAAAAAATGTGAAGAAAAAGCTTTATAAACTTAGCAGTATATGTATGTTTTCAATTTAGCATTTCACCATGTGGGCTGGAAATATGGCTTACCGTAAGCGTCCGGGTGCTTGTCCGGGATAGGAGCGATGGGCCCGTGGTAGTTGTGCGCGTAGCCACCCGCCGCACCGTGCGCGTGCGCACTGGAAACAAACATTCGCACAATTTAGTCAACCCAAGACAATAATAAAATCTCATTGTTTCTCAAGTAAAAAAAAAACTGGATTTGCTAATAGATAGTTGTGGCTCCGTCGCTGCACACTGGATGGAGAGGTACTTAGAGTCTGGAAAGACTGTAAACAAGTTTGGTACAATAATAGCTGGATATGGTTGATACTTTTTCTCCGACTAGATCAAAGATAAAGGTTATAAGTGGCGGGCAACATTTAGTCAATTTAATTATGAAATTCTATCATTCATACAGTTAGGTAGGGTTATTTGTTATTACCAAACATCATTGCAAGTGGTGCCGTGACCAGGATGTACTGCATTAGGTCACTGGAGCAGTACCTACACCCCCGTCACCTACCGATATATTATATGGTTACCGTATATACCGGACGGTTGATATATACACTATAGGTTAAGTGTACCAAATAGGGTTTTTCGTTATTAACAAATACAAGTGGTGCCGTGACCAGGATATACTGCTGGTATATATACCGTAGTAGGAATACCAAGTTAAGTGATCAAGTGTACCGACAAGCAGATACTGACCTGATGTTATGATGATGCGGATGCTGGTAGTGCTGGTACTGCTCCGGCGGGGGCGGTATGGTCAGCAGCGAAGCCAGATCCTGCCACCGCTGCTCCACCGACATGGTCCGCATCAGCGACTGGAACGATAGAGGACGTGAATCTTTACGGGTATATGATACGGGGACATTAGCGGGCGTGATATTGAGACTATAATCAACACGTTAATGGGTGATGGATGATTTGAGTGTTTTAAATGTCTTATTACTCTGTTTCCAATATTGAAGAACAGAACTGTACATCATATAAATTATGGCGCCATTTGCGGGTGTTTTGAAGCAGTCGCGAGTGCTTTTGCAATTATTATCAATATGATGTTGATTGCTTCTATGAATTAGCCAATATTACGGACAGGGTGATAAGCATACCCCGGGGTGCATCTCCTGTCGGTGGACCTTGTGTCGGTCTAGTGTTAAATCATTCGTGACCCAAAGCCCCGGGGTGTGGTAATAAAACAGTCTGTCTCACTGGGACACCTTACAGATGTCACAAACTTCCGTTGCCAAACGAATCATATTGGAATGTATGGAGATTAACGCATTAGGCGACGCTTGGCTGCCATACATTTGTATGGGATATGTAGCCAGCGCTCCAATGGACAGACGAGGCACATCTTTTAGTTGAAACATAATAAAACATTTCTAAAGGTTCTCTTTTGGTTTCGAAATGGAAGGCGGATCCAAGCACCCCCGGCCTGTGCGATGCAGCCAAGAAAAGGACAACGAATACGAACGGCATCGACATACTTAGAACGTCGACTTTGTATCAACGTCATAAAAATATAATTAGCACATAAAATATAGAATGTTTTATGGCAATTGAACTGGTATAGCGGTGAAAGTTTAATCACTAACATCCCCAAGGGAAAATTACTATACTGCGTTGGGCATGCTCTTAACTCTGATCTTAGATTTAGTGGGGCAGGGATTAACTAGCCTTTGGACACCTCGCAAAATTGCAGAATTGGTTAGAATATCTCCTATTTTGGAATACTAAAAACTCTTAAATTTTTAGTTTATAATTTTAGTAATAACGATTAACATCGCAGTGCCCAACAGGGTTCACATTGATCTGTATCTTTAAGTTAACATCTTTACCTACTTTTGTGATTTTTGAAATTTCATGAGAATTGGTTGCGAAATACGACTCGTTCACAATTATGGAGATCCAGATAAACGGACATATGAAATAATAGTAGACCAAGATGAAACAGAGACGCTTCGCTCGCTCGGCCAATTGGAAACATCGGATTTAACTCATGACATGCGGATAAAACAAATAGAAATACATTACATCACCATATTCATATGTAAATTCTCAAATTATCTGTATCTTCTATTTACATGGAATGAAACTAAAGTATCAGTCTAACAAGCACCTCTCCAAAAAAAGTCCAAAACAGTAAATCAACATTTCGTAAGTAGCAGTGACATTTCGCGTGTCATTACCAAGGAACGCGTTCCGGCTGTTTAAATCGAAAATCGACCGTTATCCGCCATTTTGTGTCCGCCATTTTGTTTGTTTAATTAATATTTACTCGGAAGTGGGTTGTGTGCCAATGTTGGTTTACAATTTTCGCGGCAAATATTCGAAAGCAACTGTAGGTTTCGATTTATTGACCATACAGATACCTACCCAATGCAATGTAATTTATTTTCAACTGACGCCAAGAAACGGTGCCTGTTCTTATCAGTTCGTCGGGGTGTTTTTTTATACGTATGTTCCCCGATTATTCTGAAACGGCTGAACCTATTTGGAAGATTTTTTTTTGCTTCATACTTTCTAGTTCGTTAACTTCGTTACGTTGACGTCGGTTATTTGTTACCTAGTAGCTTGACTTGTCAGGATTGACCCCCAACACTGGGAGGATGTCTGAAGACCGTGACCTGTGGGGAATACTGTGCGATGGTGTGGTCACACATCATCATGTGAAGAGAAGCAAACCATGCTTCTGAAGCATAACACCAGCAGCGCGCAGCTCTTCCCCCTTCATCGACACCCGCAACATTTATTTGTCAATTATGCGGTCATGGTGACGAGAATTCTGTATCGCGCTATCCAGCCATCTTTGTATAAGAGCCGCACTTTGGTAGACACTGTTCAAACAATTTAAATGACCTGGTAGAAAAGACCGGGAATCAAACCCGGTAACCTCTAGATCCAGTCCAGCGCCTTCAATTCAACAAATCCAGAGGTACCGGGTTCGATCCCCTGTCTCTTCCACCAGGTAACGCATTTCAATTTCTCTTTAAGCTTTGATCTTTGTATCAATGGTTTGATACAAAAATTGTGGTGTGTACCCAAATAATAAATGAGACGTTACATGTTTCGTTATAGACGCTGTTCAATTCATCTGTTACGAATGATGAAATGAAATAAGTAGCTTGAAGTTTTTAACTCAGCTCCTACAGATCCCATTCCGTGCGCGTGCCAGCGAACAAACAGCCAGAGACAGTAGAGCAAACACCACAGATAACGAGTAGCTGTTGACAGAGCCGCTACAAGTGCTCTGCACATAGAGTTTCACGAGTTTTTTTTTTTTTTAGAGATCTTTTTAGTAGGGGCGTACGGTTCAAGACATGCATTAATAGTAGAACATAACTGCAACTTCGATGACGACGGGGAGAGAAGTCATAACGCCTTTTTATTTATCGTAGCCGGGTAGGCACTTAAGATTAAATATTAAATAAACTATATTAAAAATTTAAAACACCCTCGATACAAGTAGGTGGTCCTCATGAGACCCTCATTCAATGAGTGATATAGAAAATGCTACTAAAACTGAACATAACTACTAAATTTGGAATTCTTAGCTTGATAAGACCCGCATTAGATGAGTGATATAGAAAATGCTACTAAAACTGAACATAACTACAAAATTTGGAATTCTTAGCTTGATAAGACCCGCATTAGATGAGTGATATAGAAAATGCTACTAAAACTGAACATAACTACAAAATTTGGAATTCTTAGCTTGATAAGACCCGCATTAGATGAGTGATATAGAAAATGCTACTAAAACTGAACATAACTACAAAATTTGGAATTCTTAGCTTGATAAGACCCGCATTAAAGGAGTGATATAGAAAATGCTACTAAAACTGAACATAACTACAAAATTTGGAATTCTTAGCTTCAATATTGGCTGAGGTCTTGTCACTTGTTCCAATTAAAGCTGATTATTTTGGAAACTACTGGTCTTACTTCCACCAAATATAGCTATAACCACGCCATAGACAGACACACGGTTTTTCGTCGGAGGTTAAAAATAACTAAGATATTTAAACAGCTTAATTCCTTTCACATTATCTTGTTGGCCCTATGGGTTGACTGGTTGAGCACTAACTTTTGTTGTTGTAAAGTACTGACTTTTGTTCTATGCAATAGAGTTGAAATAAATAAATTAAAATTTAAAGTGTTTTCCGCGGAACCCTTCAGTAAAAAAGGCACGGCACTACACATTTCTCAATGGAGTGTTGACAGGTGCGACACTCCGTTTTGAGATAGAAATGTAAGGCATTTTTCGTGTATATGTTAATGAGGCTTTTAATCATTTGTACACATTGGTGACACGCTTTTTACACTGTTTAAAATGGCGGAAATGTGTATTCATCGACCGGTCGGACGGCATGGTACAGAGATGCTGCAGGATATAAGTTGGTTCATAAAGGGAGATGCATTTTACCTTGTGATTAAAAGTTTTAATCATGTTTTAATTTAAAACACGCAACGTCATACAGAAGTAATTAAACGTAATAAAGAATTTGTTGAACACCATACTCATACTTATTTATTTATAAAATGTTTTTCAATTTTACACGTCACATATTAAATTATCAAATTATATTAGGTTACATTATTCTATTCAATTACACATTTCAAATAATCAATCATTAAAATACAATACAAAATTAAATAACTTTAACAATTTATAATTTGAGTAAAATAATCAACAATAATTTATAGTCAGAATTAGTATATATCATAAAATTCCTCGAGGCTAATAGAAAAGAGGAGAGGGAAGTTGGTCACCTTTATACGACATGATGCTTTTTTAAGCAACGTCATCGAAGGAAGTTGAAGGAAAGCGAGGCAGGGGAAGACCAAGAATAAGCTACATAAAACAAATAAAAGAGAAGGTACACGTCATATCGTATAGGGAAATCAAGGAGTTGGCTATGGATAGGGATAGATGGAGACAGCGACATACTACATCAGCTAGTTACACCCACAAGAGTTTGATCTTTTTGATAATACAGAAGTGCAGTTAAGGCGGATTCACTAAAGTGTGCATTATAAACCAACTTCAAAAAACCGGCCAAGTGCGACTCGGACTCGCGAACCGAGGGTTCCGTAAAACATTTTCCATCTTAACTTGTCGGGTATTTATTTATAATTAAAATATTTAATTATTCATAACTTTGGGACAAGGAAAGAAAATATAAAAGGACAATTAAATTAGAATTAAACCTAAAAAGATAAAACTAACCTACTTGCCGGGTTAAGTTTGCACCTGGTATGTATGGTGCCGCATACACATGAGGTGCTAAGTTAACGCAACCGATCACGTTGGTTGTATGGGAGCCCCAATTAAATATTAATTTTATTCTGTTTTTAGTATTCATTGTTATAGCGGCATCATCATCATACAGAAATACATCATCTGTGAAGTCTAACTGTCACGGTTCATGAGATACAGCCTGGTGACAGACGGACAGACAGACAGCCGAGGCTTAGCAATAGGTTCCCGATTTTTACTCTTTGGGTACGGAACCCTAAAAAGGAGGAGGTTTTTAGGGTTCCGGAACCCTTCATGCGCGAGTCCAACTCGCACTTGGCCGGTTTTTTTTCTCACGAGATGGAGCCACGAGCGAAAGCTATATTTATAAATGTTCCACTATGTATTTTTCCGACTTTATTACAAGTCACGAGTTTATGGATGTGTGAATTGGTAGAAACTAGAAAGCATTCATTAGGCGAACTGTATTGAACGCGCGGTAAATATTTGTTTAATTAACTAATTAAGTATATCGAGCGGAATTTGAAGAGATTCAAGATGCGGTAAAGCTGGTAAAATAATAAAGACGTAAACTATTATTTAAGTTTCACGCATTAAGAAATAACCAAAAACATCAAATACTAAAATATCGGTTCGTGAATTTAAAAAACTGAACTTCAAAACGCACTAACATTAACTCTTTATTTCATTCTTATGACAAGCTGTTATAGCCAACTGTACTTTTCTTTGGACATCCATCAATTGCTAACTGAGACGATTCTAAAGACCCAAAACTCGGTAGGATTTCTTTATCTATTAAAGAGTTCCTAGGGCCACCTTCCGGCTCCATCATCAGACCAGATCCATGGTATCATAATACATCCGCTCAAAATTACGCTGTATAATCTGCTACCATCCCTTATAATGAATATGCCGTACCTCGAGTTTAAACGTAAACTCAAACATTTTTTTCAATGTAATCCATTTTACTCGATAAATGAATTTTGTGATAAGTTAAAAAAAGGAGAAATCATGTTTGTGAAATAGGCTTAGCTAATTTGTATAGCCTCCTGGAAATTATTTATTTTAACATTTTATAGTATAGTACCTACCTCATTTAATTTAGTTAATAATGCATGTTTTTCTGTAACTTGACTTGCTAAATGTAACGTTTTTTGTTGCTTGGCCAAATAAATGAATCGAATTGAATTGAATATTGTATTGTCATCGAAGTTAAGTAGGTATGCAACATTTGTTAAAGATGTCTGCTTCAAAATTGAGTTGCAAGATTCCACCCGAAACAACATACATAGTCGCAAGTGCAGTTACAATGCAAGATAAATATAGATACAAGCTTGTAATAATCTAAATAATAAATTTAAAATACTCCCGACACAAGAAGTAGCTGGTTATCATGAGATCATCTTTTAATGAGTTATATATGCTGCTAAAACTTTTTATTTTTTTCCGTTTTATTAAGGGACAACCTTACACAAGTCCCAAACTAAGCAAAGCTTGTACTATAGGTACTAGACGACGATATACATAATATATAAATATATAGGTATACCTAGATAACATCCATGACCCAGGAATAAATATTCGTGTTCATCACACAAATATTTGCACAAATATTAAAAACTGAATTTTATAACGAAAATTGGAATTCCTAGCATCAATATTGGCTGAGATCCGTTCACTTGCTCCACGAAAAGCTGAATATCTTGGAGACGTTCCGATTTTTAAACAGATTAAAGAACCATCTTGACAAACCAGGCTTTCGATTAAAATAAACCGCACTCAAATTGGTCCACCCGTATGGGAGCTACGATGCCACAGAGAGACACACAGATACACATGTTAAACTTATAGCACCCCTTTTCTGTCGGGGGATAAACAGGACTTTACCGACGGTCAACAAAGTGATCCCATAAGGGTTCCCTTGAAATGAAATGAAATGATTATTTATTTGCGGAATATGGGTTACATAAGCTGGTATAATTTACAAATTATAAGACCCACCATACTCTACTTAAAAAAGCATGCAAATATTAAATCTAAATTTTGTTACCATGACAGATAAACAAAATAGAGATACTTAAAGCTAGATGTACTTAAATAGAAATTAATTACTTATCACTAGATTTAAAATTTAAACTAAGAAACTCGTTAACGGAGTACACGCATAATTCACACAGCCAAAAGTGCAGTTTCTTTTTAAAGTGTGTTAAGGGGAGACATTTTATTTCATTTGGAATTTTATTGAATATTTTAACACACATAAAATAAGGACTTCGAGTGGTTTGTCTTAGGCGTGCTCGAGGTAGAGACAAAAGGTATTTTTGCCTTGATACCCGGTTATTGTAAGTAATTATATCACAATTTTTCTTAAAATACTGCTGGTTCCCACGGACAAATATAGCTATCTCATATAAGGTACGGAACCCTAAAGATGATATATTTTTTAGATGTCCAACTTCCGGTGTTAAGGGAATCCTAAGCATAGCCCACGCCGACCTTGCGCCGTCTCAAGGCGCTGGAATTATACATGTGGCAAATTATACTCGGCCGTACGTTATTTACTACACGCGATACTTTAATTGAACATGGCATAACACGTGCCCGCCATTTTGTTTATTTTTTATTTATTTAAAATATTTGTGAAATGTTTAAAATGAAGCGAACAATTTAAGGGTACAGGCGGGTACGAACCCGACTCTCCAACGGCTTTCCGGGCCAACACGGGCGTCCCACCTATGGGACCACTGAACCCGATGCGAGACTCATTGAATTTTTCAACTAGTTACTTCTTGGTGGTAGTAAAAAAAATCGCTTCACCCTAAACATTTGGTATATGCTAACAGGCGTTATTGTTTTAATTAAAAAAAATATCCAAATTTTGTAGTTCATTTTAGTAGCGTTTTCTTCTCTGAAGGAGGGTCTCATGATGACCAGCGACTTGTGTCGGGGTTAATACTGTTAATAATGTTGTATTGCTGGAGTTAAAATATAGAAAATACTCCGCCGACAACGTTATTACGTTGAATAAGAAATAAGTTTCTGTTATAAAATTTCATTTTTGTGACAAGCTTTTATAGCCGAATGTACTTTTCTTAGAACATCCCTGAATAGCTCACTGAAATGACTGAAACGATTCTAAAGACCCCAAACTCGGTAGGATTGCTTCCATTACAGAGTTTCTAGGGCGTCCTTCCAACTCCATCATCAGACCAGCCCCCTGGGTACCATATTATTGCAGGGAGCGATAAAGGAAAGGCCTTTGTCCGCAATAGAACACAATGATGTACACAAAATATTGTACCTACCCGTTAAATTGCAATGCATCATAATTCGATAATTGACCCTAAATACTTAGTATGTATACAGATAAATAGTTATTTATTAGTGAATCTTATTGTCCTCATGATTACGCGGTCAGCTCAAGGTCCCGGGTTCGGTGCCGGTGGTAGCAATTTGACATCCACAATAGCTGTCAAATTGTTAATAATTACACAGAATTGGACGTTTTTTTCTCGTCCTGGGAACTTTAAATTGGTTTATTATGATTAGCTTCTGTTTGATTGTTTGTTGGTTTGTATAATTCGTTTCAATTATCCATACACACATCTATGTACAGTTGAATTTATAAATTTAGTAGAAAAAACTTTTTTGAAATATCTGAACACGCCTCGCTTCTATGACGTTACCAATAGAGACGAGTTCACATATTTTGATTACTTTTCGCTCATTAATTTATGAACTGTACTGTATAGTTAATATCAAATAGGTTGTAATTGTCCATAGGAATAAGAGAATTGAAGCTTGATTTTCAAAATGCATTTTGATGATTTTTTGTAAAAGAACTGTAAGCAAAAATATCTACCAATTTTCAACTCAATTTCACGAATATTAAGGTCCGAAAGCGGTACAGTGGTCTAACTTGACTGGCTATTGTACATTAATCAGACTTTTTAATCTATTTGCATGTAGTTTGCAACAATAAGGCTTATATGTACAGATTGTACAGTCAGTATCAAAAATAGCTGACAATTTTAGTATGCAATTTGACATTATGAACCGTGACCGTGTGTATATTTTTTGCTATGCTTAGAAATCCTGCAATGACATCTGGCTAAAATATCACGATACCCAGTCTCCTTTACTTCTTCGGTTCTATTTACTTTTATCTATCCAAATATCATAAACCCTCCATGATGCGTTCAAGAACCGCACATTATGACTACCATAAAAATATACTGTTTTATTAGAGCAAATTTCTTATCTGTGAAAATGTTATTATTGCTAAATAATAACATCGATTTCGATAATATTATTTATTCAAATTTCGAACATCTTTGAAAAACAAAGAAATTTGATTTGACCTCTATTCTAATATCAGTCGAGATGACGTTTAGTTCGAAATGAATTGTCAATTTGCATCAAATTTGACAAATGGCACGTAAGTAAGATATCGAACGATATGATAGTTGGGGCCAACTCTAGTTTGTCTCTGAATTAAAAAAACTATGACAGCTGCCAGAAAACTTCATTACCGCCATTACCGGGTAATATTTGTCGTAATGTGCGACTCCTGAATGCATCATGGAGGCCTATGATATGTGGCTAGATAAAGTAGTGTATGTAACTGTACATAATTAGGCATTAAAACACTCGTGTGATGTTATTATGAAACTTGCCTTCGGCGCGTTTCATAAACCCACACTCGTGTTTAATACCCTTCATTATGTACAGTCACATAAACTACTATTAAATGTCAACTTGTTAGTACCTATCATTAATGGAGCCCGAGTGATATTAGTCCATACATAGCTATAGATCAACGATAGTTGAATTCGACTACAGTTATAAAAAAAAAAAAAGTATTTTTCTCATTCATCAGTTTTCCTTATTAATCCATCTCGTTATTCTCTCTAGTTGTTCCTTTTTATTACATACTGCCGAATCCTGCGCCGGATCAAAGGACGCAACGGAGCCACGCAGTTACGTCGCCTAGATTTAAGCTTTTTAAAATTTAATTTTGTAGTTCAAAGTGCCTTGGTTTATACTGTAATTCTGTGTAACTAATTTGAATAAACAAATAAATACTGCCACACTATATATATTTAACACACGTTATATATATTTTGCCATTCCAATGTTTAATTTACGGTACAAAATACTCATCCAAACCACAACTAAAATCCTGGGAAGTCCAATACATTTAAGAACTAGTTACAAAGTCATAAACAATCAAAAGTTAACAAAAAACTATAGCAAAAAGCAGCACGCAACTCACCTGATACTCGTGTATATCCATTATTATATCGTTAACTAAAACTAACAAAAAAACTAATACTAACACAAAAATATTGCACTTATTCAGACTGTCCACAAAAAGTGGTATTATTGCACAAATTATATCAGGTACGTCGACACGTTATAAAAAAGAAAGTCACATTTTCTAAATCAAAATACCACCACACTCATTTGAAAATTAAAAAAGTAAAACATTCACATTTCCCGCGCATTGTAAATTAAAAAAAATGCGGTCGTCGCGTTCTTTTTTCGAAATTAAAAAGTTGCCAGTATCATGTTAGTTTGTCGCGTTCCATGTTTGAAAAGCGCGTGGTTCGCGCCGCGCTTGGATGTTCACTGTCCACTCGGACTTTACCGTATCTTGGACCGTTTGTGAAAAAAGTTGGTCAAGTGCTCTATGGCTCTTTGTATTACGGGTTCTGTGTTTAAAAAAAGTAATGAGGTTTTTTATGCCACAAATCAAGTTTAATTTCCACAGTAAGTACCTATGTTTTTCGTTTTGTTAACCATTTGCAGTTTAATTTTAATAAAGCGATTGTTATATGTAATCTGCAAATTCGTCTAGTAACTTATTTTGCAGCTTTAGCGTAGAGTGCGTAGTAACATTCTTTATATAGGTACATAATTAATAATAAAATTTTATTCAATAATAAATACGTACACAAATGAGTATCGAAGTGATTTTAGTTTTTTAGTTAGAAATGTTTATTGTATACCATCCAGCTAAGTTACGTAGGTACTCTATACTCAGCGCTCTATATTAAGCCTAATTCTACTAATTAGTTGGTCTAAAAAAGCTTATAAATTATTCGAAAAAAGCTCCCGTAAACGCGGTACCCTAAAAAAGCTAATATCTAATACTGACGTGTGAAATCGCCAGAATGGTTGCGAACGTCATTTTCTAACTGTACGAATCAAACACCAAGTTAACTTTGCCGGCGGTCAATCCTGGAACTACCTATCTTCTATACAGATTTCTAGATTGCAGAAACGAGTGGCGCCACCGCTAGCGGTATTAGTGAGTCGGTAAATAGTAAGGAGGCTGCACTTTCATCCGATCTACGGACGGTGTATAAAGTTGGCTATGGTACTATAGTGCTTTTGAACGGAGCGTAATTATGTAGTGATGTGGTCGAAGCTGTTATTTAGTAGCACTAAAGCACATTAGTGTTAATACTATAATGTAGGCTTACTGTGAATGTGTCTTGATGAATATCTTAATATGACAATGTACGACTCTTCGTAGTACCTGCTCAGTTTTATTAACTTAAAGTAAGCCACAAGATTGAGACGTCTTAATCCAATCATACCAAGTTTAAGATGTCAAAGGCAGTCAAACTAGAATAAAAAAAACTTACATTTTTAAATATTTACGCCGAGAATTTAATACAAAATATCATGGTTATCTCCTGTTTTAAGACGTACGTACGTTTATGCAATACTAGAGGACTATCTAATAGTTGACACTATCTAACAAGTCGCAAGTTCCCAAAATCTACCGTTATATTTTCACCGTACGCTCACATCACTAACCGTCAATTCAAATTCGATTTTGGAACACACTTGATTGATTGTCCGACCACAGACAACCCAGACTTTTTACAATTATAGTTTTTAAATAACACATGCAAACATCGACTTACAACTTACAGAACAGGGTCCAAAGTGAAATGATAACCAAAAGACGACAATACAAACTTTTTAACGATCAATAATCATTTCTAAATTTATTTGATTGAGTCTTATTTAATTATTTTCTTTGGAAGCGAAATTACTTGTCACTTGTATTTTAATGACGTGTTTTCTAATCACTGTTTTTATTTGAAATAATAGAAAAGAGGAGATGAACCGTAGATAAAGCTAAAATAATTGCAACCACAAACTACAGTATTTTATTGACCCAGCGAGTGGAGCGCTTCCGTTACAGCTTGGCCCAAAATTGTCTCGTATTTTTAGGGTTCCGTACCCAAAGGGTAAAAACGGGACCCTATTACTGAGACTTCGCTGTCCGTCCGTCCGTCCGTCTGTCACTAGGCTGTATCTCAAGAACGGTGATAGCTAGACAGTTGAAATTTTCACAGATGATGTATTTCTATTGCCGCTATAACAACAAATACTAAAAATAAAATAAAATAAATATTTAAGGGGGGCTCCCATACAAAAAAACTTGTTGTAGATTATGGTACGGAACCCTTCATGCGCGAGCCGGACTCGCACTTGCCCAATTTTTGGTTGTTTGGATATCCAGATCCCTGTCGGCTGTTCTCGCCTTGAACTAATGTATCGTGATAGCTGGACAGTTGAAATTTTCACAGATGTATTTCTGTTGCCGCTATAACAACAAATACTAAAAACAGAATATAATAAATGCAGCACATGCTGAGTCCGCTCCTTTTGTCACACGGAATAATTTGGGTAAACAATTTAATGTTAATGTTGTTATTGTTTAATCTATGTAACTATTTTATTTTTTTGGTGTGGCAATAAACGTTTCTTTCTTTCTTTCTAAATAATTACGTGGGGCACCCGTACAACAAACGTGATCGGTTGCGTTAACTTTGCACCTCACTTGTACCCGGCGCCCGCCATACAATACATATCAGGTTCGTACTTAACCCGGCCCGGCCAGTTAAGATGGGAAGTGTTCGTACCCAACCCCCGGTGCGCGAGTCTGACTCCGACTCGCACTTGGCCGGTTTTTTATTTGCACGAGCGTTACACAGTGGAAACTAAAATCCCCATACAAACTTCGGGACACTTTTTATATTCTTCACATTGAAAATGCTATCAATTCTGAGTAGGATGAACCTGAATTTGAAGTGAGTAGGACGAATCTGAACCATGAAGTTCAGGAATAAACAGGTATTCGGTCTATTTTTAAACGCTTAAATAGCACATCAAAATGTTTTTTCATATGAGTCTGCCAGCACAAGTGAAAGCAGGCAAGTAGGATAAGTGTCATAAAGTGTGACCGCTCGAAACGGGATATTTACTACTTGTGACGTTATACCGTCGGGCGGAGCGGGTACGCGTCCTGATGGTCACTTTCGTTTTTTAGGGTTCCGTAACGAAAGAGTCCCGATGAAACCCTCAAGTAGTCGAATACTGTGAGTTTAAGTTTGAGTCGAAATGACGGAAATTTAAATTTTATGTTTCCCATCCCCATAATTTCTGCAATTATGAAAAAAACCGGCCAAGTGCGAGTCTGACTCCCGTGTAACATTAACTATCCCATCTTAACTGGCCGGGTTAAGTTTGCACCTGGTATGTATGGCGCCGCATACAAATGAGGTGCAAAGTTAACGCAACCGATCACGTTTGTTGTACGGGAGCCCCCTTAAATATTTATTTGATTCTGTTTTTAGCATTTGTTGTTATAGTATAGCGGCAACAGAAATACTTCATCTGTAAAAATTTCAACTGAATTTTCAATTTCTATCGCGGTTCATGAGGAACAGACTGATGACAAACGGACGGTGGAGACGGTTTTACGCTTTGGGTACGGAACCCTAAAAATCTCTATGGGGTAGAAACCCTGCGTTGGGAATTGCAACCTGTAGGCGAGAACAACCAGAAAGTATTTGGACAAAATAGACCCGATTCCCACCGGTTTGCATACTTTAGGGCGTTTGACCCCTATGTTGATATTTAAGTAAAAATAATCCATCTGCTTCGGCTTGCCCTGAAATTTGTTTGACAAAGCGCCACTAAACCTGACTACACATTATAATAAATCAAGCAATCTTGCGGTATGCGACGCGCGCGCAAATGATCCATGATCCATGGATCGTTACGATCTATGGATCGTTATGCGCGCTTTTTGCGCACGCGTTTAGCGTAATGGCGCTGTCAACTCGGGTTAATCCCGCGCAGGTTTTACAACTGTATTAGTAACGGATTTCTTGAGACAAGATAATGAAATAAGTAGTTATAAACGTGTAGATTTTTATACAAGGGATGACTGTACTTTTAACACCTGACGAAAAAAGAGAGATATTTGTGTTTCTGTGTGTCTGTCTGTGGCATCGTAGCTCCCAAAGCGATGGACCAATTTGAGTGTGACTTTAATCGGAAGACTTGTCCGTCGACATGGTTACTATTTGGTGGAAATAGGACCAGTAGTTTCCAAGATATTCAGCTTTAATTGGAACAAGTGACAAGATCTCAGCCAATATTGAAGCTGAAAATTCCAAATTTTGTAGTTATGTTCAGTTTTAGTAGCATTTTCTATACCACTCATTGAATGAGGGTCTAATATAATTAGAAGATGCGCGACTTGGTCATAAATGCCATACGATTAAATAAAATAAAAATGAGGGTCTCATGATGACCAGCCACTTGTGTGGGGAATGTTTTAAATTTCTTGTTGTATCTTATAAATATAAGGTGGGCAACACAGGGGGAACTGTCAGTTGTGCTATGTCAAGTAACGAAATAAAAAGCATGTGCATTTAACCATCGAGTATTAATTAATTACTCCAGCCATCTCTGTTGAAAACCGAGATATAACATTTTTTATTTAGGTTATTTACGTTTTCAATCCCCGTATCTCCGCCAAATTTTCGAAAAACGTCGGGGACTTCTGATACATTTTTAAATTCCGGTCAAAATGTTGAATTGAAATAACAGAAACCAACTTCAATAAACAATAATACTTTTAACATACAAGAACATAATAGGACTTAATGTTAGCATTCTCCGCCAGCCAAACTGACACTCATACAATTAAATCAGCGATTATATGTTCAAATTTTCAATTAACGTTTGTATATAAGTCAAATAATCAAGTTGAGAAAGTTCGAAATAGTAAGAATGTACCGTTTTTACAATGTCACCGGTTATATGACGAGTTAGGCTTTCTTGGAAACGACCGATTTTTAACCACACAATATTGAAGCTAAGGACTCCAAATTTTGTAGTTATGTTCAGTTTTAGTAGCTATTTCTATATCACCCATTGAATGAGGGTCTCATGATGACCGGCTACTTGTGTCGGGGGTATTTTAAATTTTTAATTCAGGTTATGATACGTTTGAACTAGTTGCTATGTGAGCTAAGTATACCTACACCTAGCGAGTCTGTTCGCAAATGGCAAAAATAGGCTTTTGTTTACGTTTTCAACTGAATGGACAAAAAAATATGTTTAACTAGCTTTCATATGTGGAACTTGGAAGTATGGAAGCAACCTCGCACAACACGATAGATATCCATATCCACCTAATCACCTTAATTAATAAAAGGGATTATTAAAAGCGCCTAAGCAAATGTAAGAGCAATTGTGCTTTTGGTCTAATAATTACATTTCCTACAGGGTCATCAACGTCATCATGAATTACTTACTCACTTTTCAATATTTTTAGGGATAATTTCCAGGATGAAAACTATCCTATGTCCTTCCTCGGATCTTAAACTATCTCCATGCCAAATTTCATCAAAATCGATTCAGCGGTTTAAGCGTGAAGAGGTAACAGACAGACAGACACACTTTCGCATTTATAATATTAGTATGGATTATCGAAACTGCTCACAATATTTCACGAAAACCGGCATCTGAACATCATCGCCATACGATTTTTGGCCAAGTTCAAACGGAGACGCTTCGCTCGCTCGGTCAAAAATCCGGAAACATTTAAAAGTAATCTTCTATTTTTTGATCTCTATGTCAATGGTTTAATTTAAAACCAGCCATTTCCCATGTCTCCGCGAACATACTCCGCCCGTAGCATAATGAGTATAATAACACATAATGCCCGTGAATAGATCGTAATTGCGCCCGCGCGGATCCACGGATCTATAGATCATCGATCGATAATAAGGATCGGTGCGGTACGAAAGTAGAAAGGTTTGTTTGCTTTTTGTATGGTTTTGCGGTTGTATGCTTATGTTAACTACTAGTATATGGTTAGATGATTATGACGTTTGTAATTCTATAGATTTTCCAACTTTATAACAATAATCTTAAATCATTGTGTCTGTGTTTAATTTGTAAACTTTTTTGTTTGCAATAAAGCATTTTGTATTTGTATTTGTAGTCTTCACTAGGTACATAACGACTTTTTTTATACAGGGCGAACGATATGAAGTGTTACCAATTTCAAAAGGCTACGATTTTTTTGGTTGCAACAAAGTTTATTTAATATTACGAATATAATTAGAAAATATAACATATTTTTTTTTAATTAATATATTTTAACTCAATATGATCACCTGCCTTGACTATGGCCTTCAGATGGTCGAAAATGAGTTGCACGCTGCACGAATGTGGTTTTGCGGTATGTTGTGCAAGTTACGTACGATCGCTTTCTTCAGTGTATCCATACTGGCATGCTTTCTTATCTTCACGTTGCTCTCCAAAAATGCCAAGATAGAAGGGCCATTTTTTCTAAAGTGGTAAGTACACCCCACTTTTTTTTATTTTAGATATTTTGGGTATTTTCTACTCAGAATCACGAGCTCTTTCTATCAAATTAGAAGTAAAAAACTGTCCTGGCCCAGAAATGAATATTGACAAAAAAAAACAAATGCAATTTTTTTTTACTAAGAATTTTGTCAGATATGGCCATGTGTGAATTTGGTAACACTTCATATCGTTCACCCTGTATAAAAAAAGTCGCTTCCTGTTGTCGGTCTCTATGTATGCTTAGATATTCAAAACTACGCAACAGATTTTGGTTAAGTTTTTATTAAATAGTAGATAGATTGATTCAAGAGGAAGGTTTATATGCATAATACATGCATAATTTATTAGCATTGCACCCGTGCGTAACCGGGCGGGTCGCTAGTTTTAAATTAATTAATGGAACATGTAAAGTCTCATTATTTTTAATGTGGGTACACATCTGAAATGTTTACATTGAAGCATTGGTACAAAGATCAAAGTACGAAGAAAAAATGCATTCCGTACCCTGGCAGAAGACCTACACCGCTAAGGTATAAAGCCTTTCAAATACCTAAACAATGCGAAGATCGACACACGAAGCATAAGGAAACATTCGAAAACTCGCTTCACTCGCTCGGTCAACTACATATATGTATAAATAAATAAATAAAGGGACAATCATACACAAATCGACCTAGACCCATACTAAGCAAAGCTTGTACTATGGGTACTAGACGACGATATACATAATATATAAATACATACATTATATAGATAACATCCATGACCCAAGAAATTCGAGTTCATAACACAAATATTTCCCCCGGCCGGGATTCGAACCCGGGACCGCCGACTCAGTGGGCAGGTGTCTACAAACTGAGCCAACCACGTCGTCAAACATTTTGAACTTTCGTAAGTATTTCTTATTTTGGCCTTTAACTTTGACACAGTCAAAGCGGCCAGATGAATCCACCTGCATATTATAATGGTTGTTATTTCACAAAATAGCTGGAATCAAACCCCACGGGAATCTCCTTTTTGGTATGCCGAATAACAACAATATGGGTTCCAGAAACAGCACTTTAAGTTCTGATCCCTGCTGCGTTTATAGTGTAGTTACATTGCAGTGGTGTGGCGTCCACAGAACCCGATCCCCAAAGGCATGCCTAGTTAACGTTTGAGTAACATATTAACATAAATTTCCTATTGACTTTGGAAAAAAAGGATATTTCAGTCCCGGGCTGACCAAATATAATTTTTGACATCACGCGGTACGTTCAATGTGTAAGTTGTAACAGCAGGCCTTGTTGTTCTTTTGCACCATTTATGGTGAATATTGTAAGGATCTATAATATTTTTGGTTATTTGGTAGAAGTCCGCGAGAGATCTGATAAACTTAAACGGTTGGACGGGAGAGTAGCACAAACATTTTTTTTTTGTTTATCTTGGAAAAAAAGTTTTAAACGAATTTTCAGGCGAACATGCGAATAAAATGTACTTTATTGTTTTTGATAACATTTAGTGTCTATGCCCAAGTTATCGGAATAAAAGGATCCTACGGTTGACCAGGGCCTTGACTACTTGTTGAACGAACTTTAAATTAAATCCAATCAACGTTTGGAGTTCACATACATATCAATAGAAAACCGATTAATTAAGAATGCATCAAAGATAATCAAGCGCTTTAACTCTTAACGGATCGACACAGCTTATGGCGTTTATTTGAAGTTAAATGACTGTTATACTTACATCGCGGCACTAGGGACATTGACAAAGGACAAAGATGTGACAAATGATGCATTGACAGCTTGCGGCTGCGCAGGTACAACATGACTAGCTTTTTTTCAAGTCGGTAATTGATTTCTTTATACTTCTGTTTCGGGGTGGATTTTCAAGTGTTTTTTTTATTATTTAAAAGCAATCCGCCCGCGCTTTGTATAAAACGCATACGAATAATTAACACTTTATATATTATACATTTAAATTTGTCAAATACA
This sequence comes from Apotomis turbidana, assembly GCA_905147355.2. Lineage (NCBI taxonomy): Eukaryota > Metazoa > Arthropoda > Insecta > Lepidoptera > Tortricidae > Apotomis > Apotomis turbidana. The sequence continues at coordinate 9,279,906 of LR990305.1, read as the reverse complement.
ACTAGCTATTTTCGTAATATTGTACCTATGTGATACTGAAGTCAATCGCTGATCAGTTTGAGAATTTTACAAAAAATATATATGGCAAAATAATTATACCAAGAATCCTTAAGAAAGATAACACATGTTACTTTTTACAAGCTTTTATTTAACTTGCAACGTATGTAAGGTCAGGTTCAAAATGGCGGGTTGAAAACGTAAAAAGTCATACCTATTTCAGATATTTCGAAAAATTCTCGCGTGTTTTACAGTAGTCATGTCCACAGTAGCTACCCGTTCGCCATTTCTTAGAAATTTAAACAATTAATCAACGTATAGATTATTAGAAATGCTTTGAACGGAAGCCGCATCTGTCGAGCGCGGTATGCCCCAGGGAACGGTCGAGAGTCCAACATTGTTCATGCTCTATCGCATTTCTCCTTTGGGTACGTCGAAAGACACCGGCTAGCCAGTCAAACAATTATTAAATACCGTAAAATTGTGGCTGATAGTTGTCAAATGGACTGGCCCTGCCTTGGTACAGAGCTTGTCTTTTATATATATATATTTTTCTTTTTATTGTCATCGGGGGCGAAGGAGCAATCAGATCGCCTAATAGAAAGCGATTGAACAAGATCGGATATTCTATTTCTTCTCGTTGAAGTCTGGTTTCTTTACAAACTTTTATTTAACTTGCAATGTATGAATGTATCTGGGTGGATCAACTTTTTCTTGCTGTTATTCTGTCCGTGACCCAGGGGATAATAGTGATGACATTTATAAGAAAAGTGTGGATAAGAATGGGCTTGTAACTGCTTAAATAACAAAGCTTTTGCTAAATATAACCACGGAAAATCGTAGTTTTAAAAAGTGAACCATAGTTAGTAGTATAGTTGATTGACCCATCTATGTAGGTAATTATAATTATGTTTATTCGGGCGGAATCTTGCAACTCAATTTTGATTCAAACTTCCACCGATTGAGCTGAAATTTTGCATACCTTACTTATCTTTGATGACAATACAATAATATGCTACCATGGGGCCGATCCGAGCCGGAAGGTGGCCCTAGAAACTCTGTAATAGATAAAGCAATCCTACCGAGTTTGGGGTCTTTAGAATCGTCTCAGTGAGCAATTGGATGTCCCAAGAAAACTACAGTAGGTTATAAAATCTCGTCACAAAAATGAAATTTTTGATAGAAACTTTTAGGTTATATTCCATTCTACCCCTTTTCATACTGACCTTCAAAATCGCACTTTCGTCCAATCACAGTGTTCATCGGTTCGTTAAATTAAAATCCCCATTTACATATGAATGAATGAACGCTAGTAGTTTGATTATATGTCTATTGTTCGTCACAATTAATGGAATAATTTACATGGCCGAAAACTGGACTTTTCTGTACCGTTAGAAACGATATGGTTTTATAATTGTTCTATTAATGAGTTTTTGTTAAAATTACAATAAGTTTGGTTTGAATAATTATTCGTATTATTGTATTAAGCTTACACTTTCCTTAAATTGTCAGGACTGGCTCGACATGTTTCGAACTCGTATGGAGTTCTTCATCAGGGACTGCTACCACTACCCGCACTGCCGTGCGGCAACTTGTCACTGATTTTTAATTACGATTACCATACGAGTTCGAAAGTTTGAACCAGACCCTGACAATTTCCCGCGAGTATAACCGCTTAATACAAAACGATCCTGCATCGCGCTTTTAATTTTTTTCCCGAAATCATGTCCCCCCCATAGAAAACTGATTTTCAATACAAATCATCACTCTCTTACAGTACTGCATAGAAAGAGATAAATAGATAGTATTTATCGCGAGAGAAAGTCGTTGTGTTCTCTTCAGATGGCGCGACTATGTATATGTCGAAATGTATTATTTGAGATCATACCATACTTTTTACCCGATACAGGCAACATCGCACTCAAAGCTAGTTCTAAAACGATTACTTATGAAGGACCACACCTGTCGGCCTGTCCAAACACGTCATTTGTCAATCCGTCTGTCTGTCGCCGGCTAAACCTTTACAGGTAGCGCCGCGATGTTTAGACGTGATAGACCCACGAGCTCGTGAACTTTTTAAGTCATGGGAGCGAGGGGAGGGGGTAGGGGTACGGGGTAACCTGAATTGTCTCGTGTACGGACAGAAAGTGACTTCATCACAAAACAAATATACAAGTGCGCTCGAGCAAACGCACACATAGACATTGCTCACGGACACGTCAAGCGGATGGCACTCGCGCCAGTGCCCCCCATCTGTACCGTGGGAACCCAGAACGATACCTACACGTCGCCTGTCGTGGCCGACACGCTTAGCCAGTCGGTTGCCACACGCGCTCACGGCCGGACGCCGCCGGTCGCGCTATAAAATCACCAAAAAAATGGCTTCGTCGCGAATGAGACCAACGCGCTGGATTGTTGCGGGGTGTAAAAACATAAAAGCAACAGATATTTATCTTTTTTTCTTTGCCGACAGACGATGAAATGTTACTAAAAAATCTTAGAACTTAATAAGCACCTACCTAGAAACGCATTGCATACACTGTCATAATAGACACATGTAATGTTGAATAAATAAACTTACCTACTTAATATACTTAAATTCATAGAAAACATCCACTACCTATATCAACAAGTGACAATAATTTACTCACTAAGATTTACCAAATCGGTTTAGTGTGGCGGGAGAGATCATTGCACGGCCTAAAAAGGGCGTAAACGTCGGCGTTGTTCTTGACACTTAAGACCTTTTGCAAGGAATGCATTCGCAAAGATGAAACGCGTGATCAGATTATTATAACACAACTTGTACAGTAGCCGGCAAACAACTTGAACCAAAATGGCGGATCTGCGCATGTAAATTTGTACGTAAATCGGCTACTGCGCAGTCAAGGTCTTGCTCAAGTTGTTTGCCGGCTACTGTACCTAGTAAACAGTCACTAGGTACAGTAGCCGTAGCCGGCCGGCGAAGCTTGTAATGCTAGTATTATACAATATGTAACACATTATATATAGGCACCTACCAAACTTTATCTAGTAAGTACCTACTGTCATCGGGATATATTTAGGTTACCTACTTAGGTTAGAACCTACACAGAGAGTTGTTTTTGTTTCAGGTTTCTGGTATGTTCAGATAGAATAGGTAGGTAAGGTAAGATTCCGATATACCTACTCGGAAATTAAAATTATTTTGATGGTGTGCCGCAGCGCATGTGAATACCTATTTCTAGTAGGTACCTAATGATAATTAAATTTGACTAATAAATTTAAATAAATCGATCGTATTTTCATTTATCTTGACTTTTTATAAAATCGTTTCTAAGCGGTGTCAACCCTAGCCTCGTTTTGCCGGCACGTGCGGCCAACGACCCGCGCGTTCAAGGTCGCTCCATTGTTAAATTGAGTAGGCATGAAAAGCAGTAGGTATTTGCATTTTTATTCAGACATGGGTATCTGTTCGAAGAACTATTATATTAATCTGTGCTCGCGCTCGCACTGGTCTGAACTGGTCCGAGATATCGTGTCCGTGAGCAATGTCTATGTGTGCGTTTGCTCGAGCGCGCTTGTATGTAGATTGATTTCTGTACCTAGGTATCTGTTTTGTGACTTCATGGAAATCCAATTTCCGAAAACAAGAACGACTTACTATTAAATATGATTATTGATTGTGACGAGCTTTTATAGTCGACTGTACTTTTCTTTGAGCGTCCATCAATGGCTCACTGATACGATTCCAAAGAACCCAAATTCGAAAGGATTGCTTTATCTATTACTGAGTTCCTAGGGCCCTATCCGACTCCATCATCAGACCGGCCCCATGGTACTATATTATAGTATTGTCATCAAAGTACACATTTCAGCTCAATCGGTTGAAGATATCTGCTTCACAATTGAATTGCAAGATTCCACCCGAACAAACATAGTTACATTGCAAGTTAAATAATATATGCTTGTAAAAACACCGAAATCTCTATAGATATCTTTCATAATATTTAGAGGATACTTTTATTTCTTATGGAAAAATTAGAGATGCCTCTTCTCGAAAATGTTTAATAAATGATAAAGTACTGGGCACGAATGCCGATACTAATGATTGAAATTAAAATAACTTTACTTTCATTTTTTAAGTGCAGAGTGGAATCGCACAGCCCCGAGGTAACAAACATTAACAAAATAAAACCAAATTGAGAAACTCCTCTTTTTGAAGTCGGTTGAAAATAGCATACTTTGCTGTTGTGGTCCTTCCATAGATATACGAGACATTAAATTACTGGACAATTGTCTGGTCCGTAATGTCCCATAATTACTGCGATCTCTCATAAATTGCTGTATTTAACGCTATTTAGTTGGAACGAGGAAAAGAGACGTATGAAACAACCTGAGTTTGTTGTGTAGTCAAATGTACAAGTACCTTTATTTTTTAGCCCACGTTGAAAAAAGAGGGGTGTTATAAGTTTAACATGTGTATCTGTGTGTCTATGTACTTGTGCACCTGTGTATCAGTGGCATCGTAGCTCTCAAACGGATGGACCAAATAGAGTGCGGGTTTTTTTAATCTAAAGACTTGTCCGTCGAGATGGCTCTTATCTATGATTGGTGGAAATATGTACACAATTAAGACAGAAAATTAAAGTCAAATATAATATTCCTATTTTGTTACCAATTTTCTTGTGAACTCCATAACATTGGTGTAAGATTATATATAAATAAAAAAGTATAAGCATAACGGAACCTTAATTATCGAACATAGCCATAACATTGATATAAAATTACTAAAATAATTGGTAACAAAATAGGAAAATTATATTGACTTTAATTTTCTGTCCTAATTGTGTACAAACTTTCTGAGAAATGCTCATTTGGTGGTCCATGAGCTTCCAAGATATTCAGCTTTAATTGGAACAAGTGACAAGATCTCAGCCAATATTGAAGCTAAGAATTCCAAATTTTGTAGCTATGTTCAGTTTTAGCAGCATTTTTATATCACTTATTGAATGATCTCATAATGGTCACCTACTTGTGTCGGGGGTGTTTTAAGTTTTTAAGGTAGGTTATTTTCAATCTTCAAAGACTCATAATCATACTTAAATAGCTAATCGACGTCAAGTCATTTATAATCAAAGCCACATAAATGGAATGCAGATCGTTATTATAAGATAGCTTTCAGAGTTGAGCCCTATAGGGCCGTGACTGGCGATACGTCTGTTGTCTACGCCCAGTGCTTTGAGCTGTCTGTCTGTCTGTCTGACTTGAGAATGGTATTGAAATGCGCTAAGTTAATGTGAGATCTATGTAGAATATAGTATTCTGTATTGCCGTATAAAGAGAGATCCTGACTGAATTATTTCAACGCCTACTAAGTTTTGTATAGTTTCCTTTTATAATGTGCTAGCGACCCGCCCTGGCTTCGCACAGGTGCAATGCTGATAAATTATGCATGTATTATACATATAAACCTTCCTCTTGAATCACTCTATCTATTAAAAGATCTAATCATACATAGGAACAGACAGCCAGAAGGAAGCGACTTTGTTTGATACTATGTAGTGACCAGGTGTCCGCAACTTTGTCCGCGTATTTCTTTTCTTTACGGTAGGCAAGTAAAAAGTATCCTATAACCATATTTGGATGTCCAGCTATCCCTGTACCAAAATCTATTAAAATCAGTCCAGCCATTTCGGGGTGATGAGCGGATAAGGACATGTTTACCAAGAGATGGCGCTGTATGGGTGCCACCACATGCTCAAACAAAACATGCAGAGAATAGAATATTAGAATTGTTAAAATACTATAAATAATACAACGAAGAAGCTTTTATACAAAAGTGGGACACACGAATAGGCTTCATGCTCCATATCAGTTCAAAAATGCCGATTGTTTTAGACATTTTTCTCTATGATCAAACATGTCTCTGAACATAATTATCAATATTAGTACTTAAGAGGCCTTATTCCTTTTAAAATGCTGATTGTTTTAGACATTTTTCTTTATGATCAAAGATGTTTCTTAACATATTATTGATGTTACTACCTAGAACAGGGATTCGGATTTATTAGTATATATTTGAAACCTACTGTTTGAATTTTTCATTGATAATTTTTGTTTCAAAAACTACTCGAAATTGACAAAATTCACGCGGAAAATTAGTTTTTTCAACTTATTTTCGACTGCACGGAATAAAAGCATGAAATAGCTATGTTACTACCTAGAACTCGGGGAAAAGTATTATTCACTGCAGAAAGTTGGTTGAAATTATCAATATATTTGTCATAATATGAAAAAAAAAAATTCAATGGAATAAGGCCTCTTAAACATGGTTATTGCGACTTTTTGGTATATAATTAAATCTACAGTTTGTATTTTTAATTGATAATTTTTGTTTCAAAAACTACACGAAATTGACAAAATTGACGCAGGAAACTGGTTTTCTCAACATATTTTCGACTGCACGCAATGAAAGCATGAAGTAGCTATGTTACTATCTAGAAAAGTATTATTCACTTTAATAAGTTGGTTGAAATTAGTAATATATTTGTCATAATACGGAAAAAAATACATTTTAAAATAAGATATAAGACATCTTAATGAAGGACAGATTCATACATAATCACTTAATTTTAATTTTCTATTTTGAAACGGCTGATTGAATATGCACGGTACCCTAAACCAGGTACTCGATGCAAAAGCAACATAACTCTAAAACTTGACATTTTCTAAATACCTTCACTCTCGAGATGCGCGTGAGTGGAACCTAAGCAAACATGGCCGACGATGTTTAATCTATATCGGTTTGAGCGAAATTGACGGATTTCTGTTTGAGTGATGGGAAAATTGAGTTTTATCGATACATTTGTAAAATGCTTAGTCAAAGCTATTCGTTTTACAATACTTAAAATACAAATTAAATAATTGTGCCGTGGTGTAAAGTTAACGGTTTGGTGATTTGTACGAGTAAGTTACGTATAAGATTTGATTATATTTATACAGAACAAGCGATACTGTTCACATGAAAATACAATAATTTAGCATCTTGGAGCTCATTTGATCGGTTAATGAGTAATTAACATCTTTGTAAGAAAAGAAAGTCGGCAATGAAAGCGTGTTTAAAAAAATGTGTGGTTAATTCAAATTATTTTTCGATGTGCAAAAAATTGTGTGTACTTTAACGTCGTCTATCGATCTCAACTCTCGACAACAGACCATCGCTACTTAACCTAAAAAGCCGAATCTGGTGCTACCGTATAGGCGAGCACTGTTTGTCTACGGTTAACATTCTCTTGAACCAACAACGATGACAGATCTCCTATACGGATTATCGGAGTAGCAAAAAATGTGACACAGAATGCGTTGGAATTTATTGGAAATTAACTTTTTCGAAAATAATTAAACGAATGCCTCTGTAAGCTGCACGTGTAGCATAACTTTGACACGCGATTCTTTGTCGCACGATACATACTACCTGTCACTTTCGCTTTAATATCGTGTGAGCAAGACCGGAGATGCTGACTCGCGGGACAAGCCAAGTCATGGCAAGATATACTGGCCCAGCTGTAGACCTCGCGAGTTTGATTCCAAATAGTTGAAAATTCATAAAAAAAAAAGTCTTGATTGACAAAAATTCTAAACACTCACACAATATCATGAGAATCGGATATCTGAATTTAACCAAGCCATATTTATCCGTAATCTGACAATTCATAACTTCTTACAACACGTAACAGATAAAAAACCGAATCGCTATCAGATCTGGTTGATCGAAATATCGATTATATTAATCGGACACCGATTAATGGTAGTCGGGATCCCGGCGGACGGTGATTCGATTGCGGGATCGATTGTTCAAGTCTTTGACCGATTTAAGAATTCGAGTGATTTGGAATCGTTAAGACAAGAGGCCGACAGTACAGGGCCATCGATTGGTCAGAATTTCTTTGTAATGTGATGCCAAAACGGCTAGACGGATTTGAAGCTGGACATCCAAGGATAGATAGGATACTTTTTAACCTCCGACGAAGAAAGAGAGGTGTTATAAGTTTAACATGTGTATCTGTGTGTCTGTTTGTGGCATCGTAGCTCCCAAACGGATGGGCCAATTTGAATACGGGGTTTTTAATCGAAAGACTTGTCCTTCGATATGGTTTTTAGCTACGTTTGATGTAAATAGGACCAGGAGTTTCCAAGATATTCAGGTTTAATTGGAACAAGTGAAAATATCGCAGCTCAGCCAATATTAATAGACAAATATTAGACAAATATTTATTCTCTTCATTCTGAACATAGCTCAGACTTAAAACTAGTTCTAGGTACTATTTACACTTTGACTTTGACTTTGTACTATTTACAATCATTTGAACACAAATCACCAGACACATTATGAAAAACCAACAATGTTTGTACCGTTGTAATATTTAAGCTAAGAATTCCAAATTTTGTAGTTATGTTCAGTTTTAGTAGCGTTTTCTATATCACTCATTGAATGAGGGTCTCATGATAGCCAGATTTTAAAGTTTTAATTTAGGTTATTACCCGACTACAGTAAATAGAAGTTTTGCGCTGACGAAGTCGCGGGCACCTACAAATGAATATCAAGGGTTCCTAATAACCTAATACCTACTGAATTGTAGTGGGCCTCTTTTTGCCACTACTATGTAATGGGCAGTTTCATTTAATTTGGTACACCTGGCTTTTTTTATGTTTTTGATACTTTAGGTATTTTATACTTAGAATCGCGAGCTCCTTCGATCTAATTTGGAGAAAAAAGTGTCCCAATATTATTTAATATAACCTACTTTAGCGATGACGGAATGGAAAAACAAAAAATATATGAACATTTAGGGACACTTTTATTCTCCTCATTAGATCGAAAGCGCTCGTGATTCTGAGTTAAAAATACCTTAAATATTCAAAATTAAAAAAAGGCTACAGCAAAAAATTAAATGGCCCTAATACTGCACTGACTATTTATTTCTGTTTAACCCAGTGACTGGTAGAGAATGCGTTAAGGCATTAAGTCCACCTTTTATGCTTTAATTTTACAGTGCAATAAAGTTTAAATAAATAAATACTCTTTGTCTAACAGTCGTTCAAGATTTCGTAATGAACCTCGATAAAGTTTTGTTTTAAATTCGGTAGCAGTGATAAACAAACTCACAATTTGTCAGGCGTATGTAATTGTCAATTTTATGATTGATGCCGGGTATTTGGCTTTGACTTTGGCTCAAGAGAGAAGAGACAGCGAGTCGTTTTACGGCATACGTCCAATAACCTAAATATAAAAATTTTAAACACCCCCAACAGAAGTATCATGAGACCGTTTTAATGTGTGATATATAGAAAATGCAACTAATACTGAACATATAAACAGAATTTGGGATACCTAGCTTCAATATTGGCTCAGAGCCAGTCGCTTGTTCCACTAAAAGCTGAATATCTTGGAGACGAGAGCTCCGATATTCATCAAACAAAGCTAAGAACCATCTCGGAAAACCAGGCATTCGATTTAAAAAAAAAGCACTCAAATCGATGCACCCTTATGGGCGCTACGATGCCACAGACACACAGGTACACATGTTAAACTTATGACAATTCTCTTTTTTCGTCGGCGGTTAAAAACTAGTAAGCGACTACGAAGAAGGATAAAATCACATGACTCTTTTACCGTAGTCGGATTGTGAATCTACCGGCATTTCGCAAGAGGAGACCGCTGTTGAGAAGAAAGCCGAAAGAAACTCAACAGTAAGTCATTTTTCGTACTTGCGCCAAAGACGGCCCTGTTTCTAAGAAAGCCCACTTCAAAATTTTATAGTTATAACCGTTCAAACGAATACAAAATTCGCGCCCATGACATGACATAAACATGGGCGCGAAATCATTTCGTATTGCATTTGCAGCCGTACTTGAGAATGTATAAAACAAATCTAACCTAGGATGATATTTGCAAGAATGCAAAAAAAAACTAAACAGGAATAAAAATTCTTCCAAATGATTTTTCAGCGAAAAGAAGCTTTCGACGAAATAAGTTTCCACGAAACAAACGGCGGCCACTTTTTACTGAACTACGGTCAGAAAAGAGGATGCTGATGTCGAAGTGAGACCAAGATGGTCATCTTCCTCATCTTCCAGTCAATGATAAATTGGTACTCAACCACGTTTCATTTCATGCGTACGCGCACCTTAAACAAGTCACCATCTCATAATTTGCACCACCACCGCACGCCGTCGTGTGTGGCATGATCCCGGTGTCACCACCATCATTTATCTTCTAACAACGTCCGAAGGCTTTTTTCTATGACGCTGTTTGGCCGTGTCAAAGGTGTTTAACATTTTCGGAATTTAAACAGAAAAGTGGAGGATCAACTAACTAGTCTAATTTTTTTTTAATGAGCCACACGCCACAATTTTTATTTTATATAAAATTTATATTGATACATGTAAAACCTGTCAAATAGATGCAATGCAAAGAACGACACACAAAGTATAAGGAAAAATTCGATAGGTTGCTCGGGAGTTAGGGTGGTGAAATGGTTAACGCGCTGGACTGGCCATCCAGAGTTACCGGGTTCGATTCCCGGTCTCTTCCACCAGGTACTCATTTGAATTTTACTTTGATCTTTGTATCAATCAACGGTTAAATGTGTTTTATAACTTTACTTTCCATCAGGCGATCCGTTTGCTCGTTTGCCCCCTGAAATGTCGCATGCCGCATGCTACAAGGGTAGCGAACTGACCTGGTTGTGGTAGTGCGCCAGGTGGTGCGGCACGTGCCGCATCGCCGGGTGCAGCATTGCGCTGCCGCTGCTGCTGCCCTCTACCGCCTGCAAGAACATCATCATCAGCCATCATCATCTTCGTCATAGCATTCCATCACCATCTTCATAGGTAGTTTTATTTTACAACCAATGTATCTACAGTGGTCTTAAGATAGCTTATTGGATTTGACATCTGTCATCTCAGTACATTTTATAAAGCCTTTATTTAACTTGCATGTATGTACGAGTGTGTAACTATATATGTTCGGGTGGAATCTTGCTCAATTTTGAAGCAGATATACTCATAACAACTGTCGGTAATCGAAAATTTTGTCTTTGACTTCGATTCTTTCCATCCACTTTGTCAATCTGAATGACGTTTTACCATTAAGATCGACCATTTTGAACATAGCTTAGAATGAAATCAAATATTAAATAGACACCTAATACCTACGTAGAACAGAAAACGCAACAAAAGCACGGGATAATACTATAATAGAGATCAATACACTATCAAATAACATCCACGTTTGGATAACACACCAGCATTCACTAAGGGAAGTTTCCCTTCTAGAACTACCGCACAATGAGCTTGTAACCTTCTATCGCCATCTCATCAATTTATCCAAAATTTCACCAACCTGCGGCTGCTGCTGCTCATCCTTCGCCTCGTCCCCAAGCTCCACCAGCTGGAGCGCCTCTTCCAGCAGTTCCAGAGACTCCCCGCTCACCAGCTCACGAGGCAGCTCACCCTGGATCAGGTATTCACCTGGAGACAAGAAAATAACAGGTTAACTTTGTTAATTATTTGAAAATGTCAACAAACAATTCCAGTTCCTGTTTCAGGGCACTGCAGGTGGAATCTTTCCAGTCTTTGGGTACGAAAAAGTCATTGCATTCAGTCTTACAAACAGAAAATCGGATAAAATATAAGTTTTTTTCGATAGGTCGATATATACATTATAATACGATTATCACAGCACCTCCACCAATTTGTAGGACGAATTAAAATTAAATTAATTGAACCGTATAAATTATCACACCCTTAAGTAAACCACCGAACACTGACTCGCTGGACCGAAATTATTAAGAAAAGCAACCGGAGCTCCAAGTTGTAGTGCATCAAGTCCGCAGACCACCGATTGAAAAGGAGATGCATCGATAGATAGATGTCCACCAGGGTAAGGACCACGACGAGAACCCAAATGAGGACCTTTGCCGTAACCACGACTACTATGCCAAGTGAACTACTGATGATGAAGTAAATAGCTATTTACTTGTATATTTGATTTCGTATAACTATTTCTGTCTCAATTTCTAACTAATGATTCTTTCCGAAACCTAACACCTTTTTATTTATTTTTAATCGTCGTGTAGTGGAATAGAAATTCGTAACCCAACCTAACCTAACTAAGACTTAATAGTTTCCAATAAAAATCAGGAATTAAGAGTCATGTCAACGAACCGTTAAAGCATCGTACTCGGTAGAATTCAAATTGAAGACATTCAAAACTGTCAAACGCCTTTTAAAAGCCTGGCTACTGTCCATAATTAGAAGCGGTGGCTTAAGACCATAAGTATTTAAGTCTATTCAACAGTAAAGGGATTATGGTTGGACAAAGGGACTAGGAAAAAAAGGTTCGACCATTTATGATTTATTGGTTATTTTGTGAATATGAATAAAGTTGTAAATTTGGTGCGTTATGAATTTATGAGCGGCTGTATACTGCGGTAAAATGTTACTGTTTAAACGACCTTTGTCTTTCTTTCGATGAAACGTATTCCCCAGTTGTTAGTACTAGACAACGTATGTTAGTTGTAGTTAGTATACCCCAACAGGGGGTTTCACAACCCACGCTATATTGCGGTTTTTTAGTGGTACTCATTTATTTTACGGGCAACGACAAGTTATGGTAACTGACGTTGAAAATCGGTGAAAGTCACTGATGTAAACAAAAAGGGAACATGAAGGGAAGGGAATATTGTATAATAAAGCCAAAACTATCCCCAGTGCACATGATTGCCATATAGGGAATGCAATAACCGGAAAAATATCGTAACCGGGTTTCCTATCGGTTATGATCGTAAAATAACCGATAACCGGTTATAACCGGTTATAACCGAAAAAATATTAAAATAACAAATAATGACGTAAATATTGGAAAAAAAGCGGTATAAATAAAATATGTACATCTCATTAATATTTTAAATATCTTTAACAAAGGATAATAAGATTCTATCATTACCTAAATCAAGAGTTAAAATAAAATCACCTCATAACTCAGATGTCTAACACAAAAATGTTAAGTATATTTATATTCATTACAAGCAACGATAAAATATCTCAAATTCTCAATCACAAATGTTCAAGAAATGAAATGAAATGAAATGAAATGAAATATTTATTTGCTGAATATGTAGAAGTTGTACAGGCGTAAATCATACATTTCGAATAGTGGGTACATATTTAATTTAAGGCTTGTTTTGTTATTATTTATGCTAAGGAAACAAAAAGGACGACACTTTTAACGTAATTTCTGCGTGTGTTGATGACTATTAGTCACTAGCTACGTAAGTTCATACAATGTAATTATTTTTACTTGACGAGGGACTACACTATACCATACCATTCATACCGTACTCGTATTATTTAATTAAACATCCAGTTAACGTACTTCAGCATGTAATACAGCATCATCATCCTCCTAGCCTTTTGTCCCATTTTTTGAGAATGAATTCTCAATAGGGGTCGGCTACCTAAATCCCAAGATGTGGCGTAGGCACTAGTTTTTACGCAAGCGACTGCCATCTGACCTTCCAACCCATAGGGGAAACTAGGCCTTATTGGGCTTAGGTGGTTTCCTCACGATGTTTTCCTTCACCGAAAAGCGAGTGGTAAATATCAAATGACATTCCGTACATAAGTTCCGAAAAACTCATTGGTACGGGCCGGGTTCGAACCCACGACCTCCGGATTGAAAGTCGCATGCCCTAACCACTAGGCTACCACCGCTTTTTTTTTTACATGTAATAGCATTTAGAGTTAAATATACGCTGAACGATAAATAAAGAGATCGTGTTTTTGAAAAATTTAAGTAAGCGTATGCTTATTTAGCATTAGAAGAAATAACCGAAAAATAACCGTAACCGGTTCTGTTACTCCCAAAACCCGGTTACACAATTAGACCAACATAACCGGTTAAAACCGGTTTTTACGGTTTCGGTTATAACCGGATTGCATTCCCTATTGCCATACCTATGAAATGAAAAGCTGTCTGTAGCGCCACTATCCCTGGGCCGGACCGACGCCTGCTAGGCTATAGGTACCTAGTAATATTGAGTTTGTATCCAAGGAGGGGCTAATGTCTGACGAAGATTCGATCTAGGAATTTTTTCGCGTGATTATGAAGCTATGCGCAAAACTTGTAATATGTAATATGTGCATATAATAATTATCAGGGTTAGTAAAATACGATCAGTCATCACTGGTGTCGTCACTGGTTGTCATACGTCATTTCAAACCATTCCGCTCTCATTTTACGAGCGCTGATATTTGCGTACCATTTTATATTTTTGTTAAGCCACCACGCAAAATCTACTGAACTTATTTTATATTGATGACTCTGGCTGTTAATTTACGATTATGATAACACAAAATATTACACATTTTTTTCTAAGAACTAGCGGCTCTGTGAGCTGTTAACCTGCGTATTTTTTTCGAAATTACTTAAATATAACTTTTTCAGTATCAACACCCATATCGAAAGACTGACGACAAAAAATCTTTATAATTATTGATACTGCTTGCAAGATTTCACAAGAATCGGTTGAGAAGTGTAGGCAAGAACTGCCTGAAATCCGTACGAACGGACATCCGAACACCCAAACATCCGGACATACGAAATTTTTGGCCAAGCTAACAGTTGACGCTTCGCTCTCTCGGTTAATAAACAGGCACAGAAGCTCGTATTGTCTAGAGGACTATGATGTCTTATTAGTTCAAATCAAGAAATAATACAGTATATTAATAATTAATATCAGCATGGAACGGAATACTTGTAATGTTTTCGCCGACAATCAAAGTACCCACATCCATTAACAAAAATAACCATACCTTTGTTTTCCTTACGAAACCTGTCATAAACCTCTGCGGGTGCCAACTGTCAATAACTGTCAACCTAAATAAAATAAACTCCATTTAAAAAGGGTATTTCAACCGAAGATATGCTACTAACATACACCTTTGAGTAAATTAAAGAGGGTACAGTTATAGGTAGAAAAAATGTTGCCAAGTTAAGAGGCATAGAGGAAGGATTAGCTATTGTTTGAACCACAATTGTGGAATTGTGCCACTGAGGTAGGACGTCGTTTAAAAAAAACGTCCATGAGCGAGTTGGAATCGCACACGAAACATTAGCTAATAATGTACCCAAAATTATGATTGGCTCCTTCGTGTGTCTCACAATAGTAGAAAAAATCGCTGCAACATGGGTTTTGAAAATAGGACTTAAAAGCAGAGGGCGCTCCAGTAGCGTAACAATTATGGAATGAAAGATTTGGTGTGATTGACGTAACGATCTAATAGCTCAGTTGGGAGAGCAATACGCCGGAAACGTAGAGGTCGCAGGTTCAAGTCCTGTTTAGATTGTAGTAGGTCGCATTAAATTTTTCTTTCGTAATTTACCTTTGTGTCAATATTTATAAAAAAAGTGGTATTTCCACATAAAAAATAGAATCGATATAAAGATGCTCTGAAATATTTAGGACTTAAAACGTCAAGCAAGCTAATGGAATTTCCTCCTAGGTTCCTACCTAAGTTACCTATCTCTTATCTCTAAGGCACTTGGCGGCGGAGCATCTTATATCTATATTTCTACTCTAACAGTACAACAGTATTAGTAACCTAAATTAAAAATTTAAACCAACCACGTCATCATAAGACCGTCATTCAATGAGTGATATGATATAGGAAATGCTACTAAAACTGAACATGAGAGATTTTTCACTTGTTCCAATTAAAGCTCAATATCTTGGAAACTACTGGTCCTATTTCGACCTACCATCTCAACGGACAAGTCTTTCGATAAAAAAAATACAGATACAGAAATACACAGGTACACATGTTAAACTTATAACACCCCTCTTTTTGCGTCGTGGTTAAAAACCACCCTAATGCATGTCAGAAAGGAAGCGAATGGTTGAAAAATCCGATGTTTGAGGTAGTAGCTTCGGTAGTTCAATAGCAAGAGAGCCGTGAAGACGTTGGGTTCCACAAAACCCGCTCAGGCAATTTATTTTTCAACTTTTCGCTTGAACAGCATGAAAATTTCGTCCATTCTAAAATCGGCATCATTAAAAATAGACAAAATTGCATAACGAACATGGCAACATCGTAGTAACCTTGGCCGTGGCAGTCACGGCCGCGTGCGCCGAAAGTGATCTATAGATCGTAGATCCGTGGATCATTGGCGGCGCGACAATGTCGATTGTTCGATTACGTCAGCGCTTTTTGTCCAAAATTTGGTAGGCACTATAATAGTGAATTTAAGTATTACTTTTGGTCTATCGGGTCTATATTTATTGGGTCTCAATTCGACGTTTTTCCCTAATTGACAACAGGGCTTTGTGTCGTGTACCTACGCGCAACAAAAATCTTTGAATTTATTCTTCTGTATTTAAAGAAATATAATAAAATACATAAAATTACCGCAATCTAAGAAAATTAGGCCTGAATACGGTTGTTGTCTTAGACGCAACAGCAAAAAAAATATTTTTTTAATTTTGAGTATGTCATGTGAACCTCGACGTCGTTGCGTTTTTTTTTATTAGAAAATTTCGAAATCGGACTAAAGTAACCGTTCCATTCAGTCATAGTTTTGGTGATGCCACAAAAATAGTTATCTCAGAAAAAAAAAAAAAAACATTGATTACTTCATCTTTCTAAGCAGAAACCAGAAAAGTAATAAAATTGTAGTCTTGTAAATATGAAATGTTGTCAATTGCTCTGTAAGCTATAAACCTCGCTTTGTTTCGATATGGCTGAAATTGTATTTTTTACGTTTTCAACCCCCATCTTTCCACCATTTTGAAATTCAAGACAGATCTAGTCCAAACTGCGGTTCATCTCTGGACACTTATTTGATGGAGCTTGCACCTACATCAAGCTTTGATCTTTGTATTCATGGTTTAAATAAAAATTGTGGTGTACCCACATTAAAAAATGAGACATTACATGTTTCATAAAATTATAAAACAAACAGCGCCCTCTCTCGCTTGCTCGTTCACCGCTGTAAAGTGGAGCGGTAAGATGTGAATATTAACGTATTCACATAGAGGTCGCTAAGGTGTAAAAACCTTTCAAATAAACAATGCAAAGATCGACACACAAAGCATAAGGAAAAATTCGTCAGGTCTACGTGGAGCGAGGGTCGCGAAGTGGCTAACGCGCTGGACCGGTAATCCAGAGGTACCGGGTTCGATTCCCGGTCCCTTCCACCAGGTAGCTTCTTTTTCAATTTTTCTTTAAGCTTTGATCTTTGTATTCATGGTTTACCTGTCTTTAACTTAGCGATGTTCAAAAGATGCTAGGGTTGATATGTGTAGATTTTTACACTAATGTTTAACAAACTGTATCTCAAAAACGGATAGAAACATTTACATAGTCCATTGGTGAAAAATGAACTACTCAGTCTGAACAACTCCCTGTTTGCTTACAAGTCCCATATATTGAATTTCTCGTCGATTCCGTTTTTTGAAATGTATGATAATGGCGGAGATATGGGGGATAAAAACGTAAAAAAGAAACAATTTAAACAAACTTGCGAGATTCAATGATCAGATACCCTGTTTTAGACGAGGATAAACTAATTTAACGAAGAATTTAATTCTTTTTCGGCTACCTTCAAAGAGTTCTCAAGGAAATCTAAATGAAACGCTGATACTATCTGAAATGTGATGTAGAAAGCGTTCCCACGCTTATATAATTAGAATATAAAAGAAATTGCTTTTTTATCAGCTAATTGTAGAAAGGTAGATGTAATTATTTAATTTCGCGTCTTATACATAGCTCAATTCCTGTAGGTAATTTTAAATTACTTTTAGAACTTAGACTGTACCGCAACTGTTTTGTTATGAGAAACAATTTAGTGACGTTCCGACGGAAGCTGAACAAAATTAAAAAAAAAACTAGAACATTTCAAGCCCAGCGGCTAATAAAAACTACCACTTTAGCCTGGCTTCGTACTTCTTGAACAGGACAAGTGAAAAATTGGTACACTATAGTTCACTTTTTACCCGACTAAGATAAAGATAAACATGGTGAAACTATACTGTTGTTGACAACGGAACCCTAAAAAGACTATCGTATCATATATTTATGGAGGTTTCTCCCTATTGGGAGTCCTTTGTTTCTAGGAAACAAATTTCATTTTTTTTTAGGGTTCTTTACCCAAAGGGTAAAAACGGGGCCGTATTACTGAGACTTCGCTGTCCGTCCGTCCGTCCGTCTGTCACCAGGCTGTATCTCAACAACGGTGATAGCTAGACAGTTGAAATTTTCACAGATGATGTATTTCTATTGCCGCTATAACAACAAATACTAAAAATAAAATAAAATAAATATTTAAGGGGGGCTCCCATACAACAAACTTCACCCGCGGAACCCTTCATGCGCGAGTCGGGCTCAATTTTTTTTTATTTAAATCAACAGTTTTTTTACAAAGTTTTAATTGTTGTATTGCCACTTTTAGAAACCCGGGAGGTTTATGTAATAGTGGCAAGGTCACGCGGTTCGGTCCGCATCACTATTCATCTTAAGTACCTATAAGTAGGTATTTCGTTACGTTTTCGAAAAATTATTTCGCAGAATTTCTATTCCTCCGTTGTCATACATTTTTCATAATTATTGCAAATATCATCCCATTGATTAGGTTAAGTTAGGTTTAACTTATAAAAATCTCAAAAAGTTTATGGTTGCAGAGAAAAATTCTTTCCACGAATAGGTTTTTCGGCGGAACAAATATTTGACGAAAAATAATTCTAAGAGTCAATATAGAGCCTCATAAATGGGCTACCCTCAAATGGCAGAAAATTGTTTACCCGAACGTAATGTATTCCCAAAATGCTCATTTGGCAGAAATTTTCTGTAGCTGAAACGGGAAATATATTTAAAACTGGTTCGGCGTATCCTAGTAGATTATAACTTCAGAGAATTAAAATGGTGTCCGTAAAATAACAAATATGCGAAATGAACATTATGCGATACATAACGTTTTGTAATTCTTGGTCTTCCTCTGCCTCTTTTCCCCTCCACTTTGCCTTCCAGGATGTTCACAAAGAAAGCATCATGTCGCATCAGGTGTCCAATCATCCGTCCTCTTCTATTCTGAATGGTTTTCAGTAAGCAACGGTCTTCCTTTACCATACTCAAAACCTCTTCATTGGTTTTCTTTTAGTCAAAAGTCTTTTTAAGTTTCTTAGTCAAGTGAAAGAGATAGAGAAAGTGGGCACTATGTCGTATCAGGAGACCAAAACACTATCAAGAAATAGGGAAGAGTGGCGATTACTCCGCCGACAAGAGCGAAGCTCTTAAATTATGAATGAATGAAACGTTTTGTAAAATAATTTTCTGCGAAACATTAGTAAACCCTCATAAATACCTACTTCATGTTGCATTTATTTGATACTAAACATATACACATCCGTTCCCCGCTCCGATTGGTCAGCCGTGAAGGACAAGCATGGCGGACATTTTTTATACCTAAACAATTAAAATAGGTACCTATTTCGATACCGGACGGAATTTGGTACGCCCAAATCGATTTTGTTATTTTTTTGTGTGTGCCAATTGTTTAAAGGATACAACATCTGTCTGTTGGTTAATTTTCCGGTTATTTTGAGGTTAGGTTTATTTTTTGCATGTTAAGGATAACATGAACATAATTAGGTAGGTATAGTACCTAAAGATGTGACTGGTTTTCTTCAAAGTGATATTTAAAATGTACATTTTAGTGTAGTTACGAAAGTGCGCTTTTCGACACGATATGGACAGTTTTTTTTTATTATTCAATGGGTAACTTTCGCATTTAGTAAAACATTTAAACAGATTTCAAGATAAAATCTCATAGAACTTTGACCGCGTCCCACACAAGTCACACAACCCAAATCAAGACAGAGAAATCTTTACCTACACAATAAATAAATTATATACGGTCCAACCATCAATATCAATCGAAACAATTGTCTCCAATCTTCTCTCATTAAACCGCCGCCATCTTAAACCAACCGTCCCACCACATTCCGTTTTTAAATTGACCCGACGTATCCCCCCGTCCTCTTCCGTCCCGCGGCGTTCGTTTTTGTTCGAATTTCGAATCATTTATAAATTGTTGTCTGTGGTTTTTTCGAGCTTTGTGGTTCGCCGACCATGTTTAAAATTCGAACGTCATTTGGAGACTGTTACAAAGTTAATTTTGCCGTTAAAATCGTCTATCTACAAAATGGCATGGCTACATTTCTTTAGCGATATAGGGGTAAATTTTTTGGCCGCCCGCCGATTTAAATTTGTCCAACCGCGACCATATCATTATGTACTATCGCCGTTGCGATCTTTATGTCAGTAAGTTGGTTTTGAATGACTGTGGGCTTGAGATAAGTTGGTGAATTGAGTTGGTATCTGATCCAGCAAAGTGCATGTCTTTGCGTTTTAGTTTTGTTGCAGTGTGTTCAATATGCATGGGTAAGTAGATTCTGAAGCATCTGTCTGCAATCTAAAGATTCCAAATAAATGTGTTAATTCTGAGGACTAAGGCGAAATGCTTTTAATTTTAACTCAAGTATTTTTATAGGTTTATTGAGATAGGTTTTTTTTCAAAGAGTATTGTAAATTTTTCATGTTTATCTTAGCTATACTTACATAATTGACGACTTGGGACCATAGCTATATAAACTATGGATGAAAATCATATCCCAAATCAAAGTCTTATGATGACTAGGATTATTAACGGTTTGATGAATAGACAGTGCCCATTTAAATGCGCGAACGCGCCCTATAATTATAGATATAAAAAAAAACTACCGATATTTGTAACGGTACGTAATACTAATTGTTTCTTGCCTTAATATTACAACGTCTAAAAATCGAACAACATTAAACGCTTTTTTCGATAGGGCACTAACCGCTCTTGAGACCTCTTTTAAACTTCGAACGCTCAAGTGTGGGATGTTCTCATTTTAAAATCAATACAAGCTTAAATTTACCGTCTACTGCGCCGCCACTGTCTAAGTGAAGCCTTTAAAATAGTACGTCATCAGGTTAGTTCCACAAATCGCCACCAGCATAAATAAAGTTGTCGTGATATATCTTGTTACTGTTGATTTTCATTCTTTTTTCGAATGTCGTGGGACAACAATGGCGGAACGACGGTTTGACTTTTGAATGATTTTTTCAAAAATATTCAAGACTGTTTTGAAGGTTAAAAATAATACTTTGATGTTTCTTAAACGTGAACAAGAATCCGTCATATGGTCTCCAGATCCGTATTGACTGCAATATAATTGGATGAACTGAATTACTTAAATAACTTATACTATTTAGCAGTAACTTAAAATTTTCAACAACACAGTGTCATAGCTTTAGTACAGTCACATCAATCGATTTATAAAAAAGTAGATGTAGAACTAGAAAGCATAGTTTGTGGAACTATACCTAGATAGGGCTTGAAAGTTCTTGACTGTACATGTGAGAGTTGATAATATTCAAAATTTAAATCACCCCGGACACCAGTTGCTGGTCATCTTGAGACCCTCCTTCAATGAGTGATATATGTATACTTAGAAAATGCTACTAAAACTAAACATAACTACAAAATTTCGAATTCTTAGCTTCAATATTGGCCGAGATCTTGTCACTTGGTCCAATTAAAGCTAATTATCTTGGAAACTACAGGTCATATTCTCACCAAAGGTAGCTTAGAATAATCTCGACGGACTATTCTTTCGATAAAAAAAAATAACCGCACTCAAATTGGTCCATCCGAATGGAGCTATCATGCCACATACAGACACAGATACACATGTTAAACTTATTCTTCCTTTCTTCTTCCGTTCGGGGTTAAAAAATGCCTATCCTCGAGTTTCTTTTGACTTATATTTTTGGTAAACGCAAATAGTCATTCTCATCTACAAAGTAGTACCACGACGAAGGCTGCCAAATAAAATTAACAACGAAGTAAACTTTACTTTAGGGATTCCAAATCAACATATTATGAAATTGATTCGCCATACAATCCCCAATGGATCATATCCGTATCGCAAATGAAAATCTCATTCAATTCAATACTTTTTGCGTATATTGTGAACTGTAAACGATATGGCTACCTTACAATGGTCGTGTGTATAATATTTTGACATATGATCTGTCATTGGTGACGGATCACTGTTGTGGGTGTAAGCCTGTGCTGTGCCCTGGGGACCACTGGATCTTAGATCGGCAGACGCGTCTACATAATTTATAATATTTTTCATGGTTTTATAACCATTGTATTTTATTCCCCTTTTGGAAAAAAGCTACCTTCTTGAACTTTCTGACAATGCGTAAGAACACAGGGTAAATTCAGAAGTTATTAAGAGGCCTTATATATTTAAAAAAAAAAAACACATTATTTCAACCAATTTTTTTAAGTGTAATGTTTTCCCTGAGTTCTAGATAGTAACATTAGCTATTTCATGCTTTCATTACGTGCAGTCGAAAATAAGTTAAAAAATACTGTTTTCTGATTGAATTTTGTCACACAGTGTCATACAGTTAGTGATATACGTATATGCAGCGGGACCCCATGTAATTATGGTTTAAGTTCTACATAATCGAGTTGGTATATATTTCTACCTCTCGATTTATGTACTTTTAAATTTCTACCTTTGCAAATTAATGAAAAAAAAAAAAATGATTCTGTGCCAGCGGGGCCCTTTGTTAATTGTAAGTTTACAGACTAAATGAATTACTATTCATGGAGCCTCTTATTTCTACCTTCCAAATAACTTTTCACTACACCCTATATATAAATAGTTTTTGAGAAATACGCGTTCCAAGATTTTGTCCTTCTAGCAGGGCCCTTTGGTATTTAGTGACTTACATGACCCCAGGTAATTTAAAAAAACAGATGGTTATTTCTACCTACTGAATCAATTGTGACCAACTTGCTAGAGACAGGTTTTCAAGAAAAAAAAAATTGTATTATATTATCACTAAATCTTCGAACGCGTATTTCTCAAAAACTATTTATATGTAGGGTGTAGTGAAAAGTTATTTGAAAGGTAGAAATAAGAGTCTCCATTAATAGTAATTCATTTAGTCTGTAAACTTACAATTAACAAAGGGCCCCGCTGGCACAGAATCATTTTTTTTTTTCATTAATTTTCAAAGTTAGAAATTTAAAAGTACATAAATCGACAGGTAGAAATATATACCAACTCGATTATATAGGACTTAAACCATAATTACATGGGGTCCCGCTGCATATACGTATATCAGTTAGTGCAGAGGAATTTAAGATGTTTGAAACTTGGAAAATGTACAGTAAATCGCATAGACATGGTACTGAGTTGATGTTGCAATTTGTCCATAGAGAGTCTTAAGAAATCACGTAATTAGGTACTCGAAATGCTGCAATGTATTACATAAGTAAATAATCAACTGTTATGTATGTTTGTGTTCGGCTGGGCAGCGTTCGGGAGGCTGCGATATGACTTCTCGTCGAAAATTCCCCAGTGCCAGAAGACGAAAGTTTTTTTTTATGTCACAGGGGGCAAACGAGCAAACGAATTGCCTGATGGAAAGCGATTACCGTCGCCCTGCAACACCAGAGGAGTCACAAGTGCGTTGCAGGCCTTTCCTTTAAGTCTACGAACAGTGCGTGTTGCCAGTGATGACTTACGGAACTGAGAGATGGTCGTTCACAATGGGACTCATAAGGCGGCTAAGAGTTACGGAACGTGCAATGGAAAGCGCTAAGCTCGGAGTTTTTTTGCGCGATAGAATCAGAAATGAGGATATCCGCAGAAGAACCAAGGTAACCGACATAGCTCACAGGATTGCACGGTTGAAGTGGCAATGGGCCGGTCATGTAGCCCGGTGAATGGATGGCCGTTGGGGCAGCAAAGTCTAGAGACGACCGACTAGATGGATGGAGAACCTCGTGAGGGTAGCGAGTATCAATGGATGCCGCCTGCACGGGATCGCACTTTGTGGCGAGCTATGGGTGAGGCCTATGTTCAGTAGTGGACGTCTGTGGCGGATAGATAGATAGTAGTATGCTTGTGTTGATGCCGAATTGTCGCAAGCAGGTGGCAAGAATGGCCATAGATGTGCTTATGATACATATATGAGTAGTTCCTTCAATTTCTCATGGATCCACTCTTCAGATCTTCAGTTTATATGGGGCCAAGTTGGAGATACCTCCTCTTGAACAAAAAAAATCAAATCGGTTTATAAATGACATAGATTGACATAGGCTGACTATACGGCAGAATTGAAAACCTCTTTTTTTTGATTAAGCGCTAGTAAAATAAATAGAGAAGATGAGTTTTCCGCGAAGAGTAGATATACCTACACCGGAGTTCCTCCTCCTCTCTTTACTTATGAAATACTACGTCAACTTTAAAGTCATAATCCCTTTTATGGGTAAAAAGTACCCTTTACTATATCTTATACTTAATATAATAGGAAAATGTAAGAAGTTTTCTCGCGTTGGAGGCGGAGATTCGTCTACCTACAGATATTGAGACGATACGGTAAAATATAAAAATATATATATTTACCTACTTTTATATATATTTATATACCTACTTACAAAAATGAAAACGAAGTCGAAGAGAATTAAGAAGAATACTATTAAAAAAAAACAAAAGCAAGCATTTTTAAAAATTTATGAAACATGTAATGTCTCATTTTTTTTAATGTGGGTAGGTAGGTACTCCACAATTTTTATTTAAGCCTTAAATACAAAGATCAAAGCTTAAAGAAAAATTGAAAAAGGAGCTACCTGGGGGAAGAGACCGGGAATCGAACCCGGTACCTCTGGATTGCCGGTCCAGCGCGTTAACCATTTCGCTACCCTAGCTCCAGGAAGATCTGACGAATTTTTCCTTATGCTTTGTGTGTCGATCTTTGCATTGTTTTATTTTGAAAGGTTTTTTACACCTTAGCGACCTCTATGTGAATACGTTAATATTCACATCTTACCGCTCCACTTTACAGCGGTGACCGAGCAAGCGGGAGAGGGCGCTGTTAGTTTTATGGACCGGCAATCCAGAGGTACCGGGTTCGAATCCCGGTCTCTTCTCCCAGGTAGCTCCTTTTTCAATTTTTCTTTAAGCTTTGATCTTTGTATGGCTTAAGCATTTTTTGATTTAAGTTTTTTGCTTAATAATGGGAAAACCTATCAAAACTACTAACTACTTTTAAACGGGATATTATTAATGGCACAGCAAACAAATAATCGCCTATCAATTTATTTTCATCAATTATTTACTTTTTACATCAAATTAATTATTGCCCAGCAAATAAAATAAATGCCTAGCAAAAATTGTAAGTACTGCAGATAATTAGAAAATACACATCAGCACGACATTACTTTCATCTTTTTAAAGAACCCAGTAGGTTAGGTTGGGTTTGTTTCATAATTATTCTGAAAAATAAACAGTTTTAAAAAAAAATGGCTTTCGGACAAATGAAAATTTGGCGAAACGTTACAGATGGGAAACAAAAATTAGTGTTTCAGATAGCTAACCATATAATCCTGATCACCTTTCAGAGCAGATCCGACTCGGCCGGGTTAGGTTAGTTTTTTTTTAATATCCCTATAAACGCTCCATAATGTTCGGTAGTCATTATTAGCAATGCATTACTTAAATATGCTTTACTTTTAAATAAATAGATGCACGCCACAAATATAAATTGTAGTATATTTAGTAACATTTTGAGTGCAATATTTGCTCTGCAATCAGTAATTTTGATATAAATTTTGATTATTTTTGCATAGAAAAAGGTTTTTTTTTTATGTGCGTTTAAATACTACCCCTTTTAAATGGCTGTGTGAGCCGTAGACCAGGTGAGTTTGTTTCGATTTCGCCATTTTTAGGGTTCCGTACCCAAAGGGTAAAAACGGGACCCTATTACTGAGACTTCGCTGTCCGTCCGTCCGTCCGTCTGTCACCAGGCTGTATCTCAAGAACGGTGATAGCTAGACAGTTGAAATTTTCACAGATGATGTATTTCTATTGCCGCTATAACAACATATACTAAAAATTAAATTAAATAAATATTTTAGGGGGCTCCCATACGACAAACTTGTTTTATGGTACGGAACCCTTCCTGCGCGAGTCGGACTCGCACTTGCCCAATTTTTAAAGACTGCATCGCCACAAAAAATCTATATATCCGCTTATCAAACGTACTCACAAAATTTCATGAGAATCCGTTGAGAAATACGAATTTTAGGCGAGAACACCCGGTAAGCGCCTGGACATCAAAACATACGAAAAAAAATGAGCCAAGCTGAAACTGAGACGCTTTGCTCGGTTATTGTTTCCCAGCTTAAGCTAACAAACTGCCTAATGCATATTATAATATCTATCATTATTATGCGTAAAAAATAAAACATATTTTTTCATAAATATAAATTGAGCTAAAGTTATCCAAGTGGTTTTCTGATCTTGAGTAGTGTTGCTTTGAAACTATGAATGACTACTAAAATTAATTGTATGAATACATTAACGATTCCACTAAACGTACCTATAAGTCTAGAGGCATTCAGAAAATATATTAAGTATAGGTACCTATTCATATTTAGTGAAAATTTCAACGTTATTTTTGTCACCGCGAATATCAATTCGTTGAATTCCTATATTAGTAGAACACTTAACCAATCAATACTAATAAGAAATCAAATCACATACCTAGTAAATATCCATAGAACACACACTAGTAAAAGTCCACAATCACCGGTGTTACCAGCTAAAATTGTTTATAAAAAAACCACACTGTCATCCAAAAGAGAAATTGTCAATTTTTTACACGAAATGACTGGCCGGTAAAAATGCAGAATAGTAATGACCGAGCAGTTCTACATGCACTATGATTTTCACTTTTTTCCGGCGAAGGCTAAGGATACCGCTCCATACAGCCACAGAAATATAATGGGGTCTGGATGAACCTTTTTGTCCCTTGCCTCATGCGGACTGCCTTTTTTTTCATATTGTTTGAGCCAACCGGTATCACGGCCTACCATGCCGGCCCGTAGGCGGAGCCGTTCGAGACCTACTTTCGAACTGTACGCGTCTCTGTCTAATGCGTACGCTTTCTGCTTGGTAAAAGCGAGACGGCTATATTTGGGTGTGGTCGGTCTTGCCTTTTTTAAGGATACTATCTTTAGGTATGTTTTATATATCTTTTGTTAGGTTGGAGTTGAATATTTTATTTGATATTAGGGAAGTGTCGGTTACATTTATTTTATGAGATGCCTGGTTTATGTATTAACTAGCGACCCGCCCCGGCTTCGCACGGGTGCAATGCTGATCAATTATGCATATATTATACAAAAAACCTTCCTCTTGAATCACTCCATCTAAAAAAAAACGTTTCAAAATCCATTGCATAGTTATTTTAAAGATCTAAGCATACATAGGATCAGCCAGACAGAAGCGACTTTGTTTCATAATATGTAGTAGAAGAAATATCAAATGTTATAAGGGGATCTAGGGGAAAATATGACATTTTTAAATAGGTATATTTCGATTTTTCCGAGTACATAATTTTTAAGAATATTATTCTAAATCGGGTCAGGACATAGAGTAACACTAAAAAAAAGTAAGTTAGTTGTCTATCTACCGGTAAAGCGTAGCATTGGCGTGTTAAAATCTTAGATTTCATAGTTATTGGTGATGAACTGATGAACGTGGGGTAACGAAAGCCTGAAATAAATAAATAATTAAGTAGCAAACAAACAACTTAGGTAGGTACAGCAAATACGGACATGCGGCACTATTTTTTTATTAGGACACATCAGGTTAATTCGGGTTTGTAAATATTTGTTTATTCAACTTAATATTTATTCCTTAAAACAAACTGCTAATAATCATAACTCTCCTCCTCTCCAAAAGAGAAGAGAAGTCCTGACTGATCGGAAAGAATTACGGACTCTTAGCACTTAAGGGTGCTTATCCGTTTTCTCTATGTTCAAACATGTTTCTTAACATATTATCAATATTACCACTAAGTATAGGGCTGTTGCAATTTATTGGTATAAATTTTAAACCTAGAGTTTGAATTTTTCATCGATAATTTTTGTTTCAAAAAACTACTCGAAATTGACAAAATTCACGCAGAAAACTGTTTTTGTCAACTTATTTTCGACTGCATGCAATGACAGCATGAAAGGGCTATGTTGCTATCTAGAACTCAGGGAAAAGAATTATTCACTTCAAATAGTTGGTTTGAAATTATCAATTATATTTGTAATATTATGAAAAAAATATTTTTGAAATGGAATAACGCCTCTTAAAAATCTGATACTTAGTGTTAGATTTCCTGTTATGATTACTAGATTACTCTACATCTAGTAAGGCCCGTTACCGTATGCAGAACACTTCCAAAACCGCTGATGAGCGATGACGGCCATGACACCGTCACCGTGACTGGGAGACGGCGGGCGAAAGTGATGTGTTGATCTCGGGAACTGTGAGATTAGCCCAAACAGGCAGTCGAGCATACACCCAGTGGTAGAGGCTCGACAAACATACAGACAGAAAACCATACCAAACGGTATAGCATAATGAAAAAAAAAAGAAAACAAAAAAAAAACTAATATGTAGTTTGTGGGTACTCTTATAGCGAGCACGTGACTATAGGGTAGTTTACGGAGTAAATGTTTTTTTTTGTTTTTTGTAAATAGAATCGAAAACAGTCGTTTTCAAATTCATCGAATTAAATACGCACAAAGTAGGAATTAAAGTAGTTCGAACGAAATGTATTAGGCATTCTCGACCCTTACCTACCTAGTCAATTGAAGGGACGTTTACAAAAACAACGTAAAAACTAACACTTTTGGCGGATTCAATTCTATTGATGTCGCCATTTACTAAAAAATTCGGAATCACTATTCTAAGCAGCAAATTGGAACGAAGCTCGTATTGATTCAGTCGGGGTTTAAGAGTTGCAATATTTTTGGGAGTCGAAGTTGTCAATTTACATGTTTCACAAGGCAGACATAGTCTCTTAAGGCCCAAAGCAAAGTTATAATTGACAACATTTCATATTTTTAAGGCTATCATTTTATTACTTTTCTGAATTCTGCTTAAAAAGATGAAGTAATCTCTGTTTTTATTTATTTTCTGAGATGATTATTTATTTAATTATTAATTTATAAAAACATACTCATTTTAAAATGTGGCAACACCAAAACCAGAACTTAATGGAACGGTTACTTTAGTCGGTTTTCTTATTAAAAAAAAACTTAATAAAACTCGGTATGCATCTGTCATCCGTCAACGTCAAATAAAAAGAAAAATTTTTTTCGCTCTTTGGTTTAGACAACAACCCTATTCAGCCCGTATTGTCGCAGATTGCAGTTATTTGATGTAATTTCTTATATTTCTTTAAATACAGAAGATTAAATTCAAAGATTTTTTTTTAACGACATAAAGCCCTATCGATCTCTATATTAATTTCCACCTGTTATAAATATGAAATGTTGTCAATTATAGTCACTGCCAACCACTGAATGTGAACAACTTTAAAATATGAACACTAATACTTATTGTGAATGTTATTTTAATATATTTTTTACGTACGCTTTATTTAGACAAGCAACAGTTATGAATACTGAGTAAAATTTTTAGTCAATGTGCTAACTTTTGAGTTTTGCAGCGGTGAGCGGTAGGTGTGTCTCGCCTACCTAAATTAGTCACTGACGAAAGGGACGCAGCAATACAAAGGAGTGAGATGGAGTTATCTCCATACGTGTCTCACATATTGCAGCATCCTCTCGTCAGTGACTATTTCAGGAAAATGTAAAGCCTGACCAGAAATATATGAAAATGCGCCATATTGCGGAATTTTACTGGAAATAATTTCTTACACTGGCAACGATTTTATGATGGATTGTCAACAATGTCAATGTCATTCGTGGTGGTTCATCATAAAGACAAATATTTAAATATATCCAAAGAAAATGCCGAAACCATTCACAGTCGTGAACATAATATTATAAATAAAGTGTACATGTTTGCTACACGAAAAACAGTGCATTCCTTTAAATGATATTGCGAGGTTAGCTTACGTACAGACATGTATTTAAACTAATGTCATTATAGCGCGGTTGCGCTCGGTTGCAAAATGTTTGCCATTGTATAAATCTCTAAATAGCGCCCTCTTGACAATCCTCATATATTTCTGGTCAGGCTTTAAGAGGCCTTATTCATTTTAAAATTTATTTTTTTCAAATTATGACAAATATATAGATAATTTCAACCAACTTTTTGAAGTGAATAATACTTTTCCCCGAGTTCTACGTAGTAACATAGCTATTTCATGCTTTTATTGCATGTAGTCGAAAATAAGTTGAAAAAACTAATTTTCCGCGTGAATTTTGTCAATTTCGAGTAGTTTTTGAAACATAAATTATCAATAAAAAATTCAAACTGTACGTTTCCAATTATATACCAATAAATCCCAATAGCCCTGTTCTAGGTAGTAACATCAATAATTTGTTAAAAAACATGTTTGATCATAGAGAAAAATGTCCAAAACAATCAGCATTTTAAAAGGAATACGGCCTCTTAATACTTAATAGCCGCATTCGTTTGTTCTATCGGTTTGTCCAAAAACCGCTGATGAGCGATGAGTATTTGTCAAAGTCAGCGTGACTAGAAAATGCTGGGCGAAAGTGAAGCGCTGTAGTTTTCTATTTTTTCAATAGCAATGAGTTCGGTGCATGTTTCGGTTAGTTTAACAAGTTAATAATTACATCTACAAATAGATACCAAAAGGAAATATCGTCTAGCAAGTATTATTAATACTGAGAAATGTGTAGCAAATTCGGGAACCTCCCAATTTCCCGATAGATCGATTTGTGTAAGATTGTCACTCAATATTTAGTTATTGAATTACTGGCATGGCATGAATTCTCATCGGCTTGTCGGTTTTTAAGCCTATGGACGCTTGCAGCTCCTAGTTCTTTCCTAAACGGAGCTTTCCTATGTCAACAAATTAGTAAAAATACCAATACAATAAATTAAAATTCAAAACACCCCCGACACAAGCTGGTCATCATGAGACCCTCATTCAATGAGTGATATAGAAAATGCTACTAAAACTGAACATACTCGTAACTAGACAATTTTTAATTCTTAGCTTCAATATTAGCTGAGATCTTGTCATTTGTTACAATTAAAGCCGAGTATCTTGTAATTTTCATGGGTACAAAAAAAATACACACATACACACACACACATAATACACAGATAACACCCCTCTTTTGTTGGTGGGGGTTAATAAATCAATAGGACATGTCAACAATTGTAAAGGTAAAAGTATTGTAAATCGTTAACTATATTAGCCAACGAGCACTACTCCGTTATGGTATATCAGCGGTGTTGTATACCGCACCATACGCGCCGCAAGTTCAAGACAATAATAACATTTTTAACTGACTTCAAAAAGATGAGGTTGAAGTCACCTTTATATAATTAAGACTGTTACGCGATATCTTCACTACTAAGGCTTTCCTATAACTTTTGGTGGTCAAAAGACCCAGAGTAACAAGCAATTTCGTGACTATGTTTTCCACATCTCCACCTTCATCCACCTTCCCTATTTTCATCCTCCACTTCGCCACACACTTGCAAACAAGCAAAGCATCTAATAAAGCAAATCTTTATAGCGCATTGACTTTTGCATCTACAGCAGTCTTTAGATAGCTTTGTGTAGGACCGGTAGTTTCCAAGATATTCAGCTTGGAACAAGTGACGAGTTCTCAGCCAATATTGAAGCTAAAAATTCTAAATTTTGATTGATTGTTTTTTCGTCGTATTCCTGTTTGGAGATATTCTTGATTCGGTAGATTCCTGTTTAGCCGTATTCCGTTTTCTAAATAGGAATTTGCCGAAACAAGAATATGTCCAATCAGGAATACGACGAAAAAGGAATCAATCCAAATTTTGTAGTTATATACAGTTTTAGTAGCATTTTCTATATCACTCATTGAATGAACGGCTACTTGAGTCGGGGGTGTTTTAAATTTTTTATTTAGGTTATTATTAATAGGAATAGTGTCAAACGTTCTAGCATAGGCGTATATTTTACTAGAATGCGGTAATTCTAAACATCCCGGCAATAACTGGTATATTGTGTTTTGGAAGAAGTTAAAAGTAAAAGTAAATAAAATTGTTGAACTTTTTGAATCCAGACAAACCGCTGATTGGCCATGACGCGGCGGCCATCTTGTGACGTCACGGTGAGTCGCGCCTGTTCCAGAAATCCAGACAGATGCAAGCTACAAATGCAATATATGTGAGACATTGTTCTTAGTTTATTTAAATTGATTAATTCAGTACTATCACGGTCATTTTTTCAAAAGTTTTACCAACGCATGGACGCAACGCATTTTACAACAAAAATATGAATACCAGAATACAATTAACATTTAATTGAGTCTCCCATACAATAAACTCACTGCACCTCATTTGTATCCGGCGCAAACTTAACCCGGCCAGTTAAGATAAGTATCCGTACGGAACCCTCGGTGCGCGAGTCAGATTCGCACTTGGCCGGTTTTTTTGTTCCGTTCCTCAATCGTAGAAAAACCGCACTTTGCTGTCCGTCCGTCTGCAATTAATATCAAATACCTACTAAAGTATGCTATCCCTTGCAGCCGTGAAAAAATCTTCTAACTCAACGCAATCAAAAGATACGAGCGTTTATACTGCCTTTGTTAAAGCTGGCAAGGGAATCAAAACCTAAAGGGTAAGTACCCCCTGCCCTAAGGTAAGTAAGGTAAGTACCCCTGTGGACCTAGAGCGACGAAATTTGGCAAGAAAAAACATCAAGTAGCACAAGTAAATAAAAAGTTCCAATCGTAAGAAGCGGCCATAGAATTTCATATATTTTAATATTTCGGTTTTCACGTCGTGTCATCGATAAATGATAAAAGTGTCCACTGATAAGTGTTTAATACAGATCTAATTCATCCACTCCAAAATTCATTTCCTGTGCATTTTTTTCCAAAATTGGTAGCCGTCCCAAACCCCTATCTATCCAAAAAAAGGGTTATTAACCACACAAAAATAAAACCATTAACACCCTTTTAAGTTTCTAAAGTCTTACGCGAACGCCACCGACATTTTTTCTACCTGACTTTTGAAAAAAAAAAACCTTTACAAGATTGTCTCTGGTAGCTTTTAAGATAATGACGATTGACAACAGCGGTTGTCAAAAAAAAGCGACAAATTGTAGTTTTTGTTGAGATTTCGAGATATTGAGCATTTTACTGATATAAATAAATGCGAAAGTTCGTGAAGACGGCCCATGCTTGAAAACTAGAAACAGATTTTAATGAAAGTCGTGAATTTATAAGCAAATATATAATCCTCGGTCGAAATGTTCATTAATTTAATAATCTAAATAAAAAAATTAAGACACTCCCGACACAAGTAGCTGCAGTCATCATGAGACCCTCATTCAATGAGTGATATAGAAAATGCTACTAAAACTGAACATATTAACAAAATTTTGAATTCTCTTAGCTTCAATTTTGGCTGATATCTTGGCCACTACTGGTCCTAATTCCACCAAACATAGCTAAGAACCATCTCGACGATACAGAAAGACAGTTTTTTAGACAATCTTTTATTTAGACCCAGGGCATGTTAATGGATTTCTTAACACCCGATAAATTTGAGGAATAGTGGATATTTCGAACCTAAAACTACTCAGGTCTGAAGACGTACCTATACCTAGTATTACTCAACAACTTACACAAGAACAAATATTTGCGAAAACCATCCGAGCCCAGATCAATAAAACAATGGGAAACCAAAATGGCGCCTGGAAACGAGGGAAAAGCGGTTTCATTAAAATAAAACAGCGCAACATTAATAAAAGCAAAAAAGATTAATGTCCGCCGAACACAATGCGTAATAAATTAAATAGATGGATATCCTGAAGGGAGACCTACCCTTGTCGGCCATCTTGGGAACACACGGCCTCTGATTGGCCGCCTCCTTTACTAATCAATACGCGGTACCACAGACCCGTATTGAAGTAACCGTCAATCTATGCCAGCCAAAAAATCGGTCGTACGGTATAGGCATAGAGTTGATATTTAAATATCGATTGTGACGGTATCGTTTCGAAACAATGGGAATTTTAAATGATCCTCCGAGCGTTCGAATTGTGTTCCAAAATTAAATTTGAAAATGTGTTCCGATTAGAATGTTAGAAATGCTATGTAAGTTATGTTCGCTTAAACTCCGTCGTATCGTAGTTGTCGTTTAAAAAACGTATAATGCGTATTTTTAATTTATGGGATTGGCTTGGTTTGTAGTTAAAAATCAGGCAATTGATTACATGATGACTCCACATAGAAATCATATTTATGTAATTCGCCTGCTGAATATCAAAACTTACTAAAATTTCTATCACTGCTTTTCAAAACCTCGTATCTAGTAGGTAAGTGTATTGACACTGAGATACGAGATGTTTAAAAGTAGGTTTTTGTTACTTAGTGAGTTTTGGTTGTCCACAGACAGTATATATGTGTTCAATTCCAAAAACCGTCTGCGTTCCGTTAAAGTTGTTATAATTTATAGAACTACCTAAACATTCAGAAGTTCAATAAAAAAGGTATTTCTATGAACCTCTTAGCGAAGTGTAACGTATTGACATAAAGGTATAATATTTTTGGGTTATACTATACCTACATATATTATACCAACTATATGTGCCTACGCCTACACGACGCCCGTTCTTGCGGCTCGATACCGAGAAATGTTTTAGGTGTTTCCTCGAATCTATTACCCGTGGAAAACCTACTTTTTTAGGGTTCCGTACCCAAAGGGTAAAAACGAACGGACAGACTCCACTGTCCGTCCGTCTGTCCGTCACCAGGCTGTATCTCATGAACCGTGATAGCTAGACAGTTGAAATTTTCACAGACGATGTATTTTTGCCGCTATAACAAAAAATACTAAAAACAAAATAATAATCAATATTTAAGTTAGGCTCCCATACAACAATGATCGGTTGCGTTAACTTTGCACTTCATTTGTATAACTCAACCCCACCAATTATTTGATGGTACGGAACTCTGCGTACGGAAGTCCGACTCGCACTTAGCCGGATTTAAATCATCGCGGATGTATGTTTTGTATTTTACCGTATATACCAGTGGTTACTAAACTACGGTCCGCAAGCCGCATTCGGTTCGACGGGGTCTCTAAAGATCACTATCATAAAAATTAACCGACTTTAAGGAGAAGAAATCGTGTTTCCGATAACACCTAAACGAATTCGACATTGACATCATTTGTAGAGTATGACACGCCTTCAAGTTAGCTGGAGAAACCGTAGCATAAGTTTTCACACACAAACCCGCCTGGTCAGAGCTTTGGTTGTCCACATTTTTATGTATGGAGTAGAGACGTGGACGATACTGGCCAGAGTAGGTAAGACAGAGAATCGACGCATTCGAAATGTGGTGCTGGAGGCGAATGCTTAGGATACCCTGGACGGCCAAGCGCACAAATGTGTCGATTCTTTTCCAACTATAGGCATCAAAACTCGTCTATCTTCTATCTGCCGACAACGGTTGCTTTCATACTTTGGACAAGTGATGCGAAGAGGAGCTGAGAGCCTCGAGAAACTGGTCGTGATTGGCGGAGTGGAAGGCAAGAGAGGCCGCGGCCGCTCGCCAACTAGATAGACTGACCAGGTTAAAGAAGCCACTTTCTCAAAGAAATTCCATCAAGCTGTGAGAGCAACAATGGATCGAGACCGAGGAGACACCTAATCAAGAATACGATCCTGAGGGACCGACTAAAGAAGAAGAAATAGAGTTCCTTCGATTCCTCATGAATCCCGTCGTCAAATCTTCACAATAAAATTTTGTAGATTTAATCGGGATTCTGGAGATACCTATTGTCGTAAAAAACATCCTTCGTGTCAGCTTGGCCGAAAAATCTTTCGTATGTCCGTAGATTTCGAGAGAAATGCGGCCTATAGGCAGCATTTCTCAACCGGTTCTCATTTAATGTGAGCAGCAATACCGTCTTTACCATAAGGGCACACGGGGCCCCGTGCCCAGGGCCCCCATTCTCAGGGGGCCCCGATGGACCGAAAATATCTCTCACACAATAAATGGTCATAAGGTCTTAGTAAAAAAAATAACTTATTATAATTATATTACACATAATTTTTTGATCTAACCATATTTTCGTTATTTTTTCTTAATGAGGGCAATTACGGGGGTTGAAAATGTAAATTTCAACCATTTCGGAACAAACTCGTGAGGTCTACAGCTCACATAGACAATAGTATTAATAATAACGAAACTACAACCAAATTCAACCGCCTTTTTTAAAGTAAAAAAGTATTTCTCTCGATTTTCGCTACCGCATATCAGTGCCTCCTATGACCGATGCATCTTTACCTTTTCGTTCTAAGCTAATAAACAAACACTTGGTGGTTTTAGATGCTATGATACGTTACATGTAAAAAAACTGGTCATTCATAGATGACAAGGTCGATGCCACTGTTGTGATGACTAGCCGATATACACCATGAAACTTGGTGTCATCGTGAAAAGCACTTTGACAGTACTACCAACTATAGAGAGTAGGTATTTGTATTCATTCATACTTAATACTTAATGAACTCCTAATTATAGCATACAAGCTTCAGCCCGCGACTTCATCTGTGTAGCCACCAGGCTTTGCTGGCAGTGAAACTATCTCCCAAATTGCATCTAAATCGGTTCAGCGGTTTTTATTATGGTACACAAACTTTCCCCCCTTTTTCACCCCTTTTAAGGGATGATTTCTGGGATTAAAGCTATCCTAAGGATGTCCTTATGTAGCATAGATGTCCGACTTGGCATGTGTACCTACCAAGTTTAAATCTTATTCAGAGTACAACGTAAGAGCAACTCATTGTTAAAAATCTAGTCCAGTATTTGGACAAGTGTATCGAAATTAACACAGATTACAGTGATCTTATGTTCAGATCAATCAAGTAGACATTATAAAAAATCTTGCCAAGTCGCTCTATTGAGTCGCAAATAACAAATTCTTTTATTAGCGATACTGTTTACGAACTTGGTAATTTTTTTCACATTTATGTTTTTGATGGAAATGTGCAACTTGCTTGCAGTCGGTGCTCAATCAATAGAACTGTATGGCGACAGCCAGCTGACTACACCGCTAGTTTTCAGTTTTGTCTACTGCACTAGAACTGCATCCAACTGCACTTTTTCAGTCAGAAAGCAAGTCACAAGCATATGGTTTAGTTATTTCACCGGAAGTTATTCCAAACAAGACAATACTTTCTCAGGTAATGTTTGGGTAAATATGAAAAAATAATGATAATCAAAGTAAGTACATATTCTTTCAAGCCTAAAACGTAAAAATATTTAAATATTTTGCCGATTGGTACAAATTAAACCTAAATTTCACGATATATATAGCCAGATATACCTACATCTTTTTTTACCACCTTTTTGTATAGGTACATATTTGTGTACATATTTTAAAGTACAAAATAATGCTAGTTTTGTATACCAGCGCGATGGTAAAAACTGCATTTCTTCTGAGAAAATTTAGGCACAGTTTCAGTCCTACCAGCTTCATATCCAGTTTAAAACAACCATTAATAATAGAAAACCCATTTAACCTCAAAACTTTCGTAATTTATGCATTAAAAACATAATTCAAAACTTATGATCGAAGTCTCACCCGAAAAAACTCAATAAAAGTCTTTTATCTCTGGATTTTTGAGAAGGACACGTTTTCGGACGGAGTGGCGTCGGCTCAATAATGAGCTCAAACACGACTAATTTAAAAAGGTCTGACTCTTCTGGTAACCAATTCTAACTGGCAGATCTGTTAAAATTGGTCGGCGTCTCCCGAGTGACAGGCGCGTTCGATATTCAAAAAGAATCGGTCTTTTTTCGAATCGACTTTTCCACAAGTCATCGTTTCGGCCAGTGTTCTCTGTGATTAATACTTTTGGTCTTTTTTTGGGGTTCGCTAGGCTTTTAGGGGTTCTACGGGTAAAAGGGATCTTTGGAAATGGTT
This sequence comes from Apotomis turbidana, assembly GCA_905147355.2. NCBI lineage: Eukaryota > Metazoa > Arthropoda > Insecta > Lepidoptera > Tortricidae > Apotomis > Apotomis turbidana. Next base: position 9,241,822 of record LR990305.1, on the reverse strand, counting down.
TGCGTCATAAAATACCCATACAAGAAATCTACTTTATCTATAAGATTATTTCTGAGTTAAAACTTAGAAACGAATTAGGCAAATAATATCCAGTTTTTTACAGTAATGTTTACTACAGACTTATATATGTACCTGTACAGGTACATAAACAATAATGTTTGAGAAGGTAGGTATAAAAAGAATATACTTTTTTAATTCTTTGCGCCTAAAATTGGCATAGGTAGAGTACAGAACCCTGACCATGTTCAGCCAATGTTCGCTTATCTATTTTTTGTCATCGAATTGGAGATATTATGGATTTCCTGACAATTCGCCCTCTTTTGAAAATGTTCGATTCTTTTGTACTTATAATAATTCTTTTATTATCTGGCGGCTGGATATCGTCATATATTATTAGTATTCTGCTTTAGCAATATCATTATTACAATGTTAACAAAACATTTCACCTCCAATTTCGCTTCATTTGATGTCGTTTTTAACCTCCGACGAAAAAAGAGGAAAAAAGAGGTGTTATAAATTTAGCATGTGTATCTGTGTGTTTGTCTGTGGCATCGTAGCTCCCAAACGGATGGATCAATTTGAGTGCACTTTAAATCGAAAGAGTTGTCCGTCGAGATGGTTCTTAGCTATATTTGGTGGAAATAGGACCTGTAGTTTCCAAAATATTCAGCTTTAATTGTAACCGGTGACAAGATCTCAGCCCATATTGAAGCTAAGAATTTCAAATGTTGTAGTTATGTTCAGTTTTAGTAGCATTTTCTATATCACTCATTTAATGATGGTTTCATGATGACTTGTGTCGGGGTGCTTTAAAAATTTTAATATTATAATTATAGTAAAAAAAATGGTATACGCTTATGGATGGTATAATGCCAAACGAAATAATACCAAATGTTGTTATCTCTAATGAAATTATATGAGTAAATTTAAAATTTCAGCAATTTCAAAACTCGCTAGGACTATAGCTCACAGAGCCATCATTGATGACTCTGTGGCGCACTCTGTGATTAGTGATGGCCCCATCACTAATCACAGAGTGGGCCTGTCCTTCCCCGCAGCACACAGGCCGCGTGAGAGCTTATACAACCCCTATTCAGCTTATTACTGCTGTTTAAGGGGCTCCCCGCTCTCAATGACCTTCGATCTGTTGCGATAGATTTTCCCATATTATAAATAGCTAATCATAATAACATAGTTTTTCCACAACAAAATACCGTATCAAGTACCTTTCACATGTCACTGACTTTGAGATACAGGCCGTCAAAGTTTACGATTTTTTCGGGGAAAAAGTTGTGGAAACGGTTTTTTGCGTTTTTCTCGAAAAGTATTGAGAAAAATAGAAAAAGCTTCACAACAAATTTTGTGGAATATGGTTTAGAACAATAAAATGTAAGATATTTTCTACATATACACCGGGGATAAAAGTAGAAACGAGATTAGTGTATTTTTGGTCCTTCACCGAATATTTTTTTATAAAATACACAGTCGTTAAATCAAAATTCAGGTCACTACAAAGTGTTAAGCATAGACCATACTACAATATATATTAAATAGGACATTATAACTCTATAATCCACAAACTAGATACGATGTAAAAATCATCAAATTGGCTGGTTTCTGTAGGGAGCCCCTTAAGGGGGTTCTCTATCGTTTGCCCGAATTTCATATGCCATAATCTATCACTTACCATAATTTATATATTTCTTTATTTAAACCTTATTGCAAAAAACAAAAGTCCAAATGGCATTATCTACCAGTCAACCATAAATGGGTCAAACAGAGATACTAGAAGTTGGTGCAAATCGAAAATCTAATTGTACACGTACAGAGAGCATCTAGGGTAAGTACACTTTTCTCTGTAAGCTGAAGCTTTTCGGGATCGTCATAAAACAAATCTAAACTAACTAACTAACCTAATGATTTCTCCATGAATAGTATAAAAGGAATACCGAAGAGTTTATGATTTATGAAATAAAAAGTTTATGGCATACCGTGTGTGGCCTGCAATAGGAGCAAAAAATTAAAAACATAGATTCTTCCCTTGAAACTGAACAAGATTTGTTAAGCAACTTCTGAAAATAGCGTATATTAAACGATATCTTGTTTAGACAAAGAAGACATGTATTGCGAAATGTCAGATATTAGTAGAGTGACAGCTATGTCAATGCTTAGAGAATGTCAGTGTTGGACAACGTACATTGAAAATACTATTTAATTTGTTTGAGTTGCTAAACAAAAGTTGTTCAGTTTGAAGAGTAGAATCTATGTTTTAATTTATTTCTCCTATTACAGGCAACACCCAGTATGAAAATGATGGCAAGTGATACATTTATGATAAATGAAATTCGGGGAGGTGAAATCCCGTGCAAGTGCTGTATAAGGGGCCTGTGTGCGCCCGTCCTATCACCAAGTACATGGAGGGTGCATACAATAGCACATAACGCACGCACTGTGATTAATGCCCGCCCAGACGACTCAATCCCCTGGGCCGCACCATTAATAATATCATTGTGGAATCGAAATCAATCCTCGGCCTTTGTGCGTACAACGTGAGATTAACTATTGTGCAGTTTTCTGAACTTACCTGCCTATTTACTTTTCATTTTTATCTAAAACCAGGCTATAAAAAAGCCCTAAAAATATCATAATGTATAGCCTAGCAAGCGTCGGTCCGGCCCGGGGATAGTGGCGCTACAAACAGCTTTCATATGGCAATCATGTGCATACGTCATATATTTGCATTATTAAACTTCCGTTAGCGATTTGTCGAGGATTTGTAATGAACCTAATACAAAACATTGTTTACCGGAAATCAGCTCAATCTTTCGTTCTTTTTTCGAAATAAATACCTATTCCTAATGAAAAAACCGGCCAAGTGCGAGTCGGACTCACGCACCGAGGGTTCCGTACAAACACTTTCCATCCCTAAGTGGTTAAGTTAAGTTTGCACCTGGTATGTATAGCGCCCCATATAAATTAGGTGCAAAGTTAGGTATTAAATTTATTTTTTATGGTTTTCGTAATTATTCCTTTATCTATGCTATAAGACGTTGCTTCGTACCAAATTTCAAGATTCTGAGTTCACGGGAAGCACCCTGTAGGTTTTGATTCCCTTGCAAGTGTCGAAAATATGCAAATTAGGTGCAAAGTTAGGTATAAAAAAAAAAATTTATGGTTTTCGTAATTATTCCTTTATCTATGCTATAAGACGTTGCTTCGTACCAAATTTCAAGATTCTGAGTTCACGGGAAGCACCCTGTAGGTTTTGATTCCCTTGCAAGTGTCGAAAATTTGCGGCATAAACGGCTGTATCTTTTGATTGCGTTGGCTTAGAAGTTTGATTTTTTCACAGCTTCAAGGGACAGTAGACCTGAGTAATTGATATAAATTTCAGCTTCATACGTCCACGCGTTCCTGAGAAAAAGGGTCTTGACAGACGGACGGACAGACGGACAACAAAGTGATCCTATAAGGGTTCCGTTTTTTCCTTTTGAGGTACGGAACCCTAAAAATACCTTGTCTACACCTACCTTGTCTTGTTGCCTTGTTTACTCTTTGTTTACATCAGTGACATTCGCGAACTTTCAACGTCAGTTACCAAAAACTTGTCGTTGCCAGTAAATACATAAATTAGTACCACTAAAAATCCGTAATATGGCGTGGGTGGGTTTGCGGCGGAACTTTGGCCACAATAGGACGCCTAATAAACAAATTTCATAAGGCATGTATTTAAATCGATATCTGTATATTCCCTTTTTTCGATCAAAATATTTGAAAGTTTCACCAAAAATACTGACTTGCACACTAAATAATGCGAATTCAATATACTATTTAAACGTATTTGCCAAAACTGTTTTATTGGATAAAAAAAAAAACTAACCTAACATAGTCGGATCTTAGTGTGCAGTGCGAGGATAATTAGTGTGCAAGTCAGTATTTTTGGTGAAACTTTCAAATATATCTGATGTACGAACCATATTTTTGGTGTGAATTCGGTTAAAAAGGTCATCTCGTTTTGAATGATGTTTATGTTTTTTTTTGCACAGCATTCGTTTTTCTGGTATGCATTCAGTTAATTAGTGGAGTTACCTAGTGTACTGAAAAATTATACAGATGTGCATTTAAATATATCCCATTTCATAATAAGAAGCGCAAAAATCGAAACGATTCTACACAGAACATATCCCTCTCATTCAGTTCCTAAAATTTCGTTAAGGTTAGTTTAGTTTTGGAGGAAACAAACCAGAACGAAATCTCGATTTAAATGGAAAAATAAGCAGCCGAATTTCTTAAAACGTTTTTGTCTGATCCCTTCAACAACCTAAGCGGGTTCTGTATATAGATCTTAAAATCCAACAATGAAACATACAAGAATGGTATTAAAACTATTTTTGACAACTTATTCCACCCGTACCTTAACAATCGATCCAGGAATTCCATAATTTCTATTCCATACATTATGGTATACATTGCAAACAGCTGAATCATATGACTAATGATGTGGCGCGGGTCGCGGGGTGCGCACGGGCACGGTTGAGTACCGGATCGAAGCTAAATCGAATTTCAAATACATTTTTTAATTAGTACACTGGTTTATATTTAAAAAAAAAACCCTCTCACCTCCGCCATTTTGAAAAAAAAAACTAAAAATAGAAAAGACATAAAAATGTCTTTACAGCTTATCGAATCGCCTTACGAAGTTTTACGAGTATCGGTTGAGAAATGCGAATCTGCGAACCGTAAGCGTGAAAATCTGGACATTCATCGGACATACGAAAAAAATTTGGGCCAAGTTGCTGGTCATCATGAATGAGACCCTCATTCAATGAGCGATATTGAAAATGCTACTAAAACTGAACATAACCAACATTAGGAATTCTTAGCTTCAATATTGGCTGAGATCCTGTCACTTGTTACAATTAAAGCTGAATATCTTGGAAACTATACTCTCACTTCCACTAAACAAAGCTAAGAACCATCTCGACGGACAAGTCTTTCGATAAAAAAAAAAAAAAAAACATTTAAAAGGCAACTTTATGTTACTACTAATTGCGCCCCGCGGTGTTACCCGTGCATTCCACTATATTTCTTGGGATGACATATTTGACCGAGCGAGCGAAGCGTCTCCGATTCAGCTTGGCCCAAAATTATTTCGTATGTCCGGACGCTTTCAGGCTGCTATCGCCCAGAGGTTGCATTTCGCCTGGTGATGGTGACCACCAAAACTCACTAAAATTTCTGTCACTACCTATCAAAACCTCGTAGGTATCTAGTTTTTTTGTTTTGTTATAAATACATAATAATAATAAGGGACAATCATACACAAATCGACCTAGTCCCAAAGTAAGCAAAGCTTGTACTATGGGTACTAAACGACGATATAAATAATAAATAATATATATAAATACATATATAGATAACATCCATGACCCAAGAACAAATAATCGAGTTCATCACACAAATATTTGCCCCGGCCGGGATTCGAACCCAGGCCCGCCGGCTCAGTAGGTAGGTGTCTACAAAACGAGCCAACCGCGTCGTCAAAAGATTGAGCGAGATACGAGCTTTGTTTTAACAAATACCTACTAGTTACTTAGTGAGTTAGGGTTGTCAACAGACGATTTCTCAATTGATTCACATGAAGTTTAGTGAGTAGTTCCGATAAGTATAGTATCTATCTCTTCTTTCTTTCCTATTACCCTCTGCTGGGGTGTAGGGCTCGAATCAAATTCCTCCATTTGCAGCGGTCTTGGGCAGTCTGTTCTACCTCCTCCCACGTCATGCCCAAGACGCCCAGTTCCTGCTCTACTTAACGACGCCAAGTTGTTCTGAAACGGCCTCTCTTCCTTTTGGCAGACAGTTTCCAGGTCAGTACCTTCTTGGATAGGTGAAGTACATATAAGTATATGTATAGAAATAAATGCCCATAGTTTTTCGAAATTTCGAGACATGGGTGTTGAAAACGTAAAAAAATACCGAAAGAAACTCGCGATTATTGTCTAAGCTCACAGACCTACTTAGTCAAATACCTATAACTTTATACCTACAATTGCAACCGAAAAACTACAACATTACAAGTAATGATACCCCCCTACAAAACCAATACAAAGATTACCGCTATCGAATACACCCCTGTATTTACTTCTAAGGGGCTGGAGCCACCCCTATGTACTTCCGGCTCGCGGTACATAGGGCGCCCCTTCGAGGGGTTTTTTGTTGATTAGTCGTATTTGTGATATGCTTTTGTGCAGGATACGTTTGCTTTGGGATCGAAAGTTTTACACTAAGATGATACTTTTGGGAGGTCATACGTTTTTTGATTAAAAGGTTATTTGTAGCAATTCATGAATGCGCGACTGTATCGCAACATGCGGCCTTTTTAACCCCCGACGAAAAAAGAGGGGTGTTATAAGTTTAACATGTGTATCTGTGTGTCTGTGGCATCGTAGCTCCCAAACGGATGGACCAATTTGAGTGCGTTTTTTTTCAACCGAAAGACTTGTCCGTCGAGATGGTTCTTAGCTATATTTGGTGGAAATAGCACGAGCAGTTTCCACGATATGCAGCTTTAATTGGAACAAGTGACAGGATCTCAGCCAATATTAAAGCTGATAATTGCAAATTTTGTAATTATGTTCAGTTTTAGTAGCATTTTCTATATCACTCATTGAATGAGGGTCTCATGTTGAACAGCTACTTGTGTTAAGGGTGTTTTAAATTTTCAATTTAGGTTATCTATTTTAATTACTTACCTGAGGAGAAGACTGCTGTAGTAGGAACCTAAACCACCTAAAACTGAACTGTAGTATCAAAATCGATACCACTGAAATAAGTTTCTGTCAAAAATGACATTTTAGTGGCAAGCTTTTATAGCCGACTGTACTTTTCTTTGGATATCCATCAAATGCTCACTGAGACGATTCTAAAGAGCCCAAACTAGGTAGGATTGCTTATTCTATTATAGAGTTCCTATGGCCACCTTCCGCCTCCATCATCAGATCAGCCCCATGGTACCATATTATTGTATTGTCATCAAAGTTATGTAAATATGTATGCAAAATTTCAGCTCAATCGGTTGACGATATCTGCTTCAAAATTGAGTTGCAAGATTCCACCCGAACAAACATACTTACATAATACAATGCAAGTTAAATAAAAGCTTGTAATAAAATAACACACGTCGAAAATCAACTAGACTTTGTCAGGCTCAGGCTGAGTCTCATATTCAAAATTGACATGGATTCGATTTGTTATTTAAGTCATTTCAGAAGTAAAATGTGGTATCATTTTTGGTACCATTTGCATAAGGGATATGCGACGTGGTCCCTAGAAATCAGTGGTTCCCAGCCAGTGGTACGCGACAATCCTTTCATCCTCACCACAACTGTGCGTTTTTCTAAAAAAATCCTGCCTCGCACGACTACGTTGTGGAATGAATTGTCGCTTGCGGTATTTCCGGACCGATACGACCTTCAAACCTTCAAGAAAAGAGCGTACTCCCACCTGTGTGGCCGGCAACGCACTTGTGACTCCTCAAACGGGCGACGGTAATCGCTTTCCATCAGGCGATCCGTTTGCTCGTTTGCCCCCTATGACATAAAAAGTGGTCCAAGGAGTCAAAATGTGGTCCGCAAACGATTGAGATTTGCGGCCGAGCACATAGACGGAGTCCACCGGAGGAAAGGAATTAGTTTGCATTTGGTCCCCGCGAACAACAAAGAAATAAGTGGTCCATGTTCAGGAAAAGGTTGGCAACCACATAACACATTCAAATATTGGTACGTACCAGTTTCGGTGTCTACGGTGTACGACAATCCGGCCCACGGGTCATCCTGGTGAAGAGAAAAATATCATAACACTTCTCACAGAGAATATGGAATTATTAGTCTTCTTCTTTTTCTTTCGTGTAGAAGTTCCTCAAATATTTGATGCCTAAAAGGCAGCGGCGTCGACAGCCCTGACCGTCGCATCCCTCAGAGTGACTTTGCACAAGAAATATAGGTGCTTATGGCAAGCTGTATCAACAGTGGCATTGCTATCGGAGGCGAGCTTCAATTCAACGAATGTATTAAGTGATCAAAGATAAAAACCAGCTGCGAGTGCGAGTCAGACTCGCGCACCGAGGGTTCCGTACGTACACTTATCCCATCTTACCAGGCCGGGTTAAGTTAGGTTTGCACCTAGTATGTATGTCTCTGGATACAAATGTGGGTATCCTATTACAACTTAGAGACATTGTTTCCCATTTCTAACGTTTCGCCAAATTTTCATTTTTCCGAAAGCAATTTGTTCCTGATATTTCAGGAAAAAATTATAACCCGTAATATTTTGAGGATTTTATAAACATCGTTTTAAAGAACCGATTAGGTTAGGTTAGGTTCCGAAGGCCGCAAGGTTCCTAAGGAACCTAATCTGGCAAAGAAGTGGCGATTTGAAGGATTCATAGCTCTTTAAACCTGTCTCATCAATTCATTATATCTCTCGTTACATTATATCATTTGGTAATTATTTTAAACGACATTATATCATTCGTAACATTAAACAAAGCAATAGTAAGTATATCAAACCGAAATAGATGAAGTGGAATTATATAAAACGGCGTGCAGCCGCATTTATTGTTTAATTAGCTGCGCCGCGCGGTGTTACCCGCTCATTCCACGGGAACACTAAATTTTTCGGGATAAAAAAGTAGCTTATGTTTTCCAGAGTCTCAGCTACCTTCATACCAAAATTTATCAAAATTGGTCCAGCCGTTTGAGCGTGAAGAAGTAACAAACATACACATAAACACACAAACGTTCGCCTTTATAGTATTACTAGCGACCCGCCCCGGCTTCGCACGGGTGCAATGCTGATAAATTATGCATGCATTATACATATAAACCTTCCTCTTGAATAACTCTATCTACTAAAAAAAACCGCATCAAAATCCGTTGCGTAGTTTTAAAGATCTGCATACATAGGGACAGGCAGCAGGGAGCGACTCTGTTTTATACTATTAGTGATAAATAGTTGGCCAACCTCCTTCGCCTGCGGGTCGAGTAGCGCCGCTTTCACCTTCTCGATCTTCTCACTCTCTTCTTTCTTCTGCTGGATCTTCTCTTCTGCGAGCTGCAGCTCCTTGTCCAGCTCGTCTCCGAGCTCCACCTTGGTGGCTTGCGGACCGTGCTGGAAGTAACAAGTTCTTAAAACCATTGATAGGTACGAACAGGTGCTTTGCAGCACAAATATTGAGACCTGGCGGAAGAGACCGGGAATCGGACCCGGTAACTCCGGTACCGGTCCAGCGTGTTAACCTCTCCACCACCCTAACGCTAGATAACCTTTCAAATTTTTGTGTCGATCTTTGCGTTATTTGAAAGGCTTTGCCGCGACCTCTATGTGAATATGTTAATATTCACAATTCACATGTTACTGTTTACGAGTTCCTACGGATGGCATTATACCATCCATAAGCGTATACCATTTTTTTTACTATAATTATAATTAATTAAACATTTAAAACACCCCCGACACAAGTAGCTGGTCATCATGAGACCCTCATTTAATGAGTGATATAGAAAATGCTATTAAAACTGAATATACCTACCACATTTCTTTTTCGTAATTCTTAGCTTCAATATTATTGACTGAGATCTTATGTCACTTGTTCCAATTGAAGGTGAATATCACGGAAAATACCGGTCCTCTTTCCACCAAATATAGCTAAGAACCCTATAGACGGACATGGATGGTTAAATCGATCCATCCGTTTGGGATCCATTCCTCCGATGCCATAGACAGACACAAATACACGTGTTAAACATATACACCCCTCTTTTCCCGTAGGAGGTTTAAAAGTAATTGAAATAGGTTTAAAATATTTCACTTACCGGCTGTATGGGGTCCTCGAGCGAGAAGCCCATATCGACATCCTGCTTCCACAGCACCTCGATGAGGTCCATGTCCTGGCAACAAACAGACGAACATGTTAAAAAGGTATTTGACTTAATGACAATAACTTATGTCACACTAATTAATACTTAGCACGCAAAAATATGGGAAATATAATTTCTATTACAATTTCAAATACCCCCGACATAAGTAGCTGGTCCTCATAAGACCCGCATTAAATGAGTGATATAGAAAATGCTACTAAAACTGAACATAACTACAAAATTTAGTATTCTTAGCTTCAATATTGGCTAAGATCTTGTCACTTTTTTTAATTAAAGCTGAATATTTTGGAAACTTATGTGTCCTATTTCCACCAGCCGAAATAAACGCACTCAAATTGGTCTATCCGTTTGGGAGCTATGATGCCAGAGACAGACACACAGATACACATGTTAAACTTATAACACTCCTCGTTTTTCGTCGGGGGTTAAAATAATTATAACTTTTGGACATTTACTATATTTAGTAACGATCGTAGGTATTAGTAAAATGAAGGTAGTTTATTATTAGAATTCCATGACGTCATACAGCTAATTAGAAAAAAAAAGTACTTTTACGAAATGTCATACGATGGCAAATTTTTGACATTTAAAAAAAAGTCATCTGAGCTATCGTCAAATTGCGGTCTAATCAGCACATCACTAGCTTCAAGATTTGTCGCTTATCATATTTTAAGATTCGTGTAAGCGTGCATACCCATCGCGCTGAATGAATGTCTACCCTAAACCGCAAGCCACAGTCATATACTTATCTCAAGCAGCTACATACTTCCACCAACCCATAATCATTATGTTAACCGCTACATTATATTAAACTAATACCTAAGAGAACCAGTCCGATCCAAAAAACGTCCCATATAATTACGTAGCGGCCATATTTCATTGGCTTAATACGAAATTAATAACAAAACGTAGCTCGAACAGCTTAAAACTAAACGCAACTGGCACCATAGATAAGAAAGAACCTTATAATGAAGAAAATAGTTTGAAAATAGAACGGCGGTTTCAACGTATTAAAGCGTTTGGAATTCCAAATTCAATTCTTGATTATCCTATAGTTGAATGGAAAAGAGTCGACGACTGTTTGATGCGATAGAAGAGGAACTAAGTAGTAGATATGAGCGCCGCGCCGGCGCGCCGCCGTCGCCGCGGATTCGAGTCGGCGCGCCGCCGCCGTGTGAAATACGCGGCGCGCCGGCGCAACATGTTGCGATTTGCTTTCTCGCTCGCACTCGTAACGTATCCCACCCGCGTCCGTGTTCGGTCGCACGATGGCTTCAATCGAGTCAAGTATTTTGCCGAGTGAACGCGTGTTGTTTTTTTTTGAGCCGCGTCATAATATGAGTCTGACACGATGATGAGTTCTTAAAATGTGTTTAACGTACCTGGCGCCACCTAGTATTTGAAATTGATTGTGTTGTGACTAAGAGATTGTGATTACAATTTTTGTGATGTTAAAAAATATGCTTGTTAAGTTTTAATATTTAAATAAAACAATTTAAACGGATTAGATCGCGTATATTAATTATTTGAGCCACCCTGACGTTTCAGTAGGTACCTTTACAGATACCGTTGTCAAAGGTTGACTGAGAAAAACTTATATTTTCTCTGTCAAAGTTACATTTGTGCAAACTACCTATTTTATAAATATTAATTTAAAAAATAAAGGTGTTCATACATGCCAGATGGGCCTAATGTGTAAAGACAGTTACACATTTGCCAGAACGGTATTTATTATTTTATTTATATCATCTACCAGCGGTCCACTATAAGGCTTACTGAGGAGAAAAAATTATGTTTTTCTCAGTCAACCTTTGACAACGGTATCTGTAAAGGTACTGAAACGTCAGGGAGGCTCAAATACTTAATATAATCCGTTTAAATTGTTTTATTTAAATGTGTGACAGTAGCGGAAACCGAAGAAAATATTAAGTTTTAATATGATTATTTTTCTGGAAACGTAATCTTTAACAGATTTATATTTATACATTAAGACTTTTATCAAAACATAAACACGTTTCTAAAGTGAAGATTGTGATGGTTTTATATTATTTCGATTATAAATCTGAGAATTTTCATTCAGTGTTATTTTTTGTTTTGTTTAAATAGTTATATTTGTGTGCAATTAAAAAAATATGATTGTTTACATACTTCGTTCCTTTATTAAAATAAATAATAGTCACAAAAACCAGGTTTTTTTTTTCTCAAATTGCTCCCTCATAAAAATCTAAAGCTCAAGGTCACGCCGCCGACGCCGCCGCCGCCGCGGAATTTTGCCTATCACGCCGCCGCCGCGGAATTGGCCATCGGCGCTCATATCTACTAAGTAGTGGTAGTTAGAGTCGATTTTAGCGTGAAATTGAGTTATGTTTGAGCGTCAATCGCGGACCCACGCTCTGGGCAGTTTTGATGAGAAAGCTGAGGCTGGAGAGTTTTCTTATGGTATGGGTTCTGTAATCGAATTTAAGGAGTTAGTTTTGCTTAACCTTTTAACATTTAATAGCCACCAACTGACTTCAACGAGAAGATTTTAAAACATCGAAACCGTTACAGTTACAGATGTGTCTATAATATTTACGGAGTTCCTTCGATTCGATTATGAAAAATATCGAAAAACTGAATCGAAAAAAAAAAAAAATTGACATATCGAACCTACTCACAAAATTTCACGAGAATCGGTTGAGAAATGAGACCTGTAGGCGAGATCAGCCGGAAATCCGAACATCCAAACATACGAAAGAATTTTTGGCCAAACTGACACGAACACGCTTCGCTTGCTCGGTCAAATAAAGGCAAAGTTAATTTGCTGGATGCGTATCTATGTGATTTTGAGTATATTGAGGCATTGGCTCACATAAAATTCTGATTCAAAATTGTCATTAGTCATAATTTTCGTAGTCATAATTTCTACTTTACTCTGAAACATGTAACTTCAGGATTGTAATAATACAAACCTAACCAAATATAAGCTAATGGATTTTACTCTCAAAATTCTTGTAAAGGTAATAATTTTAGAGTTATGGCTAACGATTTCATGACTAACAATGCGTTCTGACAATCAATCGTTATATGAAAAAATGTGATGGTGTTCGAGTCCCATCATACGTCTTACGCTCTTCGCACACTTCTGTGGCCACCACAGTTCACTGTAGTCTCTTGTGAGAAAGAGAGGCTCGAAGTCAGAAAAAGAGGGATGTCCTGTCGCGGCCACAAGAAGCCGTGGTGCGCCGGCTCTTATGCCTTGATCACACGCACCGAGTAAACGGGCGAGCCAGTGCTCTCGGCCGAGTACTCGGTGCGTATAAACATAGCGCCGAGTGCTCGGCCGAACAAAGCGGCGAGACAGTAGCTCGGCTCCTGTTCCATCTACTAGGCCGAGTGTCCACCCTCCCGCTTCCCCGCACTGTCTCGCTCGCTCACTCGGCCGGTCTGAACGTGCACTGTCTGCCACTCGGCGATTTTTTTACGATCCATCGTGTCCGAAAGTCTCAATGGAACAGAACTGACTGTGCAAATTTCAAAACATGTGTAAACAGCTACTCATGCCTTGATCACACGTACCAAGACACTGGGCGAGACAGTGCTCTCGTCCCTGTCACACACAAGACAAACGGGCGAGACAGAGCACTGTCTCGCCCGTTTACTCGGTACGTGTGATCAAGGCATCACTTATATCACTGTCTCGGCCGAGAAACATATTGCTGTCTCGCCCGTTTCCTCGGTACGTGTGATCAAGGCATTACGGAACCCTACCGCGATCGTATCTCGTCCCAGCGGGAACCCAGATAATCCGAGCGCGCTTTTTATCCGCCGGGGCCGCGGCCGCCCTGCTGTGTGTTTTCGGTACATAAGCATTCATGTAAACGACACTGGGGGCGCTGGTGTATACTGCCGACTACACCGACGACGCGTTTGGCGCACTTTGTACACACCTGCCTACCGAGCCGGCGGTCCCGGGTTCGAATCCCGGCCAGGGCAAATATTTGTGTGATGAACTCGAATATTTGTGCTTGGGTCATGGTTGTTATATGTATTTAAGTATATATTTATCTATATAAGTACGTATATCGTCTAGTACCCATGACACAAGCCTTCTTGAGCTTAATTTGGGACTAGATCGATTCGTGTGAGGTTGTCCGATATTTATTTATTTAAGTACTTATATTACAGTACCATTTTACATAGAAAACTATCGTGAGTCTCATACATATTAAACATAAACGGGTTTACTCACGTCGTAGAAGTCGAATTACGCTCGACGTGTTTCGAATCGGTACGCGATTCATCATCAGGAGAGCCGATCAGTCGCGGCGGCTGGCGACCGAACACTGTCGAAACATGTCGAGCGGTATTCGACTTCTAACGAGGTGAGTAAACCCGTTTATGTATATTAATATAACAGTAACATTACCGAAGGATACCTGTTGATATAGGTATTATAGATAGATAGAATACCCTTTTCTCAAACATGCAATGAAGTGTCATAACGTGCGTTATGACAGGCTTCGAATTATCACGTTTCAGGCGGAACAACTCGAGAGAAATATAAAGGAATTTCTTAAGCTTAAGGCCTAAGACGGGACGTAATTTTTAGGGTTCCGTACCCAAAGGGTAAAAACGGGACCCTATTACTTCGCTGTCCGTCCGTCTGTCCGTCCGTCCGTCTGTCCGTCCGTCTGTCTGTCCGTCCGTCTGTCACCAGGCTGTATCTCAAGAACGGTGATAGCTAGACAGTTTAAATTTTCACAGATGATGTATTTCTATTGCCGCTATAACAACAAATACTAAAAATAAAATAAAATAAATATTTAAGGGGGCTCCCATACAACAAACTTGTTATAGATTATGGTACGGAACCCTTCATGCGCGAGTCGGACTCGCACTTGTTTTTTAACGTAGCGTATGTGTTGCGGAACAAGCTAAACAGCAGATTTATTTTTGGTGGTGTATTTTTTATTTCATTGCATATGTTTGAGAAAAGCACTACACTATACTAACTAGTGAAAAGGGCTTGCCGGCTTCATATTATATCACTATCCTACTCACCCGGCAAACACAGACAAAAGTGTGTGGAAGCGTTCTGGGCCCATAACCTAGAGGTCCGTGGAAGGGACCACGCTCTGCAACCATGATAAATAAAAACGTTAACAAAAAAACGACCTCAAAATAAACTGAAAAGCTAAAAAAACCCGTTCCTGTACAAATACATTTGAAGCACCTTTTGAAGTTGGTGCCAATCCAAGCTTCTTGGTGGAATGAGCCCTGAGGAAGCCTCTGAGTACAATTCTGTCATAGTCGTGTCATAAACGGACATGAATCGACGAAAGAAATCTATATAATTAATTATCCGACCGGCTCACAAGGTTCAAGAAAATACCGGCTCACAAAAGTTTACGAAAATCGTTTGAGAAATGAGGCCTGTTTACGAAAACCGAAGAAAATCCGGACATACAAAAGAATTTGGGGCCAAGCAGAAACGAAGACGCTTCGCTCTCTAACCTTCACCATAAGTGCGTTTTCACTTTGTTCTGAACAGTTCTGAGTGAGCATCTACTTTAATAATATCAATTTTAAACAAAAAATAACCGACGTCAACAAAACGAAGTTATGTTATAATCATGTGACAATAGGATCAACTAGAAAGTATACTCTACCAAACAAAAAAGGAATGTTCCAAATCTGTTCGGCCGTTTTCGGGGATCATACATAACATAAAGAAAGACGAACTGGGAACCTGCTCCGTTTTTGACGTCGGTCAAAATCCACAACACAAATCCTTCGTATTCTTTAGACGCGGCATCTATCGGTTCATACGTTCAACTATTCAACTCATACAAGCTGATGCATATCAAAATCATAAACAGCTAATTAAAAACAGCGCCACCTATCAAGCTGGTTAAACAACTTTCAAACATTGAAAACAACGCCATCTAGACAGGTGACGATACAACACGACGAATACCGCGTGCACTAAATACAATACCAAGCTCGACGTCAAACAAACGTCACTACTCGACGCTAGATGGCGTTCGTAACACTGTTTAGCAGTACCAACAACAGATGGCGCTTAGAACGCTGAATATTTATGTGTGTAAATTTATACTTTCCCGTGAAATACGTTAAAACCACAAGATAATTATACGTTAGGAACAAGATTAGATTCAGACGTCATTTTTTATTGGAAAGAACATTCACCTTTGCGATAACCGAAAACTATACTGAGATGCCGACGGTGTTGCCATGGAGATATTTAGTGTTATCTTAAGTTCAAGTAAAACGGGTTTGTATAATTTAAGAGGCCTTATTCCTTTTAAAAATTTTTTTTTTCATATTATGACAAATATATTGATAATTCCAACCAACTTTATGAAGTGAATAATTCTTTTCCCCGAGTTTTAGGTATTAAAATAGCTATTTCATGCTTTTATTGCGTGCAGTCGAAAATAAGTAGTAAAATCGAATTTCGTCAATTTCGAGTAGATTTTGAAACAAAAATTATCAATGAAAAATTCAAGCTGTAGGTTTCAAATATATACCAATACATCCCAATAGCCCTGTTATAGGCAGTAACACCAATAATATGTTAAGAAACATGTTTCATCATTGAGAAAAATATCTAAAACAATCAGCATTTTAAAAGGAATAAGGCCTCTTAACATGCAGAATAATTCTAAAAGCCATCTAACTAAGTAAGAATGGTGTTTTAAAGGGTTTTTTCAACAGCTATGATCACCTATTTGAGTTCATTACCGGTCAAGGCGAAACACATAAAATGCACGAGTTCGTACACACGTTTATCTCATTATTACATAAACAATATAATGTTTGTAATGTTTCTGTGAATACTTTTAATGTGTTTTTCAGGTCATTCAGGTATATTCCACACAATTCGAATAATAAGACCTAGCTTGATCAAAAACAGAGCGAGTCTTATATGACTTAAGGAAACAGCAAATACTACAAACAATCATTATATCATTATAATTATTGTAGATTCAACCTATTTATACCAATCTAACGTAACACAACAAAACAATTCTCGACATACCCATTATGATTATGAACAAGTATTGTCCTTTCCTCCATCTACCCTATAGATTTGTACAAACCATTTTTTTTTTTGTTTATTTTAAATCAATGATGGTTTGAACAGTTTTCAAACCATCATTGGTTTATAGAAATAACTACAAAATTAAAATTTTCAATATCCCTGTTTTATGAAAAACTCTCACCGCGAATCCTACACCTTCCAGAACATACAGTACAAACTTAACTATTCATTCCACCGCGGCGCCACCGTCCTACATTCAAAGGAAAAACCTAAGAAAAATCGTTAGTTCCAATTTTATCCACGCTTAAACACACGTAAATAATTTTGTACCAACATAAATATGCGTGCAAGCGTGGCGCCACCGACAAGCGTTAATGGAGAAAATGTATGGGATAACGTTAGTTCCAAATCTGACCGTCTGTTTGGATAAGACTGTGAATTTTCACGAGGTCGGATGCGGTCAAGGTAGCGCAAGGTGAGTCGCAAAACTGAAATAAGTGTAAATATAGCAGTCTGGTCTGGGATTGCGAAACGTACTATCTTCTTTAGAAAAACTATGTCGGATAAGCCTTTTGGGTATAAAACGATAACGATCTTGAGCTCATTCTGCGTGAATCATGATAATTTCACAATATTATTGTTTATCGCGGATTTGAGGATTTTGAACCGCAATAAAATCCGTTTCCAAGCAAAAAGGATTGGAGAAGGACTGCGTCGTGAATAGACTGAACCGAAACAGTCTGACTCTGACTTAGGGCGGGAGGAGAGGGGAAAGAGAGTCGGGTTATGATAAAGAAAAAAAATTGGGCAAGTGCGAGTCCGACTCGCGCATGAAGGGTTCCGTACCATAATCTACAACAAGTTTGTTGAATGGAAGCCCCCCTTAAATATTTATTTTATTTTATTTTTAGTATTTTTGTTATAGCGACAATAGAAATACATCTGTGAAAATTTCAACTGTCTAGCTATCACCGTTCTTGAGATACAGCCTGGTGACAGACGGACGGACAGCGAAGTCTCAGTAATAGGGTCCCGTTTTTACCCTTTGGGTACGGAACCCTAAAAACGCGAACTAGGACTGTAACTATAGTTACACAAAATAAATAGGCTTGCGGATATATTTTTAAATGACCGTCAAAGTTCAACATTCCTACAACGCACTAAAAACGCTCCATACATTTGGCCTTCCTACGTTGTCATCTGTGGATTGGGTACCAATATTTGTATGGAGACAATAAGTAATTTGCCATTTTCACCGTGAAATAGTGCGTTTAAGTTCATTGTTGTCATACAATTAATTTTTTGTAAAATGATGAGGATTCTGAAAACAATTTCAAAACTTCTTTTGGATTAATAAAATAATCATAAAATTTTCGTACCTTTGAAGTCACATATTTAAAAATATTTTTTTAACATTTTAATTTTTTTCGTTATTTCATGACTTGAGCTAATTTTATATTCATATAACTTCACTATATTGTATTTAATTCAACACGAGTAGCATCCTCTATTGGTTCAAAAGGTGGTCATCATATCGATTTCAACAACACTGTCGAATGAAAACACACTGTACGACGTATGTACACTCCCTTTCAGTTGTTTGTTTACAAGTTTATTTAGGGACGCCTCGTGGCACGAAAGCACGTGTCGATTTGCGATTTTGGCAATAAAAGGTACTGTACTTACCATGAGTTTACAGTGACCGTACTCGCTAGCGACAGCATGGATAATAGACATGTTGACTAATTTTTTTTGAGGATGTCAATCGATTCCATTTTTTATTGTAATCAAATGTCTATATGGGACTGACTAACTTAAACTGCTTTAAAAGTCAGAAATGACCGTCAAAGTTCAACATTCCTACGTAGTGCTAAAAACGCTCCATACAAAAGGCGTCCAGGCTAGTGACGTCACAGGCCGGTATAGGTACCAATAATTGTATGGAGAAATTAAGAAATTTGCCATTTTCGCCGTGAAAAAGTGCGTTTAAGTTCATGGTTGTCATACAATTATTGTTTTGTAAAATTATGAGGATTCTGAAAGCATTTGCAAAATTTCTTTTGGATTAAAAAAAAAAATCATAAAATTTGCGTACCTTTGAAGTCACATATTTCAAAAAAAGATCTATTTTTTCTAGTTTTTTTTTTTTGAATCGCTAGGGAGCTGTCCTATTCTCTATACAAATCGTTTACGCTGTCGCTAGCGAGTATTGTACGTATGTAATCACTTTATTGTACACAAAAACAATTCACAAAACTTCAAAAAAATAAAAATAAAACATGTACAAAGGCGAACTTATCCCTATAAGGGATCTCTTAACCTTTGAGCAAATGAGAAAATAATGGGATATCCAAGAAGATAGTCAAACGAACAAGTTAGTATGCACAGATACACAAAGGACTAATGTCTTAAGGACTAATGTATTGTCACGTTAACTCATGGTAAGTGCAGTGGCGGAAGCGCCCTAGGCAAAAACCTCATCGGCGCCCCTTTGCGGCCCTTTGCGCCCCTTTGCGGCCCTTTGCGCTCCTTTGCGGCCTTGTGCCCTAGTCACGTGCCTACTTTGCCTTAGGGAGAATCCGCCACTGGGTAAGGGTTCTGCTACCCGGTCGAGTTGATATCTATGGCGGCGCGTAGGAATCAGGCGCAAACTTAACGCGACCGTGTTGTATACGTAACTTATCAACAACGATTGAAATATTTTAAATACGCATGGCCCCTAAGAACATGTGTATGTATGTGTATTTGGCACACTAATATTATAAAGGATAAAGTCTGTGAGTGTGTTTCTATGTTCGTTACTTCTCGCTCAAACGGCTGGACCGATTTTGATAAAATTCGGTATGGAGGTAGCTGGCACCCTGGATTAACACATAGGCTACTTTTTTTTAGGGTGCGTACCCAAAGGGTACAAACGGGACCCTATTACTCAGCCTCCGCTGCCCGTCTGTCCCCAGGCTGTATCTCATGAACCGTGACAGCTAGACAGTTGTAATTTGCATGCCGAAAAGGTTGAGCAATTTTTAATGTTTTTTTAATGTTAGTACAGGAATAGCTGTACATCCAAAGAGGGTTATATGATATTTTTTACCCGACTACGTTAAAAAAAAAACGCGTAGGAAGTTGCACCTTATTAGGTAGATAAGTTTGACTTTTACACTATTGATACAAAGATATCAAAGCTCAAAGAAAAATTGAAATGAGTCACCTGGGGGACGACACCGGGAATCGAACCTGGTACCTCTGGATTGCCGGTCCAGCGCGTTAACCACTTCGCTACCCGAACTCCAACCAACCTTTCGAATTTTTTCTTATGCTTCGTGTGTCAATCTTTGCATTGTTTATTTGAAAGGTTTTTACACCGTAGCGATCTCTATGTGAATACGTTAATATTCACATCTTACCGCACTACTTTATAAAAGTTTGACTTTTGCTCGTGTGCATTTTGTTTGTTTGTTTGTTTGTTTGTTTGTTTATGTTGGCCAACATGGAGAGGTAAAACTCTTATGACGTTAGCAATTCAGCGACGTTCGTGACCCAGATCGGCGACTTGAGTTATTTTATTTGTAACATTTGTTCCAAATTATACGTCACATTTCTCGTTTCTTCGAATATCAGCGCCAAAATTAAACCGAGTAAATATCTAAAACTTTCCTACTATTAGTGGAAAATTAACTACCTACAAATAAAAATACATCCAGAAAACGATGACTGAAATTTTAAATTTTTTTCATTTCAACCATTTAAAAAAATTAAGAAACTGAATCGAAAAAAATTTAAATACTTATATATCCACCAAATAACACAAAATTTCATGAGAATCGGTTGAGAAACGCGACCTCTACTCGAGAACAGCCGAAAATCTGGACATCAGAACATCCGGTCATACAAAATAAATTCTGGCGAAGCTAATACAGGGACACTTCGCTAGCTCAGTTAATAAATAGTGTCGTATAATCGCATCAATAACGTAACTTACAAGTAATACATACAAGAATATAAGACGTCATCGAGTTGACCCCTTATCGATTATCACTCGACGATTACGTGATACGATATCGAATCGATAGCGAGTGATTCAACTTATGTGCGCATTTATCAGTACACTAGGTATAGCCTAGCAAGCGTCGGTCCGGCCCAGGCCGAGATCTTGTCACTTGCTCTAATTAAAGCCGAATATCTTGGAAAGTTTGGAAACTAATGGTCATATTTCCACCAAACAGCAAAAACGATCTCGATGGACCAGTCTTTCAATTAGAAAAACCACAACTCAAATTAGTCCATCCGTTTGGAAGTTACGATGCCACAGACAGAAACACAGATACACATGTTAAACTTAAACCACCCCTTTTTTCGTCGACGGTAAAAAAAAGCAAATTTCAAACTCCTGAACCACGCCGAATCCAAAATCAATAAGAGCAAGTGCAGAGACCCGAAACCCGAGCAATAAGGAAACAAAGAAGGAGCATCGTCCGCGCCGTCTGGCCCAAAAGGAGCGTTCACCTCAGCCCTGCCTGCCCTTATACGGCTAGCTTTTTTTTAGGACATGACTGAACTGTATCAGCGCTGTTTAGCCCTCACTAGAGTCCAGAGAGCACGCTCTCCGATCTCCTCTTCCAAGCAAATGAACTCTCAAAGCATACAGAGTGAGTCAGTTTCTATGGTTTGGGCTAGCTTAGTTGACCGAGCGAAGCGTTTATGCAGCAGCCAATAGTACATTACTGCAGACGACGGAAAAGAAGGGCTTGCCGGGTGAGTAGGTATAGACGGATAGTGGTACGAAAAGTAGATATAGATTTTCATTTCAGTTTCTCGAAATTTTTCAAAAAGGCGGAGTCATGTTTCGACCTAAACTGGCGAGATCTATAGTTCACAGAGCTGCATGTTATTAATTAGCTTTCATGGTCCTAATTAAAAGATAGGGCCTGATTCGACTTCGTAATGACATCTGTCCAATTACCACGAAAGCAGAGCAACAATGGATCAAAGAAGGAGCACCGCTCGCGACGTCTGGCCAAAACGAGCGTTCACCTCAGCTCTGCCTGCCCTTAATAGCGTTGCTATTCATATACCTAGCCTACCTAGGTACCTAGGCAGGCTACATGGAAAAAGGAGGATGGGCAGATTTGTATGGACTCTGGCCTTGGGACCAATAACGATAAGATAAGTCATGTATCATTGGAAAGGTTTTTTTCATATCCCTGTGTAAAAAAAGTTAATAAGAAAGCGATACAGGAACTTAGTATCGAAAATCCCTACATTACATAGTAAAGTTTCAACTCAAACTTATTTTATGCAGCGATATTTTTTTTACTTCCTACCATAGTAAACGTTTTAGAACTAAGAATAAGCTATCCGGTGACATGTCGCTTGTCCTTATTGGTCATATACTTAGGCCAATCAGCCCACCTTCCTTTGACTTTAAAATGTCATCTGTCAAAATATCAATAGTAGGTAATGTCAGCGTCAAAGAAATTCAAATGGCTAGTCGGTTCAAAATTTAAAGGTTAAGGTTGCCTAGGTGAGATCGCTCTTTAGAGGTAAGACCGCATGTTTGAAAATTATGCCAAATTAAATGACAAGTAAGACTATCAGATTAATGCGACCCCAGAACCGTCAAAATCAATTGAATTCAACAGCAGGAATGAACCATACAGTAAATAACATTCCAACCTTTAAAACAGTTAAAAACAAGTTGCCATCGGCTTGTAATCAGTTTCTGTCAACAATTTAATTTATGTGGTAGGCTTACAGCCGACTCTATATTTGTTAGAACATCAATTGCTTACTGAGACGATTCTAAAGACCCCAAACTCGGTAGGATTACTTTACGTATCTATTACAAAGTTTCTAGGGCCATCTTTCGGCTCGGCTCCATCATCAGACAAGCCCCATGGTCTTACATTGCAATTTAAATAAAAACTTGTATAACCTAAATGAAATATTTTAACGCACAAGTAGCTGATCATCATGAGACCGTCATTCAATGAGTGATATAGAAAATGCTACTAAAACTGAACATAACTATTACAAAATTAGGAATTCTTAGAACTTCTTAGAACTTAAATACCTATTGGCTGAGATTGTGTGGAAACTACTGGTCCTATTTCCACCAAACATAGCTAAGAACCATCTCGACGGACAAGTATTTCGATAAAATAAACCGCACTCAAATTGGTCCGTCCGTTTGGGAGCTATGATGCCACAGACAGACACACAGATACACATGTTAAACTGATAACACCCCTCTTTTTTCGTCGGGGGTTAAAAATACATAGTCACAAATGGCGCGTTGTGTTTACTACTTTGGGGCGTGGCACTTGCCGAAAGATTTTAAGCGCCTATGATGAAGCCTACGCATCACAACCTGCGCAAGAGTCGACGACCGACAGGTTAAAAACCTCGGAACGAATGCTAATTGTCAATTTTGCGAGTTTAGCTACGAAATGAGCGTTTGCGTAATAGGTGAGCATCTAAAAATTACAAATTACAGATATGTGCTCATTTTAATATTTCTATCTCAACTTTGACACCAAAGTTGACAGAGAAAACATGCTAAGACGAACTTTTCCGACAAAATACGATGGAAAACTATTATTCACTACATCTGTATATACGATTTTGAACATTGTATGATGGGGTGAGAGGTTGGAAATGTTGGAATGGAACAAGTGATTTTTATAGGCTATTTGTTAAAGACATCTTTCTTTAATTTACGTTTTGAAATCAACCTTCTTTATCGAATTCTGCTTCATATTGCATTTGATAAATTGATAGTGAAGAACATCCATCAATTGCTCACTGAGACGATTCTAAAGAGCCCAAATACGGCAGGATTGTTTTATATATTACAGAGTTTCTAGGGCCACCTTCCCGCTCCATCATCACACCAGCACCATGGTACCATATTATTTATTGTATTGTCATGAACGTTCAGTTGGTATGCAACAGATATCTGTTTCAAAATTTAGTTCCAATATTCCGCACACACAAACATAGATACGTAGTTACACACATACATTGCAAGTTAAATAAAAGTCTGTAAAAATTGGAATACGTTCTCAAGAACGTATCTTTCCAACTTGGATGTTCAAAATCGGCGCGCGTTGGTCGCCAATCGTAACGACAACAACCAATAAAGCACAATTCTCAAGCTTTAGTGAATGCATGAGAGAGTGGAGCTTCTGTAGTATTCTATTCTGTGACGGTGACATGTGTGTTTGTACACATGGTAGAAGAAAACAAGGTATGGCACTCCGGCTAGTGAGACTTTCTGTCACTGATTAGTAGCAATAGTAGCCGCTTTATGGTAACAAAATAATTATAACGATTTTTTTTTGCCGCCAAAAACAACAGACATTTTTTTCTTTGAAAACATTTTTTTGTCATAATAATTGATTTAAAACACTCACGGTTTTATGAGATTCATATAGGCAACAAGGAAATCGGGGAGTATTATGATACACCACAGAAACCATTTACAGAATCAACCAGCCAATCATAGCGTGATGCCGTCGAAAGTCCACTTGTCTTACCTTATTTTCATACCTGGGTTAACTCGGGGCACCTATACGAAAGTGACGTAGCTAAATATTTTATCGACAAAAAAATATATCGATATTACTGTCAACATCTAAATGTCATCGACATAAATAAATATTACTTACTTCTCCACATTTTCAAATAAAAAAATAAACATATTAAAACGTGTATTTACATGTTTATTTTAAAATAATTTTGATAATATACGTAAATTGTCATTTTGATTGAAATTACATCCTCATACTATTATTTTCTTAATTTAAGAGGCTCGATATCAGATCAGATATGACATCGAACCTCTTTATAGTAATCGAGAATGTTCAATGAGCACATATATTAATTTAATTATATCGACATCTTTTCTATCGATATCCTATCCCTAGAACATGCCCCGAGTTAGCACAGCACAGGTATGCTTATTTTCTTATATCATGTGTGTACTAGGTGAATAAATGAACAAGGCAACCGGCATGGTTGATGCATCGGGCTAGGGCATGGTATCTAGGTCACCAGCGGCATGGCGGTAACCATGAAATCACTTAACAGTCCTTTCTCAGACATGCAATGAAGTGTCGTCATAACGTGCGTTATAACGTGCGATATAATAATAAAAAAAAAAAAAACAGAGATCGGACAGATGTGCGTCATTATACAACGTGTCCTATATTTAATGGACACACCGTGGACCAAAAGAAAAATTTAAGATAATCCATTTTAAAAAAAGTTGACGACTTCCATTTTTTATTTATTTCTTCACCACGAGTGATTATTTATGTTAATAAATAATTACAGACAAAAACGTTTTTTCTTTTAATTAACACATAAAAATAAATGTTCTGAGTACCTACCATAAAATTCTAATACACGCAAGTTAGTGTTACTATTAAAAATTAAAAAAAATTATATTCAATTTTGCCGAGGGACGGTCATTAGAGTTAAACAAGGTCCCAATCATTAAAGAAAATATAATATAGATAGTTAGCTATTATCTTTAAGACAATGGGATTTTAATAACGCTAAAAAAGAGGCCTATTTTCTGCACCATTCTAAGGTGTTCTGTATGATGTTAGAAAGTTGTCCATTATATACGACGCGGCGACGCGGTTGGCGCAGTGGTTAAGCAACTGCCTACTGAGCCGACGGTCCCGGGTTCGAATCCCGGCAAGGGCAAATATTTGTGTGATGAACACGAATATTTGTGCCTGGGTCATGGATGTTCTATTGTATTTAAGTATTTATTTATCTATATAAGTATGTATATCGTCGCCTAGTACCCATAACACAAGCCTTCTTGAGCTTAATTTGGGACTAGGTTGATTTGTGTGAGGTTGTCTGATATTTATTATTATTATTTATTATTATTTATTATACGGGTCACCGTGTATAATGACGCACATTTGCCTGGTTATATAACAGGCTTTCAAGCATCACGTTACGGGTGGAACAATTCGAGAGAACTGTAAAGGAATTTCATACAAAATTGAAGGCCTAACCCCGGAAGTATATGTTTTTAAACATGGCGTGTGTGTTCATGTACAGACTAAACAGCTGTTTTTTCTTTGTAGTTTTTTTTTTTATTTCATGGCATATTAAGCCTTGCCGGTTTCGTATCACTATCTAAACTAATTAAAACCATATAAAGCCTGACCAGAAATATATGAGGATGCGCCATATTGCGGAATTTCACTGGAACTAATTTCTTACACTGGCAATGATTGTATGACGGTTTGTCAACAATGTCAATGTCATTCGTGGTGATTTCTTTAAAAGACAAATATTTAAAAAAAAACAAAAGATAATGCCGAAAACCATTCACAGTCGTGTGCGTCATATTATAAATAAAGTGTATATGTGTTTACTACACGAAAAACAGTCAGGAAAAGAGTGCATTCCATTAAATGATATTACGAGGTTACCATAGGAACTGAGAGGTATTTAAACTAATGTCATTACAGTGCGATTGCGATTGGTTACAAAATTGTTGCCATATAAATCTTATAAATAGCGCCCTCTCGAGAATCCTCATATGTTTATTTCTGGTCAGGCTTTAGTCTACAGTCCTTTAGATAACCCTAAAGATACCGCTGTGTACAGTTGCCGGCAAACTTTTAAAAGAAAAATGGCGGATCTGCGCATGTACATTTGTACGTAAATCGGCTACTGCGCAGTCAAGGTTACGCTCAAAAAGTGTGCCGGCAGCTGTATGCCGCAAAAAACGTACATTTCAAGACTCTCACGGGAATATCACATAAACCTCCCGGTTTTCCAAATGTGGCAATATAAAATTGAAAACTTTGTAAAAAAACTGTTTATTGAAAAAAAAAAAAAAAAAAAAAATAGGTTACTTTAAGTTGTAACTAGGTCAACTTAAAGTACCCTATTTATTTTCTTATATTACAAATATAGGGAAAAATTAATCTGAAACTATACATTAGTAATTAATCATAAAAAAATAAAGGTAGACTTTATTTAAGGTACGTAAAACAGTTTTCCAACGTTAAAGTTAAGTTTGTCTCTCAGTACCGTTTATCCTTTCGTTCGAGCATTCAATATGCAGTGCTTTCAGGGCGCGATTCGCACTTGACCGGCTTTTTTAACGTCCTGTTTCAAAGTTAGTAACTTATCAACCCATAACACCTTCCTCGACTAAATAAGGATCCCTGTAATGGGACCCCTCGGCACTGAACCCTAAAATGGATCGAACGATCTAAATTATTCATACAAACGCAACCGTGTCAAATGTCAAAAGTCCGTATTTTACAAGTATAATACCGACCGCCCGCCATTTTAACAACAGGGAGTGAAAAACAGTTGAAGAAACTTATAGCACAAATAGGGCCGCCATCTCTTAATGCCCCGAACCCGGACAAAGACTTAAAAAACCCGGACATTTGGCGTAAATCGGCTTTTTTCCCCGGACGCGTCCGAAAATAATATAATTAAACAACAATCGTTTTATTTTTCATTCACATAGTGTCCAGACACTTTTTGGAAAAGCCCCCCGGACGGCCTCCAAACTAGGACAAATTCGGAGAAACCCGGACTGATGACCCTAAGCATATAAACAACTTTGCATGCAATCCAAGTTTTTTTGCCTAATTTATTTTTTCTATAAATTTATCAACGACCCACGAATAAAATCTATGAAGTCCTAAGATTTTTCAAAAAATATTCTTGTCTATAAATCTTGCATATATGTTCTTTTTTTACACTTGATATAACAGTATTCCAGATTTTTATTCCAGAATTTGTCGGCTTCAAAAGTAAAAATAAAAGAAAAAACTATGAATATGTGATTCTAACCGATAACGCTGTCCACGTAAAAAAACTCGAATATCAATTGCTTTCGGATACTGAATAAATGAAAGTTAAATTATTTCGTTTTAGATTCGAATATTTTTTTATCAACGATCAATTCCTATAGCGACTATCGTAAAGAGAAACCATCATAGATTCGAATCTTGGAATTGTATACATAATAAATAAACCCAAGACATCCAAGACAAAACGTTTATATTCCTGCGTGCCTTTAGAATTTAGAAGTTCCGTCGCAATGCGATTTATTTTGAAGCAAAAAATCAATATTACTGCTCTAAGACTTACCTCTTGCGTAAGCTCATCCCCGCTGTGATGGCCCTCATCAGGCTCCAACTTCACATCGGGCTCGCCAACGGACGCTACATCCATCTCACTCACTCCACTGGAACTCGCTGATGTGAAGCTAGTGCTAGCTCGCTCTCTCTTCACGTCCAGCACCAGTTCATCATCGTCGAACATCGGCAGTTGGTACACCTCGGATTCCAGAGGCGTGTTCTCCATCAGATACTGTTCCAAGTTGTCTTGTTGCTGTTTCACGTCCAGATACTCCAAGCTCCTCAGTTCCTTTACATCATCAAAGATGTCTCCATAATCTTGAAGGTCAGCGAGGTTTTGATTGAAAACAGAGTTTGGTTCTCCGTATTGGAACTTATCTGCTTTAGCCGTGAAGTAAGGAACGTATTCATCCATAGCATTGTCGCTATATAAGTCTTCCTCGCGCTCCTTTTTCACTCTGACCTCCAGCACCTCATCCTCCGGTTCCTTTTTGATCTGCATCTCTTCAGATTGGAAGAAATCGTTCACATCAAAAGTGCGTGTAGCTATTTCTTGGAAAATATCCGATTCCGCTCTCCTAGACGGCGTTTCGTCGAATAGATCCCTGGATTCATCAAAGACATCTGGTTTTGTATCTTCTTCTTCTTGAACTCGCTCGACTTCCTCTAAAGCGTCGCTTTCGGTTCTGTTCGAGAGGAAGTCAGCAGACAGAGTGACTACAACGTCTGGGGTTTCCTTGTCCTCTACTTCTTCAACTTTGACCTCTTGAGCGACATTGTCGTCGGCGGACACCCCATCGTCCGTGTCGTTCGCCGCCGGGGCGAGCTCGGGCACGACTGTGTCCGTCGCTACATTATTCACTAAGTATGTATGCAAAATAGGCCCCTGATTATTCCAATTCCGTATATTGTTTTCGCTGAACGAGCTCCCATACCGTCCTAGCGAGTTGAGTTCTTCAAACAGTTGTCTTTCGTAGTTGATCAAAATGTTGTCTAGAGATTTCGGATGGACGTATCGTGGTCGTATTAACGTCCTAGCTTCCTGGTCGCCCCAGTCGGATCCGTTGGAGATATGGAGACCAGCTAGGAGCTGCTGGGTCTCTCTCTCCAGGTAGTCGTTCGGATCCACTTTGAGAAGACTCAGCACCAAAGCCAGGCGGAGTAACTCGTCACCATATAGCTTTTTGAGCGCGATCATATTGCGTTTGTTAAATTCTGCGTTTAAAAGTTTATTAATATCAGTCTTAAGCTTGAGCACTATAAATACTGTGAGATCATGTTTAATTAACTTTATTAAAACTAGCGGCAAGTCCTTCTTTTTCTATCTTCTTTCCTCCTCTTACGTTTGTCGGGTGACATTTTGCGTCACTCACGTCACTGTTTTCGCATTGTCTCTCACTGTAACCGCCATTTTGGAAAACATCACTGAATCACTGAGTTTTAAAGTTATTCTGGGAATTTGCCAGAAATTGGGAGTTCCTGGAACATGAACAAAGATGGTTTTCAAGTCTCTTTACAAGGCAACTACTTACATAATTATTAATTACAATTGACGCAAACAGCAATCACTATTTAACGTACCAAATAAAAAGGTCTGTTTCAATTGTGAATTTGTTAAGTGTGAAATAAAGGATAAGTATTTGTATTGTATCCAAATGTATGACACAAGTTGGGTAACATTAATTTCACATTATTACCCGCTGTTGACGATACGACTTCATGAATAACAAGACTATGTATACCTACAGCGGAAACTTAACCACATAGTGAACACATAAGGGGTTACAGCGTTTCCGGTTTTGCCATAGATATCTTATAGTATTTTTTTAATTCGGATAGAATAGTTTTTAAAAACTGATTGTGTTTAATTATGTCATATTCATGGCTAAATTACAGAAAATGCGTTAATTTTCCTTTCCAATATAATAATATCTAAATAACAATGTTAATTTATTTAGCTTTAGTGGTGAAACTTGTCCTATTTGTCGCATACGTCCATTGGAATTTGATCCCTATTGCCTTAGTCAGCTATGTAAACAATAAAAGTAGTAAATAAATAGAAGTTACAGTAATAAAGATATATCATACAATGCCTTCTACGTAAAGTCACAAGTAACTGTGCCATTGGACATCACTTGTAAACGTGTTATTTGGTAAACAACTTTCTTACCCCAAATTCAAAATTCACATTTAAGGTTTTTAAGTATTTGGTTGGCATGAGATATCAACAATGCACAGGTTGGTTATGGTAGTTTCGGGTACCGTTCCATAGTCATAAAAACTTTTTGCATAATTTCTTTTGACTAGTTACAAAATGCACAATTAAAAATATTGCATAAAAAAAATTGAGTTCAAAGATTCCACCCATACAAAGATAAAGATTACATACATGCATAGCAAGTTAAACAAAACCTTTTAAAAAAAATCATAACTTTAATGTTTATAATAATTAAACAGCAAAATAATCATAATAGCGGAAACAGAAGCCCCGCGAGGCGGGGTTTCGTCAATTTGCTCACAGTTGGTAAGGTTAGTGTTGTGACCCCAACAGAAACAAACAGATACTAGAAATGTGGGTTAAGTTATGTTTTTATAAAGCATTACGATTATGACTATTAAATATTATGCAGTAACTATTATATCATTCGTTTATGAGTATGTATTTACAAATTATGCAACTTGAATATTATTACTTTCGAAATTATGCAATTCGTTTTTATTCATTTTGTTTATTATGTAACATCATTATTTGTATAGATTAAAATTATGATATTCGTTTTATGTAAAATAAAAAATCCGCTAATTGTTTTCATGTAAATCATTAGGTACACACCCAGTAGTTTAAGATACAAACGTGTACTTTGAGGATTCAAAGTTGTTTACTAAATAAGAGAAGTACCTAAGCACGAATGGCCTTCAGCTCATTATAACTGCCTCAAAAAAAAACACATTTTGGTCCTAGGAATAATTGTTTGATATTTATCACTAGGGCTGCCATACGTCGAGATTTCCCCGAATTTGTCTTACTTTGGAAGCCGTCCGGGGGGGGGGTTTCAAAAAGGACACTTTATGTGAATGAGAAATAAAGTAATTGTTTTTTTTTAATAATATTATTTTCGGCCACGTCCGGGGAAAAAATAAATTGACGCCAAACGTCCGGGTTTTTCAAGTCTTGGTCCGGTGAATTTAGAGATGGCAGCCCTATCACTATGTACAGACAAACAATTGATACTGACTGTAGTATCTAAGTTTACCTGAGTCTGGGTTGAGATATAAGTTATTTTTTAAGTATTGATACACACTCCTTGGTGGATATGACAAAAAAATATCGTAATATGAAAACCTTCCATTAAAAAAAAACAATTCTTAAATTAGTAATTTGAATTCAGAACTAAAATCAACGATAACAAAAACTTTTTTTAAGTCGTTGATCTCAGACAATAGATGGTTGCTAGCCAAGTTAATTTATTCATTGCTAATTAGAATTTTAAAATTCGGTAACAGGCAATTGACGTTCGAATCAATTCTAATGAGAATGACCTGTAAATAACACAAATAAATATTTAATTTAATTTACAATTACATCAAAAATAGCAATTATTAATTTTAGTTTAGCTCAGTTACAACTAATCGAGAATAGGCTTTAAATAAATTCAGATCTTTGGCAATAATATAAAACAGTAAACTATGACTCTTTCGCAAATTTTCCACACGATAACACTCAAAACAAAAGAAATGCGCGGAAAAACACAATTTCTATCGATAAACAACCTCAAATCCCCGCGCGTTCTTGTTTCAAAATACACGCGATTTTTTTTATTGCCGCGAGACAAAAGCTCTTTGTTTACGTCCGAACAGAGACGTTCAGAGCCGCGCGCGTCTTGCGACCAACTGCGTGCTAACGCCAAAAGAGCGATGAGCGTTCGTTGACCGATCGTTGGATGTTTTTCAGTGAGGGCAGTGCATTTTTCAAGGTTGCATGCCCTGCCAACATAAGCAGGTTAACGTTTTTACCATAGATTTTAATGAGATCAAGGAGTTTTGTTGACGTAAATATAGAACGTAATACGCTGAAAGTCGCAGTTGCTATCAGTACCAGTACAATTCGTGCAATTATAATAATTGTAACTTGGGACTCCGTCGATGAACGATAGTAATGTGCTGCTAACTAGCAGAGCATGTTGGTGCCCAAATATTTTTAAAGTTATGGTAGTAGCCCGGGGAACGGATGACCGTTGAGGCAGCAAAGTCCTGGAGTGGCGACCACGTATAGGAAAGCGCAGCTTGGGACGGCCCCCGACTAGGTGGACAGATGACCTCCTTAGGGTCTCAGGGAGTCGATGGGTGCCGTCTGCACAGGATCGCACCTTGTGGCGAGCTATGGGGAAGGCCTATGTCCAGCAGTGTGTCTGATACATAGATAGTAGTAGTAGGGTTACCGTGGATATATGCATGTTTTGTCTGCAAGAGATCGCTATTTAGTGTTAAGACAGCTTATCGACTATTTGTTTATTTGTCCACGTGGATAAGTAAAATAGTCGATAAGCTGATACAACATAACCCTATACACATGTATAGGATTATGTTTTATATCTACCCTCTAACTTGCAATTAAAACTTATTGATTTACCTAATCTAATCACCTATCTTCAAGTTACAACCCAGTTAGTAACAACGGTCTTGGACTTATTTCCTTATTGTTTCCATACCATACAAACACAGCTAGGTACCAACTCGGTTCTTTGTTCCTTCTTCCGTCATCTCACTGGTCATAAGATGCGTCATACGCACTTGAAATGAAACTGCCACCGTAACTCCTAGTACTATTATTATCTGTGGCATAACGCAATAAAATAAAAAACAAATATCTTGTCTATTCTTGATCCTTATCGAAATAAAAAAAACTAAGAAGGTTATATTTTGAGGAAACTACATTACCTTAATATTCAAATCGATATAAATTTCTGATATGTACTAATCGTATTGGTATCCAGAGTAATATATCTATTGAATCAATATCTATTTTGATGTAAAATTAAGCCATAATATGTATTATAATATAATTATAAGACATGTTTAAATAAACGAAGTTAAGTAACGCTATTGCCAAATACACAGATGAAAGGATTTCGCCGAAATTGTTTTTTCATTTTCATTTTGTTTTCGAATTTTTGTTTATGAATTGACATTGAGCGGACATTAAGGCCGTTTCCCTGGTGCAATGGCGGCGTTCCAAATTTAAATCAAACAGATCTTGTGTTGAAACTGTAAAATGTATCGAGTCGTTAAAATCGAATTAAGGATCGTTTAAATACTCTTCGGGGATAAATGGGCGGTAAAAACAATTGTTTTTTTCGTGTGTCTATGGTCAGACAAAGTGTTACTTTTTATAGTAACACTGTCATATTATATTTTTATTTATTTTGGGAGTTTTTAGGGGCATTTTCTATATCACTCATTGAATGATGGGTCTCATGATGACCAGCTACTTGTGACAGGGGTTGTTTAAAATTTTCAATTGAGGTTATTGCCCTTGGTTAGGGCTGCCATCTTTAAATTCGCCGAACCCGGAGATAGACTTAAAAAATCCCGGATATTAGGCGTAAATCGCATTTTTCTCCGGACGTATCCGAAAATAATATAAAAAAAACAATCCTCTATTTTTCATTCACATAAAAGGTTTTCCCCGGACACTTTTTGAAAACCCCCCGGACGGCCTTCAAACTAGGACAAATCCTGGGAAACCCGAACGGATGTCAGCCCTACCCTTTGGGTAACCCTAATAATTATCGGAACCCTAAAAATACAAGCGGATTGAGAACGTCGATAGAAAATGTCTCGAAAACGTGAGTGTTAACACGTAAAAGTGATCACGACGTTTTAGCGATAAAATAAACTTAGGTACACAACATCCTAAGACACGAATAGTGTTTTAAGTCGTTTATCAACTAACAGCCCAATATGCGCAGGAGCATTGTCAGCGTGCGCGCGCAGCGATAGCGCGCACGTGGTTAGAGCGGGATAGCGGTATCGCACTTTATGATGACCCAATTGCGGAATGATAGTTTCTTCGATATTCTGCGAAAATGTTTGTCTGATTATGATTATGTACAGTCAACCAATTTGATTTCTAGGCCACTATAGAACTTTGTCACAATGACAATGATATGAGATTTCAAGCGGCTTTCATATTGACGTTCACTGTGACATGGTACGAAATGGCCTAGGAATCAAATTGGTTGACTGTACCGTTTGGGGTCGAGACCCTAGGTCCATGGGGTCCCAGGGCCCAAAACCTTCACAAAGAGCTCTCCAAAAGGCCTAAGCTTGACTTTCATGGCTAGCGGCCGATGCGACTGTCGCGCGCGGCTGACGCTCAGCGACAGTCGCCTGGCCTCGCGTCAGTAATAGTTACTATGAAACTATATGGGGCCACTTTCGAGGCTAGCGGCTCGAGCCGCGCGCGGCTCGCGTCAGTAGCGACAGTCGCGGGCCGCGCGCGGCCGTGTTCGGTTGGTCTTCTACTGACGCGTGACGCGCGGTAAAAATGGCGAATATTATAACATTTTCTAGCATAAAAGAAGAAATTCTTATTAATTTTGTTGCGCAGCGCCCTTTTTTATATGATCGTAGTTTACCGGACTATAGAAATTCTTATAAGAGGGACAAAGTGTGGGAAGAATTTGCTTGTAATAATATAGCAATAGCAAATCGTCATCCTCTTCTTCTTCTAGCATTGCTAGCAATATATATTTTTTAGAAGCCATAGAGATCACACACAACTGCACTGGATGGACACATCAATATGGCGCGGTATGCCAGCGGCCGCGCGCGACCGTCGCATCGGCCGCGACCCACGAAAGTTGAACCGGACGCGTCAGCCGCGCGCGTCAGCCGCGCGCGTCAGTCGCGCGCGGCTGACGCGCGCGGCTCACGCGCGCGACTGTCGCATCGGCCGCTAGCCATGAAAGTCAAGCTTTAAAGAGACCACTAGGGACCGAAGAGCTGGCAGCTTCCTCGCACAGCGTATCAGCATAGCTGTTCAGCGAGGAAATGCTGCCAGCATTTGCGGTACCATGCCAAAGGGGAGCAATTGTTTGAATTTGTTTTAGTTTATTTTAATTTTAGCTTTTTTGTACATAGCCGTTAGCCGTAAGTAGTGTTCAGTTTTGTTTTTCCTTTTTTGTTGTGTTGAAATAAAACTCATAACATAACATAATGTAAAAGGTTATTCAAATGTAATCTACATGAACGGGTTATTTTTGGCTTTTCAGTTTTTATTTTTTGAAGTCGGCTGTTTTTTTGCATTTTTTTTTATTTCGATTCTAGTACAAGGATACACTAAAACATGGCTGTACTAAAACTGGTTATTACTGATTAGCCTTTACTGCGCAGTAGGAGGGCAAATATCTTATAGATCGTGCCAGCATCGCGCAGTTAATTAGGTATTTTTTCCTGAACTATAATTTTTTTATGTGCGATAGACAAACATTTGTCTCTAAGACGAAGCATGCTTGTCTAGAAGGTGCCTATTCACTCTCGACTTGAAGATATCCAAGTTATATTTTTCAGGAAATAGGTGCGCAGGAAGAGAGTTCCACTCCTTTGCTGTCCTGATAAGAATTGTAGACGCAAAGCGTTTTGTACACTAAACAGATAGGTACTGAAATCAATCTACATACAAGCGCGCTCGAGCAAACGGACATTGCTCACGGACACGATATCTCGGACCAGTTCAGACCAGTGCGAGCGCGAGTGCCATCCGCTTGACGTGTCCGTGAGCAATGTCTATGTGTGCGTTTGCTCGAGCGCGCTTGTATGTAGATTGATTTCTGTACCTATCTGTTTTGTGGTTTTGTCGAATCAATGGAATATCAACAACATAATGGTGGAACCCAAGTCCACGCCGGGTGCCGTAATGTCGAAATGGAGATGGTGGAATCAGTTCGTGCAATCCCAGTGCACAGTGCACACTCACCGAAGTACCTGTAGAAGACCGATAAGCGGGCGACGTTCCTGCGGTGCTCAAGACTGCACTACTAAAGACATCTCCATAAAAAATTGATTTCCTATACAATTTTAGTTTTGCTTGTTATTTAAATTCCAAGACAGGCGAAACTGACACTGCTGACCCCTTTGAAGCATTTCTTCAAGAATAGCAAGGGCGAGTGACCAACTGAGGGAAACGACAGAAATACGCGACCTCGGGCATTGCATTGAGGCTGGAAATACACTGCATTGTGCATTATAATTTCATAAATGCTGTAAATAGGGCGGCCATGTTGACATTTATTAATCGTTTTGTTAATTTTGAGTTTATTATTGTGGAATGAGGAGAGAACAAAGACTCTTAAATTTATGAAACATTTAATGTCTATTTTTTTAAATGTGGGTAGGTATACCACAATTTTTATTTAAACTATTAATACAAAGATCAAAGCTTAAAGAAAAATTGAAAAAGGAGCTACCTGGTGGAAGAGACCGGGAATCAAACCCAGTACCTTTGGATTACCGGTCCAGCGCGTTAACCACTTCGCTACCCTAGGTCCTGCTAGCTGCTGCTGGAGCTTGGGTACCAGGTAGCTCCTTTCAAAAAATTTCTTTAACCTTTCATCTTTGTATAAATAGTTTAAATAAAGACTTTCTTATTATAGTACTAGCGCGTTCGTTATAAAAAGTAGCCTACTATGTGTTGTTAATACTACCTCCATACCGTACTACTAGCGCGTTCGGGATAAACAGTAGCCTATGTGTTAATACTACCTCCATACCGATTTTTAGGGTTCCGTACCCAAAGGGTAAAAAACTGGACCCTATTACTAAGACTCCGCTGTCCATCTGTCTGTCTGTCTGTCTGTCACCAGGCTGTATCTCATGAATTGTGATAGACAGTTGAAATTTTCACAGATGATGTATTTCCGTTTGCCGCTATAACAACAAATACCTACAAAGAAACAGAATAAAATAAATATTAAAGGGGCTCCCATATAGCAAACGTATTCGGTTGCGTTTACACATCTGTCACACCCTTTATGTAATTATGTTTTATGGTCACGTCACCAATAAATAAATTCATTTCTTTCCATTACACGAAATCTTGTTGTCAATGTTTGTATAGCCAGTGTCTAGCGTAACTGCCCGCGACTTCGTTATCGCACGACACAGCATCACCCGTCTTTCTCGCACTATATCACAAGGAGAGAGACAGCCATTTGTTACACGATAAAGAGTCTTCTTTCACAAGAGCTGCGGAGGACGAAATTTTGTTGAAATGATGAGCAGTCAAAAAGTCCGGCCAAGTGCGAGTCTGACTCGTGCACCGAACAAATACTTCCAGTTAAGATAAGTTTGCACCTGGTACGTATGGCGCCGGATAGAAATCAGGTCCAAAGTTAACGCAACCGATCAAGTTTGTTTTATGGGAGCCCCCTTAAATATTTATTTTATTCTGTTTTTGTGTATTTACTGTTATAGCGGCAACAGAAATACATCTCTGCCTACTGAGCCGGCGGTTCTGGGTTCGAATCCCGGCCAGGGCAAATATTTGTGTGATGAACTCGAATATTTGAGCTTGTGCCATGGATGTTATCTATATATATGTATTTATATATTATTTCTATCGTCGTCTAGTACCCATAGTACAAGCTCTGCTTAGTTTGGGACTAGGTCGATTTGTGTATTAAGATTGTTCATTAGGTACTAGGTATTTATTTATTTATCTGTGATAATACCAACTGTCTAACTATCTCGGTTAATGAGATACAGCCTGGTGACAGACTGACAGCGGGGGCTTAGTAATAGGGTTCCGTTTTTCACCCTTTGCGTACGGAACCCAAAAACAGCGCCCAAGCTAATCCATTGCGCCTCAACCTCGCATGTCTCAACTCCGAACATGCGTCTTGCCGTTATAAATATATTAACCCCATTTCCAGTGTAGGTACGTTATATTTTGATACGAATTTGCGAGGGCACGTTAGTCATGAACAGTTTTAGGCTGTTTCCAGCCACGGCCCACGGTGCGGTTGTCATCCTATTTTAATGCCATTCAGGAGGGGAGGCGGGGGCTGGGGCGCTTCATCCCCTCTGTCAAACTTTTTAGATCCTAGATCAGACTTGTGACGTCACTAATAGGCGGGCGGACATTTTTTTGAGGATGTCATTCGATTCTATTTTTTATTGGGATCAAATGTCTACAATATGGGACTAACTACACTTAAACTGCTCTAAAAGTCATAAATGACCGGCAAAGTTCAACATTCCTACAGGGCACTGAAAACGCTTTATACATTTGGCCTTCCTGTATACGATGTTATCTGTGGGCTGGGCACCAATATTTGTATGGAGGCAGTAAGTAAAGATTTCATTTCATAAATTATTTCATTTCATTCCAATCGCAATTCGCCATTTTCACCGTGAAAAAGTGCGTTTAAGTTCATGGTTGTCATACAATTATTGTTTTGTTAAATTATGATGATTCTGAAAACTATTTCTAATTATTATTACCTAATTATTGATTAATAAATAAATAAAAAAAAACTTGTTATCACAATTTAGACTTTGAGAAGTGTAACTGTTCGAATCCCGGCATAGGCACATATTTTGTATATATTCCGAGGTTATTAATGTTAATTATAAAAAAAAAACGGTATAAACTCACGTAAAAATTGTCAGGAACGGCCCGTGGTTCGTGAGAAACGCTGTGTACAACGGAAGATACGTGAAGCTATCGAAATTGGACGGCGCCCGAATTTCAACCGAGACGGTGGTTGGGCTCTACCTCCAGCATGGAAACCTGTGATTCCGGCGTTAAGAAACATCTCTTGTTCAGACAATGTCGTTGATACAATAAGTCAAGTGTGCGTGGTATCAGTGGGTAATAGTGAAAATGCAGTGACAGACAGTCCAGTAGTGACAGCGCAAGAGCCCTGCCCTCCCCGCGCCGCGCTATCTGCGCGTGCGCAGAGGGCGGCAAGAAGAGCGATTAAAAGTGCAGTGGGTCGCGAGTCGCGTAACAGCACGGATAGCTACCCCTGATGAAGAGCTCCAAATGAGTTCGAAATATGTCGGGCCGTTCCTGACAATTTTTACTTGAGTTTATACCGATTTTTTTTTATAATTAGTAAAGATGTCTCACGATAGTTTTAATAACATTGTTATGAATGTTTTTTTATATATAACTAGCCTATTAGGGCTTACTTTTAGACAAAGTTGCCCGATATTTTATTTACGCAATTTAAAACGCTTAAATGTCAATGTTTTTGCGCACAGATTAGAACCCGTGGTAGAAAGTGCGAATCGTAGTGAAAGCGGCCATTTGGATAGAAAGTCATATTCGGTGGCAAAAATCCGTTACAATTTTCATGATGCGTTTGTGCGTTGGCCACAGTTTTGGACAAATGACCTACATTAGACATTTATTTGAGCCAAACTGTCTAAAAACATGAAAATACGGTATTTGGTGAAAGGTCAAATGATTAGTTAGCCTTAGAAAAAAAGCGATCGGAAAAGTTCCGTTGTGCGACAAAATTAACGACACAATAATGAACCTCAAGACAGTACCTTAAGGTACATTATTCGATGGTTAATTTGTCGTCGTACAAAGGAAAAATTTATACAAATTTTAATTAAATGAGTTAAGGTAGCAAACTTTTGGTCTAGGCATATGTAGTAGTAACGTGTCTGTATACAGAAATTGGCGTTCTATATTTGAATTTTGTCGTAACTGCCGTACTAATTTTATACACACACTACATGCAGCTAGTTCTTTAGTTTACATTTTTGCTATGAAATTACCTCTGTTTTTATAATCTGTGGCTGAACAAATTGGTATGTTGACAATACGACAGCCAAACTTTTTTTTTAAATAATACCTACTAGGCTTCGTCGGGGCGAAGGAACACACATATACTTACTAGCCAGTCTTACGTAAACAGATTGAATTTCCGAACGCGACCCTGAACTCGACGAAAACATCTCGAACCAGCGTTGACGTAAAATATGGCGGCAAGTACGCCAGTTTTGTTTTGCATTCGATTGATTGGCAGCCATGGTTTTTACATAAGCCAAATCAAATATTTATAGAAGCTTTGACCGCGGCGAAACGGAAAATATATTTCGCTTTAATGTGGCTACTTTAAAAGTTAAAACGTTTAGTGATATGATAACCTATTGCTGCAAATATCTAAGACCGGTCTAAAACCGGTTTTACTATGACGAATAATCCGGTTTTGGATCCCATAGCTGCAATGCAGTGTTTACTATTTCCTTAAAAAGGTTTCTCTACTTTGATATCCGCAAACACCGAATGAGAACTGTATTTTATTGGTTGTTTTTGTAACATACGACGCAATAGACTGTCGGTGACCGACAGTCTATTGCGTCGTATGTTACGTTACGACCGGTAGACCGACGCGTGTGACAGGCCGGATCGCGCGCCGAATAGCCATAACAAAAGTGGAAGGCAGAGCCGTGAACCATGGTACGAGCGAGCGCGAAACGTCCAGTATCCACCAATGTTTGGTACTTTTTAAACATGTATTTACTAATACGTATTATCATGGTTTCTCGCTACAGACTGTGATTTTATTAGCATAAACAGTTAGATATTAAAATTCAAGCAACGAACTCTCAGTGAGCATGAAAAAAAACATTCGGTGATCTTTATTCAATTCCTCCAGAAAGTTAGAGTTTTTCAACAATTAATACACATTTCGGTGAATGCAAAATTAATTGGAGTTAGGGATTTATCTTTGACACAGCGAGCGAGCCGTCTACATTTCTGGTCGGCCTACAATTTACAAGATTCTGTATTCCGCTTAGAAAGAGGACGTAATCACTGTTTTTATATTTTTCCTAAGATTACTAAATATTTTATTACAATTTACTCATTCTAAAATACCTCCAAAGCTATGGCTCAATGGAAAGGTTACTTTAGTCTGGTGTCAAATAAAAAAAAAACGAATGACGTGAGCTCGACATTATTGACAGCTTATATTTTTTTCGCGGATAGGTCGATGACTTCAACTATACAGGCATAATTGTTGTAGATTTCGGTTATTTTATGTATCATCTTATATTTCGTACATACAAAAAAAAATGATTTTTTAAGGAGTACACGATGCAAAGTTCTCTCGATATCTATCTCCATATTAATTTCCACCTGTTAGATATATGAAATGTTGTCAATTCTGTCGTATGTCTATGTTTAAATATTTGCCAAGCTGAAACGGAGACGCCTCGCTCGTTCGGTCAATTATCGGTTGATCAAATAATGAAATATTGAACTTTATTCTGTAAGCCACAGGCACTTTTACATGCCTGAGTCGGCCAGTTGATACCTCAACGCATCTACACTCCATGCGTAGGGGAGAAGCATATTGTTCATAATTATATTCAAAAGAGTTTGCTGAAAGATGTTAATTTGGTAGCGCTAGTGTTGCAAGAGAGAGGCTAGTTTCCTGTTCCTGACAGATCAAATCAGCTACTTCTTATGAACGTCAAAACGCTGGAAAATAAAAAACTCACAAAATCACGAGTCTCCAATGTTATGACAACGCAAAGCCAAGAGTTGAAATACCTCTTAATAAGTTGAGGTTTAATATCCTGCAGTTTATGGATGGTAGACAGTTTCACTAACTCCAGTTACTCCAGCGCCGCTTGTGAAGCCTTTTGGAACTATTATTTACTGTTTACCGCTGGACACTTCAAATATTTTCCTATGAAAGACGCCACTTGCCTCTACACTCCATACGTCAACGCATGGCAACAATAATACCAACTTAACAGAAATAATGTCAATCTAATCCAGTACTCTAAATGGTTACCTAACCTTGTAACACTGGCTGTAAGGACAACGTGTACCATAAAACACCTATTTCCATACACTTCTATATCCAACCTTATGACTAAACAATAACGTTTAGAGTTGTTCAAAAATGTTACAGATGCGTTCATATCCTTTTAAGTAAATCTGAACTTAGTATTTTATGGGATAAGGTCGGATGGTGAAGAGTGTTGGAGTGTGTGCGCCTTCTAGGGTATCGTTTGTCGTGATAACCAAGTATGGAGCGTTGAAGTCAGAAGTTTTTTTTTCTTTTTTTTTTCTTTCAGTAATCAGTCATACAGCCGGTAAACAGAACGGTGGATGTGTAATTAATACTTAGAGAAAAGCTGGTCTACTGATATGCTGCCCTTTATTGATTCTGTGGAAGATGAAAAAACCTCACTAGGTATCTCTTGAGATTTTTTTTATCGGCGAACAATAGAGTAATTGAACTTACAGGTAGTAAATTACTTTCAACTTCCATACCTACAATTATAAAATTCTAGATTTATATTGATCAGTTTCCTATGGAGAGGTGTCATGATTTCAGAAAAATCTTATTTGCGTGATGCAGGATCGTCTTTTGTTTTGAAATGGCCCGCGGCGCAGTGCCAGTTAGGCACCCTCTGTTGGGGATCATTTCTTTTGTCCTCTCATCACTCGGTTTTAGTAGCATTTTCTGTATCACTCATTGAATTAGGGTTTCATGACCTCGTCTACTGAGCTACTCGTGTCGGAAGTGTTTTAAATATTTAATTTAGGTTATTATTTAACTTATTCCTATGCGAATACATCTTTAACCTCCACGTGGGCAGTATGAAGTGCAATGACACGACCATAGACAAAACTTAGGCTAACAACTTTTTAATGGCGAAGTAAATTGCCCATTCAGCCTTTGTTTCGTGGGTATAGATTATAGACGTGGGTATGAGCTCTATTGTATGAAATGCCATTGTGACAGTTAAAGTTTAGAGTGAAGAATCGTATTAAGCCAGTCTAGTCTGAGGGTTACAAAAGGTGTAGTTGTTTTATTTTTTGACAGAGCGAGCATAGCGTCTCTGTTTCAGTTTGGCTTAAAATTCATTCATATGTCCGGATGTCCAGATACTTTACGACTGTTATCGCCTAGAGGTCTGATTTCCCAACCGATTCTCATGAAATTTTGTGAGTAGGTTCGATAAGTATAAAGTATTTTTATGTCGATTCAGTTGTTCGAAATTTTTCAAAATGGCGGATATATGGGGGTTGGAAATGTAAAAATTACAAATTTCATCGATTTCGAAACAATTCGCGATGTGTATAAAAACTGAGAAAATATCAAAAATCTGCGTTTGTTTTAAGGTTCCGTACCCAAAGTGTAAAAACGGGCCCCTATTACTAAGACTCCACTTTCCGCCCGACTGTCTGTCCGTCTGTCTGTCTGTCTGTCTCCAGGCTGTATATATATATATATCATGAACCGTGATAGCTAGACAGTTGAAATTTTCACAGATCATGTAGGATTTCTGTTGCGGCTATAACAAAAAATACTAAAAACAGAATTTATTTAACCCGGCCAGTTAAGATGGGTAAG
The DNA here is from genome assembly GCA_905147355.2 of Apotomis turbidana. Lineage (NCBI taxonomy): Eukaryota > Metazoa > Arthropoda > Insecta > Lepidoptera > Tortricidae > Apotomis > Apotomis turbidana. Next base: position 9,198,306 of record LR990305.1, on the reverse strand, counting down.
TGGTTGTACGGAACCCTCGGTACGCGAGTCAGACTCGCACTTGGCCGGTTTTTGAATACCTACTACGCGATAGTGCGAATCCTAGTACAAAATTATCTTTTCGGTTTGACTGTACACATACCTACTAGAAAAAGGTTAGGCTCAGGACTGTTTTGAACGCTCCTTGACTGATGTTATATTTCCACGAATAATTAACATTGTTTTTGCCAAAAAAATGCGTTAATAGTTGAGCTCGAGCGCTTGTTGTGCATTGTGATGGAATCAAAAATAAGATTAGGTATGGTCGTCTAAATTCATCTGAGCCTTACCCAAATAGTGAGGTCATTGCCCCGGGCTGTCAGGTCACATGTTGACGATGACGTAATCGATCGGCGTATGAACCGGCCCGTGAGTCAATGTTTACTGTCAAATTCTGGCATAAACAAAGTTTGCAGCTGAAGGATCCTTATCCGTTCAGAAGTGCTGATTGTTTTATAAATTTTTCTCTATAATCAAACATGTTTCTTAACATATTATCAATGTTACTACTTAAAACAGGGTAATTTCGATTTATTGGTGTATATTCAAAACCTACTGTTTGATTTTTTCTGCGATCATTTCTTTTTCAAAAGCTACTCGAAATTGATAAAATTCACGCAGTTGGTTTTTCAACTTATTTTCGACTGCACGTAGGGCTGCCATCTCTAAATTATCCGAACTCGGACAAAGACTTAAAAAACCCGGACTTTCGGCGTGAATCGCATTTTTTCCTCGGAAGTGTCCGAAAATAATATAATTAAAAATCAATCGCTTTATTTATCATTTACATAAAAAGTGTCCGGGTTTTTCCCGGACACTTATTGAAAACTCGCCCGGACGGCCTCCAAAGTCTCCAAACTAGAACAATTCGGGGAAAACCCGGACGAACGCAACACGCACGCAATGAAAGCATGAAATAGCTATGTTACTATCAAGAACTTAGGGACAAGTATTATTCGCATACACACTGGATTTATCCGACACAGACATTGTTTTTCAAAGCTCAGATAAGAGGTTTAGAAACGAATACCCCGTTTGTTTTTCTAAAAACGCACCAATATAAATTTTCACTCAGTGTTGCCAATGTCACGGTCAGGCGGACGTTGACCTCGAGACAAGGACGTTCTATTCCGAAGACGAATCTGCGTTCCGCCAGCTTCTGCGTGTTGATTATTAAAAAGTTACGACTTGGCGGGAAAATTTATGGTTTCATACGTACAGACTACAGGTGACTTTCCCCTGACCCCTCTAGATGTAGAATACAATAAATTCCAACATTGGTTTCAAATCTATTGTATATGTGGGCCGTTAGACCTCGCGAGTTGGTTTCGGAAAGGCTGGAAGTTATATTTTTTTAATATGAAATAGGGACATTGAAATCTCCATATCTCCACCATTTAGATATTTTTTTTAAATGACTTGACAAAGTTGTATGAATACACTGATTAGATTTTTATCGCTACTGTACGTCATGTAACTACCTGAATTTTATGGTGCAAAATAACGTGTATACACATTTTACACCAATTTTTGAAAAATAACTATATTTTTTTGTCAGACCAATCATCTGAGTTGAAATCTATATCTCATCTGCGCTTCTCTATTGTGATTGGTCGATTCCGCAGTCTCCGCTCCGCTCCCCTTCAGTGGAGACGCATCCTAAGGCAGAACTGCATCTTCGTGTATTTTGCTAAACATCAGCATTCTTGTGTTGCGTGATTATTTATTATAAACATTCAGATAAACTTTCCCTCTTAAAATTCACGTGGGATGGGAAGATGTCTAGCAACTGATTGTTCTTTAATAGTTTTATAATTTCTAAATAATCTTATTATAAAGTTTCGTGAGACATATTTAATTATTGTATTAGCGGTTTACACTCAACTGAAATAGTCAACGGCCCGAAATTTTTCGAACTCGTATGGAGCTCTCGTCAGGGACTGCCTAACGTGAACTGCTTAACTAGACAATTTCACGTGAGTGTAAACTATACCGTAATTTTCTAAATAATTAAGCTCATTTTTTATGTCATAGGGGGCAAACGAGCAAACGGATCGCCTGATTGAAACCGATAACCGTCGCCCATAGTCACCTGCAACACTAGAGGAGTCATAATTTCGTTGCCTTTCAGGCTTTCTTTTATTTTACCGTAATTTGTTAATTTTTTTAAATGTAATTTTAATCACAATACTAAATACTATAAAGGCGAAAATTTGTGTGTGTGTGTCCGAAACACGTTTTTCTGCCGAAACCGAAACCGAAGGTTCGGTTCTGATTACAGTTTCGGCCGAAACCGAAACCGAACCTTTTATAAACGTGATCAAAACGTTGTATAAAATGTCATCGGGCCGTTCTTTCTAGATCTAATGATGAATACAATGAAACATTTCGCTGACCGATGGAGCTAAGTGTTTCAATTTCAGTTTGGTCCAAAATTCTTTCGTATGTACGGACGATTGGATGCTTTTCTGTTCTCGTCAGAAGGTCGTATTTCTTAACCGATGCTCATGAAATTTTGTGAGTAGGTTTAATAAGTATATACTTAGATACTTTTTGTCGATTAGAGAAATTTTAAAAAAGTGCAGATGGATATAGCGTGAGGTGGGGGTAGACCAAGTAAAAAATATATAAATTTCAGCAATTACAACAAAGTCACGTTTAAATTTTGTTGAATTGATATTTTGACATTGACACTGGGTCTTAATTAAATTACCCAAAAAGTGAAAAGCATTAACGCTGTAATACTGTACTGAGGCAGCGATCTGTTAATTGTAGATGGTATAAAATGAAACAAGTTTAAAAACCTAGTAACAAAATAATTGATTGAGTTTTAATTTTTATAATTGCAATCAGGCAGCCTCGTAACGCTAATTCAGACGTGGGTAGGTACTCATTTTATTGCATACACGTAACAATGACGAATCCTAAAGTCATTTTATGAGATAAGTAAACCTCACTTTTATCCTAAATAACCAATATCGCCATCAATTTGTTTATTGCATACACGTAACAATGACGAATCCTAAAGTCATTTTATGAGATAAGTAAACCTCCTCACTTTTATCCTAAATAACCAATATCGCCATCAATTTGTTTGTAAATTAAGAAAATTGCGTTAAAAATTACACTATGAGTTGATAAATTCATAACAAAAACTAAATCAAGTAAAATTAAAGTAAATGTAAATTTTTAACCGCACTTCTCCGCTATTTTGAAAATTTCGAAAAACTGAATACATGAAAAAATACTATAATACTTATCGAACATACCTACTCAGAAAATTTTATGAGAATCGGTCGAGAAATGCGACATTAAGGCAAGGCAACAGCCGGTAAGCGCATGGACATCCAAACATTCGGGCATACGAAAGAATTTTGGGCCACGCTGAAACGGAAATGCTTTGCTTGCTCGGTCAGTTACTTAACATTATTCGGGGAACAAACACAAACGTCACCTCACTGAGCAAAGTGATTCAGTGGCCGGCGGTGTCAGGCGAGCGACGCCCTATTGCCAGCCGTGCCGAGTTGCCGACTGCCGAGCTCACTCGACGATAGCCGAACGAGACCCGACAGTACGATGTTGTAAGTTTCGGCGCGGCCGAAAGGTTCGGCTGTTTTTTGGCCGAAACATGATTTTTTAGGCCGAAACCGAAACTTCGGTCGGTCACTAGTTATCTCAAACGACTGGACCAATTTTGATAAAATTCATAATGAAGCTAGCTGACACCCTGGAGTCTGGACTAACACACGCTACTTTCAAAAAAAGACAAACTCCGAAACACATGTGGAGCGCTGAGCGCAGACCTGTCAAAACCTGTTTCTAGTGATTCCAACCGAATATTCGGTTCGGTAAAAGCTGATGTTCGGCCGAATATTCGTATTCAGGCATCTCTATCCTAGGGTCACAAGCTGATAATCTTTTCTTTTTCCCCCCTTTATCACCTCACTCTGCCGCTACCCAGACATGTGTCACAAGTAAAAGTGAATACTAATAATGTATCAGACTATTTATAGCCACTACAGACTTGCCAACTGGCTTGGAAGATTTGAAACGACAAAAGCGCCAGTCAAGATGACATACTTAAGCCGTTTTTAAACATAACGATATCTTTTCGTTGTATAATTAGAGTACTCTCGCTTGTTGCAACATGTGTGATCTAAGAACTACTAACTAGATCATGGGTCCCTTTTCTAGATCATCACCTATTTAAATTGTCTATGATTAGGGCTGCCATCTCCGTATTCGCCGAACCCGGACAAAGCCTAAAAAAATCCCGGACATCTGGCGTAAATCGCATTTTTCCCGGACATGTCCGAAATAATATTGTTTAAAAGACAATCGCTTTATTTTTCATTCACATAAAAAGTGCTTTCCCCGGGCACTTTTTGAAAAACCCCCTGGACAGCCTCTAAACTAGGACAAATCCGTGGGAACCCGGATGGATGGCAGCCCTTTTCTAGATCACCACCTATTTAAATTCTCTATGATCCTAATTAGATACCTAGTACAAATACTTCTTAGGGCATGTTACTTTCAATTTAATTAACCGAGCCAGCCCCGCATCTCTGTTTCAGCTTGGCCAAAAATTATTTCATATGTCCGGGTGTGGGAATGTTCTCGCCTCCAGGTTGCATTTCTCAACCAAAAAGTTTATAGGTAGCAAAGCATAATTTTGCAGTGCAGCATTCTATGTAAAAATAAATCATTAACTTTTTCAAACATAATATTCACATTGTTTTTTAAATAAAGTGGGAGTCTAAGTAGTGACATTGAAATGTCTTTCAGAATTCAAAGAAACACTTTGTTATTAACACTATTCATAAAAACTACACAAATTGATGCCAAGAATCAGTTTTATTGAATTTCAAATACACAGGACAGAGCAATCCATCTTTGATTAAGTTTTGAATCAGGGATCATTACTGGTATTATTGAAATTTGAAATATTATTCCTTTGTATGCTTAAACATGGATCCGTGTGGGACATCTCAACTTTACATTAAACTATCAGTTGGATTCAATTTGAATAGCAATTTTTTGACATTGTATATGGGGTCAAAGGCTATTGAATATATTTTAGGTATTCACTATATATAAAGAACGTTGAAATTAGCTTACTAAAATATAAAAATGTGCAATAATAAGCAAAACACCGAAAATGAATACCAGTATTTTGTATGCAGCTGAATACTGGTACCTGATCCCTGTTTTGAACACAAATTATCAAAGACCAAGGAGTAAACTGGATTAAATTGGAAATAGGGTTCATTATAATTGATTGACAACCCGTGCAACACCATGGGTTTCCTACAGTAATTTAAAAAAATATAATTATAATCCCGCTATCTTGATGAAATCTCTCTTCTATTGAGAGTAATATAATAATGTTAAATTTATATTTATTACCATGTCTATCACTATTCATTATCCATGCTTTGTGATTGTTTTCTTGAGGTGTTAGTAGTTGACTTATGATAATTTGTATTAAACTAATGTTTATTTCGTTTAGTATTTGACATAGTAAACCTAAATATATATTTTTCAGTTCATAAAAGTAGAAGATGGGTAAAGAAATTGAAATAGAAAATAACATTTTGATTCTGTATTTTCAAATGCTTAAAGAGGTGTCTGCCACTGTCCCCTTGATAGTGCATGTGATTTTTTTCACTGGATTGGTGACATACCAATATGGTTAAAAAAAATATTTTGCAAGTCATTTGCATCATAGATAAGAGTGCATTACTGGTTTATATTTACATAGTTCTAGAACCACATAAGCTAGACAAAAATTACGAATGAAATGGTGAATGAAATTTCTATTTTAAATTTATAAAATTGAGCTTTCTAGATCAATAAAAAACACAATACAGACATTTTTTAAGAGCTGATGAGAAAATTATTGATCATTTCAAACATATTTAAAAAATGGGTCAAGTAGCTCATTTAGTCCGTTTCATCATCATAAATTTAAGAGCTCAGCTCTTGTCGGTGGAGCAACTTCCATGTTTCTATATCTTCAACTTTCTTTTTGATGTCCTGATACGACACACTGTCCACTTTCTCCTTGATTTGGTCTATATAAGATCTCCTAGGTCTTCCTCTCTTCCTAGACTGTTTATAAGTGACATAAAAATAAACGTACCGTAAGGTGGGTCTATTTGGAAGGGGTTATTTGCCATTAGTACTATGCAAAAAAATGCTTTTGAAGAATTTTATTAATTTTACCTATTGTAATATTAGGAACATAAATGTTTTCATGTTTAAGTCATTTTTGGCATTATAAATTCTTATAAGACTGAACATACTAGATTCTTATTGACTTGTTTCTATTAGGTTGTCATGTCTGTGGAATTGTTAAGTTTAATGGCAAATAAGTATTCCAAGATACCTAGTTTTTTTATTATTGACTTATTAATAGAACAACAACTACGATCTTCTTGTGTACAACAGATTCTGATAAGAATTCATTAGATAAAAACAAGCATTGCTTTGTTTAAAAAGGTCATCAAATGTTAATGAAAAGCACTGATAATAACACTGTCAAACACACTGTTTCGTACGCGATATTCAGGCGAAGGAGTCATAAGTTTTCCTGCTTGTTAAAAAAAAAACAAAGGTGACTAAGGCAATATAGCATAACAGCCAATAATTGAGGTTAAACCTATTGTTTTATTTTGCCGTTGTAAAGAGACTTCAGAATACCATACACCTGGTGCTACTCTGTTACCTTGAATGGTTGTCCAAACCAACAAAAACAGGTAAGATACGGTGGAAAAAACAGCTAGAATCACAGTTTTAATGTGACCCGCAATTTCACTGTCACAATCACGAGAAAGGCACTGAAATCCACTCTTCTGTCTTGCCGGTTAGCAGTCCAAACACTAAAGAACAGTTCTAGATTGAATTAACTTCACGAAAAACTATTATTCAACAGTAAATTTTATGTTTCTCACAATATAAACCGCACTAACCACAATACTTTACGATAGCGAAATCGTTTTGCAACTGACTTCCGATCGAAGAACTATGCACACGTCATGCTGACAACTAGAGTGGGACAACGCTATCTAGGTAACCGAAACACACGATTGCCGTATGAATAATTCGACCAAATTAAAGAGCGTCGTAAATTGTATCGTTACATCATCAATGGAATGATTTTCCGCTTGAACGGCTTATACCTGTCTTGAGTATTTTCTAGTAGGATTGTAATAGTTGTTCTTATTAAACCACGATTAAACATCGTTTATTAGAAAAATGACGAAGCAAGCTATTTAAATAAATCTCATCTTATTATAAAACTGCTGTTATAAAACTTATTGATGACAGCGCCATCTTTTGACGAGTAGCCAAACTTTATGACGTATGTAAGTATCATTGTGTTTTGCTATTCATTAAAAGATGGCGTTATCAACAAACGTACAAAATATTGCGTAACATTTTATTTTTATTTCTGCTCATGTCGTGTACAAACACAAATAGACAAAATTGGTAGTAAATTAAAGGTTGGGTGTTTCAAGGCCGGCATGATGTGCGAGTTATTACATGATATTGATGGTTGCTACAAATCTGTTTTATAACTTAAACACTCCATACGAACATGACAAAGAAATAATGTTAGTGGTCAGTTTTCCTCCTACGATAAACTTGTCGGTGACGCACGTTGTTTATTGTGTTTCTACTATTCGCCGTCTTCGCCGAACGTATTAATGTTCTATCTTCGGTTTAGTTTTGAGCGGATATTCGTATCTCAAGAACTTTTTGCTCACCTAGTCGAGGCCCTGGTAGGCACTACTCAAACTACATTTTGTATAGAGATAGACTGTGCACAGATGCTGTTGAGTAACTAATTTACTCGACTTTATGTAACTGCAACTGCGAGTGTCTCTTGTCAGGTTTGCGGTCGGATAAGATGATCGCGTATCGTTCTTTTCACTTTTCAGCCATCAAAGACGGTGCTTCGCGCAGCACAAATCGACTGTAGAATGATGGGATGAGGAAACATACCTGTATATACTTCTTGTTGACAGAAGTGATGTCCTCTGGGTCAGGGCTTAGGCTACGCATGGTGGGTAGCTCGTCGTCCAACATGGTGGCAGTTAAACTATCTGGAACAAGTAGTCAATAGTTTTTTATGCGGTATAAACGACCATACATCATCTCGACAACAGAAGTACATCATCTGTAAAAAATCCAACTGTCTAGCTATCACGGTTCATGAGATGAGCCTGGTGACAGACTAACAGACAGACGGGCGGACAGCGGAGTCTTAGTAATAGGGTCCCGTTTCTTACCCTTTGGCTACGGAACCCTACGGAACCCCCTTGTGTTTGAGGTTAGGAGTTTGTTTACCAAACAAGTTCGCACGTGTCCGCGCACGCGCGTTGCTAGCTTTATTATGTTGACAATACTCATTGAGATAACTGTCATGTGCAGCGATTACTATCGTTGTAGGTATACCTATATGTACTTGTCGTTGTCGAATTCATGTGTACCTATGTACAGTAAATACTGAAATAAAGAAATTGTACTTGTCCCTATTATATTTGTAGAGTTCCGTCGATTTCTGATGGATTCCATCATCAGATCTTCACCATATTTCTACGACTGAAGTCTCACACCTCACGTAAACTATAATATATATATAGGAGATCTGATGATGGAATCCATCAGAAATAGTAAATATCGAACAATAATACCTACTCGTAAATACCAAATGGTAATCTTTAAAGGCTATAGAGCGCGGCATCTTTTTTCATATTATTATAATAATCGAGTGGTTTGCCACCGACTTCAAAAGGTGATTCAAATTAATGTAATCTGTACATGAACGGGTTTAGGTTTCATTTTTTTTTAAATCGTTTCTTCTTTGGTAAAAGATATATTTTTTTGCTTTTTATTGATTCAATTCAAATCCTACTGAGCCGGCGGTCCCGGGTTCGAATCCCGGCCAGCGCAAATATTTGTGTGATGAACTCGAATATTTGTGCTTGGTTCATGGTTGTTCTATGTATTTAGAAAGAAAAGAAAGAAAGAAATACATTTATTCGTGACGAGACACAAAACATAATTACATATAAAAGGTGTGACAGAAATTAGAAGAAAATAAAATAAAACAATAAGCAATTATTTTTTATGGCTGTGCCACGAAAAGGTCCCACCTCAGCAAGATGCTAGCTCGAGAGCCAGCGCTGATCTTCCGGTGGGACCATAGGTGGCGCCACGGATAGCTGCACGCACGAGCGGTAATCGCGTTTAGGATGCGTGAACCTGAACGCACCCAAGCGCTGTCAGTGTCACGTCAAATGTCAATTAATAATATGTTACATTGTAGTCTTTGATTAATATTAATAACCTAAACTAAATCAAAAATGCGATGTTTGCGTCGTGAGCACAGCTCTAAAGAAAGACAAAAAATAATATACCTAACATTATATAAACGATATTTAAGTATATATTTATCTATATAAGTACGTATATCGTCGTCTAGTACCCATAACACAAGCCTTCTTGAGCTTAATTTGGGACTAGATCGATTGTGAGGTGGGGGCATATTTATTATTTATTTATTTAAATAAAAAACTATGATCGGGGAGGTCTTGTTTGTCTATGTAGTGATACATGCAAACAGTGCTTAACTTCTAACCCCTCCTTTTGACTTTGCCGTATATAGTCGGGTAATAAAAAGTATCGGCCACAGGGCACCGATCGCGCCAGGGCCCTATTCAATAAACATTACAATCCGACAAATTTGTAAAAAAGTGACATAATTGTAAAATTGTAAGGTAAAAACTTGTTCAATAAAAGTACAAATTTGTAATTGTACCACTGCTAAAAAATGTTAAAATGTCACACTTGTAAACCCTGTTCAATAAAACTTTACAATTGCAAAAAACGCCTGTCGCTTTCGATGACAATTGTAATTTACAAATATGTCATGGTAAGTTACAATTTACAATTAAGTGTAATATTATGTTTTTTAAAGACTAACAATGACGGTAGAATAAAATTCAATTGCTAACTTGTTCGACAAATTGCATTTCAGAGTACGTTCACGATTAAATCGCAGTTATTATTTCAACCATATGTCGGTACTTGGACATAAATAATATATTATTTTAAGTTAAGCACTATTTATTTCATACCATTTTTTTATCTTACTTGGTAACTCCCATGCGTCATCGGCCCGACCTACTACGAGCGTCTACCCGCCGAAATACGTACTGAACCATCTGACGAAACATTTCGACGAAAATTGAGAAACTTTTTATTGAAAAATCCATTTTATTCTGTTAGTGAGTACATGGACATGAAATTATAAAATGGCATTTGTTTATTTAGTTATTTAATGTTTTTCTGACGATCCCATGGGAGATATGTATATCTATTATAAGTTGTGTAAACTAGTTTTTACACTTTTTACTTAAAACTAGTTTTTTACTCATAGTGACATATATTTCTGTTCTATCTGACATTGCATTTTATGTTTCTATTATTATTGTTGTAGTTATATTATGAGTGTATATTTGACTTAATTGAATGATTATTATCTAATTATATGTTTTTATTGACGATCATAATATCAAGATTCATGTAAATTAACTTAGGATAGGTAATTTATAATGTAATTTGTTATTATGAAATAAATAAATCTAATCTAATCTAATCTACCTAATCTGCTATTATATGGTATTGTGAGCCAGAACCCATCCAATGCAAAGCGCACAAAATTTGCTCGGCGGGTGTAAGAGCTGCGTTTCTGTTACTTCCGTGACCGAGCTCGTTGCTCATTGCATTTATCAAATATTCGACGGTAGTTTTGCTTACTCTGAATTTATCATTAAATGTGAAATCGGTAACATCAAGATTGAAATTCCTCCTTCTTCGAAATGTTCGCCTGCGTCGCACAATAACCACTGGATATTTTTCGTCACTTTCAGTACTTGATGATCACGTGAGCATCATAATATTAGGTTTCGAAAAGCTACGAGTAGGTATGTCTAAACTGTATTCAACAATTTTTACACCGGGTGAGTGCGCCTGTCAGAATTTTTTTACAATTCTACAAATATGTAAACTTGTAACTACAAGTATGCGTTTAATAAACTGGTTTTTCTGACAAAATTGTAAATTATTGCCTGTCAAGTGAAAATCTTTATTGAACAGAAATATGTAAAGTTGTCATTACAATCCGACAATTTTGTAAATTTTTCACCATTACAAAATTGTAACTTGTATTTTTTATTGAACAGGATATACATAAAAATGTAAATTGTAATTGTAATTACAAATTGTAAATTGTAAGTTTTATTGAATAGGGCCCAGATGTTTCGGCCGACGGAGCGAGCAAAGCGTCTAGACTCGCAACCTTATTGAAAATCTATAAGTTTTAAGGCCTATAACTGCTAAAAGACCTTTTAAAAATTGAGCTTGTGAAAAATATTTAATAGGTAAACTCTGAGCTTTTTCGGTGGGATGGGTTTTGTTTTATAAATATTTTGGTATTGAACTGCTATTTATTACTTCTCTTTTATTTCCTCGCAAGTCTGATGAAAAACGCCGTACGTGACTCTGGTGGTCTCTGAAGCTCGTGTCATTAAAGCCCTCGACCTTTTGGCTTTGGGCTTCTAATAGACACTCGTTTGCAATTCCTCGTTTACCACCCTTGTTACGTATTGTACTATCAATTAATGCCTTTAAAAAAGCCTAAAAGCCCTTACTTACTTACTAAGCTGGCTCGGTGACCCAAAAAGGATCTTGGCCTCTGACACGAGAGAACGCCACTCTTCCCTTTTCTGCGCCACTTCACGCCACTAGGGTACTCCAAGGGCGGTCAGATCTTTGAGGGCTTCGTCGCTCCAGCGGTATCTGGGTCGGCCCACCGGGCGTTTTCCGCTGGGCCGGCCCACATACGCTCTCTTCACTGCACGATCGTCTCCCATCCTCTCCAAATGACCGAGCCATCGAAGTCGTGTTGCTTTGACTTCGCCAATTATGTTCGGCATCTTCACCAAGTCCTCCAGCTCCCTGTTCTTTCTCCGCCTCCAACTCCCGTCTTCATTCCGGATTGGTCCCAGAATCTTCCGCCAGATTTTCCTCTCTGTCACTAAGAGCTTGCTCTCTTCTTTCTGAGTCAGTGTCCAAGCTTCACACCGATACATCAAGATTGGCCTGATTAGGTACAGTTTTGTAGACACGCATCTTGGTCGGTCTACTGATCAGCTTGGACACCAGGACCCGATGGAGCGCTGCAGAGCATCTTAGGGTGTTTTAGACTCGATGGTCAATCTCCTCTTCACGTCGGTTGGTATCAGTTACTGTGCACTGTGGTACTTGAAGTGATCTACGCCCTTGTACGTTACAGTTCCGGCTTTGAGATCTTCCCTTCTCGCTTTCGTATCTTTGTACCTCTTCATTAGGAGATATTCCGTTTTTCTGTGGTTGATTCTGAGACCAATTTTTCCTCCTTCCTGATCCACAATACTCGCCATGACTCCTAGTGCTGTCCTGTTCTGCGCCAGCAGTCCTAGGTCATCAGCGTAGCCAATGACTTGATGCTTGTCGTTCAACTCAACGCCCCCATCATAATCAAGCATTTTACGAATGACGTATTCGAGCGCCAAGTTGAAAAGCATTGGCGAAAGCGAGTCTCCCTACTTTTAATATTTTATACAGCGTCTCTCTATCAACACTGTCATAAGCTTTGGCAAAGTCGACGAAAAGTATGTGGATGCTTTGTGAATACTCCCATTTCTTTTCCATTAATTGTTTGAGGAGGAATATTTGATTAACCGTGCTGCGATTCTGTCGAGTCCTATGGAACACTAGTCTCCGTTTCAGCTTTTGGTCTAAACCTCTTTCGTATTTCCGGAAGCTTTTCGATATCAAGACGCTTTCCGGATATCGCCTACGGACGGGTAGCATTTCTCAACCGATGATTCTCATGAAATTTCGTTAGTAGGTACGTTCGATAAGTAGGTAAGTACATAGATTTTTTTAAATTCATTAATCCGAAAACGGACGGACAGACGGAGTCTTAATCGGGTCCCGTTTTTACCCTTTGGGTACGGAACAAATATTTGCCCCGGCCGGGATTCGAACCCAGGACCGCCGGCTCAGTAGGCAGGTGTCTACAAACTGCGCCAACCGCGTCGTCGTAATGTCTCGGTTTGAGTGGGTGTCAAAGCACCCAACTAGTCGCAACTACAGTAATCCTAATCACCATCGATCAGTAGGACCGGCCTTGATATAGCGACCAAAGGGCGGAAAATCAATAAGTCACATAGTTACATTGAGGTATTATTTATTATAGAGCCACAGACCCGAACAAAAGTGTCAAATAAAGTGGCACCGTTGTCATGTTCAAGTAGATGCCAATAACGCTTATTTATAATTTGCAGCAACATATTGACTTCGTACAAAAGAACTCTTTATTTAAACGTTTAAGTGTCAAATTGACTTAATTACTTATTACCACAAATATTTTACGTGTAAATTAACTTTTTTAACTGAAGTCTCTTGTCAAACTTGGAACATGGCACGAATGGATCAGATTTTAATATTTTTACATACTAAAAATATTTTCACCATTATTTTATTTAGGTATTAAAATATATTTTTTGTTTGAACTAAATAAACTCGTAAATTGTTAATAACTAATTTAGTTACGTTTTTATTGTACCTAAATTGTTAATAACAAATTTAGTTACGTTTTTATTTAACAACTGCATAAAAAGTTTCCGATAGAAGGGATCAGTAATAATGACATTATTTCTCCTTGTTCCAGTATGTGAAATGAGAGTAAGACAAGTGCAAAATATTGACATTATTAACCCTTTAAAGTTTGATCTTATTTGTCGGTGGCGTGGTATGCACGGCAGCAGACGTCGCCGTTGCCTTTATGTGTTCTTGGCGTTCAAAGGTTTAAACTGACAGTGTCTAGACTCTGTGACAAAATAAAACAATAACAACAGAGCTATTTTTTTGTAATTTATGAATGTCACCATTTTACGCTTCTGATTATTGATTGAAAACACGATTATGCCGAACACCCGAGAGACGAATTATTTGGCTTCAATTATTCTTCGCGTTTGTCTCTTGCTAAATGTGATCTCCATTTTTAAGTTGTTGAGAATGGGAGTCTTGAATAAAAAAAATAAGATAATTATTTATTGCACTCCTTAATTTATTAATAAAATATAAAACTATAGCGACTCCTTCGATTTTTGTTCTGTGTTGAGGTGCATTTTGTAGGGACAAAGTTAATAATTCTAATACAAAAATTGCTATGATTTTACATAGGATTCGTTAATTAATCAATAGAACTTAAGTAAAAAAGAATATTCCGTCCTGTTCCTTTATTTTATAGTTGTTATTTCTGTAATTTTTCACTGAAAATTAAGTCACTTTTGAGACCCGTCACGTGCCATGGTCTAAACGAGACTGATCACCCAACTAATGCGATTTGTGATTTTGCAGTACTTGGGAGGGTGCCATTTTTTCCGTCTGATTGTCTGTCCATGTAATTATTACGTCAATGCATAGTTATGTCACTTTTCTCAAATAAATATAAACAAATAAATAAATATTATAATTAAATACCGGACAACCCCATACAAATCGATCTAGTCCCAAATTAAGCTCAAGAAGGTTTGTGTTATGGGTACTAGACGACGATAAACGTACTTAAATACATAGTACAACCATGACCCAAGCACAAATATTCGAGTTCATCACACAAATATTTGCCCTGGCCGGGATTCGAACCCGGGACCACCGGCTCAGTAGGCAGGTGTCTACAAACCGAGCCAAACGCGTCGACAATATGCTATGAAATATTGACATTGATTGTGGTCCATGTATCGCCTAGTGACAATCAAAACTCACTAAAATTTCTGTCACTATATTGAAAACCTCGTATCTAGTTTGTAGATTGATACTGAGATACGAGCTTTGTTTTAAGTAGGTATTTGTTACTTAGTGAGTTTTGATTGTCAACAGACGTATAGACTTGGAAGTATCACGTTTCGAGCGCGGCGGGGTGTCGACATGAAGCGAGCATGTATATATAGAGTAAGATAGCCTAACAGAGTCGGTCCGGCCCAGGGATAATAATAATAATAATAATAATACTCTTTATTGTGCACCACAAGATAACAGACAGAAAACAAAAGAAATAAAATAGGATAGGGCGCTGGGCGCTACAAACAGCTTTCATACGGCAATAATATGCAAACGTCATAAATTTGCGTCAGCAGTGATTTGTCAAGGATTTGTCATCAACCAAATCCAAAACATTGTTTACCCGAATGCTGCGCAATCCTTCGTAAGTACTTAATACTGAATCCTATAGAAAAAAATATTTGTGATAACTGATGATGGAGACACATTTCTTTTAATCGAAGTCTGTTTATTTGGGAAAGGTCGTTGACCTTATTCTACCCTGCCTACCCCACGCCCGCGGCGCGCGAAGTCGCAGCATTATCCAGTGTCGCGAAAACACCAGTCGACATACCCTTACCATGAGAGCCTTATCAGACTTGCGATTTGCGAGCGAGTTGAAAGCGACGCGAGTGCGCAGCGAGTTCGCCGCGACTGCGCAGCGAGTTCGCCGCGAGCGTGCAGCGAGTTCCGCCGCGTCTTGAGTAGGGACGCCATACTGTACATTCGTCAATACGCAGCGAATTCGTTGCGCACTCGTGGCGGACTCGCTGCGCACTCGCGGCGAACTCGCTGCGCACTCGCGGCGAAATCGCTGCGCACTCGCGGCGAAATCGCTGCGCACTCGCGGCGAACTCGCTGCGCACTCGCGGCGAACTCGCTGCGCACTCGCGGCGAAATCGCTGCGCACTCGCGGCGAACTCGCTGCACGCTCGCAGCGAACTCGCTGCGCGCTCGCCTCGCTTTCAACTCGCTCGCAAATCGCAAGTGTGATAAGGCCCTGAGTAACGTGACTGTACTCGCTAGTGACAGCGTAAATGATTTGTATGAAGAATAGTTAAGCCTGACCAGAAATATATGAGGGTGCGCCATATTGCGGAATATCACTGGAACTAATTTCATTCGTGGTGGTTTCTTTAAAAGACAGATATTTAAACATATTCAAAGAAAATGCCGAAAACCATTCATAGTCGTGAACGTAATATTATAAAAAAAAGTGTACACGGGTTTACTACATGACATGAAAACAGTCAGGAAAAGAAAGAATGCATCTGGGTCGTTCTCAAAATATTTGCACCGCCACCTGTCAACAGGGTTGTCTTAGAAGAACTTTTTTACACCGCATTATTTTAAATATTCAATTATCATCACATATGTATGTATAGACACTTTTTACATAGAGGCCAAATGCTTTTAATTAAAACTAAACTATATTATTAGACAAAAAAAAACGATTTAAAAGTAGATTTTGTCGGTCACTTGCCGTGTCCCAACGCGAAGTACTCATGTTTCGTTGTAATAAAAACATATAGGTACATTACCGACTTAGCTTAAGTTCAGTACTCCATTTTATTTTCATATATGATGAAGATTGAATACTACCATATCGAATAATAATACTATGCTTATGTTGCGAATTATTTGCAATTTAAGTTTGTCCACGCCATTTTTTGTCGTTCACTTGTCATCAACATTACAATTGTGTGACTACTATTTCGTTTCCCCTGCCTCACCCCGCATAAATCGAGACCTTCAGTTGCCACCTAACTCTGTCCTGTCCCGAGTGACACGTCGTCAGTGTGCTGCACTAAAAAAATTAGATACCTACATACACTTACGCGAGCGGGAGTTTGTAATGGGTATGTACCTAGTCTATATTCTGCCTTCCATATTTTGGTTGACGAGTGTACTATTGCATTCATTTTAATTTATAACGCGTAAAGTATGGTCTACTTTTATGTATATAAATATGCAGTTCATCAACGAAATACTTAATTTGTTTTGATGACATAACAGTCATTTTGTCCATCACCTGTATGTCGTTTACTTGTCTAAAAAAACAGGTGAACGACACATACGGCAGGCGAACGACAATTATTTAAACACTTATACAAAATTATTTAAAAACCAGGTTTTATCGGTCACTCGCCGTGTCTCAACTCATGTTTGGTTGTTATAAAAACATATATATTACCGAAATAGCTTAGTTTGAGTATTCCACTTTACTTTCAAGCTGTCTTAGGAATCCTTAGCAGGCGGCACCCGCACCACATTTCGAAGCATCAATCCTCTGCCTGTCAGCGGATTTGAGCGTCCAGGTCTCAGCCCCATAAAGAAATATGGAGAATACAAGTGCACAGACGAGGTGCATGTTAGTCCGGTTAGGGATGTTTCTATCTTTCCACATTTTGCCGCGTTGGGTCATCGCTGTTTTGGCCATTCCGATTCGTCTGCGAATCTCTGGTTTACATGTGCCTCTATTGGTGACAATGGAGCCAAGGTACTGGAAGTGATCAACAGTTTCGAACTCCTGAAGCAGGTTAGTACTTTGTCGTCTAGTAAATGGTCGACTATCATCAGCTCGGTCTTTTTTTTATTAATATCGAGACCCATTCTGAGGCTGGTTCTTTTGAGTCATTCCATAAATTGGGCCACTTCTGCTTCGGGTGATGCAAAATAGGCGATGTGTCTACCACGTACCTTCAAGGGCTCCATATCTGTTAATTAGTATTGGGGATATTATGCATCCCTGTCGTACGCCTTTCCGGAACTTAAAGTTCTTGTATGTGATATCTCCTACCGTCACCATTCCGTATCCAGACTCGTAAAGGCTTTAAAGTGTTACCAGATGTGCTGGCAGCTTCAGACAATACCTCCCATAGCTTATACCACCTAACGCAGCCGAAGGCTTTCTGGTAATCAGATGTGAAGGAATTCTTCGAGGATGACGAAAACAGCAGTAGGTAACTTAGCGGGTAAGAAAGAATATCTCAAAAGAGGCAGCATTAGGATGCAGAAACGTTATTTAAATGATTCGCTGTTAAACCTTCATAAGAAAGGGTATAGCCGTGTTTGTATGGGGCATCGGCCCCAGAAGCCAAATCGATTGCCGTTTTTCTAATATATTAGCCCAGATGTAAGATGTTTTTTTACAAAAAAAGGACCATGAAATACTTCAGGTTTTTGAGAAAATTAAAAAAAAACGAAAATTGGTTTTTATTTTATTTTATCTAAACTACTCAATAGATTTTTTTGTAACTTATACACATTATGTAGGTAATAAAGATGTATTATTTAAAAAAAAATGCATTTCCAAATATCCTTATAAGTAGTGAAATTTTCACTTTAAATTTTTCAATATTTTTTTTTTATATTTTCGAGATAGGGACACCCACCAATTTTAGCTATATTATGTATAAACTAATATTCTATAATATATATTTTTTTCAAAAACATTCACTTGGATCAACATATCCAAAATCAAACAAACTTATCGCCTGGTGACAATTTTTCAGACAGTTATTTTCAAAACCTCGTATCTAGTTTGTTGATTGATACTGAGATACGAGCTTAATTTTAAGTAGGTATTTGTTACTTAGTTTTGGTTGTCAACTGACGTTATGGTATACCATACATTTGTTGGACTTAAAATGCCTAACTACTCGTACAAGAATCGAATAAAAATAACATTTATGAGCATCATCGAAATAAAATGTCTATATGTAGTACAAACAGAAACGCATCTAACTGACCATATCGGTAGACCTTATGAACATGGACATAAGGCCTACTGATGGCCAGTTACAGTCTGATTTATTTTTGATCATCCATTTGACACTTCTCTGTGATCTAACGATTGATCGAATCGATTTTATCGACGAACTTTTTTTTCGAATCTGCATGTGTTTTGTGTAAATCAAATATTTTTTGAGCTACGAGCCGTGGGACTCACTGGAGCTTTCTATGTAAAATAAACTTTCTATGTAAAGACATTTTATTTTGACGATGCTCTTATATGTTATTTTTATTCGATTCTTGTACGAGTAGTTAGGCATATTAAGTCCAACAAATGTATGGTATACCATAACGTCAGTTGACAACCAAAACTAAGTAACAAATACCTACTTAAAATTAAGCTCGTATCTCAGTATCAATCAACAAACTAGATACGAGGTTTTGAAAATAACTGTCTGAAAAATTGTCACCAGGCGATAAGTTTGTTTGATTTTGGATATGTTGATCCAAGTGAATGTTTTTGAAAAAAATATATATTATAGAATATTAGTTTATACATAATACAGCTAAAATTGGTGGGTGTCCCTATCTCGAAAATATAAAAAAAAAATTATTGAAAAATTTTAAGTGAAAATTTCACTACTTATAAGGATATTTGGAAATCCATTTATTTTTAAATAATACATCTTTATTACCTACATAATGTGTATAAGTTACAAAAAAATCTATTGAGTAGTTTAGATAAAATAAAATAAAAACCAATTTTCGTTTTTTTTAATTTTCTCAAAAACCTGAAGTATTTCATGGTCCTTTTTTTGTAAAAAAAACATCTTACATCTGGGCTAATATATTAGCAAAACGGCAATCGATTTGGCTTCTGGGGCCGATGCCCCATACAAACACGGCTATACCCTTTATAAAATCACGTGCGTATGCTTGAGTTTTGCATCATTTTGCCGGTTATGACCTTTCTGGATTGTACTGACTTCAAAAAACCTCCTGAGAAATGTCCTATGAGATGAGAATTATATGCTTGTTTTCTTTATGCAAATTACTAACATAAGGAAAAAAGAAAAAAAAAAACAAACAAAAAAGCACTAGTTGACAGTTCAACGTAGGTTTTATTTAAAATGTCATTTACCTGCAACCATCGTCGTGAACCTGCTAACAGATTCAGTTAAGTTGGAACATATTTGTCGCAAACCTGCACCCATTGTCGATAAGTTGTTAACAAATGTCGTTTACCTGACATCGATGTCTTTCACCTGTCGACCTAAAATTTCAAACACCTATATCTTCTAAAATATTCAATTTAACTACTTCCCTCGACGTGATATCAATTGTCTGAATATATTTCTAGCGATCCTATGAAAAATAAAAGAAGAAATCGCAACTTTAAAAAAAATGCAAATTTAACGCAGCGGTGCAGATATTTTGAGAACGACCCATCTATTAAATGATATTACGAGATTAACATAGGAACTGGGGGGGTATTCGACCAATTTTAGAGATATAATGGAGATCTCTCCTTTGCATCGCCATCCGTCACTTTTGACGTGTGCCTACTTGACAAGTGGCGATATCCCTAGAACATCGCAACTTCGTCAATTCGGACGCGCAAAATATTCGCTTTCTTTGTATGTGACGGCATAAATAACAGGCGCATCCTTTAAATTGACCGCGTAGTACGTGAAATTAGTCCGTTACGTTTCGTTCAAAACAGAAATTTATATACATGAATAACATTTTTGACAATCATTATCGCCTTCGTATTTCCAAAATTGAGATGAGATATGTCACTTTTAAGCTCATCGCATTTAAATGACAGTTCAATGGCGATATAACTGTTATCTAATGGAGATTTGACGTTTGGCGATATCTCAAACGGCATTCTCGAATTGGGCCCCAGATGTATTTAAACTAATGTCATTATAGTGCGGTTGCGATAGGTTGCAAAATTGTTGCCACATAAATCTTATACAAAGCCGCCTCTTGACAATCCTCATATATTTATGGTAAGGCTTTACAGCGCTCAGTGTTGCCAGATGACATTTATGAAAATCCGTAGGGTGAGACAAAAAAGTCTGTAGAATTCCGTAGATTGTCGCTTGAAAAATCCGTAGTTCTACAGACTTTTTTTCCAATGCTTCATTTGACTATACTGAAGCTTAAAATATTATTAAAAGTTAGTAAATTTGGAAAAAACGTAGGTGGAAAAACAAAAATCTAATATTTTTGAACATTTGTCTATAGCTTATCCATCGTTTAGAAAATGAAATTTAATAAACGGACCACCGAGTTTAAGTGCATGATTAGTCCGCGAGGATTTGAGCCAGGATTACAATTAATTCTCTCAGTACATTCCATTTCGTTTATGTCATGTTTCTGTGATAAATAAAAGTAATCTGAAATTCCGTAGATTCACCAATCGTTTCCGTAGGTCTGGGCACACAGCCTAAATTCCGTAGATCTACGGATTTTTCCGTAGCTCTGGCAACGCTGACAGTGCTCCTAGCGGTTACATTGTGGAACGACAATTCTCCATACAAAACCGTTACGTAGTCGCTAACGAGTACGGTCACTGTAAACTCATGGTAAGAGTACTGATAAGCGGAAACGGCGTTATCACCAAGGCTGATGGCGATACTACCAGATTAGCTTTTACTCGACGAAAATAGATAATTAACAGGATCGACAGTCAAAATCCGCAGTCAATTTTTCTATCGATAAGGCCTGAACAAATACCTA
Organism: Apotomis turbidana; assembly: GCA_905147355.2. Lineage (NCBI taxonomy): Eukaryota > Metazoa > Arthropoda > Insecta > Lepidoptera > Tortricidae > Apotomis > Apotomis turbidana. Next base: position 9,176,865 of record LR990305.1, on the reverse strand, counting down.
TGATCGCATTATTTTTTTCTTTCTTAATTTACCTTTGTGTCATCCATACTAATATTTCCATATCCATACTTCCATACTATATTATAAATGCTAAAGTGTGTCTGTCTGTCTGTCTGTTACCTCTTCACGCTTAAGCCGCTGAATCGATTTTGATGAAATTTGGCATGGAAATAGTTTAAGATCCGAGGAAGGACATAGGATAGTTTTCATCCTGGAAATTATCCCTAAAAAGATTGAAAAGTGAGAAAGCAATTGATGATGACATTGATGACCGTGTAGGAAATGTAATGATTAGACCAAAAGCACAATTGCTCTTACATTTGCTTAGGCGCTTTTAATAATCCCCTTTATTAATTAAGGTGATTAGGTGGATATCTATCGTGTTGTACGAGGTTTCTTCCATACTTCCAAGTTCCACGCGGACGTAGTCGCGGGAAAAGCTAGTTATTTATAAAAATAGATATGATATTATGATATAACCCAACAGGGTGTTTTACAACCCGCGCCATATTGCGGATTTATAGTGGTACCAATCTAGACACGCGGCAGCGTGTCCAGCCAAGTTCACCCCAGGAACTGGCGAGCAGCAGCCGTGTGTTATATTACACGAACCGTTCGGAGCCACTTTTGACCCCTCAATTATTTATTTCACTGGCAACGACACATTTTTAGAAACTGGCGTCGAAAGTCGGTGAATGTCACTGATGTATACAAAGAGGAAACAGGACCGATAAAATTATTCCGCAAATCTCAAGTAATTATTGCATAATAGACCTACTAAAACTATCCACGTATGAAAGTCAAGTTTTTTCCCCCTATACAACGATTTTTTTGCTCTATACTATCACCAGACTGTATCTCATGAAATATGATAGCTAGACAGTTGAAATTTTCAGAGATATTGTATTTCTGTTGGCGCTTTTACAACAAATACTGGAAACAATAAAATGTTAACAAATATTTAGTGGTACGGAACCCTCGTCGCGTGAGTTCGACTCGCACTTGGCCGGTTTTTATGACGATCGTGACATTTCATAAAGAGTATCAGCTACTCTTGAGCTGTCATCAAATACCGTAATAAATTATTCGCATATCAAAATTATTATTATATAAAATTGTTTGTCTAGCATATACATAAACAAATACAAATACAAATACTCTTTATTGCACACCTCCAACATCAAGGAATATACAACACAACATGAGATACATTCAAATAACAGGCAGAGGTAAACAACAGGCGGTCTTATCGCTAAATAGCGATCTCTTCCATAACATAACATATACAAATGACAATTCGAAATTTGTCGATTAAAATAAAGCCTGACCAGAAATATACGAGGATTGCGCCATATTGCGGAATTTCACTGGAACTAATTTCTTACACTGGCAATGATTTCGTGGTGGTTTCTATCAGACAAATTTTTAAAAATATCCTATGAAAGTGCCAAAAACCATTCGGTTAATGTTGTAAGGAACGAACGCGCGCGCCGCGCACGCGCACACGCTCTGCCGAATTACGTCGCAAGTGAACGTACCGCATTTGTCTTTTTATACTAGTGTTTAAATGAATAAAAAGATGCTCGACTTGGCGGGGGCACTGCCGTGCCCCCAGATAGCTAAAAAATATTGCATCGTAGCGGGATGCAGGAATTTGCTCAAATTCGGATATATATCGTCAAAACAGTTTTTAGAAGTTAACCATTTGTAACTTATGTGTCATGTGTACCTATATTATTGTGCGTTATTAATTTATTATCGTCCTTTGTAAACAAAATCAGTCTTTTTTTATTACTGCATCGCACCACCACGCCTTACTATCGCTATTTATCTATTTGTTAGGTAATTCTTCTTTATCCGCATTATTAGGTATATTTGTCATAATATGAAAAAAAAATTTTTTAAAAGGAATAAGGCCTCTTAAAGTAGAATTCGTAATAACTGTATAGTAGTAACTTAAGTTTCTGTTACGATATTTTAAGTGAGTATTAAAGACGTAATTCCCTATAACTCGGAATTATGTTGAATGGAAACAGTTTCCTCCATACAATGTGCGTCAAATAAAAGAAGAATATATTTTGTATATCCCATTATGACTCCATACTTGCTGCACTTTGCACACAGGTCCTGCATTAGAATGGCAGGCGTCAAAAATGAGCAATTAATAGGCCTGATTCCTTTTAAAATGCTGATTGTTTTGACATTTTCTCTATGATCAAACATGTTTGTTAACATATTATGTACTACCTAGAACTTAGAATTCTATTGAAGTTCTGTGGGCTATTGGGATTTATTTGGTATATATTTGAAACCTACAAGTTGAATTTTTCATTGATAATTTATTTATGTTTCAAAAACTACTCGAAATTGACAAAATTCACGCAGAAAACTTATTTTCAACTTATAGCTATAATACTACCTAGGACTCGAGGAAAAGTATTATTCACTTCAAAAAGTTGATTCAAATTGATCAATATATTTGCCATAATGGGGCCATCTAAAAATTACGTAACACGTTAAGGGGAGGGAGAGGGTCGACGAAGTGTGGCATTGTGTGACAAGGGGGTGGGAGGGGTCCTAAATTTTGTGACGTCACATTTCAGCTATGCCAGTTATAAATAATTTAAAGGAATATAGTTCTATTAATATTTTTTGTTTTGTTAATTGTTTGTTTTGATGTTAATTTATAAAAAAAAATATTTAATTGAAAATAAAACTGATTTTGGTACCTACCGCTATTTTCCTTCAATAATTTCTACTTAAATGTAAATTTGCAAAATATGCGACGTCATACTAGGGAGAGGGGGTCTCATTAGTGTGACCGCCTGTGACAAGGAAGGGGGGAGGGGCAAAAAATCATGAAATTCGTGCGACGTAATTTATGGATGACCCCTATATGAAAAGAAATATTTTTAAAAGGAATAAGGCTTCTTAAGTTTTAGTTTTCATCGAAGCGTCTCAGTTTCAGCTTGGCCAAAAATTATTTCGTATGTTCGAATTCCGGATGGTTGGATGTCCAGATTTGTAGCTTACCTCGCCTATCCAGGGGTTACCTATCATAATCCCGAATTTTCATTTGCCCGAAAGCTATTTATTCCAAAACTATTAATATTTCAAAATAATTAACAAAAACACGTAACGGTTACCTATCATAATCCCGAATTTTCATTTGCTCAAAATTTCGAAATCCCGAATTTTCATTTGCCCGAAAGCTATTTATTCCAAAACTATTAATATTTCAAAATAATTATAAAACAAACCTAACCTAACCTAACGGGTTCTTTACAACGACGTTTATTAAGTCCTGAAAATATTAATAGTTTTGGAATAAGTCTGTCACCAGGCTGTCTCATGACTAGACAGTTGAAATTTTTACAGATGATGCATTTCTGTTGCTGCTATAACAACAAATACTAAAAAAACAAAATTAAATAAATATATTTAAGGGGGCTCCCATACAACAAACGTGATCGGTTGCGTTAACTTTGCACCTCATTTGCATCCGGCGCCATACATAGTTACATACCAGGTGCAAACTTGGGATATGTATTTGTACGAAACTCCGTCTGCGACTCAGACTCGCACTTGGCCGGTTTTTAATATGAATACCTACAGGTTTATGAAATGTATTTTTTTTTCAAAATGGCGGAATTGTGGATGTTGAAAACGTATTAAATTTCGATTTTCATCAATTTGAAACATACTCCCGAGGCCTACAGCTCGTTGAGCCACTAGGATTGATATTGCATTGTCATCCGATTTACATAGATGCAAACAAATTCAGCTCAATTGGAAACCGGGAAGTAAGCCAAATTTTAATTACAATAAGTAGGTATTTGATTAAGACAGATTGCGGAAAAGGTAGATCTAAATAAATACTTGTAAAGATATTGTGTATAGATAACATTATTTTTATCACAGCAGATTTATTTTATATTAAAAAGCAAACACATTTTTGCATAAATAGAACCACTGGGCATACTCTATTGATCAAGTAACTACTCGACTGCTTGTTTAAAAAGTCAATCCTGTATCATGTATACATACGATGTTCAACTTACTGACCTTGCATTAAAGTTTATATTAACAAACTTATCTTCTTCATCTTACGTCATATTTTTTTTGCAACAAATATTAAGTTACATAACAATATCAATATAAGAAAGTTTAAACTTGCGTTAACACTTCTGTATTTTAGGCATGACATTTTTTAATAGATACGTCAAGGCACTTGTAACTTTTTAGTTTTAAACATGTGATATGTCATATTTGATGTAAGTTTTGGCCCAAGGTCTTTATGCCAATGTGATAAGTTTACTTTTTGTACGCGGAACCAGTAACCTCTATTAACTACATGTTAAACATATGTTATGAAGAACAAAACTCTAGCAAATTAGTAACTGAAACACATAAATATACGAATTGATAATTCAAAGTATCATAAAAATATTCTTAAAAAATACGAAGTATACAATACTTACACGTTGGGAAAAAATCCGAAATAGCAAAATCACAACACAACACTAAAAACACCTTCCTGAAGTTTTTAAAAACAAATTCGAAAAAGTAAACACAGCGATTACGCTGCCAAATGCAAGCGTTGCTCTGGTGTAGGGCAGTAGGTGGCGGAGAAGGGCTACGCGATTTGGTCGGGTTATACTGACGGAAGAGGCAAACGAGTAAGCAGGCGGATAAAGAGTGACTGATAGAAAATGGCGCCCGATGACGCGATCGCTATTTGTACAATTAACTCCGATGATAAGTACTATCTGTGTTTTAAGAAACATTCGCAGATAGCGCGCCGTATTGATAACAGAGCACAAGTAGAAGCGATTTGGTTAAGTGCGTAATTAAATTTATTAGGTAACTGTTGTAAACTTGACGATTCATTTTCGAGCGAGTAGGTACCTAGCTACCTATTTTTGACCGACTTCAAAAGAGGAGGAGGTTCTATGTTTGACTGTATTTTTCTTATGTATGTCCACCGATATCTTCACCAATTGTGGACAGATTCGATTTTTAGGGTTCCGTAGTCAACTAGGAACCCTTAAAGTTTCGTTTCGCCATGTCCGTCTGTCCGTCCGCGTCTTAAGAGGCCTTATTCCTTTTAAAATTTATTTTTTTCATATTATGACAAATATATTGATAATTTCAACCAACTTTTTTAAGTGAAAAATACTTTTCCCCCAGTTCTAGGTAGTAACATAGCTATTTCATGTTTTCATTGCGTGCAGTCGAAAATAAATTGAAAAAACTATTTTTCCCTGGGAATTTTGTCAAATTCGAGTAGTTTTTGAAACAAAAATTATCAATGAAAAATTCAAACTGTAGGTTTCAAATATATACCAATGAATCTCATTAGCCCTGTTCTAGGTAGTAACATTCAGCGTTTGATCATAGAGAAAAATGTCAAAAACAATCAGCATTTAAAAGGAATAAGGCCTCTTAACTCTGTGATCATTAGTACTAGAAAGCTGAAATTTGGTATGAGTATGTATGTAGATGTATCACGCCGACAAAACGGTAAAATAAAAACTAAAGAGTAATTTTTTTTCGGGTACCTCTCCAACACCTAAAGTGGGGGTGAATTTTTTTTTTCGTTTCGACACTAGTGTGTGGGTTGTCGTAGAATAGGTCTTTTAAAAATAATAGGGGTCTCAAAACATTATTTTTTGATAAAGTCTGCAGTTTTGTGAATCTTCGCTCCAAAAATAAAAAACATAGCGTCCCCCCCCCTCTAACTTTTCAACCACGGGTCAAAAAATTATGGGAAAATTCATGAACATGAGGCCTTATAAGTACTTTCAATGAAAACTATATTGAACAAAATCGGTCGAGCCGTTTTTGAGTTATCGCAAAATTTCATAATTTTCTTAAAAGGACTTCCAGAAGGTAATAAGTAATTACAGTTACTTTGGCGTTTACGGAGCTTGAAACCTTTCTCGTAACTTAAGTCTATTGTAAAGGATGAGCAACTACGGAACCCTACACTGAGCGTGGCCCGACATGCTCTTGGCCGGTTTTTTTTTATTTGAATTAATTTGGACTCTCCGGAGGGTCGGTGCCAATGCACTCAATTATTTTATTAGTATTCTTATGGTCTGTGTTACTTAGAAAACAGTACAACTTGAATGATTGACATTTGGTATTTACGACTATTTTGTTCGATATTTATATATTATAGTTTACTTGAGGTTTGGCACCGACTTCAAAAGGAGATTCAAATGTAGTCTGTACCTGAATGGGTTATTTTTGGCTTGTTATAAATTACACGGTATAAATAAACTTAATTTATAACGTTTAGTTTATTAAATCAGTAAAATGCTCTTCTATGATCTTTTTGTAACTGCTAATACCCATAATATATAAAATATTAGAAAAAATAGTTCTGTTAAATAAATTATTTGTTTTTTTTTTTCGGGTAAAGTGGCGAGCTCTTGTGTCGGAGGCCAAGACTTATTTTAGGTCGCTGAGCCAGCGCAGTTAGTTAGTTTTTATTTTATTTTTGTTTACTGAATAAACAAAAAACGACTACTTGAACATTGTGCGAAAATCCGTAATTTTGCGCCTGTATAATCTAACCAATTTATGCGAAACCCTAAGAAAAATAATGTGTGTAGCTGTAGTGTTTGTAGATCTGTATAAATCTATTAGGTAGGTAGTTATGACGTCTCGAGAGTACGGGTGGGGCAGTCACATGAGACTTAAAGAATTAACACTTAAAGTTAAAGCAATTGAACAAAAACAGCCTGTATATATATGTATTCCCATAAATATGTATTTATCAACGTAACTAGTGTTTTTTGTTTCGACATTTGCATCGTGTGTATACACGTATTGTTGTACACCCTTCCCGCACCAATAATGTCTTTGTTTGACCTTGTGGTTGACTGGTAGAGAATGCCTCATGGCATTAAGTCCGCCATTTGTACTTTTACTTATGTATTTTGTGCAATAAAGTTTAAATAAATGAATAAATGAGAGCCGGTGGCTGAGCCGGACGTCTGGCCCGCTGGTGCTATACCGGGCCTATGAGTGCGGCTTACCCATGGGTGACCAATGACCATGAGATCACTACAATGTGTTTTTCTACTATAACTTTTGATTACTTTCGTCATATTCGAAATGAAAAGTACAAAGTATGTTAAGAGGCCTTATTCCTTTTAAAATGCTGATTGTTTTAGACATTTTTCTCTATGTTCAAACATGTTTCTTAACATATTATTTATGTAACTACCTAGAACAGGGCTATTGAGATTTATTAGTTTATATTTGAAACATACAGCTTGAATTTTTCATTGATAATTTTTGTCTCAAAACTACTCGAAATTGACAAAATTCACGCGGAAAATTAGTTTTTTTTCAACTTATTTTCGACTGCAAGCAATGAAAGCATTAAATAGCTATGTTACTACCTAGAATCGGGGAATAGTATAATTCACTTCAAAAAGTTGGTTGAAATTATCAATATCAGACATATTAAACTTGTTGTAACACTGTCCTTAAACTGATTTGTTGACGTTGTAATGTCGAAGAACTGTAACCCCTGAGATACAGGCAATAGCCTAGTTCAGGGGCCGCAATAACCCCTGAGATACAGGCAATAGCCTAGTTCAGGGGCCGCAATAACCCCTGAGATACAGGCAATAGCCTAGTTCAGGGGCCGCAATAACCCCTGAGATACAGGCAATAGCCTAGTTCAGGGGCCGCAATAACCCCTGAGATACAGGCAATAGCCTAGTTCAGGGGCCGCAATAACCCCTGAGATACAGGCAATAGCCTAGTTCAGGGGCCTCAATAACCCCTGAGATACAGGCAATAGCCTAGTTCAGGGGCCGCAATAACCCCTGAGATACAGGCAATAGCCTAGTTCAGGGGCCGCAATCTGCGACTACCAATTATGACACTTATGTACAAACCTGTTTTACCTATAGGTACTCTGTATTGTAACGCTTTCGTTAATGTACAATAAAGATTTTTATTATTATATTATTATAATATATTTGTCATAATATGAAAAAGAAAAATTCAAGGCCTCTTAATATGTAATAATTAATAAAAGACACCAATTTCACTCTCGAACTAGTGGCCCTCTCACTCCGCTCGCCAAAATTACTCGAGTGAAATGGGTGAGGCCTTATTCCTTTGAACATTTTTTTTTATATATATTATGTATAACATTATTAAAGTATATCATTTAATGAAACACAAAAAACTGAATAGTGCCCCATTAAGTATATTGTTATATAAGACGACAAAATGTTAATTGGATTCACTGGACCACCCATATTCCAAGGGACCGTCCTTGGGCCTCCAGGTCCTGAAACCATGAAAAACAAATATTAGTTATTGGCGACCCGCCCCGGCTTCGCACGGGTGCAATGCTATATATATTATACATATAAACCTTCCTCTTGAATCACTCTATTAGTCTATGATCCCGATATAAAACGACCTTCACCGAGATGTTTATTTGATGAAATGTATTTTATATTTAATTTAATATATCAATAAATATATTGCATGCTGTTGTTTTCGAGCTCAGTGGCGTGCCATGGGAGAGGCCTATGTCCAGCAGTGGACTGAAACAGGCTGATGATGATGATATAGGTTGCCTAACAAATTTTAGTCCAGGGTATGTTTAATTAATAATAAAGAAAAAATTTTTTTAAACATTTCACCGGTTTGATTAATATTTAGATAAATTCTATACCAATCGAAAGTATGAAGCCCATAGAATATGCATACGTTAGGTTGCCTATTCTTTTCTCGTCACAACTATCGGGTAGCTATAAACAGGTAAATCTATACCTACTAGCATTTCGCAACGCTCTGATTATTGAATTGAAATTAAATAAAATTAAAGATTATTTTATTATGAATTTATCTAATAATCAAACCGGTGAAATGTTTAATCTTTTTTTAAATTTTTAACAACATACCCTGGACTAAAATTAGTTAGGCAACCCATATGCAATATATTTATTGACATATTAAATTAAATATAAAATACATTTCATCAAATAAACATCTCGGTGAAAGTCGTTTTATATCGGGATCCTATACCTACTATATCTATTTTAATAAAATTACGCAACGGATTGTGATGCGGTTTTTTTTAATAGAGTGATTCAAGAGGAAGGTGTATATGTATAATACATACATAATATAACATTGCACCCGTGCGAAGCCGGGGCGGGTCACTATTACTATAAAGACATATTATCAGCGTCATTTTTAGGGTTCCGTAGCCAAATGGCAAAAACCGGAACCCTTATAGATTCGTCATGTCTGTCTGTCTGTCTGTCTGTCCGTCTGTCCGTCCGTATGTCACAGCCATTTTTTCCGAAACTATAAGAGCTATACTGTTCAAACTTGGTAGGTAGATGTATTCTGTGAACCGCATTAAGATTTTGATGCAAAAATAAAAAAATAATAATAAATATTGGGGGCTCCCCATACTTAGAACTGAAACTCAAAAATTTTTTTTTCATTAAACACATACGTGTTGGTTATCTATGGATAGGTCTTCAAAAATGATATCGAGGTTTCTAGAGTATTTTTTTTCTAAACCGAATAGTTTGCGTGACAGACGCTTCCAAAGTGGAAAAAAGTTGGTCCCCCCCCTCTAACTTCTAAAATAAGAAAATGAAAAATCTAAAAAAAACATATGATGTACATTACTATAAAGACTACCAATGAAAATTGCTTTGAACGAGATCTAGTAAGTAGTTTTTTTAATACCTAACTTTGCACCTAATTTATATGGGGCGCTATACATACCAGGTGCAATCTTAACTTAACCACCTAGGGATGGAGTGTTTGTACGGAACCCTCGGTGCGCGAGTCCGACTCGCACTTGGCCGGTTTTTTTTTTCATATAGTCGCCACCCACCTCGTCCTCCTAGTAGTCGCATTCAATGTGAAAGAGCCATGCCGATCAAAGTCCTGTCTTTTTGGTTTCGCTAGTTTTTTTCGTCGCTGGAGTTCAGCCACATTTATGTCTTCATTTTTTTTGATCCTTTCGAACATGGCTGGGTCTGGAGATATACATTTAAATGGGTTAGTTAGGGTCTACTATACACTATACTATACTGTAGTTAGGGTAGACGGCCCAGAGGAAGAAATCCAACACGCTGGTCGGACCAAATACGCTACCCTCAAGACCTCAGTTTACGAAGCCATCCATGCAGCCCAGGATTGAGTAAGCTGGCGGAAAATAGTCCACGAGAAAATTCAGAGAGGCCACGATTCAGCATTGAGGATATCGACTGAAGGAGGAGGAGGGTCTAGGTTTGCCACCTTTAAAACCTGACTACCAGGACGAGAAATGTGAAAACCCTGGTTTTTGCACCTCAGAACCCGGACTGTAATTGTTTTTTTTACTTGAGTGAAATTAAAAATCAACCTTCATACAATTAAGGAAAGAAGTCTTTCATCATCTTAAAATCTTGTTCGGCCGCTGTATATTGCTAGGTCCATGAAGATAAAAGTCACCGTCCAAACGTGGCCCCGTATCACGAGCGTCCTAATTTACGTCTCTGGACGTACTGTGCGTGAAAATGTTAAACCCGGACTACAAATAAAATCCCGTCCGGATGCTCCCCGGACATCCTCTGAACTAGGACAAATCTGGGGAAAATAGGACGGAGAAAAAAACTTCTTACAATACATATAACCAGATTATATGTATAGTAGTTGTACTTCTGGTGTACAAAAAATATTTCAGCAATGGTCAACAGATTTCTTTTTTATAAAAACAAGTGATATTTTTGTTAATACCAGAATATTCTAGTAATAATATTCTTCTATAATCCGATGTAATAGCAACATAACCTAGATTCTATAATCCGATGTAATAGCAACATAACCTAGATTCATACAAGCTCTTAACTTTTGACCACCGAAGAGACAAATTTTGTTTTTTGAACTGACAATGACCCATCTACGCTTCGCGACTCGGTCGCGCGAGATACCATCGCGCCCGGCCACGGTGTCAGCGCATATAAAAGCACCGTACAAATCCACGACGCCGCGCCGTTTCACGGTGACGGCGCCGTGCCGTGGTGATGTGGCCGAGCCCATACACAAGGCAAGAAATTTAATGTAATATAAATAAGACCTAGCATTCAAATTGGAAAAAATATCAACATCATAATTGATAGCAGGATGTTTTTAATCGCATCCTTGCCTGTAAGGTTCAGTGGTCTTGGAATACGACAAATTTCCAGCGTCGCATTACCGGCGTTCCTGTCCTCGGTGCATAGCACGCTACCTCTTACTGGAAAAATACTAAATCCGTCACTAGGCGACAGTCGTTGTGAGGTGGCTGATGGCTTGTTTGAGACCAGGGACGCATGGAAAATGGCCTGCCCAGGTAAGGACATACCGTGTAGTCCAAACCTACAAAAAATGTGGGATCAACCGATCTGCCGGTGGGTGAATGAGCACATTTTGGAAACATGCACATCAGCTTCCGAAAAGGCCCGCATTCTGGCAATCTCCGAGAGGGAATCGGGTTATTGTGGCTACACACGTACCCTTCGGCCAATTACGGGAACCTCCTGGATCCAAACTCTTTCCGATCCGTCGTAGCCTCGTAGGCCTGCGTCTCGGGGCGAATATCGTAGAACCGCACCGCTGCCATTGTGGTACACTCGTCACTCGGTTGGCCCATCACGGACTCTCGTGTTCAAAGACTGGTAGACTGTCCCGCCACTCCTGCCTCAACGACATCATTCGCCGGGCCCTGGTCAGCATCAGCGTGCCGGCCACTTTAGAGCCATGGCCTGGCGCGTGACGATGGCAAGAGGCCCGACAGAATGACCCTCGTCCCATGTGGGCACGACGTCGTTGAAGGCAGGTGGAGCGGCTGCTGCGGCAGAGACAGCCAAGCGCCGCAAGTGCCTACGCAGCTCTCGGTGATAGCTACGTATTTGCGGCGTTTGCCGTGGAGACCCTAGGACCGTGGGGACCGGAAGCAACTAAGCTTTTCAAAAAGCTGAGTTATTTGCTTATCCGGTCCTCCGTATCGTAGGGCTGGCTCGTTCCTCGCCCAACGCATTGCCATTGCCATCCAGCGAGGTAACGCGGCTAGCCTTACGGGCACCCTACCCAATGGTAGCGACCTAGGGGATATATGTTCATATAGTTTAAGTGCCAATAGAATTTAAGTTAGGTTTAATTAGATCATAAGTTTCTTAAGGTTTAGTTGTATACTTTTTATTTTGTGCTATTTTTTTCTCTAGACCTAGCTCGATAACACCATAACATTATATTAATCCATAACAAAAAAATATATAAGTACTAGGTATGCCAAATTTCAACTCAATCGGAATGCTAAAGATAGTACATAAAGTATCAAAAAATTTACAATTGGTGATACCACCAGGAAATATCTGTCAACATTATTTGGCTAGCCATACTTTATTAAATTCATTACAATATTAAATTGTTTTTTATGTTACAAATGTAATAGTAGGTATAATACCGTAGTAGTGTAATAAAAGTGTTTTATTAAGAAAAAAAAAAGAAAAAAAAAATGTAATATTTTTCGTATTGAAGAGGCCTTATTCCTTTTAAAATGCTGATTGTTTTAGACATTTTTCTCTATGATCAAACATGTTTCTTAACATATTATTGATGTTACTACCTAGAACAGGGCTATTGGGATTTATTAGGATATATTTGAAACCTACAGTTTGAATTTTTCATTGATAATTTTTGTTTCAAAAACTACTCGAAATTTACAAAATTCACGCGGAAAATTAGTTTTTCAATTTATTTTCGACTGCACGCAATTTAAGCATGAAGTAATTTTAAAAAGAATAAGGCCTCTGAATGGCTCGGACTGCTGCGCACAATGCATCGTGAGCTGTGTCGTGAGTCTGTGCAGAATGCCTAATTTTAGACAGCTGTCATTTCGACTTGTCCAAATGATGCTCCGGTCCTCATCAAGCCCTAATTGTCAATTGAAAATAAAATGGAATACAGCACCGCATCAACTATTTCACCTTAGTTTGGACTCATAGAGGCAAACAATAACATGACCGGGCTAGATGACGCCCGATTGAATTCACTGACAGATAACTTCGTCTGTGTTTACTTTTTATAGGTATTAAATACTGTTTTTTGTCTAATAAATTATTTTTCTCAAACATGCAATGAAATATCCTCATAACTTGCGTTAAAACAGGCTTCGAAGTGTCACGTTTCGAAACAATTCGAGAGAACTGTAAAGGAATTTCATACAAAATTGAAGGCCTAGGCCGGGAAGAATATTTTTTTAAACATGGCCTCTGTATTCATGAACGGTCTAAACAGCTGAATTATGTTTATGAGTTGTGTATTTTTTTATTTCATTGCATATGGTTGAGAAAAGCTATACATGCCTTACCTTACCCGTGAAAAGGGCTTGCAGGCTTCGTATCACTGTCCGTCTATACCTCAGCCGGCAAGCCCTTATTTCCCGGTGTCTGCAGTAATGTACAATTGTATTGTAAATAAATCGCGTTATTACCTTCATGAACGATTTTCTGGTATTCCATCCCTTCAATACCCCTCTCGTAGTCCCGAGTGTACTTCTCCGTTCCGAATCTGTAATAATTTCCTGATCTGTCCTGGAACTTCTGCGTCGGATCATATAAAACGGGCAACCATGGCTGATTCACGGCACTGTATTGAAGTGTCCTGTATTTTCTTGTGATCTAAAAAATATCAGATATTTTTAACCGACTTCAAAAAAAGGAGGGGGTTCTCAGTTCGGTTGTATGTTTTTTTTTATATTATTTTCACAGGCGAAAACACAACAACTCACTTTAAACCTGTAACAAAAATTCTATGCTCTATGGTATCAACTGGACAACTCTCTAATCAACTCTAATAATTTGCAAAAAGAGGACATCACCATATATGATAAAATAAACACGCTCCTGTTCCGTGGTGATGGTTGCGCTTATCACGTGATATATAAGTGACAAAGCATCTGTCACTCACACTCGCAATTTTAGCATTGCTCGCATAGTTACACAATTAGGTCTAAGAGCGGGTACACATTGGGCGTTCGGCGCTGCGTAGAGCGCGCGTTGATAGCGTACACACACCGCGTTCAGCACGGCGTTCAGCGAGCGTTAGAGCGGGAGCTACTCTACACCATAGAGTAAATAATGTTTGATCTATGTCTACACGAAAGCGCGCGATCAAATGTACGACAAAATGGCGGCGCATGTATCTCGAAGCGCGCGGCTGACGCGCGTTTGAACGAAAATCTCAAAGCGCGCACTCGACGCGCGCTTGGTCAGAAACGCGCGCAATGCATGTGTACAACCTAGTTAAAGTCGCGTTTAGGCCACGAGGCTTGCCCAGAACCTTCATTGTGCAACGATTGCATAAAATACTACTGTGACATATTATTGACATCTGTATACTTTTGCTACGAGTAAGTAGTTCTTTTCACATCACCAGCTCAAACATGTCGATTTTGTTGCGAGATAACAGTGAACAAAATGCGATTTTGTTTCGAGCGAGAGTGCAAAGTAACTTTTTAATTTTTTCAATGATAAAAACATATTAATTCGAAATTCGTATTCCGAATAAGAACGCTTATATATATAGCACCACAGGATGTTACTGATTTATTTTACCGACAACGACACATTTTTGGTAACGCACCTTGAAAGTCGTTGAATGTAAACAAAGTGGAAACAGGAACAAACATTCCGCAAGTTTTGAGAAAGACGACGTAGTTGGCGCAGTTTGTAGTGCACCTTCTGAGCCGGCGGTCTTGGGTTCGAACCCGGCCGGGGCAAATATGTGATGAACTCATACAATGAGTATGAATTGTATTTTAATGTTAACTAGCTGACCCGGCGAACTTTGTACCGCCTGAAAGTCGATAAATGTAGAGAAAAAAAATAGATAAAAAGTATCCTATGTCCTTCTCCTGGTTCTAAGCTGCCTCCCCACCAATTTTTAGCCAAATCAGTTCAGCCGTTCTTGAGTTATAAATAGTGTAACTAACACGACTTTCTTTTATACTTATAATATATAGATAGATATCAGCTCCATAGCTCTCTAAAGTCTTACCGTGCTATAAGAACTTCTTGGATTTGTTCAAACACAAATATTAAATAAAAATATGCAATAAAAGATTTACTGACCTCATGCATCATATTACACAGGTGTATAATTTTTCTGCAGTCCTCTAAAATGTTTTTGTAGAAAAAGAATAGGTGAGGTCTCCCTATTTTGTTGTCATCCTCTGAGACTGGGAAAGAAATAGGGTAGGTCTTATAAATATTTTCATCACACTTGCTCGTAAAAAAAGCGTTTACAAACTAGAAAACCGGGCGGTAAGTAATTTTGGTTTTGTACTACTATTTATTACTTTTGTTTCATTTCCTCCAATGTGTGATGAAAAACGTCGTACGTGACTCTGGTGGTAAAGGAATTCCAAACTCGTGTCATTAAAGCCCTCGCCTTCGGCTTCGGGTTTCTAAAAGACACTTGTTTGTAATTCCTCGTTTACCACCCTTGATACGTAATGTAGTATAACACAAAGGTATGAAAGAAAAATGTAATGTGATCCACTGTAATGTAACGTCGTGGCGGTCCCGGGTTCGAATCCCGTGTGGGATGAACTCGAATGTTTGTGCTTGGGTCATGGTTGTTTTATGTATTTAAGAATATTTTTATCTATATAAGTATGTATATCGTCGTCTAGTACATACCCATAACACAAGCCTTCTTGAGATTAATTTGTATTGGGAGTAGGTCGATTTGGGTTAGGTTGCCTGATATTTATATATTTATTATTATTTCATTCTTATTCAGGAGCTATAAATAGTATTCTATTAGTTAGTTAGTTAGTTGCGCTGGGCATTTTCCGCAAGTCGACATCCAACGTGCCTATTTTGCGTGAAAAGGGGGTAGCGCTACTCCAACCACCCCAGTTCCTCCACGAACCTAAGTAAAGCCTTGATGTTGCCTATGGCTTCGTGTACGGTACTTGGAGATCCTAGGTATTCCATCCTGTATCCTTCTACCTGTTTGCAATCTAGTAGAATATGATTGGTGGTTTCTTCTGCCTCCATGCATGCTCTGCATACTGGGCTGTCTGTTATACCTAAATTGAAGAGGTGTTTGTTCAGAGTATTGTGTCCCGTTATTAATCCTACTATCTTGCGTAGTTGGTTCCTGTGGATTCTCAGTAAGATGGTGGTGAGTTTGTGATTCCTATTCGGAAGTATTTCTTTTGTTTGTCTACACGTTCCCATGTCTTCCCAGTATTTCTGGTGTTGGTATAATGTGTGCTGGTTCATTATGTTGTATATGTTGTGGTAGGGGTATTATTGGCTCTGGCCCGCATGGCGGTGTCTCCGATCCCTTACGGGCCAATTCATCCACTGCGTCATTGCCTCTCGAGCCGCTGTGTCCCTTTATCCATTGTAATGTTACCGTATTTTTGTCATCGCACACGTCTGTGATGCAGCGATGACATTCGTATATTAGAGCAGAGGTACACATATCACTGTTTAGTGCTTGTAGTACGGATTTGCTGTCTGAAAGTATTCGTATGTTTGTGTTCTGAACCTGGCGTCTTTTTATAGCGTTGCAGGCTTCTATTATTCCTACGCATTCAGCTTGGAATACCGTGTTGTGTACACCTAGGGGTTTAGAGATGTGCATACGTGCATATGCATAGATGTGCATAGTATTCTATTTTATTCTATTCTATTCAAAGTGCAGTAATAATACATACCAAACTGTAGACGCCGGGAGACGCCGGGAAAGAAGGGCTTGCAGGGTGAGTAGGTACAGAGGGTCAACCGTAGGGAGGCCGGATAGTGATACGAAGCCGGCAAGCCCTTTTCACGGCTAAGGCAATGTATAGTGCTTGTCTCAAACATATGCAATGATATAAAAATATACGCCACTCAAAATAGAATTATAATTCAGCTGTTGAGCCTGTTCATGAACAACGACGCCATTAAAAAAGAAATACTTCCCTGCTTAGGCCTTCAATTTTGTATGAAATTCCTTTACAGTTCTCTCGAGTTGTCCCGCCCGAAACGTAATACTTCGAAGCCTGTTATAACGCACGTTATGACGATATTTCATTGCTAGATTGAGAAAAAATATTTAAACTGAACTAACCCATTCTCGCAGAGTATTCGTACAGTTCCAAAACGTTTTGATATGTGGCCATTATGGTTTGTGTCAAATAGCCAATCTGCAACAAAATATTTAGAGGAAATAACGAGTTCCCATTTTTTCGACTCGACTGTTCCTTCGACTGCCAAAATCTGGCCGCAAACAGACGCATAGTATACTTACTTACTTAATGGCTCAGTGACCCAAAGCGAATCTTGGCCTCCGACACGAGTTTACGCCACTTGTCCCGATCTAGCACCGTTTCCCGCCAGTTACCGGCTTGGAGTTCACGCAGATCGGCTTCTACATCACCGATCCAGCGATACCTGGGACGGCCGACCGGCCTTCGGCCAATAGGTCGTCCCAAATATACCCTTTTACGCATAGTATACAGATCTATTATTACTATTACCAGGCCTAGGGCTATTTAACGCATGGCAATACGTTAGAGAACCGTGGAGTCGATATTAACATTAAAACTACTCATACTCATACTTTATTTTTTTATGGGCCTTAATACTTTCATCCCTATGTTAAACTTACAGATCGAAAATGACAATCGAAGTTAATCTTATCCAATATGGTAAAAATATATGTATTTTAACTAGTTTTCGTTACCGAAGGCTGTCTGGAAGAAATAGCTCTTTAGCAAGAAGACCGCCCGTTGTTTGTTGCTATTTTATTTTGTAGCTTTTAATTAAGGTGAGCAATAAATAATATTGGAATGTATTTTTGTAGTATAATACGATGTGGTTATACACAAATAAATACAATAGAAAAGAATACACACGTTATACCTTTTCAAGATTTTGAAGCACTCATTCCTGTATCTACGTGTCCTATGGATACTACAAACTATAGGAACTTTGTTAATAGCGTTATTATTGTTTGGCCTATAATTTCGGTAGTATACATAGTGTGATAGTATTTTTTTTATTTAAAATATATTTCAATTCAATTAGAAATGTTTATTTCATTTATAATCAACTTTGGAATTAATTAACTGAGCGAGTATGAGTGTGAGTAAAGTTTTAATGTTGATATCGACTCCACGGTTCTCTAACGACTTACCATGCGATAAACAGTCCGAGGTCTGCTTATAAGATTCTAGATGTGTATTGAAAATCAAACTCAAAAAACTCCACAATCATATATTTTATAAGCAGACAAAAACCTGTAGGTTAGTATTGGTTTGTATTTTGTAACCACGAATAGCGGAGCGAGCGAAGCGAGCAGAGCGTCAAAATGCTTGCATGCTTGCTTGCATGTACACTTAACTCACTTTAACTCAAAACAAGCATTATGAATAAAAAACATAGGTACATGAAGAAAAACTGTATCGATGTTTAAACATATTATGATTTATTTAAACTTTATTGCACAAAACAAAACGTGTACAAATGGCGGACTTAATGCCATAAGGCATTCTCTACCAGTCAACCATTGGGCTAAACAGAAACATTTTATGGTGCAGGGCCTGTTAACTATCAACATTATACTAAGACAGAAACTTAATGATTGACAAGTTTATTGTAATTTATGATTCTGAATGACAGAAATATGAAAATCAGCATTATGAGTGACACACATAATTATAGTGACGACATTATGAATGTTCTGAAAACTGTCTATTATGAAATCGGTTGGTAGTAGTACAACTTTATGACGGACAAATGTATGAAGTAAAAAATTCGGAAGTGATGATTCTGACTACAAATCGATAGTAGATGAAAAATTTGGAGGATCATTTTTATGTGAGCCAATGTGTACAGGGATAGCTGAACATCCGAAGATGGTTATATAGCATACTTTTTAAATAACTATCTCTGAAAACATAAATTCCATGAAATATGTTCGTTACAATGTGTAACCTTATAATGACAGCGTTCGTGAGTGAAATTGAATTTAGAACGCATGTCTATTGTAAATTAGAAATTAAACGAACTTACCTGAAGTGAAGTTCTATTTTAATTGTATGAGCTGCGCAGTCTCGAAATGATAATCCCCCCGCCCTATACCTGTTTCAAAGTTTATTTTCCAGGTCATTTCCATAGGTTCTGTTTTCTCAGGCGTCACGCCAGGATGGGGAAGTTATAGGTTATCGCGGGCTAGTTTTCCGCAACTCGACGTCTTACAATGCGCCTATTTTGCGTGAAGGGTTGCTGGCACTACTCTTGCCAACCCAACTCTACCAGAAAGCCTAGCAGTCCCTTGATGTTGCCGACGACTTCTGGGAGTGACCTCGGACACCCGAGGTGTTGTGCCCGGTATTTGGCCACACCAGGACATTCGAGAATGACGTGGGCGGCTGTCTCTTCGGCCACCATGCAAGCTCTGCAAAGAGGACTGTCAGTGACACCTAGAGTGAATAAGTGCTTGTTTAGCAGGGCATGTCCAGTTATCGCTCCAGTTATGAGCCGGAGCTGCGGCCTCTTCAGCTGCCTCAGCTTGCGTGACAACCCGGGGTAGATTGTCGGAAGGGCCTCTTTGCTCTGCTTGCAGGATGGGGAAGTTGCTGTAAGCTACTAAACTCTAAACTAAATGAGCAAAGACTACAATGTAACATTAAATGAGATTGACAGGTCAGAGTGCGGAAGGCGTGGCTTGTGTTCGGAAATTAGGCGCGTTTTTTGAATTAGAAGCTTAAACTTCTGTACTCTGAATTATGTGATCAAAGGTATACCTGCGTATACTACATGAGCTAATTATCATTTCGAGACTGCGCAGCTCATACAATTAAAATAGAACTTCACTTCAGGTAAGTTCGTTTAATTTCTAATTATTGTGGACAAAAGGCTCAATAATAAAAATTCGACATTTGATGAAATTTGGAACAGAACTGTCATAATCATAAAAGACCTTTGCCGCCTCACCGGAATAGTATTTATCCCATAAATGTTGGGGAATGTTGACTTTATTGATAAAAAAACAGGATGCGAAGTGCTTATATTGTATTAAGAGGCCTTATTCCTTCTAAAATTCATTTTTTTCATATTATGACAAATATATTGATAATTTCAACCAACTTTTTGATGTGCATAATACTTTTCCCCGAGTTCTAGGTAGTAACATAGCTATTTCCTGCTTTTATGGCGTGCAGTCGAAAATAAATAAAAAACTAATTTTCCGCGTGACTTTTGTCAATTTCGAGTCGTTTTTGAAACAAAAATTATCAATCAAAAATTCAAATTGTAGGTTTCAAATATATGCGAATAAATCCCAACAGCCCTGTTCTAGGTAGTGACATCAATAATATGTTAAGAAACATGTTTGATCATAGAGAAAAATGTCTAAAGCAATCAGCATTTAAAAAGGAATAAGGCCTCACTAGATACTCGAACTATGGAACCCTAAAACAACTTACCTCAAATTGCAAATGATCGCTGTACGTACTCCGCAGACTATAGTAATGATGGAGTCTCCTACTCCTGAAAAGTATTGTTAGTAGGTTTACTTTTATTCAAGCAGCCTCGTCTACTAGCGTAAACAAGTTATTAAAATGAAGGAAAAAAATAAAAATATTGGTTCAGGCGAGGTTCGAACCCGCGTTTCCAACGGCTTTCGGGGCCAACACGGTCGTGCTACCTATAGGACCAAAAAACTGATGCAGGAGCCATTGAATTTGTCAAGCAGTTTCATCATAGCGCCATCTATCGTAAAGATTCAGACTTCATAATCGGCACCATCATCTCAAATTATGCCGAGAAAAGTAAAGATGTACTCAAACTAATTAAATGTTGACACTAACGTAAAAATACAACCGTATTGAAAACCTCTATTTTATGCCAATCGGTTGATAACTTGGTCACTAGCCCATATGCCTCGTCGTAAGGTCCTTGCCTTGCTTCGCTTTAAGAGGCCTTATTCCTTTTAAAATGCTGATTGTTTTGGTCATTTTTAGGGTTCCGTAGTCAACTAGGAACCCTTATAGTTTCGCCACGTCCGTCTGTCCGTCCGTCCGTCCGTCCGCGGCTTAGCTCCGTGATCATTAGTACTAGAAAGCTGAAATTTGGTATGAGTATGTGAATGTATAACGCCGACAGACCGGTAAATTTAAATAAAAAAAAAATTTTTTTTTCGGGTACCTCTTGAACACCTAAGAAAGTGGGGGTGAATGTTTTTTTTTGCTTTTCAACACTGGTGTGTGGGGTGTCGTTGAATAGGTCATGTAAAAATAATAGGGGTCTTCAAACATTATTTTTTGATAAAGTAAGCAGTTTTGTAAATATTCGCTCCAAAAACAAAAAAAATAGTGTCCCCCCCTCTAACTTTTCAACCACGGGTCAAAAAAAATCGGATTAATTCATGTTTATGAGGCCTTGTAAGTACTTTCAATGAAAACTATATTGAACAAAATCGGTCGAGCCGTTTTTGAGTTATCGCCAAATTTCATATTTTTTTCTTTAAAAGGTCGTAAGTTGACTTCCAGAAGGTAATAAGTGATTACAGTTTCTATGGCGTTTACGACCTTTTTATAGAGCTTAAAATCTTTCTTAACGTGAACCTCGGGCTTAAAACAGCAGTTTATTGTGAAGGATGAGCAACTACGGAACCGAACACTGAGCGTGGCCCGACATGCTCTTGGTTTTTTTCTCTTTAATCAAACATGTTTCTTAACAAATTATTGATGTTACTACCTTGAATAAGGGCTATTGGGATTTATTGGTATATATTTGAAACCTACAGTTTGAATTTTCATTGATAATTTTTGTTTCTAAAACTACTCGAAATCGACAAAATTCACGCTGAAAATTAGTTTTTTCAACTTATTTTCGACTGCACGCAATGAAAGCATGAAATAGCTATGATTAAGTACCTAGAACTCGGGAAAAAGTATTATTCACTTCAAAGAGTTCGTTGAAATTAATAATACTTTTCCCCGAGTTCTAGTGGGTTCTACATAGTAACAACCCTGTTCTAAGTAGTAACATTGATAATACGTTAATGTTTGAGCAATGATCATAGAGAAAAATGTCTCAAACAATCAGCATTCTTGAACGGATTAGGAGCCTTAGGGTGAAGCCAGGCGAGTGTAATTTGAGTCCCGTAATTTCGGTCGCACCATACTTAGTGTGACGTGATCACGTGACTTGATGTATGGCGCGACCGAAATTACGCGACTCAAATTACGCTCGTCCGGCTTCACCCTTAAGTACTACTTCAATCACCCTTTACGGGACAGGTAGGCCACAGAGTAACAGAGATGGAAGATGGTGAACGCATCGGGGTGGAGCGTGTCTATTTTCTTCTTTTTCTGATCTGTGGTATATCGGTCGGTGTCCACAACTTCAGAGCCGAAGGACAGGCCGGCAGCGCTGTTGGCCTTCTCAAAGTCCATCTCTGGTTTGTTCATCCATGCGTAGTCGTTGACTGAAACAAGCAAAAATGTTGAAATATTGATACAAAAAAAAAATACATCAAATTTACTTTTTTTTTTTAAGAAATAGTATTATTAATTACCTAGAAGAAAAACGTATGTATAAAGCCTTACTCTACCTATAATACAATTTAAAAAAAGGGTCATAAAAAGAATACCCCATCCTAAAGACCCGCCAGCAGAATGGTACACAGTAAGCAAAAAAAAAAAAAAAATTTAGGGTTCAGTTAAAAACGGGACCCTATTACTAAGACCTCGCTGTTTCGTCCTTATAAACCAGTTTTTCTTTGCGTTTTGATCTTTGGATCAGTAGTTCAATATAAAAAAATGTGGTGTGTACCCACATTCAAAAGAATGCGACATTACATGTTACATTTTTATAAGCAAAAATGTGACAAGCTTTTAAGAGTACCTATCCCACACCTATCCCCTTTAAAAAATATTTTTTTTTTCAAGTTTTTATTCTACCACTTTGTAACCGTGACTGATAAGAGTGATAAATGTATATCCATGCCAAATTGCAGCTTTCCAGGACGAACAGTCTCTTAGCTAAGCTGCGGACAGACGGACGGACGGACATGGCGAAACTATAAGGGTTCCTTGTTGACTACGGAACCCTAAAAAACATTACTTTTTAGTTTCTGGAACTGGTCGCTTATAAAACAAATACAAATAAAACAATCATGGACTTTGAAAAAAGAACTCTCTGGGAACTGCTAACTTTTAAACTGCAAGGCTGTCAATTGTTTTCTTCAATGAGGCGCCATTTTGAAAATTATCCGTTGCTATGAAAATGAATTTAAGCCGTGAATTTTCGGTGCAGGGTTTATTACGACGTTCCGATGTTCGTTGTAGCTTAAGTCAACAAGAGTGCTGTCAAAGGCTTCAACTAGGATTTGGTGATGAAGCTAATATAATTATATTGATAGCAATTGATTGAAAGTGAAAAAAAAATACTTGTCAGTAAATTCGTGCCTTACCAGGCATTGGAATGAGCCAAGTGCAAAAGATATTGCATGCGCATTTGAAAGTTCGGAAACTATGCACTCGATGGATGTAGCACGATTTAAAGGAAGACCAGAAACGACAGCGCGTAGAGCCGTAAAATGATAAAAAAATTCAACAGAGGACAATCATTGGCTGTATATAATATACGTGAACGTGGAAAGTCATATTCCCATTATGGTGGAGAGTTTTCAATATTTAAAAAACTACTTTTGAGCTATTTTTCATATGAAACACAGATGGGTGACGGAAAATGTTGGGTAATTAAATCCCTTTCTAAATCAGATCCGTTGAACTGGCCGATCTCAACACCACTGTGAAAGAAACACTTTTGGAACTTGCAGCTGATAGGATGCTAAAATTGGAGTTTGTATACGTAGCAATCGGCGCATTCTGAATATCCCAATTTTGCTAAAGACGCCGATAGTAGGTATCTTGATACCATTTGCTACTTCTTATTTGTGAGAGCTGTCATTTTCTTCTATGGTAGATATAAAAACAAAGAAGAGGAATAGATTGAATTTGGAAAATGATTTGATTGTCTGCGTATCGTGACCGGAACCACGTTTTGACGAATTAATTAAAAAGAAACAAGCTCATACTTCGCACTGAATTACGTAAATCTAAATATAAAAATAAACGGATTTAATGTAACAAAAAATAAAACCGGCCAAGTGCGAGTCGGACTCGCGCACCGAGGGTTCCGTACAAACACTTTCCATCCCTAAGTGGTTAAGTTAAGTTTGCACCTGGTATGTATAGCGCCCCATATAAATTAGGTGCAAAGTTAGGTATTAAAAAAACTACTTACTAGATCTCGTTCAAAACAATTTTCGTTGGTAGTTTTTATAGTAATGTACATCATATGTTTTTTTTAGATTTTTCATTTTCTTATTTTAGAAGTTAGAGGGGGGGGGACCATGTTTTTTCCACTTTGGAAGCGTCTGTCACGCAAACTATACGGTTTAGAAAAAAAATATTTTAGAAACCTCGATATCATTTTTGAAGACCTATCCATAGATAAAACACGTTGTGTTTGATGAAAAAAAAAAATTGAGTTTCAGTTCTAAGTATGGGGAGCCCCCCATTATTTATTATTATTTTTTTATTTTTGCATCAAAATCTTAATGCGGTTCACAGAATACATCTACCTAGGTACCAAGTTTCAACAGTATTCGGAAAAAAATGGCTGTGACATACGGACGGACAGACAGACGGACAGACGGACAGACAGACATGACGAAACTATAAGGGTTCCGTTTTTTGCCATTTGGCTACGGAACCCTAAAAAGGCTAAATAAAGAAACAGTACTATAATCTTATAAAAACTTTCGTGAGACATATTTAATTATTGTATTAAGCGGTTTACAGTCACGTGAAATTGTTCAAAACATGTCGGGCCGTTCCTGACAATTTCAAATGAGTATAAACCGTTTTATACAATAAATAAATAGCAACTATGTACAAAAAAAGTTAAAATATACTATACATATCCTAGCCGTAATCGTAAAATAAACAAATTCACAAATCGAACAATTATTGCTATTTTATTAAAATATAGGTACATTCATATAAAAAATTGCATTTTTTGTAATCAGGAGACTTTTTCAAAGCTGTTCCTCGCGACCCCCCTGGATATGTGCCGCGACCCACATGGGGGTCGCGACCCACACTTTGAAAAACACTCACTATATACTATATACTATATATAATATCGTGACAGGTGACGAAACATGGGTGTACTGCTTTGAGCCAGAAAGACAAAACCAGTCGGCAGAATGGGTCTTTCCTTTTGAAGATTTGCCTACCAAACTTAAGAAAAGTCGGAGCACTAGGAAAAAAATGGTTGCTTCGTTTTTTGGCAAAACAGGACATTACGCAACTGTAGCACTAGAAGAGCAAACGACAGTCACTGCCGGTTGGTATGCAAATAGCTGTTTGCCAGGAATCTTAGAAAAAGTTCTCGAAAAGCGGCCCCCCGTAGCAATATCGTGCTTCACCACGATAACGCGTCTGCACAAGCCTCTGAAAAAACAATGGCATATTTAAGACCTCAATTGTAGAACTGATGACGGATCCGCCATATAGCACCTTGCACCATGCGACTTCTTTTTATTCCCAAAATTCAAGGATAAACTCAGAGGTTTACGATTTACGAGCCCCGAAGCGCAGTGGATGCGTTCCGCGAAGCCATTTAAGTGGTCCCTACAGAAGATCGTACCCACTTATTTTTGCTATGGTTTGAACGAATGCAAAAATGCATAAATAGCGAAGGAATATACTTCGAAAAACAATAAAAATATGACAAATATTATATCTTAGTTTTAAATAAAATAATCCAGAAACTTTCAGTATGACCTAAGTATGTTTCACTGTATGCATGTATATTCACCGATATCTTCGCCAATTGTGGACCGATTCTCAAAATTATTTTTGTTGAAATAGTGTACTCCTAAAACGGTCTCATTGTTGTCACCATGTCGGGATCTGGGATCCCAGGGAAATCGAGGGCAACCCTCAAATGTTATGAGCACTAGCAATGTTTTTCATGTAGTTTATAATGTTATATTCAGGTATTATCCGGTAGTTATCATCTTATTATGCTGAGCTGATGATGGAAGGTTCAACTATTTAACGGTGACTCGATACCTCCACGCGTTCCCGAGATAAAGGTTCTTGACTGACAGACGAACGAACGGTCGAACGGGCAACAAAGTAATCCTACAAGGGCTCCACTTTATCCTTTTGAGGAACGGAACCATACAAATTACACAGCAATTTCGGAAAAAACTTTTTTTTTCATCTCATGACAATTTAATTGATATACCAACTCCTCGAAGTGAATAATACTTTTTCATCTCTCCTGTTCGGAAAGCGTCATTTTCATGAGTAGATAGCCGGGTGGAAAATAGCTTTTCCATCCCTAGGGTGGAAAATATATTTTTTTTAATTGCCAAGGAGTCAAAGATAATTGCCATCTAGATGCACGTCGTGACCAACTCAATTAGGTACAATCTAGTCGGCCGTGGTGAGTGGCCATTGAAAAATGTCTCCAAAAGTTAGATATATGCAAGCTTATCTTATTTACATCTAATTATTAAACATAAATATGCATTATATTCATAATACATAGTACATACATATAATTCTGTCCCTGATTTATTGATAGAATCGTACATTTAGATAAAAAACTAAATAGAAACCATTGGATTTGTTTTCTTTTATTTTGGCGGTACGTATATTTGAATTTTGTTTTCTATTAAAATAATAATAATGAAAGTTTGCAATAGAAAAAGCGGGAACACGAGATTAAATATAAATACTGTGTCTTTTATTAATTATTGGTTAAAAATGTCACGGACATGACATGTGCGTGTAGTATTTTATTTTCCTCGCAGTCAAAATGAAAAGTAGAGTGTTTAACTCGGGTGAAATTACCCATTTCACCCTCGAACTATTATTGCGGGTGCAATGGGTCACTTTCTACCCTTGGTTAACAATCTACTATTCCCTTCTAGAAAGTAACGTAGCTATTTCATGCTTTCATTGCGTGGTCGAAAATAAGTTGAGAAAACCAGTTTTCTGCGCGATTTTTGCCAATTTCGAGTGGTTTTTGAAACAAAAATTATCAATGAAAAATTCAAACTATAGGTCTCCCATATATCACCACCAATTGTTTACCAATAAATCCCAATAGCCCTGTTCTAAGTAGTAACATTGAGAATATGTTTACAAGCATGTTTGATCATAGAGAAAAATGTCTAAAACAATCAGCGATTTTGAACAGATAAGGAGCCATAACCACAAAACAGATAGGTACAGAAATCAATCTACATACAAGCGCGCTCGAGCAAACGCACACATAGACATTGCTCACGGACACGATATCTCGGACCAGGGGGGGTATTCGACCAATTTTAGAGATATAATGGAGATCTCTCCTTTTCATCGCCATCCGTCACTTTTGACGTGTGCCTACTTGACAAGTGGCGATATCCCTAGAACATCGCAACTTCGTCAATTCGGACGCGCAAAATTTTCGCTTCCTTTGTATGTGACGGCATAAATAACAGGCGCATACTTTAAATTGACCGCGTAGTACGTGAAATTAGTCCATTACGTTTCGTTCAAAACAGAAATTTATATACATGAATAACATTTTTGACAATCATTATCGCCTTCGTATTTCCAAAATTGAGATGATATATGTCAATTTTAAGCTCATCGCATTTAAATGACAGTTCAATGGCGATATAACTGTTATCTAATAGAGATTTGACGTTTGGCGATCACTCAAATGTCAATCTCGAATTAGGTCCCTGTTCAGACCAGTGCGAGCGCGAGTGCCATCCGCTTGACGTGTCCGTGAGCAATGTCTATGTGTGCGTTTGCTCGAGCACGCTTGTATGTAGATTGATTTCTGTACCTATCTGTTTTGTGCCTTAACATACAATTGTAATGATCTTCGCCGAGTCGTCGAAATCGCTTCACAGTGTCCCCTGGCTGATGGCTAGGCAGGTTGAAGTAAGCTTCGGCAGAAAGCTCTCGAAACAGCAGGTCATTGGGATCATTCGAGGGAGCGTTCAGAAGCAGACTGGCGTTCTTGGGACGTTCCGAACATTGGTTGACTCGCACTAAAATAAATAACTTGTCAAAATAGTACACTTAGGGTTGCCAGATGGTCGGGATTTGGTGGGATTCTCCCGAATTTTTGTGTGTCCTCCCGACTCCCGACAAAGTAAAAAATCTCCCGAAAGAAAAATATTCCTTTTTAAAAGAAAATACCACTGCTAATGTTTCCATAAGTACTATAAATAAACTACCTTATTACGTTTTTGTAGATTAAAGATAAAATTATAATAATGAGAAAACCATTTTTATGATTTTTTGTTAATATTTATTTATGTAGACATTTCTATCGGCAGCGAACGACGTTGTTTTTAATATTATTTTTATTATTTACTCTATAATGTGATTCAATTTTTGTTTCTCCCGAAGTCCCAACCAATATCATAAACTCCCGAAAAAAAATTGTTTCTCACGATAATAACGGTATTCGATCTGGCAACCCTAAGTACACTATTAAGATACATTTAAACGGGTTTACTCACGTCATAGAAGTCGAATAACGCTTTCTTATTTCAGTATCTGTTCCAGTGTTCGGTTGGCCACCGCCGCGACTGTTCGGCTCTCCTGATGACGAATCGCGTACCGATTCGAAACATGACGAGCGTTATTCGACATCTAAGTTCTACGACGTGAGTAAACCCGTTTATTTATCTTAATATGTCTGAGGCTCATGGTAGTTTTCTATGTAAAAATAGTACATTACTGCAGACGCCGGGAAAGAAGAGCTTGCCGGGTGAGTATATTATATAGACGGCTGACCTTAGGGAGGCCGGATAGTGATACGAAGCCGGCAAGTCCTTTTCACGGCTAAAGCACGTATAGTGCTTTTCGCAAACATTATGCAATGAAATAAAAAAAACACACCTCTAAAAAAATATATTTCGCTGTTTAGACTGTTCATGAACACAGACGCAATGTTCAAAAAAAAATGTCTACAGTTCTCTCGAGTTGTTCCGCCCGAAACGTGATACCTCGAAACTTGTTAAAAGCTTTTTTGAGACAGGGTTTTTATGCCAACTATACTTTCTTATTGTTACACAAACGTTAGTTGCTCATCAGAACTATTCAACGTGTTGTTTAGGAGTTCCTATGGCTACCTTCCGTCTCTATCATCAGAACAAATCCACTAGCTTTATAAAAACTATAAGCGATAATTTAATATAAGTAGGTATACTTACAAATGCATACAAATGGCGCCAAAAACAACAGCTTTGTAACCGTACCAAAACACATTTTGTCCAAATATTATGTTACATTTTATAAAACAACATTTCTCGTATGTGATTTAGACACGTGTATTTACTTAATACTCGCAACCTAATTCAAAACCTTAATTAAAATTCTAATCATAAAAAAATACTAGGTACTTAAATAGAAATATCGGTAAAATTTTATTGGTAAAATAGGTGATAAGTTTTCATTAAAATTCCTAATAGCAAAAATATAAATTTTCAATAAATGCGCTCATGCGCCGCAAAATAAATAATGTCAAATAAATAAAACAATGTCTGTATAATGTTCTGTCCTTGGAAATTCCTGATTGGGACATTTTTCACGACTATTTACCTGTTCTTAGGCGTAAGATGCTGAAATCGGTCGAATAAAAATAATTATATCTTAAATAGTTATTTCTTATTGTTAGAAATTGGATTGTGTATTACCACCCTTATAATACCAACTTGCTTATGTTGAATCATGTGCATGATCTTTATCATTTGACGTGTATTATCTACATTGTCTTTGAGTTTGATCCCCTCTTGTCTATGGTAGCCTCAGGAAGATAGACGCGTTCTGTAAGCTACTCATTTTTCTCTTTAATATAAAGTATTATTATATACAATTTAATGCTTCGGATTCTGTGTGTAAGTAACAGTCACAATAAACGTGAAGGCCGAACACTGCGTTGTTACTTCCACTGCCCCAATGACCTTTAGGTTTTATCACTTATCCCTACAACCAGAAAACGACTAAATTAATAGAAAATGTCATTGTTTTCTATTTACTTCTTTCTTTTAATTGCCCACGAATTATTATAATCACATTTTGAATCTTGTGTTTTAGTTTAGTTTACTAATTGAATAATATTAATTAATGTTATAGGTTAGTGTGCCCTAAGTCAACTTGAATGCTGATGCACACCTGTCATTGGTTTATAAACAGGTTTTTGTGTCTGTGTATTTTATACTACTTACTTGTTTTTGTTTATGTACTATTGGTGTGTCTTATAGTTATAAATAAATAAATAAAAAATAAACTTAATTGAAAATTTAAACAACCCCTGACCCAACCAAATAACTAAGAACCATCTCGGCAGACAAGGCTTAGTCTGACTCGCGCACCGAGGGTTCCGTACAAACTTTCACTTATCCCATCTTAATTGGCCTGGTTGAGTTAAGTTTGCACCTGAAATGTATGGCACTGCATACAAACGAGGTGTCAAATTAACGCAACCGAGTTCTCCAAGTATGATGTTTGAAAAGGACTATACTTTTTATGATTTTATTACAAATGTATAGTTTTCAGATTTTTATAAGTATTTGTAGTATGTGACGTTATTACTTGCCAAATTTTCGTAGTTCTAGATCATCGGGAAGTACCCTATCATTTTGATTCCCATAAGAGTGTCGAAATGTACGTTTTTTGCGACATAAACGGCCATATCTCTTTTTCACGCTAACGTAGAAGTTAGATTTTTCACAGCTTCAAGGTATCGTAGTCCTGAGTATATGGTGTTAATTTCAACTCGATACCTCCACGCGTTCTCGAGATTAAGGGTCTTAACAGACAGACAGACGGACGGACGGACAACAAAGTGTTCCTTTAAGGGTTCCGTTTTTTCCGATTGAGGTTCGATTGACGTTTTTTTTTATTTATTTTCTTACACTATGAGATGATAAACAAGCATGCGTCCCGCCTAAGCAGTTACCGCCGCCTATAGCTTGCGGCGCAAGGAGTAGGTATCACGCACGATGCCGACCCTTTAAAAACCTATTTACTCACCTCTTTATTTCTTTAGATTTAAGCAAAATTTATACTCGATGTTACATGTCATTTCAAAATAGACGTTATTTCTTTATTTCTTTCCCCTCTTGAAGAACCACATACTTATGCACCAAGATGAGCCCAAACTCGATCGGTTGGCTCGGTAGGTTTTCGTTATTTTATTAAAGACTTCCTATGACCGCCTTCAGGGTCCATCATCTAACTTCACGTTTTATACCCATGTTAAATTTATAATTACAGTGAAACTTGTATAAGTGGGACCTGGATAAGTGAGAAACCTCCATAGCTGGAACTCATCTGCTGTCCCCACACTTTAGCACTGAATTACCTCTGTTAGTGGGACAAAACAGACCTCTATAACTGGGATTCGTTTTTTCGATTATGTCTTCATAATTACCTCCATAACTGAGACAGCGGGCGTATTTAACCTCTATTATTGAGACTCAATTTTAAGTTAAATACTTTTAATAAATGGTTATCTTTGAATTTAAAGATTTCGACCTCTATAACTGCGATAATGTCAATCCATTACCTCTCTAACTGGGACTTCATTTTATTTCAAAACGCGAGACAGTAAAAGCACTATTCTTTTGCACACCAATGTTGAAATATCAACATTATACCTAAGATTAAATTTATATTAATTAAAAATAATATCTTAATAGCTGACCCCTAAAAAAGGACAATATAAAATGTCAGATTTATTTAATTTGTATTTTTGTACTGTTTATAAAAAAGTGTTCATATTTCTTGTTTATGAGGTACCTTTTTATTTCTGCCAACGATTATAATTCATGTATAATCATTATGAAATACACCACCTACCTACCTATTTTATTTAATAATCGCACCTCTATAACTGGAATATCCTCTTTTTTACCTCTATTAATGGAACCCTATCTAAATGGGACAGACATTAATCTATACCTGTATATCTGAGACACTGGGTAAGTGGAATACCTCTTTAAGTGAGACAAATTTGCTGGTCCCTTCAAGTCCCAGTTATCCAGGTTTCACTGTATAACCTCCCTATTTTTGACATGATAACGTCGCTGTCGTGTTATGCCGCTTCCACATGCTTGGCAAACAACGGCAAACTGTAGGTTATACGTTAGAATGAGACGGAACTACATTGTGCTCACTCTAACATATAACTGCGTCCTGTAGGTTTGCCGTTGGTTGCCTCTCCCACGCGTCCAGGACATCTTAGACAACTTACGCGGTGCCAAATATTTGACTTCGCTCGATTTTAGAAGCGCTTTCTGGCAGATCCCGTTGGCTGATAAGGCAAGCTGCGAGAAGACTGCTTTCATCGTTCCGCAGCGGGGTCTCTTCGAATTTGTACGCCTTCATTTTGGACTTACAAATGCGGCGTCCGAGATGCAGAGGCTCACTGACATGATCGTTAACTTTGAATATACTCCAGAGTCTGACGACTTCATTTTTGGTTACGTTGATGATCTCATCTTAGTTTCACGCGATTTTGACAGCCATCTTCGCCTCATCCGTCAGGTTCGTGACAGGTTAAAAGAAGCTGGGCTCACTGTCAATTTAAAAAAGTGTGAGTTCTGTAAGTCAGAGTTGAAGTATCTTGGCTACATCGTCAATGAGCAGGGACTCCAGACTGATCCGAAGAAACTCGAGGCGATCAGAGATTACCCGACTCCTTCGAGTGCTAAGGCTCTCCGCGCTTTTATCGGCATGTGTTCTTACTATCGTAGGTTTGTGGATGGCTTCTCGTCGATAATAGCTCCTCTTACGGCGTTGATTGGAAAAAGGAAGGGTCGTGATCCCATTGACTGGAATACTAGCGCTGCTGCGACTTTCGTGAAATTAAAAGATGCTTTGATGAACGCACCGTTAATGGCTTACCCCGATTTCTCGAAGCCTTTCATCCTGCAGTGTGACGCTAGTCAGGTTGGCCTAGGTTCAGTTCTAGCACAGGAATTTGACGGGGTTGAACACCCAATTGCTTATTATTCCCGTTTGTTTACTAAGGCTGAACGTGGTTACGGTACTACTGAGCACGAGCTTCTCGCGGTCATCGATTCTATCAAGCATTTCCGCGGTTATCTCGATGGGATGAAATTTAAGATCATTACCGATCATATCGCTCTCAAGTGGCTAATTAATTACCCTCGATAACCCTACTGGACGATTAGCTCGTTGGGCTACCTTGATTTCCCAGTATAACTTCGAGGTTGAGCATAAGAAGGGCGTCTTGAATGTCGTTCCTGATGCCGTGTCACGGGCTCAGGTTGGGCTTGTTTCCTATACGCGCGGTGCTGATCTTTCTGGAGATCCATGGTACGAGCGCATCCATCAGGGCGTGAGAGAGACACCTCAACTGTTCACCGCCTATTCTCTGCGTGATGGTGTCTTAATGCGTAGGGTCGTGGTGGACAATCCTTTAGCTCCCAACCCATGGCGGATTGTTCTACCCTCGACAAGAACTAGGGAGGCCGTTGCTGAAATCCATAACGGATTCCCTAACGTGCATCCTGGCGTTATGAAGACGTACCTGAAATCCCGTGATCTATATTATTGGCCGTATATGGACCGTGATGTTGCTAGGTTTCTTAGGGAGTGCGACGTTTGTAAGGCGTTTAAGATCGCTAACTCGCAACCACGCGGGGAACGACTATATCCTCGTCCTGTCACCGCTCTAATGGATCTCCTGTCGATTGATTTAATTGGACCTATGGCTGACGGTCGCAACGGCTACCGGTATATTTTAACAATGGTCGAAGTTTTTACTAAATTTGTATGGTTAGCGCCACTAAAAAGTGTGAGTGCGGCGTCTATTACTACGGCGCTCGAGAATGAGGTCTTTTTACGTTATGGCATTCCGGCGAATATTTTGTGTGATAATGCGTCTGTTTTCCATAGTGTGCAGTTCCTTGGATTCTTAACGGGTTATGGCATACCACACCCTTGCTATACTCCGTATTATTCACCTCAAGCAAACGTTGTCGAAAGATACAATCAGGTTGTTATCACTACCCTTAGTATTTTGGTTGAAGGCGATCAGCACAGTTGGCCGAATCATTTACATAGGTGGCTCTGTATCTGAATTCGTGTATCAATTTGGCTACATCGTATACTCCTAATTTCCTAATGTACGGTCGCGAGTTACCGATAGTTCGGGAACGTGTCGATGGTCAGGCTTTGGACCAAGAAGTGGGACCTAGCCGGGCTGAACGCGCAGCGAATCTTCAAACACTCCGCGAAGTATATGAAAGGGTTTCGGATTCTATGGTGTTGGCTTTCCACCGTAACGCTAGGAAATTCAATTCGAATCGTAGGTCCGTTAGGCTCAATGTCGGACAGTTGGTTTGGCGCAGAAACTTTCAGAGAGGGACGCCAGATCCACTCAGAGGAGGCAAGTTTGCACCGCGTTTTACGCAGTGTAGAGTAGTGAGGCGCGTTTCCCCACAGGTGTATGTGTTGGCCGACATTGATACAGAACACGTGGGCACGTACCACATTAAGGACATTTTGAAGTAGTTTATTCATTAGGGTCACTTCCTAGGGGGGTTTAACCCGGTTGTTTTCTTCCAAATTCTAAGAAGCGCGTTCGTCCGCTCCTCTCTTTTGGATATTTATCCCGTATTTTTTTGTCATAATGTTGTTTTTAATCTTCCATATTCTAAGAAGCGCGTTCGTCCGCTCTCCTCTTTTGGATATTTATCCCGTATTTTTTTGTCATAAGTCATAATGTTGTTTTTAATCTTCCAAATTCTAAGAAGCGCGTTCGTCCGCTGACACCTTTTCATTGGTTCTTTAATTCGATTTCTTTAAGCATTATTGATGTTTCCTTACAAGTGGAAGTGGTTTGACTGGCTTCCCGCTTGAGGAACATTTCCTCAAATTGCTGTTTGCCAACCTGTGTCTTCTTTTCGGTCGAAGTAGGCTTCCTTTTGTCAAGGGTCCCCTGAGACAGACGTTGTTTATAGGTTAAGTTTCTAGTAGTATAGTTTATTATTAGCGTAATTTAAGTCGTTAGTTTTAGGTCATGGGCCTTGTACCCGTTTAATTTTCCGGACTTGGCTATTTCTCCGCCTATTGGCGTTCGGTTTAGTCTACCGATGTTTATCGGTTTCCTTGAGCGCGTGTATGAGGGGTTTCGATTTTGCGCTCACGCGAATCGAGCCTCATCTCGGTTGTTCGGTTGGTACCGCGTTTCAAGTTCTTACTCGGATTGTTCTCTTGGATTCGATTCCTAGTTTAAACTTAGGTGTTTGTCTTGACAGCGCCGCATTGGTTGTGACACTTTTGAAGGTATGGTTTAAGGGGTGTTGTCCCGACGCTAGTCGTTGGACAAGCTCTATCCCGTTTAGTGCGTGTGGACCACGTAATATACGGTTGGAACCAGTTCCCTGATTCATGTTTCTCTCGTAGGTTTCATTACTGGTTAGCGTTTATGTAGGGTAATTTAATATTATTTTACGTAGGTTAATTGTTGGCTAAGTTCGTATAACGCGCTTACCAGTTAGGAGGAAGGATAGGAGGAGGAGGACCGGCCGGGTCCAGTTGTCTGGTATTCGTGTTTATACGTGTATTCGTACATAATCGTAGGTGCAATACATTGGTATTTAAGATGTTAGGCTAGGTATTAGTTGTGTAGGGTTGTGCTCTGGCTGTGGGTAAAGGTCTGATTTAGTTGTCCGGGTCCGAATACCGGGTGTTCGTGTTTTTTTTTTTTTTTTTTATAATAATTACATATCTGCAACTTACAGCTAATTGCCAAGGCGTTACAGATCTTAACTTAAAATTAACAACAAGCATTATATATATCCTTATAAGTTAATAGTTACAAATGAAAAAACAAAAAAAAGAAAAAAAAAGGAAAGAAAACAGTAACTAAACTTTAGTGCACAGCAAAACAATTTATAAAAGAAAAAATACAAATACAAACATTGAATTTACCGCCGTTCGAGATATTTCCTGCACTCCACCAGTAGATTCGAAAAGCTCGCAGCAAATATGTCGCAGTGCGGGGCCACGTCGAGTACAGAGTTGATGATGGAGAGCGCGCTCGAGATCGGCGCATGCTTCAGTAGCGCAGTGCGTGCGCTCGGCACCGCCAGCAGGGGAGTGCGCCGCAATCGTGATCGCGCGCTAGGCGCATATAGCCGAACTACCTTCTCAACCAACCCCGTGCAATCAACCTTACCATTAATGATGCCCAACGCAAATTTGGCCACTGCCAGGTATCGCCTCACTTCCAAAGATTCATATCCTAGTACCCCCAAAAGAAACAATGTTGGATAGAGATATGGGTAATAGGTATATTCCTTTTTATATAGACACCTTAAGAACTTCTTTTGGACCTTTTCGAGCATTAAGGTATATTTAGCTTCGTGGGGATTCCAGACCGATGCATTTGCTTCGAGCACGCTCCTCACTAAGGCCGCGTAGAGAATTCGAAAAGCATTCGTCGTGAGGTTTTGCGAATTCTTTATCACGAACCCTAACTTTTGCGCTGATTTCTTGGCCATTTTAATAATATGGTCTCTGAAGGTGAGTTGGGGGTCGAAGTACACGCCAAGGTCACGAACTTGTGTCACTTTATCTATTGCCGTACTGTCCAGACTATATTGGTGATTGTACGGATGCCTCGATCGGGTGAAGCTCATCGTTTCACACTTTTTAATATTAAAATATAGCCTATTCAGCATACTCCAATCATAAAGTGTGTTGATGTCGGCCTGTAAAGCCATGCAATCGTCAATATTATTAACTAGCTGTGCCCCGCGGTGTTACCCGCTCATCCCACGGGAATACTAATTTTTTTCGGGATGAAAAGTATCCTATGTCCTTTCCCGGGTCTCAGACTATCTCCATACCAAATTTCATCCAAGTCGGTTCAGCAGTTGAAGCGTGAAGAGGTAACAGACAGACAGACAGACAGACAGACAGACACACTTTCGCATTTATAATATTAGTATGGATTACTTTGACTAGTTTTACGTCATCAGCAAACATCAATACTTTTGAATGTTGAACTAGCTCCGGCAGGTCATTTATTAAAATATTAAAAAGTAGAGGCCCTAAATTTGATCCCTGACTTATTCCCGAGAGAGTGCAATATGGTTCCGAATAATATGGACCATATTTTACAAATTGTTTTCTCTCAGCTAAGTAGCTCGAGAATACAGTGAGCAACCCTGGTACAAAACCCATACCGCTCAGCTTTCTTAGAAGGATAACATTGTCCACTCTGTCAAACGCTTTTTGGAAATCCAAGTAGACTACGTCGACCTGTTTCTTATTGTCCAATTCTTTTGTTATTAAGGTAACAAGTTCCACGAGATTAGTGGTCACTGATCGTTTTGGCAGGAAAGCGTGTTGTGCGGGGGTGATGTATGGCAAGCACTGAGGCAAAATGCGATCATGCAGTGACATTTCAAAGACCTTAGCCAATGATTTCATGCTTGATCGTACCTGGCGGTTTAAGTCACGCTTTCGCGGTGTAATTTTAGGGTTTTAGGTTAGTTGGATAGTTTTATGCTTTATTTGCCAACACGTATCTGACGTTAGTTGTTATGGTCTGTGCGATAGGATTATTGTTAGGTCGTTACATTGCGCTGACGGTTTGGGAATTCACCGGATTGCATTTTCTTTAATCGCCTCGGCTTTTTCCAATTCCTCGTTTCTTGAGTTGTTAGGTTTCTCCGGTCTGCATCTTCTTCGAGACCATGGCGATGCCCCTACTCTTTCTACTGTAAGGCTTTAAGCTCCGAGGTTTAGGGTTTCATCTTTTGCAGATTCTTTTCTGTTTCTGGTTTTGCTTGGTTTTGGTTTGTTGGGTAGTGTTAAGATTTGTACCTGTGCCGGTTGTTTTTTCCGTTCTACCTGTTGCTGGTTTCTCCGTCGGTATTTTAGGAGTTATTCTGTGGACGTTACCGCGTGTTATGTCTGTCAGGTTTTACGACTCTGACTTCCTGAATCGCTGTCTCTTCTTAGAAAAGGTTATCCGGGTTCCGGTCTTCTTTTAGCTTTATGGTACTATCGTTGAATCCTGGTTATCCACCTTTGTTTGTTTTTCTTTGTGTGTTTGGGAGATGCTGTAGCGTTAAAAATCGCTACATGTTTATTCTAAACTGTTGTAGCTAGCCGCTATTGCTTAAACCGTCATCTGGCCAATTTTGTCGGTATTAACTTGTGCAAGTGTTGACGTCTTTTCAGGTCTAGATAATGTTTTTGGTACGAGCTAATATCACGCTTGGTAGTTTCGGCTACGATGTGCAGGTGGTGTTGTTATTAACCCTCATGGCTTGCTGTTACGTGAGCTGATGGTATGCAAGGAGTTTTTTTATATCCTTTTTGTTCAGCGGTTTTCTTTTTTTTATTTCAAATTCATATTGAGAGCGTGTTTTATTTTGTATCGATAATTTTGACGACGTCAATTCTGTTTCTGGATTCATGGTGAAATGGTGTGTTTACTCCTGAAGAGCTAAATATCAGTGTTTCTGGACTGTGTAGTGGTCTGTTTACTAATTCTGTGGTTGCGCTGATGAGCGTCTGTTGTTTGTGCGAGGAATATGAACGTTTAATTTGGGATATCCACCCGGAGATGCTATATCTTGTGATGGTGTGTTCAAGTGAGTTGTACCGTCTACTGCGCTTCCAATTTCTTCTTGTGTGATCCGTTTTCGTAGGCCTATATTTTAAATTTTGTGATTTCTTTTTAGGTTCCAACTATTCTCTAAAAAGGGGGTTTTCGGATAGTTAAAGCCAGTTCACTCTCCTGGACTGGGTAAGTTTCATATTATTTTATTTGGTTCTTTAGTGACGTAACAGTTTGCTTGTAAGGACTAGTATTTACCTTCTTAAATATTCCATAGCTTCCGGTTACGGGCTGGTCATCTCAGGCCCTGCGCCCTATTTCGGCGAGCAACTCTGAATGCGGTGTTCGGCTGGCCTGAAGGCTGTTGCCAGCGGCTCTATTACCGCGCGCAACTCTCGGCTTGGTTGAAGGCAGATACCAACGGCTGCGACCAACCATCGGGACATTCGTGGGACTCAACCATGGATTATTTACGCGTGGAACGCCACACGTAACATTTATAGCATTTAAGGCTAGGAGCATAGTAGTATATAGTTTACTTTCTGTTGACTTAAAGTGCAGGTTTGACTTTTATTGTTGGAAATTTCCTCCTAATTCCAAAGCTACCTCTATGTCGGGTGAATTATCTTTTTAATCGTTCATTTTTCGGCTAGCTCACCCATTTTCATCTCATTTCACCACGCCTCACCACCTTGCAGTGACCTATGCCGATCATATCCCTTCCAGTGGCAGAAACCGGGAGCCGGACCCCACGTCAAGTGGCAGGCATCCGGGAGCCGGACCTGACAAAACAAGCCGTTGAGTGGCAAGGTTTCTGAATGCATGACAGGAGAAGTGGCACAGCCATCTTGGCAAAATATGCCGTTAAGTGGCGGGCCTCCCACGGGTGGTCATCGCGAATTTCCGCGTGTTACAAAAAATATCTTTTCTCAAAAAATTTTACAGATGTTGTATATAAACTATATATCGTTGGATTCATCATAAAATGCCATATTTATTGTATAGAAATTAATGCCATTCCATTTATAAAAATTTTGCTAGTCTTGATCAATCGTCGAATGACTAAATTTTAACCACTTTATGTATAAAAATAACTATAATTAGGAAAAAAAACAGTGATCCGCAGAAAAAACTAATTTAATGGCAAATCTATATATTTATTTACACCTATAACCCTTTTTATTACACCTCACTATACAATATTTTCTAACCACAAGGTTTTTAAAATGCTCACGGCTCGGCGATCGACGCGCAATGGTCGGGGGGTCGGGAAGATGACGCAATTTCTAACGAACTTTGCTTTGCGCGTCAATTCGACCGTTAGTGAATGCCGTCCTTGCTTATTGACGAATGCATCTTACAAGTGTGAGCAAGCAAAATATAGTTTTGACGGTTTTATTTCGGGTGCGAAATAAGACATCGCACAGGGTCCGGGAGCCGGATCCTGCCACCCAACGGCTTGTTTTGTCCGATCCGGCTCCCGGATCTCTGCCACTTGACGTTGGGTCCGGCTCCCGGTTCCTGCCACTTAACGGTAAATTTTGTAAAACAGACGCGCCACTTCTCCTGCCATGCAACTGGTGGCGCTGCCACCTGAAGGGATATGAAGGTGTAGATAAGTACGGAGTTTCCACTTGGATCTGGAACCACTTAAAATCTTTTTTTTTCAACAATAATCACGTCTATGCAAACTGCGTCCTACAGATCTGACTATACCGGTTACAATATATTTTAGCCTGTGCGAATAAACTGTTTTTTTTTTTAATATTTTGACCTGCCCTTAGCAGGCCCGTGATTTGTCGTTGTGAACTTGTTATTATCGGTGTTAGATATTTTTTGTCAACTAATTTAAACATATTCGGCTTATTATGAAAATAAAATTTTAACGTAAAAGCTACGCCTTATTTATTTTTAAGTGATATGTAGTAGCGATTTGCAGCAGTAGATACCGAAAATACACGCCATGTCTTTTTAACGAATATGACGTAGATTTTTGCATGTTTTCACGGAGCACTTAGGCATGTTGCCTTGACGGATGCACGCGCGTGACTACCAGTGAAACTGCGCCAAAGAGAATTCTTGGTGCTGTTTTCTCGTGCCTCTTTTCAAGCGTTGACAGTATATCTAGGGTAATTATTTTAAATAGATGTGGTAAACCAACTTTGGTAGGGTAGCGTAGTGGTTAACGCACTGGACCGGTAATCCAGAGGTACCGGGTTCGATTCCCGGTCTCTTCCACCAAGTAACTGCTTTTTCAATTTATCTTTAAGCTTTGATCTTTGTATCAAGGGTTACAAATGTAAAAAACAGCCAAATGGTCCAGTTCAATTTATTAAACGTGAATAAATTGTAGTGATCACCAGTCTTCCTCATCTCCAGACAGGCCGTAGTCCAGATTAGGAGACCAGAGCCTAGAAACAGAACACTACTATAGTACAATAATAACTAAAATCGACAAGGCTCACTACGTAGACGTCCGGGGAAACCGGACAGTTTTTAAGTGAATCCAATACTTCCATACTAATATTATAAATGCGAAAGTGTGTCTGTCTGTCTGTTACCTCTTCACGCTTAAACCGCTGAATCGATTTTGATGAAATTTGGCATGAGTAATTTTTAATATTATTAGTAATTAGTAAATATTAGTAAATTAGTAATTAGTAAATTAGTATAATTAGTATATTAGTATTAGTATTAGTATATAAGTATAATTAGTATGGATTAGTATGGATTTATCACGTGACAAACGCAACCATTATAGGCGTGTTCTTATTATAATTTTTATTCCATCTATTATATTGTCTGCGTTATGTTAGGTCTGCTATTTTTTTTTACCGTTATAAAAGTAGTTTCATAATTCAATCGGTATTTTGTTATGCTTGTTACAGTAGCGGAAAAAAATCTATCATATTCGTGTATTTTGTACAAAAGTTGCCCATCTTTTACAATTGCTGACCTTAAATTTCTTTTTTAATCAATGAAACATCTATTTTTCTATACAAATTGTTATTTAAAAACCGTTGTCGCAATTCTGCGTCTTATTTAAAAAAAACACGTTTTTACACTAATTTGCCGTTAGTTAATATTTGCCACTACGCTAATAAAACAAAATTCCTACATACAAAATACAAAATTATTTATTGTTTATAAAAAACCTCATTACTTTTAAATACACAATAAAACAATCAGCATTTATTACATTTATTGTTTGAATGTGAGTGGTTATAAATGGTGGTAGGGTTAGTATTTGGTACATCACAATCAGCCAGAATTTGGCGAACAATATTTTGTCTTTAAATATGCATGTCACCAAAACCTATGAAGAGTATACATGTATTTAATAATGTCAGATTAAAAATAAGTTTTGAGGAGAATAAAAGTATTTAGATAATAAATTAATGTCATGCATATAGAAAAGTGTGGTAAACAGCAAATTACAATACAATAAATTATTTTTTTATATCAATTATTTTTTATTCGTTACACACTTACTATAGGTACTACAAGTTACTTATTACTCTACTGGCAATATTCATTCGGATCTTATCCTTGGATCAAAATTCGACTTAAAGTTCCATAATGTCCTTACAATCCATAAATGTCCATAACATCTTTAAATAATAAGATTACCTAAGCAAATATGTAACTAGTACTTATTTTTTTCTGAAATAAACGGTTTTTTTTTTTTTTTTTTAGTTAAAATATTTCAATATGATAGATTTTTGCCGCTACTGTACCTAATTTTAGAACCCAGGTTTGACAGTGCCTTGGCGTACAGCTGTAATGCTGGTAATTTATTAATGCAAATAAAAAAATAATTGCGCAAGTGCGAGTCCGACTCGCGCATGAAGGGTTCCGTACCATAAAACAAGTTTGTTGTATGGGAGCCCCCCTTAAATATTTATTTTATTTTATTTTTAGTATTTGTTGTTATAGCGGCAATAGAAATACATCATCTGTGAAAATTTCAACTGCCTTAGCTATCACCGTTCTTGAGATACAGCCTGGTGACAGACGGACGGACGGACGGACAGCGAAGTCTCAGTAATAGGGTCCCGTTTTTACCCTTTGGGTACGGACCCCTAAAAAATGGCTACCCACCGCATGGTCTGTTGCGTCCGTTTCGAAGAAGCCATATAGCGATGTTTCGCGTAGTAATCCCTTGCTTCCTGAAGCTTTTTCTTCCTTTGCGCAAGCGCCTCGTCTATAAGCTTGTGAGATTGCTCGATCCTCTTCGCCAAATATGCTGCAACACGAATTTAAATATCGGGGGCGGTCTTGAATTAAAATAACAGAATAGAATATTCTTTTTCATTTCTTATATTCTGAAGACTGAAAGTTGGTCATTGCATATCCATATTACTTAAAAGTGACCCATTTCGAGCCCTACGTTGGAAAAGTAATTTGTAAAAAGAACATTCGAACATTAAAATGTACTTCACGGCAACGGAACTCACTTGTAAAACTATGAAATATAAAAAACCGGCCAAGTGCGAGTCGGACTCGCGCACCAAGGGTTCCGTACAAACACTTCCCATCTTAACTGGCCGAGTTAAGTTTGCACCTGGCATGTATGGCGAAGCATACAAATGAGGTGCAAAGTTAACGCAACCGATCACCTTTGTTTGTATGGGAGCCCCACTAAAATAATTATTTTAACCTGTAAATAGCATTTGTTGTTATGGCGGCAACAGAAATACATCATCTGTGAAAATTTCAACTGTCTAGTCACGGTTCACGAGATACAGCCTGGTGACAGACGGACAGACAGACAGACAGACAGATGGACGGACAGCGAAGTCTTAGTAATATGGTCCCGTTTTTTACCCTTTGGGTATGGAAACCTAAAAATCGAATATGTTCTCGCAGTTGAGGAAAAAAGTTGTGTGCTACACGAGAGCAAAGTTTTTTTGCATCCCGCGCCGTTGATATCCGCGGCACTAGCTAGGTATATACTACGCTCGTTATTCAAAGATAGAATCCTTTCGCTTGCTCGGTACTCTATAAATACTCGCAACAAAAAACAACTTTGCTCACTTGTTGCATAATAACTACCTATTTCACGTTTTATTTAGAAACATTTCCGAAAATTAGATAGACGAACGAGTCAACATCGAATTGGTTGAGAAATGCTAGCTGTAGACGAGGACAGTCGGATATACGGACATGTGAAAGCATTTTTTTTTGTTTTATTCACAAACTGACCGGCGATTGACCTCAGTATCACCTGATGGAAAGTGACTACGGGGTTGAGGATGTAGCTCGCCGGTTCAGTAATAGCCTATTCACTCTTACCTTGAAGATACCTATATTATATTTTTTTGGAAATACACACGATGGGAGCGGGTTCCACTCCTTAGCGGTTCGCATTAGAAATGATGAAGCAAATAGCTTCGTGCTGACAACATAAGGGTGAAATCGCACCCCTCGTTGTCCGATGGCGAAACGGGGTCAACGGGGATGGTGGAATTAAATCGTGCAATTCCTGCGCACAATCTCCAAAATATATCCGATAGAACATTGACAAGCTGGCAACTTTGTGGCGATGTTCGA
This sequence comes from Apotomis turbidana, assembly GCA_905147355.2. Classification (NCBI taxonomy): domain Eukaryota; kingdom Metazoa; phylum Arthropoda; class Insecta; order Lepidoptera; family Tortricidae; genus Apotomis; species Apotomis turbidana. The sequence continues at coordinate 9,132,574 of LR990305.1, read as the reverse complement.
GGCTCTGGAAGATGGCCCCAGCCGGCAAAGCATTTTTTGCCGAGTCGAATGGAGAGACGCTCGTTCGGTTGATATGGTTGGTAGGTTTTACTTTTGTACGATACATTTTAGGCACGCTATGTCATTCTGTCTATTGTATATTGGTCTTGTAGCTTATTATCGTCCGTCACAAAAGGGAAGCTATAGTTGTCGGCAAACTTTTAGAACAAAAATGGCGGATCTGCGCATGCACATTTGTACGTAAATCGGCTACTGCGCAGTCAAGGTTATGCTCTAAAAGCTTGCCGTTAGCTGTACCTGTGTAGATAAAGATTTTGCACCATTTAAAAATTCATTTAGATTGTAGTAACACTTTTCTACAAGAAAACCATACAGCTTGTTTTTAAATCTATTGAGCGGCAGTTTTTTAAGGTCGTCAGGTAAACAGTTAAATATTTTGATGCACATTGCGTAACAACTTTTGCTTTTCATGACGGTATGCATCTTAGGGAGTACCAATCTATCTGGGTAAGTGTTAAGCGTGTTGTATCCCTTTTTGTCAAAAACATATCGGGTGCTGTTTAACAAATATATACACTTCATAGATATAAATTGAGTGCACCGTCAGTAACCTCATTTCAATGAAATAATTTTTACATGAAGTTCTTCGAGTATGTTTAACATTGCTCGAATACATTGTTTCTGCGCTATAAATGTGCGGTTTACATGTGACGACTTAATTTAAAGCGATTTTAACTCTTGGCCGCCTTAAGTTGAGAATCCGCTTCATGCTTAAGACGCCTTATTCCTTTAAAAAAAATTTTTTTTTCGTACCTATATTCACAAATATATTGATAATTTCAACCAACTTTTTGAAGTGAATAATACCTTTTCCCGAGTTCTAGGTAGTAACATAGCTATTTCATGCTTTCATTGCGTGCAGTCGAAAATAAGTAGAAAAAAAAAATCCTCGTGAATTTTGTCAATTTCGAGTAGTTTTTGAAACAAAAATTATCAATGATAAATTCAAACTGTAGGTTTCAAATATATACCAATAAATCCCAATAGCCCTGTTCTAGGTAGTAACATCAATAATACGTTAAGAAACATGTTTGATCATAGAGAAAAATGTCTAAGACAATCAGCATTTTAAAGGAATAAGGCCTCTTAACTACGCAGACGTAGCTTCTCATGACGGACTATAATGAGCTACAAGACCAATAGGATCGTATACAAGTAAAACATATCAACTATAACATACATTTGTCAATTTTCATGAATTTATTTTTGTCGTCTCTGAGACGATTAGGCTGAGTAGTTTCGTCAGAAGCGCTGACCGTGGTCGTTACAGGAGGGCTGGAACAAATTTACTAAATGAAATGAAATGAAATAATTTATTCAGGAAGTAGGCCACAACGGCACTTTTACAAGTCAGATTGTGAATCAACCAGCATTTCCCAGGAGGAGACCGCTGCTGTTGAGAAGAAAGAAGAAAAAAACTCAACAGTAAGTAATTTTTTCGTAAACCATACTGTACTATTATCTATTCTGTGACCATACTTAAAACAATAATTTATATTTATGGTATAACATTTTTGACAACTTAAATACATTCGTATACGTAATGGAGATGTATAGATTCTCCAAATCAATGTTAAGGAAGTATAACTACATTTAAATACAAAATTTATTCAATTCAAACTTATGATTTCTTCAGAGATGTATAAAGTCTCTAGGTGTCATCACATGCAATAAGATAATATAGTTTGGCTAATGAAATATTACGTGAAGTTTTGGCGGGAAATTTAAAACATCTGTCAGGCCAGGGCAAATATTTACGTGATGAACTCGAATATTTGTGCTTGGGTCATGGTTGTGCTATGTATCTAAGTATATATTTATCTATATAAGATAGTATTAAGAGCCATAATATTGTTTGATAGAATATTTAAACACCATACTAAATATTGTTTCTTTGCAATCAAGCATTTTGTTTGACTATATATTGTGACCACGTATGTACAAACATACTACGTACTATGACTATATGGTCACAATACAAACCTAACCTAAAGGAAAGTTTTCGGTTTTGGTCCAATGTTCCCTTTTATCGTAGTTCTTCTAAAACTGTAAATTAGGTTAGGATTTGTATTTTGAAGCAAGCATTCTGACGCTCCGGTGGCTTCGCTCGTTCCACTATACGGGTCACAACACAAACCTAACCTAACCTATAGTTTTCGGTTTTGGATCCTTGTTCTATTTGGTCGCAGTTCATCTAAAACTGTAGGTTAGATTATGTTTCTATTTTGACGCTCCGCTATACCGGGTCAGAACACAAACGTAACCTAACCTATAGTTTTCGGTTTTGGATCCATGTTCTATTTGGCCGCAGTTCTTCTAAAATTAAGTTAGATTGGGTTTGTATTTTGACACTCCGCTCGCTCCGCTATATGGGGTCATAAAACAAACCTAACCTAACCTACAGATTTCGGTTTTCGACCTATGTTCCATTTGGATGGCATATGACACTACAGCATGTGATAATTATGGGTTACAATCATTATGGAAAATGTGATTATTGGAATTAATATTATGGGAAACAAGGATTCTTGAAAATAATAATATGGCTTTGCTATTCCGCGATATAATATCGTGCCAGTTAAATTTGTGCTAACCTGTTATACTTATTTGCGTATTTTTTCATGCATACATGCATTTAATGGTCCCATCCTCCCACCACGATAAGAAAAATAAATACGTGAATAAATATAACAAACCATCAACAAAATTACAGAACTTACTCGACACGTGTTTCGCCCCTCTACGAGGCATCATCAGGAGATGTTGATGGTCTGGAGTCCGACAACCGAATGAGCTGCCATCATTCTTGCGTCACACACATCCCGACGTGGGAGTGTGGGGAAGCCATGACAGGGCTTAGCCCTCTGTGGCAGCAGCTCCTCCGTCCGCAACTACGGACGGGACGTCTCATTCTGAGACGCTTTTATTTGTTTCTTCTTTCCTTACTGGCGGTGTGTACAGCTCGTGAGCGGTCGTACCAAGTTACGGTGCTGACGATGCTGGTGGTGAGACTGGTGGCGCGGAGATCTTTTCCTTTCTGCGGCTTTGCGGACATCATGTTGGCCATTCTTTGGCGTTGTGGGCACCTGTTAATTCCAGGGGACTCAGTCGGGGGGCTCTCGGCAGAGCCCTGCCCCGTACGTCTGGAGGACGAGCGTGGAGTGGCGCGATCCGCTCGAGGCTGGGAATCCGCGAGTGATCAGCGCGGCGGAACATAGCTCCAGCCAGTTGCCCTATGAAGGCGTCCAGCCCTTGCCATTTTAGGTCGCGATATATATAGTCTCGTTCCGCATATATCGCGGAGCCGAGACTATGGTGCGCAGGGCTTGGGACGTTTGTTGCAGATGTAAGAGCGTACCATGCGGGTGCCGCGTAGGTCAGACGGGACCGCAGGTACGTCTTATATATCCCAAGCTTTGTGCGCAAGGGAAGGCTGCTGAACGAATGAGCTGCCCAGACTGGTCGGCCATATTTATAACCTGGCCACCCCTATTATGCAAGTGAGAGTGATTTGAAAAAATTCGTAGTAACGGTGATGTAACGACATTCAATTGTTCGTTAAGAATCTCACCCCTATTGTTGTACCTAATTATTTCCAACTGTTCCAGAACACTCAAACGCAACCCTTTTTCGCAAACATGTAAAACGGTAAAAGAATGATCTTCCTGCAGAGTATGGCTAGTATCTATTAAATGTTTTGCGAAATTGGACTTTTCAGGATGGCTATGTCTATATGACGCAACATGCTCTTTATACCTCGTTCTGAAATTGCGGCCCGTTTGTCCCACATAACCATCCTGAAAAGTCCAATTTCGCAAAACATTTAATAAGTAGTGGCCATACTCTGCAGGAAGATCATCATTGTAAAGGATGGGCAACTAAGGAACCCTACACTACACTACACTGACCGTGGCCCGAAATGTCGGATAAGAAGTATCCTATCTTTGGATGTCCACAGTTATCCCTGTACCAAAACGCCGTACAGTAAAAATGTAGATTCTCCTGAAAAATTAACCCTTTTACTTTTTTCCGGGCTACAGTAAAGAAAAAAGGTGAGTGCGCATGACATTGCGGGCACCTTGTAGTTTATGGAACTACTGGCTTTGTGAGCTGTTGAGCTCACAAGTTTGTTTCAAAATGGCGGAACTTTTTATTTTTTAACGTATTCAACCCCCCATTTCATTGTGTATATACAAAATGTTAAATGTATGTGTGTGGCAATAAATATTTATTTAAATATTCTACTCTATTCATATCTCCGCCATTTATTAAATATCGAATAAGTAAATCGGACTTAGTCACAAAATTTCACGAGAATCGTAAAAAAAATTGCCTATAGGCCTCTAATCTCGACATCCGAAAATCTCTGGACATACGAAAGAAATTTTGGCAAAGCTGGGCACGCTTTACTTGCTTCGCTCGCTCGGTCAGTGATCTTCTACCTCGATATAGCTCCCAACCACGGGAACCCCCTTATAAGGCAGGCAGCCGACTGCCTTCCTCGAGCTCCCGATCCCTCTGTGGTTCCGCCTCACAGATTGTTATTGCAAAGAGCTCGGCACCCGACGTCCGAAGCATGTACTATCTGACCCGGACATTGAGATCACGGAAACCATCCAAGCGATGGTCGCCGCACTCTTCGAACGGCGCCTCATTGTAATCCCCGCCGGCGGGGTGCTACTGCCACTTAGTTCGCGTTTTTTCTCTGTCATAGTCATAGCTCGCGACTCTCTTCTCCTCTCCTCCCGCCCTAAGCCAGACTGATTCGGAGCAGTCTATCCACGACGCAGTCCATGCGCTCAGTGCGTCCGCGTCAAACTCCCCAAATTACTTCTGTGGCGCGGAGATAATCCCATTAGCGGGTTATAAAGTCCGACTACTGCATGGTAGTGATCGCTAAATGGAATGTACTTTTTCTGCGAATAATGAATTGTAATCCTGGCTGAAACACTCGCAGACTAATCATACGATCTGCGTTTCATTACATATACCAGTTAGTTCATGCACTTCACTCAGTGATCCATTTCGTTAATTTCATTTACTTACTAGCTCAAAACGATGAATAGACTACGGTTCAGAAATATTAGGTTTTTAATGCTTTTCCACCTACGTTTCTGCAAACGCTTAATTAGTAACTATAGTTACTTACTAAAAGGTAATATTTTAAGCTTGAGTATAGTCAAGTGTAGCACTGCAAAAAATCTGTAGAACTATACGGATTTTTCAAGCGACGATCTACGGAATTCGACAGATTTTTTTGTCTTAGCCTACAAATTTTCATAAATGTCATCTGGCAACACTGCTTACGTGGCGAACCGGTCGCGAGGATCATAAGGCCGCGACTCGTACTTGGCCCTCAGTTCATGCATCATGTTGCACAGGTGGATTATTGTGCGGGCGTCTTCTTGGACGGACGTGTAGAAGTGTGTCATGTGGACTTGGCTGATTTTCATCGCCTTCGCCGTCGCTGGGGATACGAAGAAAGTCTTTATTAAAAAAATGCCGGTTCAGTGCGAGTAGGACTCGCGCACCAAGGGTTTCGTACGAACTCTGAAATCACTGCATACCTATTGCTTTGCGAAAAAATAAACTGTACCATTGCTACAACTATCAAAGCACAAAGAAACATTTTAATGCGTAACCTGGCAGAAGAGATCGGGAATCGACCCTGCGTAAGCCATTGAGTTTTTCAATTTGTTCACTTCATTCTAAACATTTGGTTTACGCTAGCAGACGTTACTGCTTGAATATAAATAAAAACACTTAAAAAGGTTAATTATTTCACAGCTTCAAAGGACTGTAGACTTGAATATAGGGTTTTAATTTCAACTCGATTCCACTTCGACTCCACGCGTTCCTGAGATAAAGAAGCCTGACAGACCGACGGACAACAGTATCATTTGATGGCGTTGGCTTAAACCCGTTCCAGACCTTCCGATCCTACCCGATCCGATCCTACTTATCGGATCGGATAATCGGATAATGTGTAGTGCAATAGTTAGGACCTAAAACACTACACATTATCCGATTTCTTCCGATAAATCGGATCGGATCGGAAGGTCTGGAACGGGTTTTACTATGATTTTAGGAGCAGGCCCGGACTTAGAAGGCCATGTACCCCTAGACGCTTGGCATTTAGGTAGGCCCTCCCCTATAAGGAGAACATTATACAGGATGACATTTTAATGACCGTTCAAATTTTTCCCAGGCATTATAGGTATCAATAAAACTTGCCATTTCTGAGAAAAAAAACATAGGCAAAATTTTGATGATATAATGTGCTGTCTAAATAATTAGTAACGCGTGGATATTCGTTTGAGTTACGCTAGGGGTAAGCGGTGCGGGAGGAGGGGCGCGCTCACCTATCTTATCTGGACCAAAACAAATTGCAATTGCAATTGGACCGAACCGCGTGACCTTGCCACTATTATATAAACCTCCCGGGTTTCCAAAAGTGGCAATACAACATTTAAAACTTTGTAAAAAAACTGTTGATTTAAATAAAAAATAAAATAAAAAAAAGTTGTCGCACGCGCATCTCCGCATGGCCGGTCGTGCACTTCCGGGTTCCGTAAAGACGCGCGATCGATCTGCCGTGCATCAATGTTTACGAACCGGGAGTGTTACGAAATGGTGCGGGTTAGATATGAGCGCCGATGGCCTATTCCGCGGCGGCGGCGTGATAGGCAAAATTCCGCGGCGGCGGCGGCGTCGGCGGCGTGACCTTGAGCTTTAGATTTTTATGAGGGAGCAATTTGAGAAAAAAAAAACCTGGTTTTTGTGACTATTATTTATTTTAATAAAGGAACCAAGTATGTAAACAATCATATTTTTTTAATTGCACACAAATATAACTAATTAAACAAAACAAAACAAAAAATAACACTGAATGAAAATTCTCAGATTTATAATCGAAATAACCCTAGTGGCCCTAGGGCCCTAGTGGTAAAAGACGGGTGTGGCGATACAAGTCAGCAGATTGGGACGAGATGCGTCACTTTTTTGCATCCTACCCTTGGCGCGAGGTCTGCTTCTCTTCGGGGGATTCGTCAAGCTGCGCTAACAATGTAACCGACGTCATTCGGCAGGGTATGGAGTATTTCATTCCATATTTACACGTTTCGACTGGTTATGCAGCACGCCCATGGTATAATGCTGACTGTGATCGTGCGGAGGCACTTAAAGAGTCAGCTTACCGTGCATGGGCTGATGCTCGAATACTTCCCAGCTGAAAAAAGCATTTAATAAAGCCGCCAAATCCTGCAAGAAACAGCTACGCAAGGCACGCTTCGATCATATACGCCGCATTGGGACCAAACTTGCCTCATATCCACCTGGAAGTAAGGCATTCTGGTCCCTGGCTAAAGCGGTCGAAGCCAACTTCTGTCGCTCTTCGTTGCCACCCCTGCTAAAGCCTGACGGATCTCTAGCACATGCAGCGGAGGAGAAAGCAAATCTATTTGCTTCTCTATTTGCGGAAAATTCGCATCTGGACGCCGCAAGTAGTTGCCCACCTATCTTATCTTATCTTATACTGCCCACCTATACTGCCGCATGTAGGAACCACCATGGAGCCAATCCATATACGCCAGAAGGAGGTTCTTGCAATCATGCGGAGTCTTGATGTGAATAAAGCTAGTGGTCCCGACGGAATTCCTGCTGTTGTTTTGCGGAACTGTGCGGCTGAGTTGTCCCCGGTCTTAACACGCCTGTACCGTCTCTCACTTGAGACTGGAGTTGTCCCGACGTCTTGGAAGCTTGCAAATGTGCAGCCTGTCCCCAAGAAGGGAAGCCGGGCTGACCCTGTCAATTACCGACCAATTTCCGTAACCTCCATACTCAGTAAGACTATGGAGCGTGTACTGAACAAACGCCTCCTTGCATACCTAGAAGTGAACGACTTGCTCAGTGATTGCCAGTTTGGATTCCGTCCGGGGCGATCAACTGGGGATCTTCTTGTGTATGTCACTCATCTATGGAGCGAGGCGATCGAGAGACACGGGGAGGCTCTCGCCGTGTCTCGATATTTCAAAAGCCTTTGACAGGGTCTGGCACGCAAGCCTGGTGGGGAAACTTCCAGCGTATGGGGTCTCTGAAGGTCTCTGCAAATGGATTGCTGATTTCCTGAGTGAGCGTTCGATCCGAGTAGTCCTTGATGGCTACACTTCGGATCCCAGGGCTATTGACGCCGGTGTTCCTCAGGGGTCTGTTCTATCTGCAACTCTTTTTCTGCTGCATATTAACGACATGCTTATGCCCGGTACCTTTGGGTATGCTGATGACAGCACAGTTGTTGACAGATACACATCCAGCGCAAATTCTAAGAGGGACGAAATCCAGTCTTGTCGAGAGGCGATGGTGGATCGATTGAAACAAACTCTCGTGGCAGTGTCCGAGTGGGGAGATGCCAATTTAGTTGGATTCAATGCCACCAAGACTCAGGCGTGTTTGTTTTCCGCTGAACGGAGTCCCTTTGACCTGACTCCCACTTTCCAAGGTGTATCCGTACCGATTTCAGACCACCTAGAGCTTCTTGGGATGACCTTATCATCCAACCTCTCAACTCTCTCTCAACTTCGGCCAATACATTGAATCCTTGCCTACAACTGCAGCAAAAAAACTTGGGATCCTATCTAGGGTGAGGCGGTACTTCACGCCGAGACAGCTGCTTCAATTATATCAGGCGCAAGTCCGATCATGCATGGAGTACTGCTGCCATATTTGGGATGGGTCCGCCAAATACCAACTGGCCGCCTTGGATTCAATTGACAAGCGTGCGAAGAAGCTCATTGGCGACCCTGCCTTAGTTCAGGAAAAGCTGCAAAACCTCGAACACCGCAGGAAAGTCGCCTGCTTATCGGTTTTCTACCGGATACACTTTGGTGAGTGTGCACTAGGACTGCATGAATTAATTCCACCGTCTCCGTTCAGACAATACAGTACTCGGCGCGGACTTGGATTTCACCCTTATGTTGTCGATATACCACTGATTCGTACGAAACGCTTTGCGTCTACTTTCCTTATGAGGACAGCTAAGGAATGGAACTCTCTTCCTGCGCACCTGTTTCGTGAAAAATATAACTTGGATCTCTTCAAGTCGAGAGTGAATAGGCATCTTCTAGCCAAGCATGCTCCATCTTAAGCCTTATTGTCACTTAACATCAGATGCAATCGAGGTTAAATGCATGGCTATTTTGAATAAAAAATAAATAAAAAAAAGCATATAAAACCATCACAATCTTCACTTTAAAAACGTGTTTTAATACAAGTCTTAATGTATAAATATAAATCAGTTAAAGATTACGTTTCCAGAAAAATAATCATATTACTGCAGACCAGTTTTCTTTGGCGGTTCTTCCTCCTCAGTAAGCCTTATAGTGAACCGCTGGTAGATATTTTAAATAAAAGAAAAATACCCTTCTGGCACATGTGTTAACTGTCTTTACATATTAGGCCCATCTGGCATGTATGAACACTTTTATTTTATAAATTAATATTTATAAAATGGAAAGTTTGCACAAATGTAACTTTGACAGGGAAAAATTATGTTTTTCTCAGTCAACCATTGACAACGGTATCTGTTAAGGTACTGAAACGTCAGGGAGGCTCAAATAATTAATATACGCGATCTAATCCGTTTAAATTGTTTTATTTAAATATTAAAACTTAACAAGCATATTTTTTAACATCACAAAATTTTTAATCACAATCTCTTAGTCACAACACAATCAATTTTAAAAGCTAGGTGGCGCCAGGTACGTTAAACACATTCTAAGAACTCATCATCGTGTCAGACTCATATTATGACGCGGCTCAAAAAAAAACAACACGCGTTCACTCGGCAAAATACTTGACTCGATTGAAGCCATCGTGCGACCGAACGCGGACGCGGGTGGGATACGTTACGAGTGCGAGCGAGAAAGCAAATCGCAACTTGTTGCGCCGGCGCGCCGCGTATTTCACACGGCGGCGGCGCGCCGACTCGAATCCGCGGCGACGGCGGCGCGCCGGCGCGGCGCTCATATCTAGTGCGGGTATTCGTGGTTTTTTTGTGGGGCGAAATAAAGCAAAGGGTGTATGTGGAAGAAGCCCAAAGCCTCGAACAATTAAAATCAACCGAGCTTTTGACGAAGTGAAAAATAACGTTGTAGTGTTAAATAAATTAAAAAACCATGTACAAAGACGTGCAGACTCTCTTTAGACTCTAAAGTTTAGAGCAACACGGTTTGCATTTTGATCATTTGCTGTTGTACAATTAAAAGTGTAAACCTAATCCCACCAAAAACATTCTGTAAAAAACAGCCAAGTCTCGATGGAGCTGCTTGTTTATCTCTAAAAAGTAATGAAATCTAGACAAAGTCGTACCAAGTCTAAGGTTCCTTACTGCGATTTCTTTATTATTATAGTTAATGTTGTGTGACTTGGCCGTCGAAGAGTACACAAGCGTACAAAACCAGGTGCTCCATGACACCATTGCACCAATCAAATTACGAATACCAGTATGGGCTATTATCTCGCTTAACAAACATAGGTATTTACAATTACAACAGATATAACATTACGTGTAAACAAAATTGACTTGTAGCGGTTCTGGCGACAGATTGGTGCAATGGTGTCATGGAGCACCTGGTTTTGTACGCTTGTGTACCCTTCAACGGCCAAGTCACACAACATTAACTATAATAATAAAGAAATCGCAGTAAGGAACCTTAGACTTGGTACGACTTTGTCTAGATTTCATTACTTTTTAGAGATAAACAAGCAGCTCCATCGAGACTTGGCTGTTTTTTACAGAATGTTTTTGGTGGGATTTCACTTCTTTTTGTAGAAACGTGAGCATATTGATTTATTTTATTAGATTTTCTTATTTTACACATTTTTTTTTCTTTTTAGGAGTAGTTTTTTTATTATTACATTCTTTCTTTTCTTTTTTTCCGGTTCTGATTCTTGTACAGTAGCAACAGTTTTTCGTATTGCCCATTCGCGTTCATTATTTATTCTTTTAGACGGTTTAGACGGTTTAATTTCTGAAAGATCGGCGCGGTATTTACGCCTAAGCCGGCTGTATTCGGTGATCGCTGAAGCTTGAGGTTTTATACCCTTGAAGTCAACATTTATGAGGTGCACCCCATGAAGATTGCTTACTCGTGAAAGCGCCACGTAGGCTTGGCAGCAAGAGAATATGGAGATGCCAATTTCCATGAGGGCGTTTTTTAGACTTAGACCTTGGCTCTTGTGAATTGTTAGGGCATACACCACACAGATTGGAAATTGTTCTCTGTACACGTATGCCCGGGGTATGATCTCAAATTTTGACTTAATAGGCAATAATTCGTAAATCAAATTATTAGTGAATATTACTACCAATTGTTTAGGCTGTGTTTTGTTCTTCCGGGTCCCACCTCACTTTTTGTACAACGCCTATCGACCCATTCACTAAACCTAAACTAACATCAATGTTTCTCCTAAGCATTACTTTAGCTCCCTCTTTAATGATTATAGTTTCTTCCAGTCCAGCAGTCATCGACGCATCATCTTCATATTTTTGTAAACACACCCGGGCTTTCGTTATCATACATTATTCAATTAAAACTTCTTATAAATCTAATAATTAAGTAATAATCAGTAATCCGTCACTACTCGTAAAATTCCTAACCTATTCAAATTTTCGAATTGTTATAATAACAACCTGCTAAGTAACCTCACGAAATAATAAGCGAAATCAACGAAATGCAAATAATCCCTCCTAATCCCTAGCAAACGTTTTCAAGCTCAGTAGAAGAATGTCGTAAACGACTGTAACGCGGCCGGTTGCCACTTCGCCATAAAAGGTTATCGGGAAAACAAACGTAAGCGCATTTTAATATACATACAGCGCCATCTAGCGACGTGTGCGGGTATCACCGCCACTCTTAGCAATGCATTATATTTTGACCAAATTTTGAGCGAAATTAATATTTTAGTGTAATTTGTTTATTTGATTTGTGTAATTGTTTATTTGATTGAATAAAGTTAATCGTTCGACTATTTCTTCTTGTAAACTTGTAAGTATAAGTATAAAAGCCGGTCTAGTCTTATCCAGAGTTTTCCTTTAATTTTATTTATATGCGTATTAAAAGCAGAAGGGGAGGCATTCACCCAGCAGTGGGACGCTATAGGCAGAGATGGGCATTAATCGATTAAAAAAGTTAATCGTCAAAATTAATCGCGATTAATTTAATCTACGTAGATTAACTTCGTCATTTTAATCCATTCAATTTCACGATTAATTCTCGATTAAAAGTTGGAACACGCTCATTTGTGCTTTTTACGAAAATACAATAAAGTACATGTCTTAGAAATGTTGATGTTTTAGAAATTGTTTTGGTTTGGATACCTTTGTATCCGACCGTTCCCTCTTCCCTCTTCCCTCTTCCCTCTTCCCTCTTACCCACATCCCTCTTCCCTCTTCAACTCTTCACCTTCCCTTCCCTCTTCCCACTACCCACTCCTCTTCACCTTCCACCTCTTCCCACTACCCTCTACCCAACACATCCCCTCTTCCCACTCCCCTTCCTCACCTCTCCCTCTTCCCTCTTCCACAACCTCTTACCCTCTTCCCTCATCCCTCTTCCCTCTCCCTCAACCCTCTTCCCTCTTCCCTCTTCCCTCTTCCCTCTTCCCTCTTCCCTCTTCCCTCTTCCCTCTTCCCTCTTCCCTCTTCCCTCTTCCCTCTTCCCTCTTCCCTCTTCCCTCTTCCCTCTTCCCTCTTCCCTCTTCCCTCTTCCCTCTTCCCTCTTCCCTCTTCCCTCTTCCCTCTTCCCTCTTCCCTCTTCCCTCTTCCCTCTTCCCTCTTCCCTCTTCCCTCTTCCCTCTTCCCTCTTCCCTCTTCCCTCTTCCCTCTTCCCTCTTCCCTCTTCCCTCTTCCCTCTTCCCTCTTCCCTCTTCCCTCTTCCCTCTTCCCTCTTCCCTCTTCCCTCTTCCCTCTTCCCTCTTCCCTCTTCCCTCTTCCCTCTTCCCTCTTCCCTCTTCCCTCTTCCCTCTTCCCTCTTCCCTCTTCCCTCTTCCCTCTTCCCTGTTCCCTCTTCCCTCTTCCCTCTTCCCTCTCCCCTCTTCCCTCTTCCCTCTTCCCTCTTCCCTCTTCCCTCTTCCCTCTTCCCTCTTCCCTCTTCCCTCTTCCCTCTTCCCTCTTCCCTCTTCCCTCTTCCCTCTTCCCTCTTCCCTCTTCCCTCTTCCCTCTTCCCTCTTCCCTCTTCCCTCTTCCCTCTTCCCTCTTCCCTCTTCCCTCTTCCCTCTTCCCTCTTCCCTCTTCCCTCTTCCCTCTTCCCTCTTCCCTCTTCCCTCTTCCCTCTTCCCTCTTCCCTCTTCCCTCTTCCCTCTTCCCTCTTCCCTCTTCCCTCTTCCCTCTTCCCTCTTCCCTCTTCCCTCTTCCCTCTTCCCTCTTCCCTCTTCCCTCTTCCCTCTTCCCTCTTCCCTCTTCCCTCTTCCCTCTTCCCTCTTCCCTCTTCCCTCTTCCCTCTTCCCTCTTCCCTCTTCCCTCTTCCCTCTTCCCTCTTCCCTCTTCCCTCTTCCCTCTTCCCTCTTCCCTCTTCCCTCTTCCCTCTTCCCTCTTCCCTCTTCCCTCTTCCCTCTTCCCTCTTCCCTCTTCCCTCTTCCCTCTTCCCTCTTCCCTCTTCCCTCTTCCCTCTTCCCTCTTCCCTCTTCCCTCTTCCCTCTTCCCTCTTCCCTCTTCCCTCTTCCCTCTTCCCTCTTCCCTCTTCCCTCTTCCCTCTTCCCTCTTCCCTCTTCCCTCTTCCCTCTTCCCTCTTCCCTCTTCCCTCTTCCCTCTTCCCTCTTCCCTCTTCCCTCTTCCCTCTTCCCTCTTCCCTCTTCCCTCTTCCCTCTTCCCTCTTCCCTCTTCCCTCTTCCCTCTTCCCTCTTCCCTCTTCCCTCTTCCCTCTTCCCTCTTCCCTCTTCCCTCATCCCTCATCCCTCATCCCTCATCCCTCATCCCTCTTCCATCTTGTTATACAGTAATACAAGAAGGTTTTTATAGTGCAGTACTCTAAGATGATTCAGGGATTTAGACTTTAGTAGAAGGGGACATTACCATATCCCTAATACAGCTGAGACCAGCTTAGGGTTCTTCATCAGATACTTCAGACCTTCGACTTTTAACATCAAATGAAGCGGCCCACCAAGTTGAATATTTTTTTGTAAAGGCGGTATATGTCGATCTCTAATAGTTTGATTGGGCTCTTGTGTTTTCTAATCAGGGTCACCAGGTACTCCAGATCTTCGATTATCCTAGTTTTTATAGTTTTCGCTTTATGTGGCCATTAAACCATAACTCTGTACCAAATTTCAGCTCTCTGAATTTATGTGAAGTACTACTTCTTTACTGATGATCATGAGTGAGTGAATGAGTGTCGTAAATGGGAAACTTTGCTTTCGCTTAACTTCGGAACTAAATGACCTACAGACTTGAAATTTTGGATTTTAAGTATGTGATTATAGCTTACTGGATGACGAAAATTTCTGCGTTCTGGTCTTATCCAGAGGTGCTCAAATAGGGACCTGAAAATGCGGCGAAATGGTTCCAGTAAAGGATGGTACGGCAGTGTTTGCTTCGCGCTCGACTTGGCGGGGGCACTGCCGTGCCCCCCGATTTGATTACATGTGTAGGTGTACCTACTAGGTACCTACCTATTAAGTTAAATGAGACTGCAATAAGTACATTTTGATTTCACAGTGATAAGATAATTAAGTTGAAGTAAGAACTTTTTGATTGAAATAATTATTGTACATAAGTTGATTCAAATTTTTAAAGAATGATGATGAATGCATAGATGTTCATAACTGCAATCTTTAAAAATTACAGTCTAATAGCAAAATTGCATTTTGACGGTCCTAAGCCCGTGAAAGTATGAAGGAAAATGTGTAACTTATGTTTTTTTTACTAGTTTTCGTCAAAAATTGTTTTTTCTGCTCGTAAATTTATTACGTGGGGGCGGGGCGAGCGTTATTGCCGCCTTGCGCACAGCGCGCTGACGCGGTGTCCACGAACGCATGGTTTTTAAGGATATCTTTCAGCTGTTTTATCTCAATATTTTAGTACTGATAGATGCCGAAAGAAAAAAACACGTATGTTTTATTTTTTGCAAAGAATCTACTGTCAAAATTTGAACGGTCAACGTCCCCCTAAACGTCCACGCGTTCTTGAGACGAGAGGGTTGACAGACGCACAAAGTGATCTCATAAGAGTTCCCTAAAACTACAAAACTACTTACAGGTATTTATTAACGTCGCACAATACTGATACAACTCCAGAATGTTCTGATACTTAATCATAATGGCGTGGGTAAGATACCCGACTTCGAACGACATATGGTTCACGTATATATCTCGCAAATGGAAGTATTTCCGTATGCTCTGCCGCCCCCGACGCCACATGTATGAGAGGCTGAAGCACAGATTGTAGATTAGCAACTCTTCATTCCTGGGTGTAGTGTCTCCCAATGGCAGGTCTGTTAGGAGGGCGTAGTTTTCCTTCATTTGTTGTTGCTGTCGTGCCATAGCTTGAAGAGTTGCAAGGTCAAAATGCTCGTATCCTGGAAGAGACAACAAATAAAAAAAAATCGGACAACCTCACACAAATCCTTAAATTAAGCACAAAGTCTTAAATTAAGCTTGTGTTACGGATACTACATGAGGATAAACGTACTTTTATAGATAAATATATACTTAAATACATAGAACAAACATGACCCAAGCACAAATATTCGAGTTCATCACACAAATATTTGCCCTGGCGGGATTCGAACCCGGGACCGCCGGCTCAGAAGGCAGGTGTCTACAAACCGCGGTAAGCGCGTCGTCGTCGTATGATGAATTAATTTTTCACAAAAAAGAACCGAATCCAGCCAGAAAAAAATATTTTCGAGAACAACTGAACGAGTACTACAACTAACGGTATTAACCTACCTATGTGGCTATAATAAGTTTCTGTCAAACTATTCGTTTTTTATTTTTCATGTATTTTATGAAGCTATTCAGCTATTTGCGTAATGATCTCATTATGTTGAGCTGGCGCCATCTGTTGGACATGATTACCGTTGTACTCTGATCACGCTAAAACGGTGGACAAATTTGAACCAGTTTCGGTACAGGATTAGCTAGAGATCCAAAGATGGTTATAGGATACCTTTTACCCTGCTACGGTATAATACGAAGTTGCTGGCAGCTCCTAGTATAGTTATTCATAATCTCCTCAAACCATCCCTCTATGTAGGCTATGGCAGCAGACATAATCTATGTCTGTTTTTGACATTATCTCCTTCCCTTCTGTTCTCCACCTCACTCTTTACAATGGCTGACATACAACTTGCTCGGTGATATTAATTTTAATGATTTAATAACGTTAATTTAATATAATCAAATCGTTAATCCCTTCGTAGTCATAATGTATAAGTAAAGTAATTGTTTTTCCTTGTATCTTTTGTGTGTGTAACAAAAGATTACTGGGTATTTCTGCATATCTTCATTGTGGTATCGACTCCACGCGCACAAGGGTCTATCTATCTATGGTATTTGAGTTTTTCTCGTTGAAGTTATTATTTATCAATTTCAAAGTGTGCTTACCTAATGGTCCAGCGGGTCCTGTACCCGGTGGTGTCTCCCCCACGCCGAACCCAAGCCCGACAGGTCCTTCCTCGTTTTCCTTAATCTTGAAGAAAGCTCCTGGAGACAGATCATCCTCAAGGGAGTTTATTTGATCTGCCGGATTATTCGGACCACTTCTTAGAGGACCCAATGGAGAGCCCAAATTGGGGCCATACTTTGGACCGTCGATTGGAGGACCACGCATTTCGGGGTCATCCACTGGGCCAGCCATTCGTGGATTACCCATTTGAGGGTCGCCCAGTGCTCCCCGTAACCGGCAACCCACTGAAACACAAACAGTCGACTGCTAGAAATGCCAACAAACGGTCTTAGCAGTTTGGCGAGTTAATTTCAGTTGCATGCAGTCATTCAAGTCATGTACACCTTTTTTGAAAAAAATAATAATAATAGGGCGGCCATTCATCCGGGTTTCCCCCGATTTGTAGTAGTTTGAAGGCCGTCCAGGGGGGTTCAAAAAATGTCCACACTTTTTATGTGAATGAAAAATTAAGTGATTGTTTTTTTAATAGTATTGTTTTCGGACACGTCCGGGTTCGGCGAATTTATTGATGGCAGATTAACACTCGGAGTGTAACATACGGGAATTTAAGCAAAAAAATAATAATTTTTGGACGTTTCATTGTTATTACTCAGTTCAAGAGTAGGTAGGTACTTGACTACCAATTTAATCAGACGGATTAATTATTTATTTTTCTTTATTTAATGTGTTAATTGGGTTATTATTTTATTCTGACATTTTAGCGATTTTTATTTGGTTTTTATGCTGTAATTTGAGTTTTTTATTTTATTTTCTTCTTTTTTCATAATACTTAAAACTGTAATTTAATCTAGTTTGACATTCTTATTATTATTTTGTTTATAATGCGAATTTTATTCTATTTGATTATTTGATGTACCTAGTCATTTTCTCTAGTATGTAAGCATTTATAAAATTTACACGTCGCGTCAGCGGCCAAATATTTGCAACGTTTTTTTTCTATATTTAAGGCCTTTTCTACGTGTAACATATTTGAGTACATAAAGATTATTCATTCATTCATTCATCATTCATTTATTCATTTATTCATTCATTCATTAATTCATTCATTTATTGACCGAGCGCGCTCAGTGAGCAAAGCGTTTTTAGCTTGGTCAAAGATTTTTTTACATGTCCAAATTCTGAATGTTTTCTAAAACGTTTCTCGTGACATTATGGGTGAGATTCAGTTTGTAGATTTTTTTCAAGATGAGTGAGATACTTATGGATATATAAAAAATACACATTTCAACCAACTAGAAACAAACTTGTGAGATCTACAGATCACAGAGCCAATAGTAACTGTGTAAGTTTGTATGTTCGTTCGTTTGTTCGTTTGTTCGTGTGATGTTCGTTTGTTCATTTGTTCGTTTGTTCGTTTGTTCATTTGTTCGTTTGTTCGTTTGTTCGTTCGTTCGTTCGTTTGTTTGTATGTTTGTAACTAACAATGTAATCAAATCTAGGAAGTCTCTCGTACCGAAATTAAGATTTGCATGTAGGTATATAAAGGTCACGTGACAATATATAATTTGGTAATAATACAATATCTTAGAGCTGATCTGAATGATGGAAACGCAAGATGGCCGTAGGAACTCCTAAACAACACAAGATAAACCTATGTTTCTGGGCTCCGTTGATTGGTCTTAGCGAGCAGTTTGTGTATAAAAATACTACATCTCCTAAACAAGTAATTTCGTGTTCCGAATGCGTTTACTCCGAATCTGAAGGGCTACTCCGATTTTCGAAATTCGACCGTCGAATACTGCCGTCCCGCTCACTCGAATATACTTTGATAGGAGATCGAGGGACGGCACTATTCGACGATCGAATTTCGAACATCGGATTAGCCCTTCTAAACTTTATTTTCACGGACTAAAACCACGGGTAAGTGCAATTTGCATTATTGTTACTCATTCTATTGGTTGTTTACGAACGTATTAGCAACCAAACTGTGGATATAATCATTACTGGACGGACTTGCCTTAAATTAGAGCCTTATCACACTTGCGATTTGCGAGCGCGTTGAAAGCGAAGCGAGCGTGCAGCGAGTTCGCCGCGAGTGCGCAGCGAGTTCGCCGCGAGTGCGCAGCGAGTTCGCCGCGAGCGTGCAGCGAGTTCGCCGCGTCTTGAGTAGGGACGCCATACTGTACATTCGTCAATACGCAGCGAATTCGTTGCGCACTCGCGGCGAACTCGCTGCGCACTCGCGGCGAAATCGCTGCGCACTCGCGGCGAACTCGCTGCGCGCTCGCCTCGCTTTCAACTCGCTCGCAAATCGCAAGTGTGATAAGGCCCTTAGACCTGCCGAAATAAAATGAAAACATTGGCTGTCTGTAAAGTCGGTTTACGCATGATAATTTTACGTGATAACGTCATAAGAAAACATTGATGAAAAATTGCATATTTTTATGAATTGAATACCGGCCGATGGAGTGGAAGAGAGATAGATGCGTCACAAGCCGAACGCTTAGGCCGATCGTGCCTCTCTATCGCTTGCTCCGCGCTCTCGCTTGCACGCTCGGCTCAGGCGGAACGTGACAATGAGTCATGCTTTTCGTGGTTCATCGATTTATAAGACGTTGTCACGTCAAAAGATACCTTTACATAAGTACTTACATAATATGAAGTAAATAACACGCCACATTTTTTTTTTGTTAAACCACCATTGTCGTTATATTTGATATCATAAATGCCAACGGACTGTAATATTACTATTTTATGCAAAATCGCACCGTAGAATTGATATTAGCAGTAAATTAAAACTTAAATATCCTTATTACTGATTTTTTACAACTGCGATAAGAATTATTGAATTATTTTTGAAATATGTGGTCGTAAAATCATAGTTATTACAATTAAATATACCAATTGCCTCACAGTTCCATCCGAATAAGTAAAAATTTTAAATACCCCGACACAGGTAGCTGGTCATCAGACCCTCGTTTAATGCGTGATACTTGTTTGTGTCAATTTGTACCTTTTACTACCTAATTTTCCGCTAGATAGCACTTTTTAATAGGACTCTACTTCTACATCGCGGTATCGTTTGTTCGTCGTAGAATATACTCTTAAGTATTACGTAACTATACAAAATAATATCGTAAAATTGTGTTTAGCATTAAAGTAAAACATAAATATCGTAATGAAGGATTTTTCATTACCGTAATAAGTACTGTAATAATAATGATTAAATTATTTTATTAATATTGAATTAATAATCATACTTATTACTATTACATTCATTTCCTCATAGTACCATTTGAATTTTTAAAGGATGGGACCACTTTCGGTACTTATTTTACTCATACTGCGTAAGTTATTAATCATAGTCTGTCATAGTCATAGGTGCCTGCAATATACTTACACGCTATACGGGTGTTGCCTGTAGTAGCATAAAATTGAAACATAGATTTACTCCTCAAACTGAACAACATTGTTCGGCAACTTAAAAAAAAACCAAATTTTCAGAATTTCATTAATTCAAACAAATTAAATAGTATTTTCAATATATATTATAGAGATAAAGTTCATCTTCTTGTCGACTGTTTGTCGCCTCTTCAAGCTCTTCTTCATATAATGGATTTCTGCTCAAAAAATCTGCATGTATATTATCCTTTCCTTTGCAGAAAATTATAGAAAAATTCCAAGGTTGAATGGCTAATGCCCATCTCGCAAGTCGGCCATTCATATCTCTTCTTGACCGTAGCCAGACCAACGCCTTATGGTCCGTCACAAACTCAAATTCCATGCTCCACAGATATTGTTTAAATATGATAGTGCCCATATCAATCCTAGGCATTCTTTTTCTGTAATTTTTCGAGATGCGAAAGCGACTGGCTTCATTTCTGTCCAATGTTGTCACATCTACTAACTTTTCAGTAGATCTACCTATTTTGCCTCCGTTGTACCTATCTTCCACTCTCAGCATCAAATCTACCTGTTTTTCGAAATTTTACGATCGTGGAAAATTCTCACTTACTTTGAATGTTGCCTGTTTTGCATAGAGCCTAAGCCTATCTGGTAATTCCATCGCTTAAAACGGAACGCTTTAAGTGAATCTGTGTGTGTAAGGTGTGACACTGAAAGTGACAGCTGCTGTGTATTTCGTGGCAATTTCTTTGGCGAGACAAAGAAATTGCCGCGATTTCAAACACTTAAACAATGTTTACGCATTGTTAGTCATTAAAAACGTATTGAACCAGAGTGGTGGTAGATCTGCCTATTTTTTATTTCAGATTCTACCAATTTTTACTAATTTCTGCATCCTGTTCTACCATTTTACCAAAATTGTATGTGACAACATTGGTCGTGGCCTTTTTAAATAACTTTTTCGTGGACTATTTTGCGCCTGCTTACTCTATCATATTGGACTAAAATGTCACTAATCCCCCGATATTTTTCAGGCCTGAATCATGTGAACCCGCAATTAACAGGGGTAAGTTACGTTTTCAGTGATCGGATCTAGGATGCAATTTGCCGAGGTTTAAGTCCGTTATTTTAACATGGATATGAACATGACTTACAATCCTGCGAGTCTTTTCGTTATCATAGATGTTAAAGGAAATCGATTAAAGACTGAAAATATTGAAAAACTAATAGTACCTATGTTTCTTTAATTATATAAAGATGACTACAACATAGTATGTAGTTTAAATTTCCTGTTATTTTTAGGTTAAGTTTTTGTCATGTAACATAAATGACCTGTTAGGTATAAATAGCGAAATTCATTTCGTATATTTAGCTTAACCCTCGACAAAAGTTATTAAATCTTAACAGCAACTCATTTCCTAAAATCCCGAGTCACATCCATGTTAAGCATAACGTTTGAGGTCGTTCACCCCAAATTGCATCCTAGATCCGATCACAGAATATACTCATCCACTAATTGACCTTTCTTTCATTATCTTCAACTTCATTCTTTATTTTTTTTAAAGTCTGTAATGTCAAAGGCATATTATAGGTACAGTAGACGACTCTCTGACTCACAAAAATGCATGGCGTGAACCAGAAACGAAGTGACTCCTTATTTTGTGTTAGATTGTACCTGACTAGTTTAAGGGACACTTAAACGTTACATTTGTCAAAGTTACATTTATGCAAACTACCCATTTTGTAAATATTAATTTAAAATAAAGGTGTTCATACATGCCAGATGGGCCTAATGTGTAAAGACAGTTACACATGTGCCAGAAGGGCATTTATTATTTGCGAGATGCAAAAAACTTTGCTCTCGTGTAGCACACACAACTTTTCAACCTACTATGCGACATCTACAAAAACAATCAGTAAGCTATTGCACAATGGTGACACAACGACGCGTTTGGCTCGGTTTGTAGACACCTTCCTACTGAGTTTTTCGGTCCCGGGTTCGAATCCCGGCCGGGGAAAATATTTGTGCAAATATTTGTTCTTGGGTCATGGATGTTATCTATATATGTATTTATATATTATGTATATCGTCGTCTAGTACCCATAGTACAAGCTTTGCTTAGTTTGGGACTAGGTCGATTTGTGTAAGATTATCCCGTAATATTTATTTATTTATTTATTTTATTTAATAAAGATTAAATAAATAAATAAGTACTTAGACAAGACATAATATATTCAACCAACTTCAAACAGGAGGAGGGTCTCAATTCGACTGTATGTTTTGCTTTTTCTTTTGTTACGCGATTATTTCACCAACTATGAATTGATTTTGATGTTTTTTTTTGTTCGGTAGATGAGAGATGCTTCAGACGTGGTGCCATATTCATTTTATCGAAAATGAGTTAGCGCTTTTTGAGACAACCATAAACCATAGTTACTTATTTGTGCAACAAGAGAGCAAAGTTGTTTTTTGTTGCGAGTACTGATTTTGAGTCCCGAGCAAGCGAAGGATTCTATGTTTGAATCACGAGCGTAGCGAGGGACTCAACGCCACGAGATGCAAAAAACTTTGCTCTTGTGTAGCACACACAACTTTTCAACCTACTATGCGACATCTACAAAAACAATCAGTAAGCTATTGCACAATGGTGACACAACCATTAAAATTTTAGGTTTTGTTTTTTTCTCGCAGTCGCGAGTCTAAATGAAAAGCAGGTGTTGTGATTATGACACTCAGGTTATGTTTGTCCTCGCGTGGTCCTCACTCATTTCTTTCGCTCGTCCAAATAAATACTTCATATCACAACACAATGGCTTCCCACGCAGCACAGAAGCTGCATTTAAGTGCTTATATAGCCCTTATACAGCTAATTTAAGCTGAATAAATGCTGTATACGTGCTTATGTATGAGACCTCTGTGATACTTGGCTTATTTTAGCCTCTTGTCAAACAATCTACTATTATTTTCTAGTCGAATATTTGTTCTAAGTATTTAAGTATACAGCGTGGGTATTTTTTTTTTTATTCAAAATAGCCATGCATTTAACCTCGATTGCACCTGATGTTAAGTGACAATAAGGCCTAAGATGGAGCATATAATACGGGCATATAATGTATTCAGTCTGATCATAGGAATCGTACGGCATAATTATTTTGTTAAATAGTGTTTTTAATTAGGTAGGTAATCATTTTGTAAAGTCAAACCAAGTAGCAATGTACGTAGTCCAACAAATGAACGCTGACATGGTATGTCATGACGTTTAGGTAGGTACGATTATTAATGTGGATGCAAATACATTGCGTGTTCAAATATATCGTATGAAAAAAAAAAAATTCATCTTAAGAAATCAATGTAAATAGGATCCTTGGGTCCGATACTAATCGTCATTTCAATATATGCCCGTATTAAATGCCAACGCTATATATTCATCTATATAAATACGTATATCGTCATCTAGTACCCATAACACAAGCCTTCTTCAGCTTAATTTGGGACTAGATCGATTTGTGTGAGGTTGTCCGTTTTTTTTTTACCAGGACCCTCTATCGGTGGATGACGAAGTCGCAGTTCAATATATGGTTACGAATGCCGCGGACCTGATCCAGCACACCAGCCTGAAGGTGTGGAGGATTGATGTCATGCGCCAGAGTTTCCGGGGCGACGCCCCCTACGAGATCGGCTTTCTCGTGCGGACCACGGAGGTTACCATTGGTTTCTGTTAAGGGAATAATTAAAGGGGGGCTGGTCAGTCGTCCTGGTGATAGTAATTTAAGGGCACAATACCGTGAGCAGCGTTGAATTGTCTCTGCACGGAACCGCGGCCGCGGACACTTTCACAGCAGCAAGTCCAGGGTTCACTTTGGTCCAGATCACGAACGAAATGCACTTTCTCCGGATAATCGTATGTAGTAAACGGGACAGAAAAAAGAAATTTAAACGCACGGGAGAACGATTTTCATGTGCTCCGCACCAGGCGTCGGTCAGTACTGAAGAGTCGTAAGTATGTATGAGAGATTAACTATAAGCGGCCGTTTTCGATCGGTGGAGATTAAATAAGTAAATTAACAGTTTCTAATGTTTCTATTGGTAACCTAGGGTTGGCGCTTGGGCACAAGTCACGTGAGGTTTTTTTGCTACTTTTTGATCCCCTCTCCCGGCTCTCCCCCCTGGTGATATTTGGTGAGGTTCTTTGTTACCCCTCCCTCCCCCTCACAACCTCACGTGTATTTTTTCGCCAGAATTTCGTATAATAGACTGTTTTGAGGTAAGTATCTATTTAATAAGTGACGATTTATTTTTAACGGAACCGAGATAAAGTATCTACTGATGTGGTAGGTTTTTTCTTCGTTGGGGGACCAACGTGATCTATCGTGATTTTTTCGTGACCCCCCCCCAGTCTATCCACTATGCTCTACGATCTGTATCTACTAATAGAGCAAATTGTACAATTTCCTCCAGTTTGCTCTACGAGTTTTACGGATAGAGCAAATTGATCTGTATTTTTCCAATTTGCTATACTAGTTCTAACGATAGAGCAAATTGGAGGAAAACAGTTCGATTTACCCTATTAATTGGGAAAGTAGAGCAAACCTACTTTTTCTCTCCAATTTGCTCAACTATTTTTACTATTTTAGATCGTAGAGCATAGTGGATAGATTCAATAATGGGTTAGTTTATGGTAGAACTGTGACAACAAGAGTGCGCGAGCCGAGCGAGCGAAGCGAACGTACCGCGGAAGCGGTCGGCAAAGCGCCAGAACCAAACAGCCGAATTAAGGATCGGGTTGAAATTAATACCATAAACTGAAGTCGAAATTAATGGGTTAGTTTATGTTAGAACTGCGACCACAACAGCGCGCGAGCTGAGCGAGCGAAGCCAGCGTAGCGCGGTAGCGGTCAGCGAAGCGCCAGAACCAAACAGCCGAATAGTTTATGTTAGAACTGCGACCACAACAGCGCGCGGGCCGAGCGAGCGAAGCCAGCGTACCGCGGTAGCGGTCGGCGAAGCGCCAGAACCAAACAGCCGAATTAAGGATTGGGTTGAAATTAATACCATAAACTGAAGTCGAAATTAATGGGTTAGTTTATGTTAGAACTGCGACCACAACAGCGCGCGAGCCGAGCGAGCGAAGCTAGCGTACTGCGGTAGCGGTCGGCGAAGCCCCAGAACCAAACAGCCGAATTAAGGATCGGGTTGAAATTCATCATCATCATCATCATATCAGCCGATAGACGTCCACTGCTGGACAAAGGCCTCCCCCAAAGTTCTCCATGACGATCGATCTTGCGCCGCCATCATCCAATTTCTACCCGCGATCTTAACCAAATTGGGTTGAAATTAATATCACAGAATTAAAAAAAAATTGTAGAGCAAATTGGAAAGAAAAAGTTAGGTTTGCTCTACTTTCCCAACTAATAGACGATTTACTCTATTAGTTGGGAAAGTAGAGCAAACCTAACTTTTTCTTTCCAATTTGCGGCCGCGGACACTTTCACAGCAGCAAGTCCAGGGTTCACTTTGGTCCAGATCACGAACGAAATGCACTTTCTCCGGATAATCGTATGTAGTAAACGGGACAGAAAAAAGAAATTTAAACGCACGGGAGAACGATTTTCATGTGCTCCGCACCAGGCGTCGGTCAGTACTGAAGAGTCGTAAGTATGTATGAGAGATTAACTATAAGCGGCCGTTTTCGATCGGTGGAGATTAAATAAGTAAATTAACAGTTTCTAATGTTTCTATTGGTAACCTAGGGTTGGCGCTTGGGCACAAGTCACGTGAGGTTTTTTTGCTACTTTTTGATCCCCTCTCCCGGCTCTCCCCCCTGGTGATATTTGGTGAGGTTCTTTGTTACCCCTCCCTCCCCCTCACAACCTCACGTGTATTTTTTCGCCAGAATTTCGTATAATAGACTGTTTTGAGGTAAGTATCTATTTAATAAGTGACGATTTATTTTTAACGGAACCGAGATAAAGTATCTACTGATGTGGTAGGTTTTTTCTTCGTTGGGGGACCAACGTGATCTATCGTGATTTTTTCGTGACCCCCCCCCAGTCTATCCACTATGCTCTACGATCTGTATCTACTAATAGAGCAAATTGTACAATTTCCTCCAGTTTGCTCTACGAGTTTTACGGATAGAGCAAATTGATCTGTATTTTTCCAATTTGCTATACTAGTTCTAACGATAGAGCAAATTGGAGGAAAACAGTTCGATTTACCCTATTAATTGGGAAAGTAGAGCAAACCTACTTTTTCTCTCCAATTTGCTCAACTATTTTTACTATTTTAGATCGTAGAGCATAGTGGATAGATTCAATAATGGGTTAGTTTATGGTAGAACTGTGACAACAAGAGCGCGCGAGCCGAGCGAGCGAAGCGAACGTACCGCGGAAGCGGTCGGCAAAGCGCCAGAACCAAACAGCCGAATTAAGGATCGGGTTGAAATTAATACCATAAACTGAAGTCGAAATTAATGGGTTAGTT
The DNA here is from genome assembly GCA_905147355.2 of Apotomis turbidana. Classification (NCBI taxonomy): domain Eukaryota; kingdom Metazoa; phylum Arthropoda; class Insecta; order Lepidoptera; family Tortricidae; genus Apotomis; species Apotomis turbidana. The sequence continues at coordinate 9,106,001 of LR990305.1, read as the reverse complement.
TATGTTAGAACTGCGACCACAACAGCGCGCGAGCTGAGCGAGCGAAGCCAGCGTAGCGCGGTAGCGGTCAGCGAAGCGCCAGAACCAAACAGCCGAATAGTTTATGTTAGAACTGCGACCACAACAGCGCGCGGGCCGAGCGAGCGAAGCCAGCGTACCGCGGTAGCGGTCGGCGAAGCGCCAGAACCAAACAGCCGAATTAAGGATTGGGTTGAAATTAATACCATAAACTGAAGTCGAAATTAATGGGTTAGTTTATGTTAGAACTGCGACCACAACAGCGCGCGAGCCGAGCGAGCGAAGCTAGCGTACTGCGGTAGCGGTCGGCGAAGCCCCAGAACCAAACAGCCGAATTAAGGATCGGGTTGAAATTCATCATCATCATCATCATATCAGCCGATAGACGTCCACTGCTGGACAAAGGCCTCCCCCAAAGTTCTCCATGACGATCGATCTTGCGCCGCCATCATCCAATTTCTACCCGCGATCTTAACCAAATTGGGTTGAAATTAATATCACAGAATTAATAAAAAATTGTAGAGCAAATTGGAAAGAAAAAGTTAGGTTTGCTCTACTTTCCCAACTAATAGACGATTTACTCTATTAGTTGGGAAAGTAGAGCAAACCTAACTTTTTCTTTCCAATTTGCGGCCGCGGACACTTTCACAGCAGCAAGTCCAGGGTTCACTTTGGTCCAGATCACGAACGAAATGCACTTTCTCCGGATAATCGTATGTAGTAAACGGGACAGAAAAAAGAAATTTAAACGCACGGGAGAACGATTTTCATGTGCTCCGCACCAGGCGTCGGTCAGTACTGAAGAGTCGTAAGTATGTATGAGAGATTAACTATAAGCGGCCGTTTTCGATCGGTGGAGATTAAATAAGTAAATTAACAGTTTCTAATGTTTCTATTGGTAACCTAGGGTTGGCGCTTGGGCACAAGTCACGTGAGGTTTTTTTGCTACTTTTTGATCCCCTCTCCCGGCTCTCCCCCCTGGTGATATTTGGTGAGGTTCTTTGTTACCCCTCCCTCCCCCTCACAACCTCACGTGTATTTTTTCGCCAGAATTTCGTATAATAGACTGTTTTGAGGTAAGTATCTATTTAATAAGTGACGATTTATTTTTAACGGAACCGAGATAAAGTATCTACTGATGTGGTAGGTTTTTTCTTCGTTGGGGGACCAACGTGATCTATCGTGATTTTTTCGTGACCCCCCCCCAGTCTATCCACTATGCTCTACGATCTGTATCTACTAATAGAGCAAATTGTACAATTTCCTCCAGTTTGCTCTACGAGTTTTACGGATAGAGCAAATTGATCTGTATTTTTCCAATTTGCTATACTAGTTCTAACGATAGAGCAAATTGGAGGAAAACAGTTCGATTTACCCTATTAATTGGGAAAGTAGAGCAAACCTACTTTTTCTCTCCAATTTGCTCAACTATTTTTACTATTTTAGATCGTAGAGCATAGTGGATAGATTCAATAATGGGTTAGTTTATGGTAGAACTGTGACAACAAGAGCGCGCGAGCCGAGCGAGCGAAGCGAACGTACCGCGGAAGCGGTCGGCAAAGCGCCAGAACCAAACAGCCGAATTAAGGATCGGGTTGAAATTAATACCATAAACTGAAGTCGAAATTAATGGGTTAGTTTATGTTAGAACTGCGACCACAACAGCGCGCGAGCTGAGCGAGCGAAGCCAGCGTAGCGCGGTAGCGGTCAGCGAAGCGCCAGAACCAAACAGCCGAATAGTTTATGTTAGAACTGCGACCACAACAGCGCGCGGGCCGAGCGAGCGAAGCCAGCGTACCGCGGTAGCGGTCGGCGAAGCGCCAGAACCACACAGCCGAATTAAGGATTGGGTTGAAATTAATACCATAAACTGAAGTCGAAATTAATGGGTTAGTTTATGTTAGAACTGCGACCACAACAGCGCGCGAGCCGAGCGAGCGAAGCTAGCGTACTGCGGTAGCGGTCGGCGAAGCCCCAGAACCAAACAGCCGAATTAAGGATCGGGTTGAAATTCATCATCATCATCATCATATCAGCCGATAGACGTCCACTGCTGGACAAAGGCCTCCCCCAAAGTTCTCCATGACGATCGATCTTGCGCCGCCATCATCCAATTTCTACCCGCGATCTTAACCAAATTGGGTTGAAATTAATATCACAGAATTAAAAAAAAATTGTAGAGCAAATTGGAAAGAAAAAGTTAGGTTTGCTCTACTTTCCCAACTAATAGAGTAAATCGAACTGTTTTCCTCCAATTTGCTCTATCGGTAGAACTAGTATAGCAAATTGGAAAAATCTGTTCAATTTGCTCTATCCGTGAAACTCGTAGAGCCAATGGAGGAAAATATACAATTTGCTCTATTAGTAGATACAGATCGTAGAGCATAGTGGATAGATTCCCCCCTCCCCCTATCTAACCTCGCGTGATTTGTGCACAGACCCTTGCCAGATCGAATGATCCTATTATCGGGAGAAACAACATTTTTTTTCGGGTTTTTTTGACTTTGGTCGAGAGGAACATAAATTGAATCACATTAAAGTTAATATATTAAAAAGTACGTAGTTCGCTACCGATAGAAATATCTACATAAATAAATACTAACAAAAATAACATTAAATGGTTTTCTCTTTATTATAATTTTAGCTCTATGTTTATCTTCTATCTATATACAGGGTAGCCCATTTAGATCGGTCAGTATGGGAAAGTCTGGAACTATAAGACATACGAAGATCTGTTATTAGGAACCATGTCATCGATTTTAATAACAAGAAAAACTGCATTCATTCATTTGAAAAAAACTTGTGCTCAGCTCGGGAATCAAACCCGGAAGTTTTGAAAAGTAACCAACATTATTTCTACTTTGATATCTTTCTATCCTTGTACTTTCCAGCCTCTACAAATTTAATAACTGTGTACTCATTTTCAGGAACGTTACCGGAAAATGGTAGACTTATACAACACAAGTATAACCATGGACAGTAAACTCCGAACCAGGGAGCATATCCTGTATTTACAGAAAATTGAAAAACTGCACTGGGACATAACCCACCTGGCCAATATGTTGCACGAGGTCGAGAGGAAATACCACATCGCTCGTAAGTATAGATGGAGGGATGATATTGCGACTAGTGTCTCTGATTCATATCTGAATAGGCTAGTACCCATTTTTAGGGTTCCGTACCCAAAGGGTAGAAACGGGACCCTATTACTGAGACTTCGCTGTCCGTCCGTCCGTCCGTCTGTCACCAGGCTGTATCTCAAGAACGGTGATAGCTAGACAATTGAAATTTTCACAGATGATGTATTTCTATTGCCGCTATTACAACAAGTACTAAAAATAAAATAAAATAAATATTTAAGGGGGGCTCCCATACAACAAACTTGTTATAGATTATGGTACAGAACCCTTCATGCGCGAGTCGATTGCCAAATTTTTGAAATATATTTGAAATGATTAATGATCTTGTACCAGCCCTAAAAAAAGTATTGTATTTTTGTGAGAGCTTCAAAGCTAAATTTTATTAAATGAAAGTAGTATTTTCATGAACAGACAAAAACGACCGCCATTTTTGCCTTCACCTTATCAGGACGTGACGAAAAATATCGAGTAAATAAACAAAAGGACTACCCCGATATTTGAAATTCAACCGTCGTATAGTGCCGTCCCGCTCACTCAAATATACTTTGACAGCAGATCGAAAGGGATGGCACTATTCGAAGTCGTCGGAGTAGCCCTTCAGATTTCTTTACGGGATTGGTGAAGTCACTATCATGAACGAAAATAGCGGACAACGTTTTAAGCATTTCAAAATACAGAATTAAAACCATATTTTCAAATTCAGTTTTTTTACTCATTTCTACTTTTATGAACTGAAAAATATATATTTAGGTTTCCTATGCTAAATACTAGGTACACGAAATAAACATTAGTGACTGGCTAGGTAGCCAATCACTTGCTAAAACAACGTTTCATAAATATTCATTTTACGAACAACGTTAGACAAATCAACGATTCCTAAATTAGAAGTTGCATAAAATATACATTTACAAATAGATCATGATACAAACTATCTATTGGACAAAGCATCATACGACAAAACATTATTTAGTAAATTTATTATTAATTTTTTATTCTAATCAATTAACAAAATAACGAATGATAAAACAACGTCAATAAAATGCATTGTTTGGTAAACATTTCGTTTAATAAATAATCATGCTGTGAACGCCATTCATATGTGTAGTTTTCTACGAGTACAAATATTAACATACAAAATTTTTAACAAAGTACGAGTATAATTGTTCTGATGATCATACAGACGTCTTAGTTTCAGGTTATTGAGTTTTTTTAGGTAACATGGCTCAAAAACCGAAAACTGTAGGTTAGGTTTGTTTTATGACCATGAATTATAGCGGAGCGTCAAAATGCTTGCTTAAAAAATGGAACATCACTCGATCTAATTTAACCTAAAAATGGCAAACATTTAAAAAAAAAATTTAATATCGCTCTGCGAGAAAAAGTTTAAAGAACAAAACATGCTTGTTTCAGCGTAATCTACAAGATTCAATCTAATTTAAGCCCAAAACAGCAAAAAAAAAAGTGTAAAAAAAAATTAAGTCCCAGAAACGGCCCCTCTTTGGTACAATCTGACCGAAATAAGTACTTGCCTGTATAAAAGGCCAAGTGTTTCGAGTATAGAGAGTTACTTTTAATATTTTTATGAAACAATAGGTTATCAATTTGACACTTTATACTCTCGCGGTTTGTACATATAATTAACACAAATTATAACGGTTCTAACGCGATATTGCGATAGGTTATCGATACGTTTTGCAAAATATAACTGATTTTTAAAACGATTTATTCGTGAAGTTAAATTTTTTTAAATGAACTTTGTCTTTCAATACGTTTATAAAGCGTCAAAGTTACTAAATATATATATTTGTCGAGTAATTATTTGTAAAATGAGCTTTTTAAGGAATGACAGGTTTGTGAAATGAATAGTTTGTGAATCGTTGTTTGTTAAGTGATTATTTGTAAAAGCCTAGCCAAATAATCATCATCCTCCTAGCCTTTGTCCCATATCTTTGTAGAGAATGAATTCTCACTCGGCTACCTAAATCCCAAGATGTGGCGTAGGCACTAGTTTTTACGCAAGCGACTGACCTTCCAACCCAAAGGGGAAACTAGGCCTTATTGGGATTAAGGTGGTTTTCCTCACGATGTTTTCCTTCACCGAAAAGCGAGTAGGTAGTAAATATCAAATGACATTCCGTACATAAGTTCCGAAAAACTCATTGGTACGGGCCGGGTTCGATCCCGCGACCTCCGGATTGAAAGTCGCATGCCCTAACCACTAGGCTACCACTACTACTGGCTAGCCAAATAATGTTGACAGATATTTCCTTGTGGTATCAGTAATTGTCTATGATTTAAACAATTTAGTAGGGGGGTCCTCCATAAATAAATATTGATAGGTACTTTATGCACTAGTTCTAACATTCCGATCAAGTTTAAATTTGGCATAGTACTTACAAGATAGTACTCTTTATTGCACACCTCATAAAATATACAGGAGAAATACAATGCAAGACATTACAATTAGAGGTAAACAACAGGCGGTGTTATCGCTAAAGAGCGATCTCTTCCAGACAACCTTTGGGTAGTGGAGAACTTGAAAAATAAGATTTTGTTATTAGGCGCATGCAAAAATCGGACAATAATAATAATATATACATAAAAAACAAGTAAATACATGAATATAATAAAAATAAATAAATACATAAATACATACATTCAGCTAACAGATAATAGGACCATTTGAATAAAATACGAATTATGAAAGGGATAGATAGTGTTCTTTCAGTTGAGCTTTGAAAGAAACAAGAGATTTAGCGCGCCTTAAGCTAACAGGCAAGGAGTTCCATAAACAGACAGCTTTAAAAGTAAACGAATTAATATAAAATTTTGAGACGGAAGAAGGTACGGCAAGGAGCAAATTTTGGGCAGATCGAGCAGAAGTGAGATAAGTGAAACGCTCTTTGAGATAGTGGGGAGTTGCAGGATGAAAAAGTATACTATAAAGAAGAGCAAGAATATGAGAGTGACAACGAGAGTACTTACGTATTTTTTTCGGTGATAGATTGATATGGTACTATCGAGCTAGATCTTATTTAGACTACATTAAATTTTTCGCCTTGTATATGCTTAGAAAGTGTAAACATATGTGTTTGTCGTTGACTGTACTGTACATAGTGGTAGAAATTATGAGTGCACATCAACATATTTAACTTATTTCCTTAGGTACCTTACGTGTGCATAGAAAATCAAAAATATTTTCTAGTAACAAAACAATAATTCCTACTACACAAAGTGTGACCAGCAGCAACAGCTGCTGTGCAGTTTAGCAGATCTTTAGAAAGCTTATTGTACTTATTGTTTCATAAAAAAAAACCCGTCCAAACTGAGTGATATTTCATTAACCAGACTAAAATTTAAATGAGTCAACTATCCTATTGAACTGATTCCGAAACCGCCAGCTGTCCAGTCACCAGTAACATCAATAAGCCTCTTCGAGATATCTAATTTTGACATTTAAGTTAATAAATTCAATTGTTTTTTTGACAGTGACATCATACTTTATTTATTACAACGGAAAATAAATTAAAAATATACACAATAAAAATTAAAATTAAAAAGAATCCCCCAGTACTGAAGCCGTCTGAGGCATCGTATCCAGCACGCTCGCCTCGTTTCCCCTTTGAATGGCGAGGCTCAGTCTTTGAGCGAAAAAGGAGCCCGCTCTGATATATATTGTTTTTTTTTTATATATATATTATAGTCACTTTAAAAAAACATGAACATGGTTAAGGGCTTTAATTAAAACAAAACTTAATTTTTGTATCGATTAGGTATTACCCATATCTTTTGTATGAGTACTTTACGTAACACAAAAGACGCGATCATAAATTTGTTTTTATTAAGCCTTTATCTGTGTACGTTTTTTGAAAATGACTATTGTTGCAATTTTTATATTATTTGTGATAAATACGGGTTTATAATAAAACCAAATCTACATAATATATGTATCAATAAAAGTTATTTAAAAATGTATGTACGCCTGAAAAGGTAGGGTTTCGTGATTCTATGTAGGTATTAAGCAATTGTGACTAAATATTGTCCGATTTCTCACTTGCATTTAAATAAATCATTTCATTTCATTTGAAGAGGTTAATACGCTGGGGCCCCACGGACCCAAGAAAAAAATGATTGACCCATCAGCTACTTTTTAGGGTTCCGTACCCAAAGGGTTATAACGGGACCCTATTACTGAGACTTCGCTGTCCGTCCGTTTGTCCGTCACCAGGCTGTATCTCAATAACGGTGATAGCTAGACAGTTGAAATTTTCGCAGATGATGTATTTCTGATGTAAAAATAAAATAAAATAAATATTTAAGGGGGGCTCCCATACAACAAACGGGTTGGTTGCGTTAACTTTGCACCTAGTTTGTATGGAGCGCTATACATACCAGGTGCAAACTTAACTTAACCACTTAAGGATGGAAAGTATTTGTACGGAACCCTCGGTGCGCGAGTCCGACTCGTACTTGACCGGTTTTTTTTATTACAGCTCAAGTTTTGGACGATAGAGACTTTGTTCCTTGGGGAGGAGAAACAACAACAACAACAACTACAACTACTACGTCGTGCGTAACCATGCTAATTATTGTTTTTAACCCTTAAATGCATGATTTCTTCTTTTTAAATAAATACAAGATATTTTGTGCTTTACAGTGAACAAATTACGAAAAAAAATACGTGTATATTTTTTTTTCTTAACTAACTAATTGGTACAAAAGAACATTTGTGAATTTGTGAAAATTAAATTTACAAGTATTGCTTGTATATACGTGAAATTCTTTACTAAACTTAGTAACTTACAATGTTTAATAAAAGAAACACATTTTAGTAAAAGTAAAATATATTCCTACTGAACATAAAGATTGCCAAAACACTCATAAAAAAGAACATAGTTTGCGAGACCATAAAAAGATGGCGGTAATGTTTTCAAATTATTGCCTTCTCATTATATTGCCTTCTCATTAATAAACAACTGTAACTCTTTTTTTAATATACAACCATCAACGTATGACGAAGAAATATTAAAATGGATTAAATTTCCATATGAAATCACTTACAATAACATTATAAATATGTCCTACTTTTAATTAAATCTTGAATTCTTTGTTATGTAAGCTGCATCTTACAGTATGCATTTAAGGGTTATTATTATATTTTAGGGTTAATAATAACAGTTAAATTAATCCTTAGCTATCTTACAAATCTATACGATTTAATTTAGTATAAAACTGTTATAACTTTAAAGCACCGTCTTCAACGGGAAGAAATCGTATTTCCGAGGACGAGTCACTATAAATACACGGAAATCGCCTATAATACCGCCAGTCCAATTTAATTGTCAATATTTTTTTTTTAACCAGGCTTTTATCGACAACTTCGTAATCGGGTAAAAAGCAACCTATAACTAGGGCTGCCATCCTTCCGGGTTTTCCCGGATTAGTCCTAGTTTGAAGGCCGTCCAGGGGCCGTCCGGGGGGTTATCAAAAAGCGTCTGAGGAAAACCCGGAGACTTTTTGTGAATGAAAAATAAAGCGATTGTTTATTTAATAATAACATTTTCGGACACGTCCAGGAAAAAAATGCGATTTACGCTGTCCGGGTTTTTTAAGTCTTTGTCCGGGTTCAGCCAATTGAGAGATGGCAGCTCTACCTTTAACCATCTTTGGACGTCTCGCTATCCCTGTACCGGAATTGGTTAAAATTTGTCCATTTATAATGCGAGGACAAAATGATGTCCAACAGATATCGCCAGAATGGCATGACGGTGTCCTGCCATACAAAACAAATGACTTGCATCACGCTATAAAGATTTTTCCTAAATTCATGACCCCTCTCGATGGATTCTAGAATTTTATAATAGGTACCTAGTATAGAAGATGCCGTGCTCCACATGCATTATTTTTTTCATTACATTTTATGTATGATGACGCGTTTGGCGCAGTTTGTAGACACCTGCCCTGCCTGCTGAACCGGCGGGCCTGGGTTCGAATCCCGGCCAGGGCAAATATTTGTGTGAATAACTCGAATATATTTGTGTTCGGGTCATGGTTATTCTATGTATTTAAGTCTATATTTATCTATATAAGTACGTATATAGTCGTCTAGTTATCATAACACAAGCCTTCTTGAGCTTGATTTGGGACTAGATCGATTTGTGCGAGGTTGTCCGATATTTTTTTATTTTAATTGACCGCATGAATTATTAATATTTTATTTATTTCACAGAGACGATTCACAGAGTGGTGGCTAATAAGGAAACCCTCCTTCAAGTGAAAGAAGCGCAAGCATTTTACGGACATTCCTTTTATCTGATTTTCTTCGAATTATTTTGCTTTGGGTACTTAAGTATAAGTGTACGTATATTATGTTACGAGTATGATAGACCGAGCGAGCGAATAGAACGAAGCGTCTTTGTCACAGCTTCGCCAAAATTATTGGCTGTTCTCACCTAGCATTCCTCAGCCAAATGTCATGAAATTTTGTGATTAGTATATATAATTCTTTCGTCGGTTCAGTTTATCGTTTTTTTTCGAAATGGCAGAGATATGGGTGATGGAAGCGTAAAAAAATACTGAGCCATTTGGAAGATGACTCGCGAGGTCTAGAGCTCACCGAGCCATTCCCAAGTAGCACATAGACTGCATAAGCACTAATTCAGCCCTTATACAGCTAATTTAAGATGTAATGTACTTGCGCCAAAGATGTCCCAGTTCCTAAGATAGCCCACTCACAAAACAGATAGGTACAGAAATCAATCTACTCTACATACAAGCGCGCTATAGCAAACGCACACATAGACATTGCTCACGAACACGTCAAGCGGATGGCACTCGCGCTCGCACTGGTCTGAACTGGTCTGAGACATCGCGTCCGTGAGCAATGTCTATGTGTGCGTTTGCTCGAGCGCGCTTGTATGTAGATTGATTTCTGTACCTACCTGTTTTGTGGCCCAATTCAGACTTCAGACATAAGGGACCTTTCACACGACGTTTTTTTTACGCGCGGAAGAATTCAAATTTCCATGGAGCAGTTTGTTTGTGGCGTTTGTGACAACCGCAATCAAACTGCTCCGTGGAATGTAAAACGCGCGTCGGTGCGTTTCAAATACGTCGTGTGCAAAGGCTCTAAGTCTATGGTACTAACCGAACATGGGCGCGAAATTTGAATTCGTTCGAACGGTTATTCGCTGAGTGCGAAGTAGGTGGTGGGGGAACCAAGAATCGATCGCAGCGCGCGCCGTGGCCAAAAAAGGAACTTTCGTCAGGCCAACTGTCACTTTTTACTAGCGAAATTAAGGCATCTAAAAATAAATAAATATGCGGCACGAAACCTGCAGCGTAGTTAATTGCAAAAACAATGGCAAAAACAGTAATCACAAATTCAAAAACAGTAAATCATAAATAAATAAATTTCCACAAGCAAGTTTGAAACGACAACAACGAATTAAATGGATAATCGCTATCATGAGAAAAAAGTTAGTATAACCTATAGAACAACATTTTTAATATTATATCTTGTATGTTGTAGGGAGTAGCATGTTTATGCGTTTATTTTCTTTTACATTTTGGACATGTTGCGCAAAAACGAATTGTTTCCCATTTTATTGTAGTTTGGGATTTGAAAGCGATGTTGTGTTTGTTTGAGCAGAATCCAGTTATAATAATTAATTTGCCCATGTTTAACTGAAAAAACAAAAGAATATGTATTATTACGAAAATACAGTCGTACCTAAATAATCGGTTGCATTATGCATGAAATGCGTTTTTCGGTTAAATTTGTCTATTTTGTAACTTACTTCTCGTGAAGACAGCCATGAAAAGGTCCGTGTGAATTACATCTGAAAGTTATTGAGTTTGCCATTTTAGACGGGAAATAAAGAAGGTCAACGTTTTATTGACACTATAGATTAACATAATCGAATAAAATGAAAGAAAATTACGATACTTCATTGAAATTATTTCTTTGTTTACTTACTATTCGTAAAGACAGTCAGCCATTTGACATTAAAAAATCCGCCTTAATTGCGCTTGTTGACGCTGTCATCGCGCACCCAGCGAATAACGATACAATTTTGAAATGGGCTATCTTAGGAACCGGGCCATCTTAGGCGCAAGTACCTTATAACGACTGTATAATGCCGACTAATATACCATATAGATATACAGGGTAGAACATTTTTAAAGACTGAGCTGACAGGATAGTTTCAACTGATTGATCTACAATCGACCTATTATAATTGTAAAGCTGGATTTAAAAGTAAAAAAAAGTCATCAAAATAAAATATTTTAATATCAGTGTCAACCCTACTAATTCAAAAGTTTTATTTAAATTTTAAATTGACACCTGTATAACTTTGAGCGATGTTCAAAAGATGCTAGGGTTGATATATGCAGATTTTTACACATTTTTTTAACAAACTGTATCTCAAAAATGGATAGAAATATTTACCTACATAGTTCATAGGTGAAAAATTAAGTACCTACTCAGTCTGAACAATTCCCTGTTTGCTTAAAAGTTCTTCGATCTGGTCCACCCTGTATAATCTGTAACATATGCTTATCCAGCTTGTGTACTACTTGAATTGCGAAGTTTAATTTGGACGTCATTTAGCGATAAGTATTGAATTTTCCAATGTCGTGACTGTGACATTCGAAAGATTAAACCATTCCTTTTTGTTGTGCAATAAAGTTTAAATAAATAACTCTTTTTGTTATGTAATAAAGTTTAAAAAAATAAATAATTCAGGGCCGTATATTCATTGATTCCTTCGACACTGCCCGACAGATGAACTACGAACATGCTATAAGAAAACAAAGTATGGCACTCCGGCTAGTGAGCCTTTCTACGTCACCGATTCGTTACAGCTTTATGGGAACAATATAATTATAGAGAAAAAATATTTCGCCGCCAGTTTAACAAAAAGAAAATATTGCATTACAATTTTCATGTTCTTTGAATAAATTTTAAACACTCCCGATTTTATGAGATTCATACAGGTAACAAGGGAATCGGGGAGTATTGTGATACACCGCTGGCAACACAGAAACGGATTGACAGAACCGACCAACCAGTCATAGCGTGAGTCTCGCCTGTCATTGCGGAGTGCCATACCTTATTTTCTTTTACCATGCCTACGACAACAATGATGTTATTTCACTTTTTCACAAAAAATAACAATAAACGACTTCAATAACAAGAAATCGTATTTCCGAGAAGTGCGAGTACATTATTATAGCAGTTTAAAAAAAAACAGACTTGAGCAAAATTGGTATAATTTTGTTTTTTGCTGATTTTCTCAAAAAGCGCTATACTTATTAATTTAGATAAAAAGGGACTTTATATGGAAATTATATGGGACGATTGAAGTATGATCTACCAAAAAAAAGAGTCAACAAAATCGACTCATAATTGACCGAATAATCGTGTAATATACATACCTACAAAAAGTTTCTGTCGAACATGTATTTTTTTTGTGACAAGCTTTTATATCCGACTGTACTTTTCTTTGAACATCCATCAATTTCTCACTGATACGTTTCTAAAGAGCCCAAACTAAATGAAATAAAAATGAAATGTAATAATTTATTCAGTAAGTAGGCCACAGGGGCACTTTTACAAGTCAGATTGTGAATCTACCGGCATTTCGGAAGAGGAGACCGCTGTTGAGTAGAAAGCCGAAAGAAACTCAACAGTAAGTCATTTTTTCGTAAATAATACTTAAAACAATTACATGATACATTTGTGTTATAACTAATTACACTGGTACACGTAAAGGAGATGTATAGATACTTCAAATCAATGTTAAGTAATAGGAACATTAAAATAATAATTTAACGATAAATTTAAAATATTAAATATACCCAGAGATGTATAAAGTCTCTGGGTGTCACAACATGCAATAAAATATAATGAATTAATTAAATTAATTCCACAGAGATATATATGGTCTCTAGGCGTCATAACATGCAATAAAATATTTTAAGATTATTGAATTTCCTCAGAGATGTATAAAGTCTCTGAGTGTCATACTACACTAAGCTGTTTCTTAGAGATGTATACAGTCTCTAAGAGTTAAAAAAGTTAAAATCAACATTGAATAACTTCAATCGAGTACAGGATGAAGTTTCTCACGTTTACTACTTAATTTAACACTAGTATGCGGTTGCTACATATTTAATTTGGCCCTTGCTAGCATGAACAGACCGGACCCCACAAACGGCACCCGTTCACGAGTATGACGCATATCTCAGCCATCGCCTCCGTCAACTATATTATAGGGAAGGCTGCGACCCGATCAACGACGCCACCGTAAGCAAAGACCTTTAGGCGAGCATGACATGCTCAAGCTGCCGGGCATACTTGACTAATACTACTATTAACTACTGAATAATACTACTGAATAATACTATTTGCTCGGTGAGAAACAACAAATTGTGCTCTCATGTTACATTAAAAATTACTCACCAAAATAATGCTTATTTAAAAATTTACAACTGCCACACAACACTAAACTACTGGCTTAAAGGCGTCACTGTCGTTTAGAAAGTCATTAACAGTATAATAAGCTTTATTCAATAAGTGACGTTTTATTTGCGCGTTAAATTTGCTACAGGGCAATTTTACTACATCAATAGGTATTTTATTGTAGAAGCGTACACAGAACGACGACGAACGACGAGATAACCTTACGGAGACGGTCGGCAGGTATTGCGAGCTGGTCCTTACTTCTCGTATTGTAGTGGTGAATGTCACTGTTGAACTTGAATTCATGGATTTTTTTCCGCACATACATGATATTCTCAAGAATGTATTGAGATGCTACAGTGAGAATGTTTGTTTCCTTGAATTTCTCTCTTAATGACGTACGACCTCCTAGTGCATAAATTGCGCGCACAGCTCGTTTTTGTAGCACAAAGATGGTTTGGATGTCCACCGCTTTTCCCCATAATAAAATTCCATATGACATAACACTATGGAAATAACTGAAATATACATAACTGAAATATCATATCGACGTCTCGACGTTTGTCAGCTGCCTGATTCACCTAACTGCATAGGCCGCGGAGCTAAGCATACCTGCAAGAGTGGCTATATGCGCACTCCATTGCAGTTTAGAGTCTAAAGTAACACCCAGGTATACTGTTTTTTCTTCAAATTCCAGTATTTTGCCTGTCAGTTTTACCTTGGCATAATTTACTTGTTTCACATTTGGTAATGTGAATTTAATGCACTTAGTTTTATTGGCATTTAAAAGTAAATTATTTGCAGTAAACCAATCCACAATAGTGCACAGTGCATCATTAATCACATTATCATATCGAAGTTGCTTTCTTGCCGTTTTACTTTAAAAAGAAGAGATGTGTCATCTGCAAATAGTACTATATCATGTTTATCTCGCACAAGGGTTGGTAAATCGTTAATATACACTAGAAAAAGAAAGGGACCCAGAATTGAACCCTGAGGTACCCCCATAGCAACAGCTGACCCAGTCGATTGAGTCCCATTGATATCTACCCGTTGCGTTCTGCCTGAAAGATATGACGAGACAAGGTCAAGGGCATTGTTTTTGATTCCGTAGTGTTCTAGCTTATGTATTACATTCTCATGATCAACGCAATCAAATGCTTTGGATGGATTTAATTTTATTGTTAATTGTTGTGGTATTCTTCTTCTTATTTCTTTCAAATGTTGTGATAGTTTAGTATGGTAATTATATTTGACATCAGATAATTTTAATTAAATAATATGTATGAATAATAATAATAATCGTAATTGTAGTAATAATTGTAAAATTGAATGTAAAATTAACTGTGTCTTACACTAAAAATCGTTCAAATACAATGTATATTGTTCAATGAATAAATGACTTATGACTTAGATCACAAAAAACTCCAATAGCATCTTGAGCTTTCTCCCAGGCATCAAAGATATGATACTTATGAGTATCAGAGTATCTAGGGCCACCTTCCGTCTCCATCATCAGACCAGATCCATGGTACCATTTTATGTTGTATTGTATTGTCATCAAAGTTAAAAAGGCATGCAAAATTTCAGTTCAATCAGTTAAAGATTCCAAAATTGGATTGTAAGATTCCATTCGAACAAACAAACTTATATACATTGAAAGTTAATAAAAGATTGTAAGAAAAGCGGCCAAGTGCGAGTCAGACTCGCGCACCGAGGGTTCCGAACAAACACTTATCCCATCTTAACTGGACGGTTAAGTTAAGTTTGCACCCGGTATGTATGGCGCCGCATACATATGAGGTGCAAAGTTAACACATTTGTTGTATGGAAGCCTCACTTAAATATTTTTATTTTGTTTTGCTGTTTTTAGTATTTGTTGTTATAGCGGCAACCGAAATATATCATCTGTGAAAATGTCAACTCTAGCTATCACTTGTACACGAAATACAATAGGTGACAGTATCGAGCAAAATAATTAAGTGTTTACTTTATTCTGTTTTAAGGGTTTTTTTACCCTTTTGATACGGATATCAAAAGAGTAACAAACTGTCTGTTTGTCTGTCTGTCCGTCTGTCACCAGGCTGTATCTCATGAACCGTGATAGACAACTGAAATTTTCACAGATTATGTATTTATGTTGCCGCTATGACGACAACGGTTTTTTTTTGTGGTACTAAAATATTAATCAAAACCTTACAGTAACATTTTACGCATTCACTATTTATTTAACTACCTATTAAGTATACTACCTAGTAGTAAATATTTTCTATTAGAAAACTAATAAGATTTTGATGAGGTTGTTAATATTCTACAATATGATACACCATTAACAGAGATTGTGTTTGATAAAATCTTATACGTTCATAATATTTAGACAAAATGTCTGGAGCGGCTATCAAGTTATTGTTTTCTGCGTTTATATTTGCATTTTGTAAGTATATATTTTTTGTCGTCGCAATTGTTTATTTCGCAGAAAGCTCTTAAGAATACATAAAATAACCGGCCGGACTCGCACACCGAGGGTTCCGTACAAACACTTATCCCATCTTATCTTAAATGGCCCGCTTAAGTTAAGTTTGCACCTCGTTTGTATGCGGCGCCATACATTTCAGGAGCAAACTTAACTCAACCAGGCCAATTAAGATGGGATAGGTGAAAGTTTGTACGGAACCCTCAGTGCGCGAGTCAGACTCGCACTTGCCCGGTTTTTTTTACTATTTGTTGTTATAGCGGCAATAGAAATGCATCATCTGTGAAAATTTCAACTGTCTATCACGGTTCATGAGTACAGCCTGGTGACAGACGGACAGACAGACAGACGGACAGTGGAGTCTTAGGGTCCGTTTTATACCCTTTGGGTACAGCACCCTAAAAAAACGAAGGAGGTTCTTAATTGACCGAGCGAGCGAAGCTCTTTTTCAGCTTGGTCGGAAATTCTTTTGTATCTATGTCCGGATGTTTGGATGTCCAGATGTTTTCCGGCTGTTACCCTTTGGGTACGGAACCCTGAAAAGTGATTGTTTCATACAGATGCCTGCCTTTGCCTGGAGTTAGATGAGGACCTCCAAAAGATCCTGTCTGAGCTCAGCTGGAGCACGAAAGCCAAGTTTCTGGACTTTGTCTCCCAACAGCAAGATAGACCTAATAGGTTTGTTATTTTTTAACCGACTTCAAAAAAGGAGGGTTCTCAATTCGACTGTATTTTTTTGAATGAATGATTGAATGAATGATAAATGTATTCGTAAACATACAAGAACCAACACAATACATTAGATATAAAATAAAATCGTAGAAGTGTATGCCACGAAAAGGTCACACCTCAGCATAAATGCTGGCTCGGGAACCAGCGCTGGCCTTCCGGTGTAACCTATGGGCACAGACAACCCCCACTAGATGGAGCATGTTGTAAGGCGACCCGCGCGCACCAACGATATGGTACGGCAGAACATTAAAGTATCAACACGGCGGCCACCGTTTAGTTGCGTCCATGATGATGAGGTCTCTCTACACCACTTAACACTACAATTTACCATGTTATTTTTTTTAATTTCTTTTTTCGTTGACGTACGCATGGATCATAAACAAGGACGCAAGTAAACGGTGGCCGCCGTGTTGATACTTTAATGTTCTGCCGTACCATATCGTTGGTGCGCGCGGGTCGCCTTACATGCTCCGTCTAGTGGGGGTTGTCTGTGCCTATGGGTAACGCCACGGTGAACCGTACACACCCGGCTGCACTCTAAGACTGAACGCAGCTTAAGCGCATACAGTGCCAAGGTGCCAAGACAATGACATTGACAGTAAGTGCTGTCAAGTGTCACTGCAGACCTATGTTACATTGTAGTCTATGCTGCAGACCGTTTAGCGAAGAAAGAGAAAATAATTTAAGAAAACGATGCGGATATGTGTACCTACAGCTCATTAACTTTTAACAAATTACATTTTTTTTATGTTTGTTACCTCAGAACTTTGGTGAACCGATTTTGATGACCTTTTTTTATTTGGAAGCTGGTGCTTCCCGTGTCCCATTTAAATGTGGTCTAGTTCTGACAAAGACATCGATGAGAAAATCATAAAAGTGTTAAGTATTGTATGTTCCATTTCGCTCATTGAAGACGGTTATTTTATTGTGAAAAAGTGAATACATTTGAATGACTAAAAAGCAAAAACATAGTAAATTTTCAACAAAAAAGTAGCGACTTCAAAAAAACTGAAATGCCAAAAATAATCCGATCATGTACCTACAGATTACATTTGAATCACCTTTTGAAGTCGGTGGCAAATCTCACGTAAACTTGCGCGGCATCTGTTTTCATAGTAATAATTGAGTGGTTTGGCACCGACTTCAAAATTGATTGATTCAAATGATCTGTACATAATCGGGTCAGAGTATAGCAAAGGGTGCCCGATTTTAGGACTTTTGTTGGTTTGGGCTTAAATTAGATTGAATCTTGTAGATTACGCTAAAATAAGCATATTTTATTCTTTAAACTTTTTCTCTCAGATCGATATTTACCAAGATATTGGGATTCAAATGCATAACATATTTTGAATATTTTGATGTAGGTAAGTACCTAATAGTAGACTATTTACGAGGGTCCATGTAAGCAAGCATTTTGACGCTTCGCTCGCTCCGCTATATATGGTTACAAAACAAACCCAACCTAGCCTACAGTTTTCGGTTTTCAACCCATGTACTATATTTTCAGCAAGCATTTTTACCTTAAAACCTCAATATCTCGGTAATTATTAAGTTTAGAGAAAAGTTGCCCATAAAAAACATGCTTATTTTAGCGTCCTCTATACGATAGCATCATAAAAAATAGGTGTCATAATGACACTAACCCCATCAAATTTTTTTTAAGTCCTGCGCACCCTTTGCTATACCCCAACCCATAATCGGGTTATTATTAAACCCACCCGACTACGGTGCCACCCTAAGACATGTAGAAGTAGCTGGTGGAAAAGTTCAATGGCTCGCATCAGGTTCGGTGGTCTAATTGGTAGGACGCCCGTGTTGGCCCGGAAAGCCGTTGGAGACGCTGGTTCGAACCCTGCCTGAACCGTCGAATTTTTCAATTTTTCGCTTCATTGTAAACTACTAGGTTTATGTTTGACCAAAACTGCTGGTAATTTCTTGGCAAAGGCGGAACCCTTACAGGATATCTTTATTGTCCGTCTGCGTGACTGTCTGTTTTGCCAAAACCATTATTTCAGGGATGAAAGTGTCAAGTCACAGAATATATATGAGCTAAAGCAGTATGGAAACTACGAACAAACGGTCGAAACAGCGCACACACACAGACGCAAGCGTTTACGAGGCGTCTCATCGGACTTCACGGTGCTGTCAGTCGCGCGTGGCGCATCGAGACGACCGGTCATTGTTTGTGTTTATCGCGCGTGCGTGCGCTGTCCGCGATTTTTTAAAGATGCCACGAGTGTATTGCTTTGTATACGGCTGCTTGAATTCTGCTTCTTTAAAACCGGAGCTTTCTTTTTTTAAACTTCCTGCTGATATTGAAAGGTAAGAATGCTTTATTATCACTACATAGTATAAAACAAAGTCGCTTCCTGTCTGTCTGTTCCTATATATGCTTAGATCTTTAAAACTACGCAACGGATTTGATGCGTTTTTTTAAATAGATAGATTGATTCAAGATAAAGGTTTATAAGTATAATACCTACATGCATAATTTATTAGCATTGCACCTGAGCGGAGCCTAACGGTTTGCTAGTTAATAAATAAAATGCATTTCCTTTTAAATAAATCGTTTGGTTGTTTATGTGATATTTGGTGTAAATTTACAAGTATAAAATATATATTGTATTTAGGTTAGATCGTGGGGTAGCGTCCAGGAAAACAACGGTTGGTGATGGTGGCAAACACTATAATTCTTATAAAAGTCACAGCACAGTTTTATGGGCAAATAAGAATAACACAAGATACAGGCAGACTATGAGAAAAGCTAGACACGCGAGCGATTCGTACGAGTAGTGCGCGCGAACGTTGTATTATCGAATGTTCGGGAGTCGCGACCGACGGACGCGATGGCGATGCGTGCCGGCGCCGCCGCATGTGCCGCCCGCTCTCCTCCTAACCCCTCGACTGTCCGTGGACTACGTGTGTAAACACGTCGAATACTGCGTGAATAAGTATTAATATCGTAAAGGATGACATTTAAACCATTGATACCAATATAGAAATTGATAACAATATAATAATATGAACATTGTGGTGTGTATCCACATAAAAAAAAAGTCAAGTGCAAGTGACACTCGCGCAATGAGGGTTCCGTACAAAAACTTCCCATTATAACTGCCTGTTTTAAACTAGTAAATTCATTCGATTACTATCTCCTTTATTTATCTTTCATCTTAGGCTAGGTTTTTTACAATAAATTTATATAAAAAGTAGAATACAATACAGTAATAAACAAATCTAAAAACATTTTAAAAAATCTAACTTAGGGTGCCGCCGGCGCAGCGGGTGACAACCCTAGCGCGTAGGTATTTATCTTCAAAAAAGGCCTTAGTTTCCATACTGCTTTAGCCCATATATATACTGTGGTCAAGTTAACAGTTTAACATGTGTGTCTGTGCCTGTGTGTCTGTCTGTGGCATATTTATGTTTTAGTATTTAGAATATAACCAGATTTTTTATTTAGGTAATTTGCAAGTTTTTATTCAGTTTTACGTTCCCGTCTGTGTGTCATTTTCAGTTCACTGCTACTCAGCAGCCCCGCTGAAACTCATGACGAAAAACGTGGAGTGTTATAAGTTTAACATGCGTATCTGTGTATTTGTCTATCTGTGTATGTGTCTGTGGCATCGTACTTCCCAAACGAATGGGCCAATTTGAGTGCGATTTTTTCTAATCAAAAGTATTATCGTCGAGATAGTCCATAGATATATAGAACATAGCTAGATGTTTCGTGGAAATAGGACCAGTAGTCTCCAAGATATTTACATACATACATACATACATACATACGTATAAATCGGTGAACGCCGGCTGCACGCACGAAAAAGCATGACTCATTGTCACGTTCCGCCTGAGCCGAGCGTGCAAGCGAGAGCGCAGAACAAGCGATAGAGAGACACGATCGGCCTAAGCGTTCGGCTTGTGACGCATCTATCTCTCTTCCACTCCATCGGCCGACATACGTTATCACGTAAAATTATCGTCCGTAAGCCCACTTTACAGCCAATCAATTTTTTATAGTTTCACGGTCCCGCCTCTGTTCTCAGTTCCCTGTTACTCAGCCCTCGTAGACGGGTGAGATCGGTCGATGCCCGCCGAGACTGGAACGTCTCCATGCCGACCTCGGCGGCTGGGGATGACGAGCTGATGAAGGTCAAACTGTTCCGGCTGATGTACGAGACCGTCAAGGATAGCGACCTCAAGATCCGGAGAGCGGAGCTGGTGAAGGCTGGGTATGAGAACGCGACGGGGTTCGACCTTGGGTAGGGGCAAATTTATTATCACTCATATGGCTCGTTCGCTCTTTAGCGATAAGACCGCCTGTTGTTTATCTCTAATTGTAATGTCTTGCATTGTATTTCTCCTGTATATTTTATGAGGTGTGCAATAAAGAGTACTTGTATTTGTATTTGTATATGACAGAAATTTTACAATGCGACCTTTAGACCTTACCTAAAAAGCTGAAAAAGAGCCCCTCGGTCAATTAAGAACCTCTTTCGTGTTTGTATTAACTTGAACAGAGAATCTCCACCTTTTGAAGTCGGTTGAGCTCCTTTCGGCTTTCTTCTCAACAGCGGTCTCTTGTGAAATTCCGGTAGATTCAGATTCAGAGAAAGTGCCCTTGTGGCCTACTTACAGAATAAACGTTTAGTCCTTTGACGTGATAACGTCTTATAAATCGATGAACGCCGGCTGCACGCACGAAGAAATATGATTCATTGTCACGTTCCGCCTGAGCCGAGCGTGCAAGCGAGAGCGCGGAACAAGCGATAGAGAGGCACGATCGGCCTAAGCGTTCAACTTGTGACGCATCTATCTCTCTTCCACTCCATCGGCATATACGTTATCACGTGAAATTATCGTCCGAAAACCATTTTTTGGTTAATAAAGTTAGCATACGTTACAGATACGTCGTCGGCGACGTGACGGACAAGCTGAACGTCATGCAGGACATCTCCAACACGCTGAAGCGGCTGTACGACGTGTGGAGGCCCGTGGAGCACGTCAACGCGTATGAGCAGGTCAGTCGGGCAGAAAGGAGCGCCACAACATGTATGTACAGGTCAGTCGGGCAGAAAGGAGCGCTTCAACTTGTATGAACAGGTCATTCGGGCAGAAAGGAGCGCCACAACGCGTATGAGCAGGTCAGTTGGGCAGAAAGGAGCGCTACAACATGTATGTACAGGTCAATCGGGAAGAAAGGAGCGCCACAACATGTATGTACAGGTCAGTTGGACAGAAAGGAGCGCTACAACATGTATGAACAGGTCAGTCGGGAAGAAAGGAGCGCCACAACGCGTATGAGCAGGTCAGTCGGGCAGAAAGGAGCGCCACAACGCATATGAGCAGGTCAGTCGGGCAGAAAGGAGCGCTACAACACGTTTGAGCAGGTCAGTCGGGCAGAAAGGGGCGCCACAACATGTATGTAATGTACAGGTCAGTCCGGCAGAGAGGAGCGCCACAACGCGTATAAGCAGGTCAGTCCGCCAGAAAGGAGCACCTCACCCATTGGCGGCTTTAGGGGGAGTCGATCCGGGCGCAGGCTCATAAAGGGTCTTTCTGTAGCCAGGACTAGGGGCCGAAAATACAATTTAAATTGTTTGAAATAATAAAATTCTGAAAACTGACTGTTATTTTAAGTTGCTGTACAAAAGTTGTTCAGTTTGAAGAGTAGAATCTATGTTTTAATTTATTGCTCCTATTACAGGCCAAGGTATATATACCTTACAATCTAACATACATTTTGTATAGATACAAACAAAGGATAAATAAGAAGCATTCATAATAAGTACTACACGTATTTATCCTTTGTTTGTAGTGATCACATAAAGTTTTGGCTTGCTAAAAAGGCTGGCTTGATAAAAGTGCTACTGAAACTGAACATAGCTCCAACATTTGGAATTCTTAGGTTAAAGAAAGAAAGAAAGAAAATACATTTATTGAGACTAACTAAACAGCACCAAAACCATAAATAATAGTAACAATTACTAAACTAAAGATACATCTACATCATACAGCTCAAACATACTTAATCTAAAAAAACCGGCCAAGAGCATGTCGGGCCACGATCAGTGCAGGGTTCCGTAGTTGCTCATCCTTCACATTTAAGCCCGAGGTTTAAGTTACGAGAGTCAAGTTCTATAAAAAGGTCGTAAACGCCAAAGTAACTGTAATTACTTATTACCTTCTGGAAGTCAACTTACGTCCTTTTAAAGAACATTTTGAAATTTTGCGATAACTCAAAAACGGATTTTGATCAATATAGTTTTAATTGAAAGTACTTATAAGGCCTCATTTCCATAAATTTTTCTATATTTTTTTGACCCGTTTTTGAAAAAATAGAGGGGGGACACTATTTTTTTTAATTTTCGGAGCGAATATTTACTAAACTACTGACTTTATCAAAAAGTAATGTTGAAAGACCCCTATTATTTTTAAACAGACCTATTCAACGACACCCCACACACTAGGGTTGAAACAACCCCCCCCACACACACACTTTAAGTGTTCGAAAGGTACCCGAAAATAAAATTATTTTTTGTTTTTATTTTACCGTTTTGTCGTCGTGATACATACTCATACCAAATTTCAGCTTTCTAGTACTAATAATCATGGAGCCAAGCCGCGGACGGACGGACAGACGGACATGGCGAAACTATAAGGGTTCCGAGTTGACTACGGAACCCTAAAAACCATATACTAACTTAAATCCAAGCAATAGGTAGACAGAAAAAGTAAAACAAAGTAATTTGAAATAAAAAAACAGTAATACAAATAGATGGTGCTGTCATGTCAGACCCCAAAAGCACACCACTCAGCATATGCTACGGTATCCGGGAGATGTCGCAACGCTGGTCTTCCGTGGCACCCGTTTACATTTCCAGCGTATTTAATTCATGTGTGTGATGTGTTGTGACGTATTAATTTAAATAAATAAAATAAAATATATTAGTTACTTAATTAAAATGGCTAATGCTTCTAGGCAATATTGGCTGAGATCTTGTCATTTGTTCCAATTAAAGTTGAATATCTGGAGACATAGCTAAGAACCATCTCGATGGACAAGTCTTTCGATCGAAAAAACCGCATTCTAATTGGTTCATCCGATTGGGAGCTACGACGCCACAGAAAGACACACAAATACGCAGTCACACAGATACACTTCTAACACATCTCTTTCTTGGGTGGGTGTTTATAAGAAATGTGGTCCTCCTCCTTGCGTCGGTTGCCTCATTGCTGAGGATCGTGGTAATTTTCTCTGGATACACATGTTAAATTTAACACCCCTCGTTTTTGACGGGGGTTAAAAATTATAAACGTCCACGTCATGAAGTTGTACTTATACTTATTTCCAAGAAAAAACATAGGTACAACTAAAACCGGTTTTTCTCCAGGTGGCGAACCTGGCCATAGAAGTGACGCACTTGGTGGACATGGTCCGCGTGATGACAGCCACCCAGTCCGCCCCCGCCACCGCCGCCACCCACCCCGCTGGCATGCATTAGGATAGAACACCGCAAATAATCCAGAATCCATACCGAGATTCACTTAAAAATAACGCTTAATAAAGTTACCTACGATAAAAAATGGTTAAGCCTTATTCCTTTAAAAAAAAAAAAATCGCAACAGGGGACTCACACGCGGGCAGTTTTCTCGCGCAAGGCTTTCCATAGCCATACAGCGTGGGAATGCTGCCTGCGTCATGGGCACCCTACCTAGAGGTCTTAGTTTTACGTATAAATATATTTTAATCTTAGTTTAATTTTTAGTTTTAATCCCATAAATTTGTTATTTTTTATGTTTTTTTTGGACCCTTAATAAATGTTTAATTACTTTTTTTTTTCAATTATTACAAATACATTGATAATTTCAACCAACTTTTTGAAGTGTATAAAATACTTTTCCCTGAGTTCCAGGTACCTACTTACTTATTTCCAAGAAAAAACTTACAACTATTAAACCTTTTTTTCTCAATGCAATGAACTGCCGTCATAACGTGCGTTATAAGTACTTATAACAGGCATAACAGGTTTCAAAGTATCATGTTTCGGGCGGAACTACTCGAGAGATAAAAATCTCATACAAAATTGAATAGGCCTTCAAGGCCGGGAGTTGAACATGGCGTCTGTGTTCATGAACAGGCTAAACAGCTGAATTATATATTTTTTGAGTGGTGTATTTTTTTTATTTCATAGCATATGTTTGAGAAAAGCGCTATACATGCTTTGGCTGTGAAAAGCGCTTGCGGCTTCGTATCACTTTCCGTCTATACCTAGTCACCCGGCAAGCCCTACTTTCCCGGCTTCTGCAGTAATTTACTATCCCACCAAAAACATTTCATGTAAAATTGGCGGCCACGAATCACATGCTCATAACGCTTTCGCTGTAAAAAGTTATCAGATCCCAGGAAAAGCCAAGCCCCTAAGCCCTGACTCTACTAACCCTACCACCTTGGTTTAAAAAGTATGGCATCAACTGGCTTCAAGCCCCTAAGCCCTGAGTTTACTAACCCTACACCTTGGTTTCAAAAGTATGGCTAGGCCGTTTCTTAACGTAAAGAAGTCCAACGGACCGTCTGGCCCATACGGTATCAAGAAATTAAATGTCTTCATGGTAAAATATATAAACTTAATTCCTTACCATTAACCATTCCGAAGTAGTTCCCCGCTTCTTTTTTTTTCGTCTTGGCGTGCCCCCAGATTTCTCCGCAGGTGGCGAACCTGGCCATAGAAGTGACGCACTTGGTGGACACGGTTCGCGTGATGACAGCCATTTTCTGCATGAATTTTGTCAAATTAGAGTTTATGAAACAAAAATTATCAATGAAAAATTCAAACTGTAGGTTTCAAATATATACCAATAAATCCCAATGGCCTAAGTAGTAACATTGATAATATGTTAAGAAACATGTTTGATGATAGAGAAAAAATTCTAAAACAATCATCATTTTTGAAAGGATAAGGAACCTTAAAGTAAAATGTGTTAATACACGTTTCTAAGTCACCCCGCACTAGCGTATTTTGAGCTGCGGCATCCAGCCAGCGCCGCAGCGTCGACGCAACGTCAGCACTGTCAGCGTCTCATCAGCGCCCTCGCAGTATGGCTGCCATCCGTCCGGGTTTCCCCGGATTCGTCCTAGTTTGGAGGCCGTCCGGGGGGGTATTCAAAAAGTGTCCGTAGGAAACCCGGACACTTTTTATGTGAATGAAAAATAAAGTGATTGTTTTTTTCATAATATTATTTTCGGCTACGTCCGGAAAAAATGCGATTTACGCCAAATGTCCGGGTTTTTTAAGTCTTTGGCGGTTTGGCGTATTTAGAGATGGCACCCCTACCTCACACCGACAATGCGACGCGCCCGGTAAGGCTCGACGCCACGCCGCATCGATAGTCGTTTCGGCGAACGGTCTTATAGCGAAGTCTCGATAAACACCTAACGAGAGCGCTAGATGGCTGGATCAAGGGTCAGATTCAGGGTGGTACTCCTGGACACGGTGTGCATTGTCAGGAGGTTCCTCTCTCTGAGGAACTTAAAAAAGAAGATGAAAAATAAAAAATACAAAGGAAAAAAATAAAAAATACGAAGTAAAAGTGAAAAGTAGAAACGATAACATGTGACACGCATCAGTTAGAAAGTCATTCAGTGCTTTTTTGGGCAGCAGACTATTAGACTTTTACAAGGCCCACGAAATGTATGGCTCAGTTTCATTGGTCGATAACTCGGTCGACATACGGTATGCGGGGTCTCACCGCAGACGGTATAACGGCCAGTTACAGTGAAACTCACAAGTCGATAACTCGGTCGACATACGGCATACGGGACTCCCCGCAGACAGTATAACGACTAGTGAAACTCATAATGCCATGCGTTATGGAAATCTACCGCACCCCGTATGCGGACCTTTCGACCAATGAAACTGAGCAATAAGTATTTTTTGGTATTCAATTCACTCCTTTTAGCATATATTATATCTGTCGCAACTTTACGCGATTCCTAGTAAAATGTGAGTAACAACGTTTAGTATGATATTTTTGCATTGGTAACACTATATAAGGGGAATTGGCGGGAAAGTGAATTTGATGACATTCCAATTTTACAGAGAGAAAGGAACGTATTCTGAGTGACTGTTATACCCAAATTAGCGGAAGGACTAAGACCTTGTATGGCTGTGAAAGAGAGTGTAAAAGGTTAACCAGAAGAACCCCCTGGTGAGTGCTTATGTTCAATAATAACTAGAGAAATACGTTGCGAGGTTAAGTAAGAGAGTCATGGTGGTTCGGGAAGGTCTATTGGGGATGGTGGTAGGACCTCGAGGGACCTGCGGGTCCCATAAATTAATGTGAGAGTAGAGAAACCGTGGGGCAATGAGTCTGATCACTTCAGAGAGGATAACACCATAACAAATGGCTCTCGATCAGAATCATGGGCCTTCTGCGGCTCTCACTGACTGTTTGTAGAAAGCTCATGGGAGCTATGAACCTCTCAACGTAAGTCTCTCAAGTTTGTCGCATGTATGTGAGAAGTAAGGTTATACTAAATGAGTACAGGTTAGTAACATCGTTTATTTCACGTATCATATCATAAGTGGCGACAATATCAAAATCAAAAATATAAATCTATTTATTTGCTAGAATACGGTAAAAAACACAAGGTCTCGCAAAGTATAATTTGTAGGTAGAACTCCTTGCTCAGACATAAATACTTTCCTTGATAAACTTCATGTACTACTAACCAGATTAGGTAAGAAATCTAAAAGGAAAATTATTATCTGCGGGGATTACAACATCGATCGCTTAAAGCCTAGACTAGAAACGGTCAAAGGCTTTATAAATAGCGCTAGGCAATTACAACTTTAAATTGCAATTAAATGAAGCAACGCGCATAACTGATTTGTCAAAAACGTGTATAGACAACATAGCTATTAACTTTAGTTATGATGAGAAAAACGTCCATGTTCACCATCTCAATCTATCTGACCATTCGGCGAAGATGATTGAAATTCCAGTTAAATATGTTAGGACTGCCGCAAAATACTGGTACATAGAAAATTATGATTACTCGGAAGAACATTGCGCTAAATTTTACGAGTGCTTATGTAGCCTGACTTTTAATGAAGTGTTTGCATGTGATAACACCAATGATGCATTCAACATTTTTCACGATGATTTAATCCTTTTTCATAAACTTTGTTTTCCCCTTATTAAGGTCAAAATAAACGCCAACCGAAAACTTAAATGGGTAACACCAGGCATTAAACTAGCTTCTAAAGCAAACAGGAATTTATACATGCAATATATTCATACCAAAGATAACCGGGCAAAATGTAACCTTACAAAGCATCAGAAAACCTACACCAGGATTTTAAAAAGGTGCATTCGGCAAGCTCAGAAGATTAATAACTTTTTTAATGTTATTATTAATAACAAATTAATAATAAAATCAGATAATATAGTGAAAGCTACATGGGGTCTTATAAACGAACACCTTAACTCAGACAAGCAGTTTCAATCGTTTGACAAGATAAAGTTTAAGGAAACAATAGTCGAGGATCCCCAAAACATTGCCAACGCATTCAATAAACAGTTTTTACTTTTTAGATCCGAAAAAAAGACAATACAAACGTATCTTCAACTGATCATACAAAAATAGATTTCAACAGTTCTTCCATCTTTTTGAAACCAACGGACCCTTTTGAAGTAATTATAATTATTAAATCTCTCAACAACTCGAAATCATCTGGCTACGATAATATAAGTACAAAAATTATTAAAGGCGTAGCCAAATATATAGCTCACCCTCTAAGTTACATAATAAACTTGTCAATAGATAAAGGATGTTTTCCTGAGAAACTTAAAATTAGTGTCGTAAAGCCAGTTTTCAAAAAAGGCGACAAAAGTAGCTCAGACAATTATAGACCTATATAGCCTTAATCCCGATAGTGTCTAAAATATTTGAAAAAGTAATCTACTCCAGACTCACTAACTTCTTTGACAAGTTTGATATCCTCTCTGAGAATCAGTTTGGGTTCCGCAAAGGGAAATCAACTACATGTGCTATTTACAATCTCCTAACTGAAATTTCACTCTGTAGAGATAAAAGAACACCCTTTACAGCTATTTTCTTAGACATGTCGAAAGCGTTTGACTGTGTCAACCACGCTATTCTATTAAGAAAACTCTACGCCAACGGTATAAGAGGAAACGGTTATGATTGGCTAAAATCATATCTAAGTAATAGAATTCAGACAACTCAGATTTCAACGTACTGTCCACAGTCGAAAATGGTAACCCGATATAACTCAAGCCTTGACGATGTTATACAGGGAGTACCACAAGGTAGTATTCTCGGACCTTTGTTATTCCTTGTATATATCAACGATTTACCTAACATAACACATCACAAAGTATTTATTTTTGCCGATGACTTCTCCGTAATCGTTGCGTTGCGAGAATCCAGACGCATACGAAGCAGAATTAAATAAAGTATTTAGGAGTATACATGAGTGGCTAAATAGTAACACGTTAATGGTTAATTTGCAAAAGACACAATATATCCAGTATAGCCCAAGCTAAAACGAGGGAAGTATACAACAACGTTAAAATAGACAAAGTTACCTCAACCCGATTTCTAGGTATCATACTGGATAGTCATAACAACTGGAAAGATCACAAGGAGTACTTAATCAATAAGTTGAATCGATTCGTTTTAGCTCTTCGTAAACTAACCCAAATTGCATCTCAGGAAACGGCGGTCCAAGCTTTCCATGCTCATGTAATGTCGAACCTGAGGTACGGAATTATTCTATGGGGCAACTCTAAGAATACTCTAAAAGTTTTTCGTCTGCAAAAAAAATGTGCAATATGTGGCACTCGTACGATCGACTCTTGTAAACCCATATTTAAGTCTCTTCAGGTTATGACTCTGTATTCTATGTATGTATATGAGATTTATATTTTTATCAAGACTAATATGCACCTTTATAAAATAAAAACATCCAACCCTAGAAGCACTTCCAAACTCCATGGTCTCAACATATGCTATCCTGAGGATGTTAACACAGCTCATATGAAAAGAAGTACATTCTACATGTCTATTAAAATTTTTAATAATCTGCCAGAAGATCTAAAAATGTCAGAACTACCAGAATACAAAAATAAGCTTCTCAAATGGTGTACTGTGATAGCTTACTACAATTTAAGTGAACATTTTGAATAAATTAATGTATGTAGGTAGTTTAACTGCAACATCTGATTATTATGTATAGACAATTCTGATTATGTCAAGTGTCTATGTGTGAGAAGATTATTTTGAATCAGTTATTGTACCACTTCAACTCCAATAATCTCTTTCATACCCAGCAGTTTGGTTTCACAAAAGGCCGTTCTACGACTGATGCCACAGTCAGTCTTGTGAAATACATTTTCGATGCCTTGGAGGATTCGCATGATGCCATTGGTTTTTTTTGCGACTTATCCAAGGCCTTTGACTGTGTGGACCATCTAACGTTGCTCGCGAAATTGAAGCATTATGGCATTAAGGGAAAGTCTTTGGGTGTCCTTAACTCTTATTTAAGCAACAGAACTAATGTGTCGATGTTGATGGTAGTAGGTCAGATGAATTGGCGTCCACTTTTATTCTTAGCATACATTAATGATTTGCCTTATGAGCTGGAAGGTTTAGCAAATGCGGTGTTTTTGCGGACGATACATCTCTTTTGTTTAAAGTGCAGGGAAATGACCCAAATGCTGCCAATACTATTAATTCTGTTTTGCAAACAACTCTGCGTTGGTTTACAGTAAATAATTTGCTTCTGCATCCAAAAAAAACCAAATGTATCCGTTTTTCTACTTGTTCGCAAAAATCCTAAGCTTAAATTGATCTTAGGGGAACACGTTATCGAGTTTTCAGACCACACAGTTTTGGCTTGACTGTAGACTTTAAATTGCAGTGGGAATCACACCTCACTTCTTTGAGTGGTAAATTATGCTCAGCTACCTTTGCTATTAGAAAAATTAGACAAATTACTGACATAGATACAGCCATGTTAGTCTATACAGTTATTTCCATAGTCTGATGTCTTACGGCATCTTACTGTAGGGAAGATCCGCTAATGTCGACAAAATATTTATTCTTCAAAAACGTGCAGTGCGCGCGATTTACAATTTGATACCACAAACATCTTTTAAGAGACTTGATTAGGGTAGCCAACATAATTACACTGCCATCATTGTTTATTTACGAAGCAATCATGTATGCAAGAAAAAGTTATCAAAACTTGCCAAAAAATTGTGACCTGCATGCGTTAAATACAAGAAACAAAGAGAAACTAGCCATACGTCGAATACGACTCGCAAAATTTAGAAAATCATTTATTGGGCAATCAATACATTTTTATAATAAAATACCTGATACTATAACGAACCTTCCAGACCATAAGTTCAAGAAAGTGATTAAATTTACATTAACTCAGAAATCGTATTATAGAGTGTCAGATTACATAACAGATAAAGATATTTGGAAACAATGTAATCGGTAACAGTATTTTTTTCATAATTTTTGGACAAAAATTAGGGGTCGCTACCACAGCTTAAACTTTGTGAAAAAAACTAAACAAAATATAACATAAAAAATCAGATTAATTGAAAAAAAAACTTCTTCAAGTGGTAATAATTGCAGTTACATTCTCTAAAACAGATATTATTATCAAACTACACAATAAGGTTGTTGGATTTCGTTTATTTTTATGTTCCGTTTCTTTCATTATTAAATTAAAATTTGATGCAATGTAACCACTTAACGATCCCTCCCTCTGTCCTATTTCTTCATGCACAACTCATGTATCGTGTGCGCTCTGTCGCACCCAGAGTGCAATATGCGCTTGCGCCGCGTCCTCTGTGGGAAAAACTTAGATAGACAAAACCGCCGGTCGATGGCGGACACACTGCGCAAACGCCTGTACTAAATCCATTTTAATCTCGGTTTTAATTCACTATTTCTTGCGAAATGTGTATGTGAATAAGTGTTAGCATCAAGCAGAAGGACCTTGGTCACTGGTGGAGTGATAGTGCAAAGGGGGCCCCCAAATTCTTCAAGGCACGTGTGCGAGCTGGTCTCCGTAGCACACCACAAGGAGTTTCTTCAGGTCAGTGCATGAGTTTCCTTTCCAACGGCTTGCTATACGTCGTACTTTTCTAATCCAATATAGCAGGCCCATTCCTGTATGTGTCTAAGTGGTTACATGCTGAAGTATCAGTAATCTAGGTACAGCTCTGAACCGGAATTACAGTCACAAAATTTAAGCATATCGCGTCTGAAAAGGCGCAAGTAACGTGCACCGCAAAAAATAAAAAAATCAAGGAGGATTTAGGAGAAAAGGAATTCCTTATCCTCCAGATTACAATACATAATAAAGTTACCAAATTATGATAAAAGGGTGTATTTATGGGTGTTGGGGTACTTTTTCCGAATTGTTTTACTATTAAAAGCAAATACTGTTTCTGTTTAAAAGTGAGACTGGAAGTGTTGAAGGCCCTGCTTCCTGGTTCATGTCAGGTGTTGGAATGGTATTTTCACTGCTAGATGTAGATGACAACTTAGAAAGGATAGGATTGGAAACATCTTGAAACGGGCTTTCCATTAAAACATATTTCCCAATACCTGAGGCCCGTGAAGTGCAGCATCCCTCTGCAGAGTGCTGGTGTTTACAAGCTGGACTGCGAGTGTGGTCTGTCATACATTGGCCAAACGAAACGTAGTATAGCTACACGGGTTAAGGAGCATGCAGCCTATGTCAAGCACCGTCGTTACAACAGGTCTGCAGTCTGCGAGCATGTCATGAACCATTCAATTAAGTTTGATAACACTTCAATCCTTGCCAGAGAGAAACGATATTTTCCCAGAATGTTGCGCGAGGCTATTGAAATCATAAAATATCCCAATTTCAATAGAGAAGTGGGTTGTCATTATCACCGGCTTGGGATCCTGTTGTACATCTTATCAAGGATCAAGCAAGACACAAGACTGGAAACCTTGGGCCTCGAACGGTGTAAAACAAATTAGTGTTAAAAGTAGTATATGTAGAGTTTTTGTTTAAAAGTATATCATAGTAATAAGGCGGTCTGGGAGTTTTCTTTCCTTATAGTGAACCGCTGGTAGATATTTATTAAATAAAATAATTATTGCAAAAGGGCATTTAATTATTTTATTTGATAAATATCTCGCACAAGTGTAACTGGCTTAACACATTAGGCGTATCTAGCAAGTATGAACACCTTTATTTTTAATTCATAAAATGGATAGCATGCACAAATCTAACTATGTTTGAAAAAAATTGTGTGTTTCTCAGTCAACCTTTGACAACGGTAACTGGAAAGCTACCGAAACGTCAGAGAGGCACAAATAATTCATATACGCGATATAATCTGCTTAAATTGTTTTATTTTAATGTGTGACAGTTGTCAGTTTCCTTTTTACTTCGCGTTACCGCGTTTTTGGAAGTTTTCTTCATTCTTTAAATTCTGAGCCTCTCTGTAAGTTGTTTTGTTGACTATGGTCATAATAACTGCTCCATTTTGAAGATGTGATTTTTGTATTTCTCGTTGACACGCTCATGCCAATGCTTGTAGACGCCATTCCGACACTTCACAACGATACGCCCGAGTATGACGGGCACACTCTCTGAGTAACGAAAGTGTGCTGCGGATCGTTCCACGCGGTCGCGTCGCGGAGGTGCGAGAGGGGGGTGGAAGTCGCGTTAGTGCATCAATATTAGGCATTTCATTTAAAAAGTCCAAAATTAATAATAAAAACGCAGGAATAAACAGTTGGCTCGATTCATAAAATTGCTATTGTTTAATTTTTTTTCAAACTTTGACCTTCGGTAGCGACCTCTAAAACTCGATAAAAAAATGAAATAAAAATAATTTAGAAATAACTCATACTAAATAACGATTTGATGAGGTGCCCCTTTCACTTTTCAAAAATCGAAAAATAAGGACCACCCTAATATGTAGCCAAGATTTTATTATGGTATTATAGAACTAAGAAATCTGACATGTAGTACTTTAATTAAAAATTGTAGTGTATGTGTTGTGTAGTTTGTTATTTTAAGTTAATGTAAAAATTGTACGCTGGTTATCGGTAGATTGTGAAGAACTATTATATAATGTAAGACCTGCCTTTTGTACTCACAATAATACAATAAATATATATGATCATGATTATGATTTTGATAGGTGCTTGCATAATATTCGACCTGCATGCAGGTGTGCAAAATTTTCCAATAATGTTACAAATTTAATCAATTAAATATATTGCGGCAAATATAAATGGTTAATATTATTACTATTATTAATTACATATCATTCTTAATTATCTTTGTATATTAAAGTCCTATATTTAGCCCAGATAACAAATTAAAAACAAAAAAAAAATCCTATGTCAAATAATCATTGATGCTATAAAACCACTTATCATGCAGCCAGTTAGTCAATTTTTTTTAAACAAGGTCTTATTGCTCAGTTTCATTGGTCGATAGGGCCCGCGTGCGGGGTGCGGTAGATTTCCAAAACGCATGAGCATGACATAGGGCCTGCATGCGGGGAATTGTTTTCATTGGTCGATAGGGTCCGCAATGCCCGCATGCGGGGTGCGATAGATTTCCATAACGCATGCCATTATGAGTTTCACTGGTCGTTATACCGTCTGCGGGGAGTCCCCGCATGCGGTATATCGACCGAGTTATCGACCAATGAAACTGAGCAATTATGTTCAATGCTTGTTCATGTTCAAAAATCAAGTTAATGTCATCGGGTTAAGTGGTTCTTTACAGCAATATACACATGTTTGCTTAGTTAAGCTCTTAATTTATAGTTAGTATTTTAATTTCTGTATTATTGCTATGGTTACTTATAAAATATAAATAAATTATTGTTCCATTAACTTGGCAGATGCACTTCCGATGTAGCTAGAATTGCCGGTCCTAATCTTGGATTTAATGAAGTTTCCTTAAATTACCTATTACAGTAAAACAGCTACGCACTACATTATCTCAAGCTTATATTGATACTTATTTTACTAAACTAAAAGGTGCGCACAAATTTGATCGTCGTAATTTTTCTTTTCGACACAACTGCGACGCAAAGGAAGGTAATGTGTTGATTGTTTAGACCAGTGTTTTTCAAACTGTGGGTCGCGACCCCCAAAGGGGTAGTTGTTACACTTCGGAGAAGGTATTAATATTTTACCCGACTTCAAAAAAGAGGTTATCACAGTTTGACCATATGTGTGTTTGTCCGTTATGTGTTTGTTCATGAACAACTTTTTTAATTTGGATCTGATAGTCATCATCTTACTATGCTGAGCTGATGATGGAAGGTATAACTCCTTAACGGTTAAGAGTTAAAGGATAATTCAAACGAGACGCATGCAAACAAGACCTCCCCGATCACCCCGCTATTTGTATTTTATTAGAATCACTAAAAAGCAAAAAAAAAAACTAAAAAAAGAAAACTGAGAAGTCAAAAATAACCCGTTAATGTACAGATTACATTTGAATCACCCTTTGAAGTCGGTGCCAAACCTCGTGTAAACTTGTTTATCGAACAAAATTAATCGTAAATCATTAAAGGCTTCATGCGTGTGTTTTCATAGTTTCATAGTTTTCATAGTAATAATTGAGCGGTTTGGCACCGACTTCAAAAGGTGATTCAAATGTAATCTGTATATGAACGGGTGATTTTTGGTTCAACCTATTCTCCTCACTTGACTTTAAAGAATCAGAGGACAAGTTATTTGATTTCCGTTCATTTACAATAATAGTATCTTATGCAATCGTTGCACAATGAAGGCTCTTAAAGTCAAGTACCGCGTTTAGGTCATGAGGCTTGCCGAGTGGCCTAAGTAAGTAAGGTACGAGATTATTTGAGATATTTTTGATGTAACATTTTTCGTTCAACTAAAACTGACCTATTAAAAAAAACTTAATCGCGATGGTCATGGCGGGTGCCTCGTGATTGGTTAAATTTTTTGACAAGTAATTTCAACCAATCAGTGAACATGTAACGTGTTTTTTTTTTTTAATCAAATATGCTGATGTTCTCTTTTTGAAATTATTAGAGTTGAGTAGAGAGATGTCTTATAAATATTAGTTCTGTAGCGGGTACCGGGTACCATAGAGTAGAGAATTTTGGTACAGGATTAAAAAGTGCGTTATTGATTTTGTCTGTGAAATTATAATTGACAGATTAAAGTACGCGAGTATAAAAACTTATATTTACTACTACTTTGGAACAATAACGGCGTACTAGTAACTTGCCATGGGATTTTTATTACTTCGTGTACTCGTACATTTTGTAAGTTGGTTGAATTAAGTACGTAAACTTATGAAGCCTGCTTAGCTGTGATAATATTCCTTTTAATTTCATTATATACAATACTACTGAGATTTTTTTCGAGGCAAGGCCAGGGGAGAAGGGTAGCGATAACTTGACACTGACTAAATTAGCACTTTGAATTTCAGTGGATATTGTCGGGTATTGGTCTTAGAGGCTGATTTACGATTATGGAGATGCAGGGACGTTGGAGGAATATGCACTGGGTGCTAGGACTATTCGTGCGTGAGTACCAGCTAAAGCGAATTTAGAATTTCGTCTTTTAAGACCCCGTCGTAAAAAGAGGTGGGCTAACCCTAACGAAGGGGTATAAGTTCAAGTGTATCTGTCAGTCTGTCTGTGGCATCGTAGTTGCCAAATTCGTTAAACGAAATGAGTGCGGTATTTTCTTCTCTGTTGAGATGGTTCTTGGTTATGTTTGATGGAAATAGATGCAGTGACCGCCTTTTAGATACTCGGCTATACTTGTGTCGGGAGTAGGGCTGCCATCTCAAAATTCGCCGATCCCGGACAAAGACTTAAAACCCGGACATTCGGCGTGATTTTTTCCGGACGTCTGAAAATATCTGATCACCGTTCTTGAGATACAGCTGGTGACATACGGACGGACGGACGGACAGCGAAGTCTCAGTAATAGGGTCCCGTTTTTACCCTTTGGGTACGGAACCCTAAAAAAAACAATCGCTTTATTTCAAATTTGTCCGGGTTTTCCCCTTTTTGAAAACTGGATGGCCTCCGAACTATAGGACAAATTCGGGGAAACCCGGACGGATGGCAGTCCTAGTCTGCAGTTTTTAAATAAAGAGGCCTTATTCCTTTTAAAATTTATTTTTTTCATATTATGACGAATATATTGATAATTTCAACCAAATTTTTGACGTGAATAATACTTTTTCCCGAGTTCTAGGTAGTAACGTAGCTATTTCATGCTTTTATTGCGTGCAATCGAAAATAATTTGAA
Source organism: Apotomis turbidana (assembly GCA_905147355.2). Lineage (NCBI taxonomy): Eukaryota > Metazoa > Arthropoda > Insecta > Lepidoptera > Tortricidae > Apotomis > Apotomis turbidana. The sequence continues at coordinate 9,068,817 of LR990305.1, read as the reverse complement.
AAAACTAATTTTCCACGTGAATTTTGTCAATTTCGAGTAGTTTTTCGAACAAAAATTATCAATGAAAAATTCAAACTGTAGGTTTCAAATATATACCAATAAGTCTGAATAGCCCTGTTCTAGGTAGTAACATCAATAATATGTTAAGAAACATGTTTGATCATAGAGAAAAATGTCTAAACAATCAGCATTTTAAAAGGAATAAGGCCTCTTAAGGTTATTTCTATGTTAATCTGACCATAATACCTATTATAGTGATGTGGAGTGCCCAGATGATAAACTCCCAGGCGAGCTCGACTATAAGTCCGGCCGACTGGACGAGGAAGGAAATCGGAGCTGTCATCCACATGACCACAGAGTTTCTGAAAGGTATCTGTTTGTGTAAATTTGTACTTTTTGTTACTCAATTTGCCGCTAGGTGGCGCTTTGTAATACATGCCAACTTCTGCATCGCGGTATCGTTTGGCCAACGTAAAATATACTAAAGGTGAGACATTTCTATGCAATACAGAAACTGGCTAGATCTCTTAAATCTGATACAGTCTATTCTATTCCCCTTTGGATCGTCCGGATCACCCAACCCCCGCGGTACAAAACGATGAAAAAGCTGAATGCCTTGCGGGCAGTTTAGAGTCACAATGTACCCCGAGTCTACTTCACGCCGATGACACTCATATCGCATGGATTGATTCGGAAGTGGAGCGGAAGTCTCAAGCCCCCCGTTAGCACCCCTACTAGAACCCGTAACAGTACGGGAGGTCAGTGATCTGGTCAAGGGACTACTCGTCAGTAAATCCCCGGGATCGGATGGCATCTCCAACCGTAACCTCAAGCTTCTTCCCGAAGCTTTGCTCCTCGTTCTTGTTAGCATCTTCAATGCTGCCCTCACCAATGCTCACTTTCCAACCGCGTGGGAATCTGCAACGGTGATCGGGATTCACAAGCCGGGAAAACCCCGCACCTCCCCCACTAGTTATAGGCCGATCAGCTTGCTTAGCTCCCTCGGGAAGCTATAAGAGCGGATCATTCTTAGGCGAATACTCAACTTTTCGTATGAGAATTCGATCCTCATGGACGAGCCGTTCGGCTTTAGATCCGGACAATCGTGTGTCCATCAGGTGCACCGTATCGCGGAGCACGTGTTGGACGGTTTCGCTAAGTTCAAAGGGATAAAAACCGGTGCGATTTTTCTCGACGTAGCGAAAGACTTCGATAGGGTTTGGCATAACGGTCTAGTATACAAATTAATACGAGATGGGTATGCCAGACAGACTCGTACTCATAATACGAGATTTCCTAAGGGATCGAAGCTTCCGCTACCGCATTGAGGGAACGTACTCGGACCCTCACCCCATCCGCGCTGGCGTCCCGAAAGGCTCAGTGCTGTCCCCCACTCTCTACTCTCTGTTCACGAATGACATCCCCAGGCACCCCAAAGTGCATCTGGGGTTATTCGCTGACGATACCTGCCTCTATACGAGTCATTGTAAGCCTGCTCTTATTGGGCGATATCTCCAGGAGGCAATCAGCGTCCTAGGCCAATGGTTCTCTCGTTGGCGTATCGAGGTCAATCCCGAAAAGAGCGCTGCAATTATCTTCCATCCTACGAACACAACATGTGACCGTAGGTTGGAGCCACTTAGGTTATTTGACCAACCCATCCCCTGGGTGGATCAGGTCAAATATCTTGGCGTTACCCTCGATCAGAAACTGACCTTCTGTCCCTAGTAGGCTTAGTCCGATGACTAACAAGCGGAGAAAAATGTCACTTAGAAATAAGTTGACGCTTTACAAAACTTGTATTCGTCCCATCATGACTTACGCTAGTGTAGCTTTTGCTCACGTGCCTAATTCTCGTCTCAAGCCCCTTCAGGTCGTTCAGAATAAGTTCTTGCGCAGGATGACAGATACCCCATGGTATGTGATCAACCTGAGCCTCAAACATGGTGGGAAGTTCCATGTCTTGGTAGACATGGAACTTCCCACCATGTTTGTTTTTTTCAAAAAAGCGTCTAAGCGCTTCTTCGATATAGCTCCCAACCACGGGAACCCCCTTATAAGGAAGGCAGCCGACTACCTTCCTCGAGTTCCCGATCCCTCTGTGGATCCACCTCACAGATTGTTATTGCAAAGAGGTCGGTTTACCCGACGTCCGAAGCATGTACTATCTGACCCGGACGATAAGATCACGGAAATCATCCAAGCGATGGTCGCCGCGAACTCTCCGAACGGCACCTCAGCGTAATCCTCGCTGGCGGGGAACTACCTCAACTACCGCTACTTAGTTCTCGTTTTTTCTCTTTTTCATAACCCGATTCTCTTCCCCTCTCCTCCCGCCCTAAGTCAGACTGATTCGGTTCAGTCTATTCACGACGCAGTCCATGCGCAGAGTGCACCCGCGTCATCCGCGTAATTTGCTAGGAAAGAGTTAGCGTGGTTTGACTATATGGAATGTAGTGTTGGATGAATCTATCTAACCATTAGCAAGGCAGGGGCTGCGGCTGAAATTACAGGTAAATTAAAACATCTCTCGGGCCAGCATGGCAGTGTCAACTGACTTGGCACCGTTGGTTTCTCGTCAGTTGCCATTGCGACTTGGGCTCCCCTTTTTGCTTACCATCAGGCGAAGTGGAGCCACTATGTTGTGCCGTTATAAAAAAAAAAATCGTCAAATACTCGAACTTGGAGCCAGTGTATGACTTTGTTCCGGTGGCTGTGGAGACAGGTGGACGCTGGTGCTCAGAGGCCAAGTCGTTGATAAAAAAATCGGACAGCGTTTGAGAGAGAGAGGTGGTGATGGTGACCCCCGGTGGAGTTTGATTTTTGATGTGTTATTGACAAAGCGTGTTGCGGATTATTATATTGTATCACTTGGACGAAGCTTGTTGCTGATAAACATTTATTTGTGATTTTGACGATGGTTGCGGCGCTGTGGATATAATATTTGGATGCATGCATGAAAGTTTATTAAATTTTTTTTTTCTAAAAGTACCTATCTATCTTTCAGATATGGACATGAAGATGCGAGACGTCCGCAGAGTAGAACGGTACTACTACGGCACGCAGGACTTCGGCGCCGGCAGGATATTCTCAGAGATAGAAAACAAGTTCGAACACATGGTGACCCTGTACAAGAACTCCTCGTACATCATGCGCATCATGAGCAAGAGCATCGACCTGCGGTCCGACGTCGTCGGCTCCTTGCAGTTTATGTGTGAGCATTTCTATTATAGATGGACCTAATACGAATATTCGGCCGAACGTTCGGTTCAGCTCTTATACCGAATCAAATATTTGGTTGCGTTTAGTTTAGAGGGCGTTCGAGGAGCGTCCGGGTGGGGTTTTATTTGTAGTCCGGGTTAACATTTTCACGCAGTTCGTCGAGAGGCGTAAACTAGGGATCATGTTTGTGGACGGCGACTTTTATCTTCATGAAACTACCAATCCGTCTAAAGTCGAATGATGAAAGATTGATGTTGATTATTAATTTTACTCAGCAAGTCGGTCGAATATTCGATTCGGTAAGAGCTGAACCGAAATTACACGACAAAAAAATTACGCTCGCCTGGCTTCACCCTTACCGAACCGAATGTTCGGCCGCGTATTCGTGGGCTCCTTGCAGTTTGTGTGTGAGTTCTGTTAGAGAGGGGCCGAACACGGAATTTGGCGAATAGGTACGAATGTTCGGCCGAATATTCGTGGGCTCCTTGCGATTCATGTGTGAGCAGATCTTAGAGATGGGCCGAATACGGACTTTGCCGAATACGAATATTCGGCCGAACATTCGGTTCAGCTCTTACCGAATCGAATACTTGGTTGCGCCTAGGGTTGCCATCCGTCCGGGTTTCCCCGGATTTGTCCTAGTTTAGAGGGCGGTCTGGGAGCGTCCGGCCGGGGATTTATTTGTAGACCGGGTTTAACATTAGGTCGCTCGCGATACAGGACCACGTTTGTGGACGGTGGCTTTTATCTTCATGAAACTACCAATCCGTGTACCGTCGAATGATGAAAGTCTTTCCTGCCTTCCTTCCTTCCTTGTATGAAGGTAATCAACCTTCAAAATCATTAATATTACAGAGCAACTAAAAAAAAATTATGGACATGTCCGCCCGTCCGAGTGAGCTCCAAAATCCGCGGTTTTCACGTTTCTTGTCCTGGTAGCCATGTTTTAGAGATGGCAACCCCAGGTTCAGCTCTTTCCGAATCGAATATTCGGTTGCGCCGAATCGCTAGAAACAGGTCTAGGTAGGTTTTGACATGTCCGCGTTCAGCGCTCCGCACGTGTTTTGGAATCCCTGCCGCCCGATCGACCGCTACTCGCGATCCTCGCGCCATTTCGTCATTTGGTCTGGTCCCCCAGGTAACTCATTTCAATTTTTCTTTGAGCTTTATCTTTGTATCAATAGTTTCGGTAAAAGCTAGTTATTTACTTTGTTTATTAGGTAAACATTCGGCAATGTAACGGAACTATTCGGCTTTATTATTATAGTACCTATACCTTTATAGTTAGGAATTATATAAATGATAGAAAAGAAACACTTAAGGTCATCACCTGAGGTAATTGCGGCTATAGAGGCAACTGTGTCTTTTGATGATGTCATATATTCACTTTATAACGACCACCGCTCTCTTTTGTATAACGATACTGCCAAACGTTAGGCAGTAAAGGTATGGTGCTCTTAAAAATGTTGCGCTTCTATAACATCATCAATAGACGAATTTGCCTCTATAAACGCAATTACCTTGGGTGTTACAGGAGTAGGTACTGTAACCGAGCATAAGGTGCAGGCAGAAAAACAGCGCTGTGCAGCCTACCCAGCTCACAGCATACGCTGAGCCTGAGCCTTTTGCCACTTGCCGAGCGAGATGGTACAAACGAGAAAAAGACTTGACAATTTACAGTAAGCGACTACATGGAGTTTCTGAGTCTCATCGACATGTTCAAGGAGCGCTACTCCTACTGGCAGGCCAACTCCGAGCTGGGCAGGATCAAGGACATCGTCAAGAGGTACCTTCTCCGGCATGGTGAAAAGCCCTACAATTACGATCAGGGTAAGCGATGACATCATCAAGTGGTTAGTAGTTAGGGCTGCCATCTCTAAATTCGCGAACTCGGACAAAAACTTAAAAAACCGGGACATTTAGCGTGAATCGCATTTTTTCCCGGACGTTCAAAACAATCGCCATATTTTTAATTCACATGAAAAGTATCCGGATTTTCCCCGGATTATTTTTGAAAAACCCCCCGGACGGCCTCTAAACTAGGACTAATCCGGGGAAACCCGGACGGATGGCAGCCCTATAAGTAGTAACTAAACACAATCCTAACTAACTAGGACGTCGGCGACATTACGCAACAAGTGTGGTAAACGAGGAATTACAAACGAGTGTCTATTAGAAGCCCGAAACCGAAGGCTGAGGGCTTTATGACACGAGTTGACACCAGTATGACACCAGAGTCACGTACGACGTTTTTCATCGGACTTGCAAGGAAATAAAACAAAAATTATAAATAGCAGTTTAATATTCATAAGACAAAACTATGTAACTACTATATTTAATACAATTTAATATTACTCCAGCTCTTAGTTATAATGCTATTATTAAGTGTCGCGTTTGTATTGTTTCGAATTAAGCAATGAAATATATTTTAACAACACGAATTTCTCGTAACAGGGTAAATTAGATATTTGAGAAAACAAGATTTAAGTCACCTGAGGTAATTGCGTCTATAGAGGCAACTGCGTCTTTTGATGATGTCATAGAATCACTTTATAACTACCACCGCTCTCTTTTTTTATAACGATACTACCAAACGTTAGGCAGTTAAGTAAGGGTATGGTGGTCTTAATGTCAAACCACTTGTCGTATGCCGACGACATGGTTTTGCTCGCACCATCCGTAGCGGCTATGCGGGAACTACTGGCCGAATGCGAGAAGTACGCCCATCAGCACAACATGGCATACAACCCTGACAAGTCGGAGTATATGCTCATGGAAGCTGCCAACCAAACCGTCCGCAATACCTCCACTGCTGCTGAACGGAAAGCAGTTGCGTCGAATAGAGGAAGTAAAATACTTAGGCCACATTCTACTGTCCAGTATGAAGGAAGGACTACCGGCCTGTGGTCACGGGGCCGGGGTAACCCGTGGCTAATTATGTGTAGGTAATATGTCAATGTGTATTTGTAAATTGTATTTTGTGTTTTTGTTTTTGTGTTTTAATTTTAATTTATATAATTGTAATTATTATTATGGAATCTCGAATTCTGGAATAAAATTATTTCATTTCATTTCATTTCATTAATAATGTTGCGCTTCTATAACCGTCCGCTACTGTAAACCTTCTATAACAGCATCTACTTGTACAGTCGCGATCAGATATATCGTAGCATGTAAGGTATTCATAAATATCTGAACACGACTTATTGACTGGGCGTTACAGTACATGTTCACATATTTATGAACGCCTTATATGCTGCGATATATCTGATGGCGACTGTACCATGAATGCAATAAATCACTTTGACTTTGACTTTAACATCATCAATAGCCTCCTGACGACCAGCATTCATAATTTGTCAATTAAATAGCCTTATGACAAATAGTTGACAGTTAACTATTAATTGAAGTTTATGTACTATGTGTAGGACACTGGAAGTCAGGAGGATAGACGAATTTGCCTCTATAGACGCAATTACCTTGGGTGACCTTACTCTACGTATAAGGGTGACCTACTTATATAAGCCAATACTGAAATTAAGAATTCCAAATATTGTAGTTATGATCAGTTTCAGTAGCATTTTTAACCCCCAAGTAAGGAATTGTTTGATCTATGCCCCAACGAAAAAAGGGGGTGTTATAAGTTTCACATGTGTATCTGTGTGTCTGTCTGTGGCATCGTAGCGCCCATACGGGTGGACCGATTTGAGTACGGGTTTTTTTATAATGGCCTGGTTTGTCGAGATGGTTCTAATGGTGATGGTTAGCTTTCTTTGATGAGAATCTGCTGAACTGCTTAAGTATTAGTCTTAAGATTGATGTTTGTGGAGAAAATAAAGGAATTAATTTATTTTAAAGCTTAGATGAGGTTTTTTACAATAAAGTTATATCAAAAGTAAAATACAATAAAGAACTTACAAAATATAAATACATTATAAAAAACCTAACCTAGGGTGCCGCCGACAGCGGGGCAGGGCCTAGGCTACCGGTGGTTAGGGCTGCAGAGAGAGGAACCTCCTGACAATGCGCGCCGTGTCCAGGAGTACCGCTTTCTGAATCTGACCCTTGATACAGCCATCTAGCGAGAGTCTCTTATTATTATCATTCACCCATTTCATGTTTCTTAGGATAGGTATTTTTTACAATAAATTTGTATGAAATGTAAAATATAAAAAATAATGTATTTATTACAATGGAAAATAAATTAAAAATATACATATTAAAACTTAAAATTAAAAAGAATCCCCCAGTACTGAAGCCGTCTGAGGCATCGTCCCCAGCACGCTCGCCGCGTTTCCCCTTTGAATGGCGAGGCTCAGTCTTTGAGCGAAAAAGGAGCCCGCTCTCATATTACCCGATACTCCGATTAATTTTTGTGAAATTTCTTTTACAATTTTCTTTGCATCCGAAGACCACGGGCCAAATTTTTCCACCGCCAGTGCCGCAAATTCGTAATTTTTATTTAAGAAGGCATATTTGCGGCGCTTGACGATTTGGGCATCTTCTGCGGCCATCCCCGGTTTTCTGGCGGAACGTTGGACATGGGACGGGGCTAGAGTGTCCACACATGTAACATCCCATGCCAAAGGCCGCCCGAGATGCCATGGCACCAGTGTGCAGCCATCCGGTCTCTTCCCGTCTTCAGCGGAAAGTCCCACAGGCTCCAGAGTTGCTGGAACGGATGCTGTGCCAAGGGCCCGGCGAACGAGTAAAAAATATAAAAAATACATTAAAAATATAAACACTTTTATTATCTTTTAGTGGAACGAGCGACTGGCCAATATTGAAACTAGGAATTCCATATTTTGTTTTCATGTTCAGTTTTAGTAGCATTTTCTATATCACTCATTAAAACAGGGTCTCATAATTTAGGTTGTCTACATCAGGTTATATTTTGATTGATTATTTGTGTACGTTGTTTGTAGAGGAAGACGAATGGCGTCGCTTCGCTAGTCGCCACAGGCCCTCAGTTGTGGCCAAGACTATAGACCCAGAAGACGATACGTTCGACTACATGGGATTCAACGAGTGGTACAAACTTCTCACACAAGACTAGAATATAAAATAAAAATAAGTTATTGTCAAAAATGTCATCTTTGTGACAAGCTTTTATAGCTGAGCTGACTGATATTTTTAGTTTGTGACATATTATTTTCTTGTTTTCATTGTTGGTTTTTGTTTGTTTATTTTTCTAAACTGTGACTTTTGAATAAGTACCAGATTATTAATTTTATATAATTGAATATACCTGACGATCTTTTTGTGAATCCATTATATTTTATCTACGACGTGTAAAATATTGTGTAATTTTCAAAGATAAATAAATATATCTAATCTAATCTAATCTGTACTTTTCCTTGAACATCCATCAACTGCTTACTGATACGATTCTAAAAGGCCCAAACTCGGTAGATTTTCACTATTACAGGCTTCCGTTCCTAGGGCCACCTTCCGGCTCCATCATCAGACCCTGAAAACTATCTGAAGACAAAGTACATCACAACGAATCAAACGAGAAAAAACTCGATGGGTTTATGTGGTTTTATTACGGAGTTCCTATCCATAGCGACCTTCCAGCTTCATCATCAGATCAGCTCCACGTCATCATAATATTGCATTCTCACGCGATTTGCATATTCGTGCAAAATTTCAGCTAAATCGGAAACCGGAAAGTGGGTCAAATTTAACATGCAAAATTCCATTACATACCGGGACAGGTGAAAGTATGTAATAAATAAAGCTTTGTAATAAATAAGTCTCTGTCAAAAAAATATTTATTTACAAGGTTCCGTACCCGAAGGGTAAAAATAATAGTAATAACTAAGTCCGCTGTCCGTCCGTCTGTCACCAGACTGTATCTCATAAACCGTGATAGTTTAAATTAATTGAATAATTTATTGCAACAAAAACTTAACTTATAACAAAGAAATAGTAATGAAAATAATAATGTGTAGCAAAAAGTAATAAAACATATCTCTGCAATGCAGTTGCAGTTTAGTTAGTGCTGGGAACTGGGAATGGCTGCTCCGTCGTCAAACCCCAACAGTTTCGCTGCAGGTTTGAAAGTGTGACGTGTGCTTCGTATGCACATACTGGTGGCTCGAATCATAGCAGTGCATATCCTTGTTCTAAGCCAACCCAGTATCGTATTCAGCGATGTGTTCCAACGGATGGGTTCCAGCGATGTGTTTGACGAAGGAGGTCATCAGTGGTGCGAATATGCCATCGACAGAGGTCACGAGGGGGATGAAACTTTCATCATGAAAGTAGCATGTTTCACTTCGCAGGCAGTGATAGTTAGATTGTTGAAATTTTCATTGATTTCTGTTGCCGCTATAATAACAAATACTAAAAACAGAATAAAATACTTTTTTAAGTTTGGCTCCCATACAACGAACGTGATCGGTTGCGTTAGTTGTGATTTGATTTGATGTAATTGTTCTATGTTTTATATTTGAATATAATTGCATAAGTATTATTTGAGAAAAACCCTTTGCCAGCCTCGTATCCCTAGCCGGCCTCGCATTACTCGTCGCTCGGCTATACCTACTTGGCAGGCTATCCCCATTTTCCAGGCCTCTGTAGTAATATACCTACTATATAATAGTAACAGCATATGAATGTTATCAAGATTTGTTTTAATTCATCAAACAGTAATAAAATAACGAATAATCATAAAATTGGACGATAGCCGGTAATCAGGTATCACAGAGTATTAAACAATTCGCATTTTAATCACAATGTAGGTATTCTCATTTGTTTTGAATGTGAAAATTTGACGATATATTGGTATTGGATTATAGTCCAAGGGTATAGTTAAAGTAATAACTAGCAAGGGAATTATCTCCTAATTTCCTCGTCAGTGGAAACTCGCCCTGAGGTATAAGTGTGGGCAATCTATTGAATTATTCATGCATGGTATGATTGATAGAAAAGGGAGAAAACTCGACGAAAAATGAGTTTATTGAATAAGGGAATAATTTTACGTAAGTAGTTACTTATTAACTTACTGATTTTAAAAATGACAATCATGTATAAGCCGCTTTAACACTTTCAACACCAACAACCAGGTAGCCGGGCGATCTGCTCGTAGTAAGTTTCGCTACATACGGTTTTTGCCATGTTATCGGCTAGGTACGAGCGTAGCCCGTAGAGGGAAGAGGGTATAATATTTTTTTCAAAAATGGTCGGGAACGTTGACTTTATTTATAAAAAATTAGGATGCGAAGTGCATAGTTTATGGTCAGTCAAAAAAAAACCTTGCCGGCTCGGTTAGTTTGACAATAATGTTCTATGAAATTCCTTTATTTGTGTGAGTATAATTGTCCCTTAATATTTTTTTATTTATTTTATATATAGGTTAAGACCGTATTATTATAGTAACTTGACCGGTTGTTCTCGGTAATACCTACAATTTCTTCTCGTCGAAGTCGGTATTTTTTTTGTAAAAAGGTGATTGTTGTTAAAAAGTGTTTTTTTTTAGTGATATGTGCCACTGCTGTATTGGTCCAGGCGCAAGTTATTGTAAGTACTGATACAGATACTGGCATACTTATAGTATTTTATGCAATAGTTGTATAAGAGGGGTCAAAAAACGCGTGTGGCATGGGTAGCCACGAACATTTTTTGACTTACTTATACAACGGCGCATACAATACTTTTTCTACGACTCGATATTTGATAAGTAATATGCAAATAAACAACAAAGGAACTAATTATGTATTATTACATGATCCCGCTCGAAACCAACAAGATTAAAATAAAATAGTCTCTGATATACTTTTTTTTATTGACGTCCATCTGCCAATAAAATGTGAACTTTTACCTAAAGGCATATGTTACGTTTTCTATACTATATGTCGGAGAATCGAATCCGGCACCCGAACTACCCCGAACGCAAGCGTGACGTCACAACCAGTCAGGCTTGGGCGCGGCCGTCGGTGCGCACGGGCTGTCTGCTTGAAGAGCTCGTAGCGAGCGGACGTGTCTGTTCGGTCGTACCTTTGTGTGATTATTCTATATCGATTATTGTAAACGTAGGTATTTAATCATCCAATAAAAGTGATCAAGTGATTTCTAGTTCTCGTGTTATTGCTTGAGGCAACCTATAATGACGGATCCTGAAGCAAGTGATCGCCCACTCAGTCCTATTCTCAACTCCTACTCGACATCAGAAGTTAGGATAGTACCTACGGGCCACTGATCGAAAAGATGGAACACAAAGCAAAGAAAATGAAAAAGGCAAAATAAGTGGCTACCCTTCCACATACAACGAACTTGACATCCCTAAATCAAGGAACGGGAGCTACAAGCGTTTGCATCACGGTGACCTACGAAACCGTATGAAAACGAATGAAGATTGCACTGTTTAAATTGTTTTCATTACGAGAGAAACGGACATGAAAAATTCGATTGTTTACTTCGTATAAAAGATAAATCATCGGGGCTACTACTTACCAGTCATCAACAAACTACGTCGAAGTACATTGTTTGCTTCAATAACAGCGGGACATTCGTCAGTCGTTGCACCAGTGGAAGTGACCCAGAAGCGACAGTCAACTACGAGCGATGCATGGACGTAGGCACTATGGCCCCACCGACATATTTTAAAATCACATCAGGTCAGTCGTTTTTCTTTTTTTCACTATACGATTCCGATATAATGTTCACTAATAACAGTGTAGCTGGATGCTGGGGTAGACTTGAGTTACACTTATTCAGTTTAGTGGGTATTAGTAAAAAAAAAAGTATTACCGGTACCCTCCAAGTAAAAGTTGATTATTGCGTCCTAGAAATTAATAATCATTTCAAAGAAAGTTTATTGCACGTTTTTGTAACGATTGTTTTCGTAGTGATGTAATGACCGGACGCGTAATTTCGCTAGAGAGATTTAGTGTCGATTAATATGACCACTACATAGTTACATATATATAAAGCTTTATTTATCTCTTACAAAATGCATCAATATTTTGTTTACATAGTGAATTTTTTGTTAATAGTTTTAGTTTTTTCTTATAGTATGTTAGTCTTTTATATTTTATTGTATTATTATTTATTTTATGTAAGAGCCGCCTTTGCGGTGAAAGCCTCCTCCAACTTATGCCAATTTTCTCTGTCGTGAGCCACTCTAGTCCAAAGTGCTCCCGCTACTTGTGTGATGTCATCACTCCACCTTTTTTGTGGTCTACCTCGTCTTCTGGTTTTGTAAATGGGACACCAGTTTGTTACAGTTTTTGACCATCTATTGTCTGTAACTCTTTGGATATGACCTGCCCATTTCCATTTAAGTGTTAGTACTTGTTTGACTGCATCTTTTACTTTCGTCCTTTTCCTAATATATCCGCTTTTAATCCGGTCCTTCAGTTTGATGTTCATGAAACTCCTTTCCATGCCTCTTTGACATGTTCTTATTTTATTTAAGTATGATTTTTTGAGCGGCCAGGTTTGACATGCATACGTCAAGCAGGGCGTCAAACAGATGTTCATTGCTTTGCTTTTTAATTGTGTCGGTATACTTCCTTTAAATATTTCCTTCATAGACCAGTATTTGTTCCATGTGTTCTTTATTCTTCGCCCTATTTCTTTATCTGTGCAAGACTTAAATGACATGAGATGACCGAGGTATACATACTCCTCGACATAGTCTATCGGTACTGACGCTATTGAAATTAGTTTTTTGTCCCTGTTTGACATGATTTTTGTTTTGTCTCTATTCACATGCAATCCAACCTCTTCACTATAGTGGCTAAGAGACTCTAACATGCCTTCCAGTTGTTCTGGGCTTTCGGAGAGAACGACGATGTCGTCCGCAAATCTGAGATGTGATAGGTACGTGCCATTTATATTTATTCCCATGTCTTTCCAATCGAGGTTTCTAAATATGGACTCCAGTACGGCAATAAATAATTTTGGTGAAAGGGGATCACCTTGTTTTACACCTCGCTCTAATTGAAATGTTGGTCCTTTCGTCTCCAGTCGCACTCTAGTCATACTTTTTGTATATATAGTTTTAACTAATTGTATGTAGTCATACTCGAGTCCTTGTTCCGTAAGAGCTTTCCAAATAGAGTTATGCGATATAGAATCAAATGCTTTCGAGTAGTCGATGAAAGCTATGTATATAGGTAGATCATACTCAGTATACTTTTCGAATATAAGTTTCAGTGTGTGAATGTGGTCAACTGTGGAATAGTTTTTCATAAAGCCTGCCTGTTCGATCGGCTGATTTTCATCGATGGTCTTAGTTATGCGTCTTAATAGTGTAGATGCAAATACTTTGTATATACAAGATATCAGACTAATGGGTCTATAGTTGCTGATTAATTTAGGATCTCCTTTTTTGTAGAGTAGAGCTATCTCCGAAATTGTCCAAGATTTCGGCAATTTTTTCCCATAGAGAATAAGATTGAATAACTTTGTGAGGGGTTTTAGTAAGACATCTTTGCCTGCTTTTATCATCTCATTCGTTACCCCATCCGGTCCTGGACTTTTTCCTAGTCTTAGTTTCTTTATTGAGAGCTCTACTTCACTTTCTATGAAGGGTAATACGCTGTCTTTGTTTTTAGTTATGTTTGTATATGTTTCAGTAGTCTTGTTAGCATCTGTATATAGATCTTCGTAGAATTTGGTAGCTATCATCATCAAGTCACGTCTATGCGTGACTATGTTCCCTGAGATGTCAGTAAGTTGTGTCATTAGCTGCTTAGTGTTGTCTATTTTTCTGTATGCTTTTTTAACGCCTCCTGTCTCTTCTAGGTATTTATTTATAGTTCTTAGTCTGTGGTTCTTGATGTTATTTTTTATTTTCTTATGTATCGTTGTATATAATTTGCTTAGCGTAAATTTTTCATCCTTTGTTTTATTTTTCTTATTTTTTAGAGTGTATTTTTGTGTTTTTAATTCCTTTATTTCTTGTGTTATGATTTCCTGGCATTTGTTTTTCATGTGTTCCTTGTTGGGAGTTGGTAAGTCATTTTGTAGTGTTGTCTCTATTATATTGTTTAGTTTTTGAATATTTTCTTCGTCGTCTATTTCATAGATAGAGTATTTTGCTGTATCAGTTGTGTCTTTCCTTTTTATTTCTGATTTTATTTTACTTTTATAGTGTGCTCGAGATTTTTTTGCATTTTGTATACTTATGGTCATTCTAACTAATCTATGATCACTCGGATGTTGTAGTCTATTTATAACGCTAAGATTTCGAACATTTCTAGGATTATTCGTTGCTATAAAGTCTATTTCGTTCTTTGTTTTCCCGTTTGGTGACATCCAAGTCCATCTTAGTTTATCTGGTTTTTTGAACATAGTATTAGCAATTTTTAATTTGTATTGAAGACAGAAGTTGATTAACAGTTCCCCTCTTTTGTTCCTCTTTCCGTATCCATATTCTCCCATCACTAATTTTTCGTTTTCTTGAGGTATGCCTATTTTTGCATTCATGTCTCCCATAAAAATCACGTTCCGTGAACATTTACTCATGGTTTTGTTTAAGTCAGTGTACATATTGTCTATGTCTTCTTTTGAGGATGTGGCAGTCGGAGCATATACTTGTATCACACTAAATAATTTTTCATATATTTTGACTTGTAGTATGGCAATTCTCTCAGATATAGCAACAAAATCCTGTACCACTGTGCTACATTCTTTTTTTACGAGAAACCCAATTCCTTTCTCTCTATTAGTTTTTCCATAGTAGTACAGTAGATAGCTGCCTCTATCTTCTATTTTGTATCCTTCTCTTCTTAGCTCACATATGCCGATGATGTTCCATTTTATTTTAGATATAGCGTGCTCTAATTCCACTACTCTTGCTTCATTTGCCAGTGAGCGAACATTTAAAGTTGCAAAATAATATTTTGTAAGGTTTTGTGGGGTTGGAGGGTGGCCGTCTACAACCCCCGCGGTGACGAGCCGTTCTGGGGGAGGTTTTTTCAATTTTTCGTTTCTGGTTTTTGTTCTTTTTGAGGGTGCGGCATAATCAATTTTTTGGAGTGGATTTCTTGATTGCTATACGTCAAAAGGCGGTTCGTCTGCATCTGACGAAAAACATGTGTCACTATTTTGCTTGTTAAGGAATCTATCCATAGAACTTTGGCTAGTCCCTGGTCTATTCGGTACTATTTTGTTTTTCTTGAGTGCCTGTTGTTGTGTCGATTCTCTGTGGGGATTCTCGTTTTGGTGCGGTGGTGTTATTTCTAATATTCTTTTTTGTTTCTGTTTTCTTTTTTTTCTTCTAGTTTATTATTTTTTTCGGTTGGCTCTCGAACTATAAGTTTGTCATATCGGACATACATACATAGTTTACCATTATTGAGGTTTAAGATGTAAAAATTGCGCTATGAGAGTGCATCAATCATACACAGTACTTAATAGTAGGGGCGGCTGCGTTAATAATCTACCCTCTGTTCATGATTTTCCAATCGCTCTGTAGAATTGAATTTGTTGACGTCCTGAATAGTTTCTTACACAGTGTACTTTGCTGTGTAGTGTGCTGGTGTATAGTTTAACGCCTATAACTTCCGTAAGAACTGGTGAGCTCGAGATTCGTTTAAACGATCCTAATGATACTTTTAATTGTGGTGATTGCTATAGCCTTTAATAAATAAACTCGAGACACTAATAGCATTAGGAAAATATTAGGACACAAGAATTTTAAATTGAAGTTTGATTTTTATCATTAATGTTTCATAATCGGTAAAGCCTTGGTAATCCAAAAGTTATCATATAAAGTAAAATTTGTTATTAAAGTGTGAAACGGGTGTGAGTCTATCTGTGTTAAATGATCACGCATTGTTGTACTTTTTAGTTTTATTGAAACACACAGCACTTTAGTTCAAACAATGAGGAAATAGTCTAACTGGTGTCTTACACATGGGAACTCACTCTTAAACTCTAATTACTATTAGATTCATATGCAACAGAAACTCAATAACGTTCATTCTCCGCACACTGACCGGCGCGCCAATCGGCGCGGGCGGCTGGGAGAGTAACTCCCTTCATCGGACACAGATGGCGCCACAAGTAGGGTGCGGGCACTAGTAGGGTCCCGCGTATCAAGTGCAAATAATGATTTGATTTAAATATTTTCTTGTACCTACGTCGTAGATTATTTGTTCACATTAACGAAACATAATTTCAGTGTACCGAACGAAACTTTGGTAGATTGATTTGAATTTACTTGTTTTCGTTGGATTGACCGAGCTTCGGATACTGTGCTTGGAGTTTTTGTTTCAGGAAAAGATACGCGACCATGCACATGCCATGAACAGCGAAGCCATGAGTCGTCTGCTTCAGCTGCCGCGGTACATCACGCAAGGAACTGCGTGAAGGCGAGCGACTGGGCGCCTTCATCCACCGCGAAGAGGGTTGACGTGTGACGTCACCACACTATATGAGGCAATCTGGTGGGAGTTCTTATTTTATTATAATTCGGTTGCCGAGTGATCGCTTATGGATTAGTTGATGTTCAATAAGTTCCATCGCAAGCGATTGATTCAGTGACTATGTATGACATGTATCAGTGTAGCTAAAATCTTTAGTACTTTATAGTAAATCGAGTTACTGAATCGAGCTTATTAGAACTTTTTACATGTAGCAAATTGAAAGACCCTTAGTTTTGAGAACACTACGATGAAGAAACTGGTGTATATCAAACCTTCTAATGTGAAAGAATGCGTGGTTCAGAATATTGAGAGAAAGTAGATGCACCAAACCCGTTTTGACAAAAACATAGTTGTTAAATTTAACTTCATAACATGCGCGTACCTGGACGATGGGTTGAGGGAAATGCCAGGGAGCTATGTACTATTTAAAGTAAATGAACATTGATAGTAAAGAGTAGCATCAACGCTTTGGAATCCAGCGTATCATTGTTTGGTGCACCTACTCGTGTGGTGGCTGATCAGGGCAGGTGTTTCACCAGTAAAGAGTTTGCCACTTGCCAGCTATTGTGAAAGTCATAATCATAACATTCAGTTAAATCTAATTGTAACAAGAAGGTGATGAGAAGAGAAGGTGATGAGTGCTCTGAATTATATCATGTTGACTTCGGTAGAGTCAAGTAGGGATCGCTCGTGGCAAGATGCCCTTGGTTAGGTACAATAGGCAAATAATTCAACTATCAATCGGATAATAAAATCTAGCTCACTGGAACCAATGATTGGAAAGGTGGCTAGGCCTTTGAGGCTAATGACAGTTACTGATGATGACGTTAATGAGGTTGAACTTGATGTAATAAGGGAACGTGCAGCAGAGAACATACAACGATCTGCTTTGTATTATAAGGCTAGGTTCGACAAGAGTAAAGCTGCTGTTAATGGTTGGTTGGTGTAGGTGACTATGTTCTGTAAGAAAACGAGGGAAGAAACCAAACCAAATTGGATCCTAAGTTAAAGGGCCATTTAAAATTATAGAAGTTTTAAAAAACGATAGGTGTCGGCTAAAATCCTTGAATTCTAAAAGAATATACACGTAATCACACGACAGAGTACGGAAAGTACCGAATCATGAGGTTCCTGTCGAATTAGATGATTCGTAATTGATTCATGTGCATCCAGTGAGAGTCGCAGTAACGTTTAAACCCCACATGGCGTTGTAGCACCTTTGAGCAATTCTATCAGCATTGATGCGCTTTGTACTTGAACTGGCGTTGTGGCGCCTTAGAATTATTAACTTTGATGCGCTCTATTCTGGAACAGGCGTTGTAGCACCTTAGATTTAGTTCCTGTAGTCCCTACTGATAAGATGAGCCGTTGGTGCGGTGGCATGTTCACTATCGTTACGTTGGTGCGTTATCGAGACGAGTCGTTGGTGCGACAACATGCCTTCATGGTTACCCTCTTCTTCGTTGGTGCGAAGATGAGATGAGCCGTTGTTGCGGCGGCATGTTCACTATCGTTGCGTTGGTGCGTTAGCGAGACGAGTCGTTGGTGCGACAACATGCCTTCATGGTTACCCTCTTCTTCGTTGGTGCGAAGATGAGATGAGCCGTTGTTGCGGCGGCATGTTCACTATCGTTGCGTTGGTGCGTTAGCGAGACGAGTCGTTGGTGCGACAACATGCCTTCATGGCTACCCTCTTCTTCGTTGGTGCGAAGATGAGATGAGCCGTTGTTGCGGCGGCATGTTCACTATCGTTACGTTGGTGCGTTAGCGAGACGAGTCGTTGGTGCGACAACATTCTTTCATGGTTACCCCCCTCTTCGTTGGTGCGAAGATGAGATGAGTCGTTGGTGCGGCGCCATTTGGTGTTGATTAAATTGAATTTAAATAATTTTGCTATAATTCGTTGTGGAAATCGTAATGATGTGTATGGTTTTCTTGTTTTCCAATTGAAATAAATTCAAGTGTAATTGTTTTGAGGTGAGAGTTTCAATACACATTGTCGCAAGTTCTTGAGTGTGCGTAGTCAGAATAGCCGAGCAAAAAATACTGCGTTGTTATTGTCTTTACAGGCAGTCCACACGAGGACGTGTGATACATCAGAGATGGCCGTGTCGGAGAATCGAATCCGGCACCCGAACTACCCCGAACGCAAGCGTGAAGTCACAACCAGTCAGGCTTGGGCGCGGCCGTCGGTGCGCACGGGCAGTCTGCTTGAAGAGCTCGTAGCGACCGGACGTGTCTGTTCGGTCGTACCTTTGTGTGATTATTCTATATCGATTATTGTAAACGTATTTAATCATCCAATAAAAGTGATCAAGTGATTTCTAGTTCTCGTGTTATTGCTTGAGGCAACCTATAATGACGGATCCTGAAGCAAGTGATCGCCCACTCAGTCCTATTCTCAACTCCTACTCGACATATACATCCATGCGCAGAAGAGAAAACTTTTTTTAAGTTTGAAGCGATGCCTTAGTTCAACAAGTTTTTTTTTTAATTGCGAATTGTGTGAATGCAACAGAGGCCTTATTCCTTTTAAAATGCTGATTGTTTTAGACATTACTCTCTATGATCAAACATGTTTCTTAACATATTATTGATGTTACTACCTAGAACAGGGCTATTAGGATTTATTAAGTATATATTTAAAACCTACAGTTTTGATAGTTTTGGTTTCAAAAATACTATTAAATAAATAAGTTTACAAAATTCACGCGCAAAATTAGTTTTCTCAACTTATTTTCGACTGCACGCAATTAAAGCATGAAATAGCTATGTAACTACCTAGAACTCGGGGAAAAGTAATATTGTTCACTTCAAAAAGTTGGTTAAAATTATCAATAAATTTGTCATAATATGAAAAAAATAGATTTAAAACGAATAAGGCCTCTTAAATGTAGGTAGACTAAATTTTGTAATCTGTGGTAGGTATGCGACATTATAACATCGTGTAGCAGAGTTTTGAGTAAAAAGTAGAAGGTAAAAAATGAAAAATTCAAGTAGAAATTAGATTTGTGTTATTACAGACTACGACTACCAAAACAACAACAACAACAACTTTGTCACCGGACGAGGTATTGCGCCAAATTCGTCTAAGCAAAACTACCAAAGACGCAGACTTGGTCATAAAAATGACGCAGGAATTTGTAAAAGGTAGGAAGACGGAGTCGGAAAAACCCTGGACTCGCGCACCGAGGGTTCCGTACAAACACTTTCCATCTTAACTGGCCGGGTTAACTTAAGTTTGCACCTGGTATGTATGGCGCCGCATATGATGATGATGTATTTCTGTTAAATACCTACTAAAAATCCGGCAAAGTGCGAGTCGGACTCGCGCACACGGTTTCCGTACAAACCTTAAACACTTCCCATATTAACTGGCGTTTGCACCTGGTACGTATGGCGCCGCATACAAATGTGGTGCCCCACTTAAAAATTTATTATTCTGTGTTTAGTATTTGTTGTTATAGCGGCAACAGAAATACATCATAATTATTGTATCCTGGGCAAGCCTCGTGACGTGAGTACCGCGTTTAGACTCGACTTTAAGAACCTTCATTGTGCATCGATTGCATAAAATACTATAAACATGTTTTGGTGTATCCTAGTAGACTAAAGGTTAGTTTAGGTTTATTTTTTAACTTTTCAGAGAACTGGTGTCTAAAATAGTAATTAAGCGAAATGAGCATTACCTATGCGAAACCAAACGTTCGGTAAAATAATTTTCTGCGGAACATTAAACCGTTTGTACGGAACCGTCGGTGCGAGAGTCCGACTCGCACTTTTTATAAATTATAAATCGTCGGGGATAGTGCAATACCGCGTAACTACCGTCGTAACATACGAACCAATATTTAAACAAATGCCAAGTATTTTTAAACGGTTTTATTTAGCTTGCCCTGTTTGTTTATTTGGGTCTAGTAATTGAAATTTGACCCCCTTCCTGTCGACGTATTGATCTGAAATTTGGTACGCATCTTTGGTTTTGGTGACAATATAATTTAATACATTGGGCATCATTGTAAATCCAAGATGGCCGCCGCTACAAAATGGCGGATTACAAATTTTATCACTACTTCCTCAATATGGGTATCAAATGAAAGGGCTCGATCAGTAAAATAGAATTCTTTGTGAAAATAAAATGAAAATCCAATATTGCCGCCAATAAAATGGCAGGTTAATTTTTCTTTTCATAACCCCTTCAATATGGGTATCAAATAAAAGGTCTTGTCTAGTAGAATAGTTTACACTATGAAAAATAAATGAAAATCCAATATGGCCACCAACAAGATAACAGGTGATTTTTTTTCACTACCCCTTCAATATGGGTATCAAATGGAAGGGCTTGAGTAATAGAATACTGTAATACCTTGTTTTGACAAATTTAAAATCTAAGATGGCCGGCGATGACGATGGCGATTTACTTAATAATTGTTTCAATATGGGTGATGGATATCAAATGAAAGGGCAAGTCGAAAGCTGCATAGTGGATCGTAGAGTTTAGAGCAATCAATACCTAACAGTAATATGACTGATGAAATTTAGACAACTTATCAATAAAAATATAATGATGATACAATACAATGATGAAATTTAGACAACTTATCAATACAAAGGACTTCATCAACTTAGAATCGGGATTCAAGCATGGATCTTGGTTCTAGACTTGGGCACATCTTGTTGTCTAATAGCCTTGCCCCTCTATTGGACCTCTAGGTAGGTTGATTGTTTTAATGTCCATTACTCATGAGAACGAAATGGTAAATAGCAATAAAACAAAAACAAACAAAAATAAAACAGAAACTACTCAACGAAAAAGAGGGCTTAATAAAGCGAAAGAAAAGTATAGAGCGTGCAAAAGAGAGTGAAATTGGAACTCATAGTCGACTACAAAAAACGAAGAAAACGGTTAGCGACAGAGACACCTGTGCAACATGAGGCCAGGTTGTGTGGCCAACGTGAGAGACAAAGGTATCTGGTAGCGTCCGAAACACCTGAGCAATGTGACCCCAGGCCAGGATAAAAGGGCAAAGTGAGAGACAAAGAGAACTGGTATCGTCCGAAACACCTGAGCAACGCAAAGTCAGGTTAAATAACCAACATTAGCGTACCCTGTAATGCAGAACTGGAAATCATCTGCAATTCGAAAATGCTATTAATACATTGTTCATTCACGTTTGTGAAATTTGCATCAAACGTTGTTATCCTAATCAAGTACAACCAGAAAGTTAAAATACTGGCGCATTAAGATAGGTATCGACCTGTAGAATTATCTTCAAGAACAACGTTACTTTTTCGTTTCGTTATGTCTCCGCTGCCAAACACATGTCACCAGTAATAAAACAATAGCACCATCAAATGCTTTCTGGAATAATCTGGATCCAGGTTCTATACCAGACGTGATTGAACCGCTGACCCAGGCGGAGCAACGTTTTCCGTCCAGAATAATACCGTTTAAAAGTTGCAAAATTTACTGGGCCATAAAAAAACCTTGAAATAATGAGGAACTTACTGAATGAATTAAAAAGAAAGAGAAGTATGTAACAAAATTAAAAACTAAAAATTTGAAAATAAAAAATGAGTAAAAAAAATTTTTAAGTTAAACGGTTTTATTGAAAATGTGCTAAAAGGTAAAAAATAATTCGGTAGGTCCTAGGTACCAGACATCACACCACTCTCCTCATCAATCTAGGGCATTGATCAGACAAAAAATAAAATCGTTGGGCGTGTGAAATTTCTATCAAGTCAACCGCTATATCATTATATCATACGCTGGCTACACGCGCCCAACGATTTTATTTTTTGTCTGATCAAGGCCCTAGATTGATGAGGAGAGTGGTGTGATGTCTGGTACCAAGGACCTACCGAATTATTTTTTACCTTTTAGTACATTTCCAATAAAACCGTTTAACTTAAACAATTTTTTTACTCATTTTTTATATTGAAATGAGAACTATATTGGCAGCTGTTACTAAACGCGGTATTGCACTATCCCCGACGAAATGCCGGCCGGTTTTTATAAATTCCGTTATTTTAGACATGAGACAGAAGATGATCGTGCTCAATCGGGTGCAGAGGAACTACGATAAATCGTCAGACTTCACGACGGCGACCGTGTACAGCGACATCCAGACTAAATTCAAACACATGTGCGACCTTTACAAGGGCTTTGCGACCGTCAAGAGATACATCTTAGGATACCAGCTGAACCAGACCTACCAGCCCAACCCTGATGTGGTCGTTATTTACCAATTTATGCGTAAGTTTAATAATATATTGCAAGGACGCCGACACCCTTATCATGAGACGTGACCTTACTCGCTAGCGACAGTGTAAACGATTGTTCAGTTTGAGATTAACACACAGACACAGATTGTTATGTTTAAATTTATTGCTTCTATTACAGGCAACACCTGGTATATTTCTTTACTGCGAACTGTGTGAAAGCAGCTGTTTATTAAGTAACACGAAGTACGGTACGGTACGGTACGACGGTTGAAATGATACGCCTAACACTAGATGTCACTTTACCAATTATAACGCACATAGTCAATACCTCAATTGCGACTAACATCTTCCCAGAATCCTGGAAAATTGCCAGGGTAAAGCCGATCCCAAAATCGAACGTTACCGAGGACTATAAGGATTTAGGACCACTGTATCTTACCTGTACTTTCTAAGGTTATCGAAAGAACCGTTTGTGAGCAGCTCTCTAAGTACTTAGAGGATAATAACCTACTACCATGTACACAGTCAGGTTTCCGCAGTAAACATGGAACAGCTACTGCAATGCCAAAAGTCACAGACGACATTATTGCAGCGTCAGATAAGGGAATGGGGTCCATTCTGGTACTTTTAGATTTTTCGCGTGCTTTTGACTGTCTTAATCCAACATTACTGCTTTCCAAAATGGCCTATTACGGAATATTGTCTTCGTCGTGCAAATGGTTTCAGTAATTTCTAACAGACCGGAAGCAGCATGTTGAAATAGAAACTAATCAAGGAGATGTATTCAGGTCAAAAGTACAAGAAATCAGTCGCGGGACACCACAGGGCTCAATTTTGAGTCCATTGATATTTATTCTGTATACAGCTGATCTAATAAAGAACTTAAAACATTGCAATGCTCATTTATATGCGGATGATACTCAAATATATTACTCTTTCACGCCTAACAATTTGGAAATATCGCTTAACAAAATAAACAAAGATTTAGACTATATATAGATATAGAATAATAGCAGACTGGTCACACAAAAATAACCCATTTTAAACCCAAATAAATCTCAGTTCTTAGTATTAATAGGTAATAAATGGTAACGGCAAAAAAACTAAGAACAAAACCCAAGTGTAAAAATAGGAATCGAGCCGGTCGCTCAAGTAGGGTAACCTATCTCAAACACTAAAAACCATTGACCGAATTTCATTTATCTGAAAACTATTCGAAAATTATTATCGTTTGTCCGATGACAGGATTCGTACATTTTTCTTTTCACCATTTCACATTTAGTAGAAGTATCGTTTGTCCGAAAAACTTTTCCCGTCACATTCACTTGCCCTATGAGTTGTTACGTATTTTTTTTCGTAGCCCATTTTTTATTTACCCAATGATACTTTTGGCACAGCATACCTACATTTAAACAAATTTTCAGTTTACCTTTTAACTTTTCCCGCCCCATTCAGTTGCCCTCTGAATTGAGATGTCTTTCGTTGAATACCCATTTTTTCATTTACGTGAATATTTTTGGCATTACATAAGAACTGCGACCACAACAGCGCGCCAGCCGAGCGAGTGAACCTAGCGTGCCGCGGCAGCAGCCGGCAAAGCTCCAAAACCGACCTGGCTGGGTTAGGTTAGGTTAGAACTGTGACCACAACAGCGCGAACCGATTGAGCGAAGCTAGCGTGCCACGGCAGCAGCCGGCAAAGCTCCAAAACCGACCTGGCTGGGTTAGGTTAGGTTAGAACTGTGACCACAAACGCGCGAACCGAGCGAGCGAAGCTAGCGTGCCGCGGCAGCAGCCGGCAAAACTCCAAAACCGACCTGGCTGGGTTAGGTTAGGTTAGAACTGTGACCACAACAGAACCACCAGTCCACTTGAGAACAGTCGAGTAGTTAATAAACCGAATCGTTACATCGGACGAATGAAACCAAAGTCATACAAAAAAAGTCGAATAATTAATAAACCGAAACGTTACATCGGAAAACTGATATTACGGACAAATGAGATTTAGGGAAACGTGTCATTAGTCGAGTGAATAAAAAACCTAAACAATTAATGCCCAATCGTAAAATATCGAATTGAATTTTCAGACAAATGAAAAAAAGTTAAAATTATATTTGTCGAATAGTTTTTGTCGAAACGAAATCCGGATTAACGTTTTTAGTGTTTCAGATAGGTAACCCTCAAGTAGACACAGCGAAAAATCTAGGTTTGATGGTCAACTGCGATACATTGAACATGTAAATATAAAGATTAGAAACGCCTTCTACCGGCTTAAAGTAATAGGATTCGTAAATATCTTACTATTAAGGTTAGGGAAACTTGTAGAATCTCTAATACTTTCACAATTTAATTATGCAGATATAGTATATGGGCCAAGACTCTTAGCAGAAATAAAAAAGTCAATACAGCGGGTACAAATTGCATGTGTTCGGTTCTGCTGCGAAATTCCCAGGCGAGCGCATATAACTCCATTTTTAAATGAACGGTCTACTCTGAATATGGAGTACAGGAGAAGACTGCACCTGGCATGCGCAGTAAGGAAACTTATCGAGTTTGAGAAACCCAGCTACTTGTTCGAAAAGATAAGATGGGTCCAGGATACACGCGGCAAGTCTCTTAGAAGATGCACTAAACTCAGGGTAACTAAGCACAGGTCGGCATTCTTCAGGGGGAGTTTTAAATTTGCAGCTGCAAAACTCTGGAACGATCTGCCTCCACCCCTACGAGGACCCATGGCGTTATCTAAGTACAAGCGGTTAGTCCAAGGCCATTTAATAGACATGCAAGGCAGGTTCTCCTCTCACCCCTAACAACCTCCCTTTTTTCGCATACACACACACACACACACACACACGCACGCACGCACGCACGCACGCACACTTTGCAGCATTGTTGATTTACATTAACTATTGTTCATTTTTTATTCTATATTTTCATCTAGTCTTGTCCCAAAAGCAAAATTTTCTGTTTTGTTTGTATCGTTTATTGTTAGTTTTAGTTGAACTTGATGTTTTTAGTATTTATATTTTTCGTTGAATTGCAACCGACGCCATCAAAGACCTCAGTCTGAAAACCAGCGGTGGTCATTTTTGCCCAGCACACGCTGAGACTGAGACCCATTGCCTCATACTTTTCTAAGAAATCGTTTTTATATTTATTGTTATTATGTTAGGTATACCATTCTTTCTGTCTTTTTTTCTGTTTTTGTAATTATAAATTATGTGCATGTAATTATTAGTATAAGTTGTGGCAATAAAGATATTTCTGACTTTAGAGTTTTCCAGACTTAAGTAATGTGTGTCTTTTCATTAGAGTCGGTAACTAAATGACAGTAAAAAGTACTTGAGTAGAAAAACTTGAAACTTCAAAAAGTTTACCACCTTAACTCACTCAATTAATATTATCAAAGTCTCCGTTGTGCGACGACAGTTAACCTTCCAATCACGTACCTTAAGGTTCTATTTTAAGATTCCTTATTGTATCGTTAATTTTTGTCGCACAACAGAACTTATTCCAACCACTTTTATTTCCTCGTTTTGTATGGCTAACTACGCCATAATTTCATCAAACTTTTACTTGTTGATACTTGTTGATGGTTGTCCACAGTGAGCGATTACAACGAAATCCACATGTTGATCGAGCAGTTTAAGTTGGAGCAGGCGTCGTGGCAGACGTTCGAGAGGAAGGAGCAGACCCGCGACCTCATCTCTAAACAGCTGGCGAAGTTCGGCAACATCCCTTCCGACCTGCTACGGAATGGTAAATACTCTTATTTATACTAAATATAGCCTATAGTCTGTACTTTTTGGTATATATTCTATTTTTTTTTTTATGGCAACCGGTCACAGTTAAGCGACCATTACTGCCAATGTCTTGTTGCCAATCGCACTAGGCGACTAGATAGAGGATTGATACCACGTTGTACGGTGAGTTGAGAAAATCGTGCTTTTTGTAAAGTGATAGCGATTTACAAAAAACCACACGGACTATCGGGCCTTGACCCAGGAAGGGCTATGAACGCTTCAAGTTGAATTCTTCATTAGCTATTCACTCATACGCAAGGAATATAATACTCACAAGCATACGTTAGATCACTGCACAATATGCTATCAATACTACACACTGAACAACAAAAATGAATAAATAATGAACAACGAAACTTAAACGCATGCGGCCATCTTGAATCACGAACCGGAAGCCCTTTTTGGTATTTAAAAAAAATGTAAACAAACCGGCGCTGTCAAATTGACAGCAAGCAATGGCGAATGTCAAACCGACAAAGTTAAAAAGCACGTAACGTAGGTGTGGCTACTTTAAACCTGTGACTTTCTATTTTAGTCGTGTTACTTCCAGTATAATGCTGCCTTGCGTTTTAAACCTCTGCAAATTTGGATACTTTTTATTGACGATTTACTGAGAAAAAAAAAATTATTTAATGTGATAAAAATATGTTTGTATTCGTGAATTTGTATATATTCGGTAAAATTAAGCGATAACACATATTATTTAAATGGAACGGACTGCAGTTGTGAGGTCATAACTTTATTATATAAAAAATTTAACAAGAACTAAACGTTATCGTATAAACAACCCCTTTGATGGTTTTTTTTACATTCTTTTAAATACCTAAAAGTGCAGACTATAGCAAGCGTCGGTCCGGCCCAGGGATAGTGGCGCTACAAACAGCTTTCATATGGCAATAGTGCATACGTCATATTTGCATTATGAAACGTCAGTCCAGGATTTGTCATTATCAAAATTCAAAAAATTGTTTACCGGAATGCTGCTCAACCCTTCGTTCTTCTTGCGAAATAAATACTGAATCCTATTGAAAAAACGTGAATTTCATCACTGCGCATAGTTTTGGCTTTAAGATCATGATTAAGATCATGTTCACAAGCGTAGCACCGAAGGTGCGGAGCGTCCTGGGGAAGGCGCCCACCCACTAATATAAGTATTAACTTAATGCGAGGCCGTAGGCCGAGCTTCACGTAGCACCGAAGGTGCAGAGCGTCCCAGGGAAGCTGGTCACACATTTAAACTTATATTAAGTGGATGGGTGGCCTCGCATTAAGTTATTTGAACATATATTAAATGGGTGGGCGTCTTCCCTGGGACGCTCCGCACCTTCGGTGCTAAGTTACTTAATATAACCCTATAAGTTATGTATTGTAAGGTATTTATGGGCCTTACAACTTCACGACCCTCAGGATAATTCCGGTCTTCACACGTACATACCTACTCTACAATCTCCTCGGCCTTCGTAGAGTAATGTAAGCGGGACACATACAAATGCGTCGTCGGCAGGGCGGGACGCAGCAGGTGTTTGGGCCCAGTCGGTGCGGTACCGCACGTCGCACTGATTTCAACAAGCCGGCTTCTTCCTCCTTTCCACCTTGATAAAGCCATCGTTGTCACATTTTGACTCGCGAGGAGTCGGCTTCGGCAGATCCTCGTGAACGGGCTCACATCGGTTCTGCACCCCTTTTGATGACCGCTGCTTAGATCTTGAAACAGCGGGACGTTTTGCGGCGATCTCAGCATAAGCACGTTGAGGAGTCACCGTGCTAATACGTAACGTACCCGCCTTCACTTCTATAGCAGGCGGGTGATCGGCGGGGCGCGGGGTGAACGGC
The DNA here is from genome assembly GCA_905147355.2 of Apotomis turbidana. Lineage (NCBI taxonomy): Eukaryota > Metazoa > Arthropoda > Insecta > Lepidoptera > Tortricidae > Apotomis > Apotomis turbidana. The sequence continues at coordinate 9,040,353 of LR990305.1, read as the reverse complement.
GCGGCGCCGGGTCGGCAGCCGGCGGTGCGTCGAAATCCGCTACATCAGCAGCAGCGATGTCGCTGACGGATGCATTCCGCGCGCCGTTACGTGCGACTGTGTTCGAGGCGTCGTTTGACCTACATTCTGAAATAGCGTTCCGTAGTAATGCTACCTCAGAACGCAGATCAGTTATGGTATTATTGGATACCTCTAACTTAGTCTGGGCTTCGGTCAGGCTCTTCTTCAGGAACATAATATCCTTCAGCAGCCTGGTGACATCGACGTGGTCGAACGTAACGGGGGGCAGCCGGTGCAGCTGCTTCGCCACGAACGAAGGCACGTCATTTGAACGGGTGGCCTGGAATAGCGTGATGATGTCCTTGAGACTCTTCACGCCTCCATCCCTTCGGCGGGGTGGCATCCCGGCAGTCTTGCCGAGCGTCTGGTAGAGCAGCGCCTTGCCACTGCAAATGTCCTCCTCCTGGAGCTTGACTTGCAGATCTGCGCGATGCTGTCCGCGTCTATGGTTTCCACGGCGTTTTGTATAAATCTAATAATTCGTTAACTATGACCTGCGACTCTTGCGAGGAGGCCATAGTGACAATGCGGGCAGCGATTAATACTGCACGATTTGCGAATTGAGCAATTCGTACTGTTTACGACCGTTTATGGTCGCGCATAGCACTGCACTCTCGCTATGCATGCCTTAACCGTAAAAATGCCGTCTTCGTATCATCTATTATTCGTATCGTCTGATACCTACTCAGCCGGCAAGCCCTTATTTCCCGGCGTCTGCAGGTACTATAGATAATCTATGACCCGAGCAAGAAAATACATATTTTATTTTTTATTTTCAGTCGACGTAGACACCGATACAAAACCTAATTCTAATCCTAAGCCTAATCGTAAGCTAATAAGAAGAAAATGGGAATTTGTTGAGAAGACGTCTACCACCGGCACGTGGAGCGGCGAACTCGACGGGCTTGGTTAAGATAACCGATATTAAACGTCATATGTAGGTATGCCGTCTCTAAATTAGCCGAACCCGGAGAAAGACTTAAAAAACCCGGACACTGGACTGGGCGTGTCCGAACATTATATTATTAAAAAACAATCGCTTAAAAAGCGACCGGGTTTTCCCCGGATACTTTTTAAAACACCCCAGACGGCTTCCGCACTAGGACATATCCGCAGAAACCCGGACTGATGGCAACCCTACATGTATTGTACATTGGTGAAACTTTGAAAATTTAATAAATACATACATAAACAACAATCTTTTTTTTTACCCAGAGGAAAAAAGAGAGGTTATAAGTTAAACATGTGTATCCTTGTATCTGTGTGTCTGTCTGTGGCCTCATAGCTCCTAAACGAATGGATCAATTTGAGTGCGAATTTTTTTAATCGAAATACTTGTCCGTTCTGGACGGTTCTTACCTATAGTTGATGGACTAGTAGTCTCCAAGATAAGTATTCAGCTTTAATTGGAACAAGTGACAAGATCTCAGCCAATATTGGCGTTAAGAATTCCAAATTTTGTAGTTATGTTCAGTTTTAGAAGTATTTTGCATAAGACTCATTGAATGAGGGTCTCATGATGACCAGCTACTTGTGTCGGGGTTTTTTTTTATTATTATTTATTCACTATACACAAAACAGCGGTTTTAAGCCTGAGGTTTAAATTACGAGAAAGATTTCAAGCTCTATAAAAAAGCCGTAAACGCCAAAGTAAGCGTAATTACTTAGTACCTTCTGGAAGTTATCAATTATACGCGCCAGATTGAGCGGATTGTTTTAGTGCAGTATAGCATTTAACTAATATGCGTAACGTTCGAAGTATAAGGACGCCGCGCGGCACTTACGTCATTTAAAGAAGATTATGAAATTTTGCGATAACTAAAACACGGCTCAACCGATTTTATTCAATATCGTTTTAATTGATAGAACTTATAAGACCTAACTTTCATGATTTTTTCCATAATTTTTTGAACCGTGATTGAAAAGTTGAGGGGACGCAATTTTTTGGATTTCCGGAGCGAATATTTACAAAACTACTGACTTTATAAAAAAATACTTATTGGAGACCTCTATTATTTTTAAAAGACCTATTCAACGACACCCCCCACACACTAGGGTTGGAACAAAAAATACACCCTCACTTTAAGTGTGCAAGAGGTAACCGAAAATAAGTTTTTTTGTTTTTTAGTTTTTACTTTAACGTTGTGTCGGCGTGATACATACACGTACTCATAAATTTCAGCTTTCTAATACCAATGATCCCGAAGCTAAGCCGCGGACGGACAGACAGACGGACATGGCGAAACTATAAGGGTTCCTAGTTGACTACGGAACCCTAAAAATGAGGTTAATAAATCTCTAACCGGTCAAATAGTAATAAGCCCTTAAATACAAGCGTCTACCTCTAGCATAACTGTGAGACGCGACTCTTTCTCGTGCGACATATACCACCTGTCTCTATCTGTACAGTAATGTGAGAGCGTGACGGATGACGCTATGTCGCGGGACATGAGTCGTGAACCATAGTTGTGCTTGATCTTCACTAATTATTTTTATTTTTTACTAGAGGGCGCTCGCAACTTCGTACGCGTAATTTTTTTTATACCGTGTTCGGGTAAAAAGTATCCTATAACCAACTTCGGATGTCCAGCTATCCCTGTACCAAAATTGGTTAAAATCCGTCCAGCCGTTTCGGCGTGATGACAGGCAAAGGAAATGATGCCCAACAGATCGCGCCAGACTGGCACGGCGCCGCGCGACCATACAAAACAAATGACGATCCTGCATCACGCTATTAAGACTTTTCCTGAAATCACGACCCCTCCATTGAAAACTGTTTTTCAATACATATCTAGAATTGTATAATTATTTTCTATGGGATTTTCAATTTGTCGAGTACATTTTGTAAGTTGGTTGACTATACCGTAAAATATGGATTGCGGGGGCGAATAGGGATGCGAATACAGAATTTATGTTTTCAGTTGCTACTTTAATTTTCGGGCTCAGGATAAGTAAATAATAAAAAAATATTAAGGGACCATCTTACACAAATCGACCTAGTCCCAAACTAAGCAAGACGACCATATACATAATATAAAAATAATACATACGAGTATATAGATAATATCCATGACCCAGGAACAAATATTCATTAATTGTAACGCATCTCAATTTTTGTTTAAGCTTTGATATCATTGTATCAATAGTTTTTATAAAAATTGTGGTGTGTACCCACATTTAAAAAAATGAGACATTACATGTTTCATAAATTTATAAAAATAACAGCGCCCTCTCTCCCTTGCTCGTTCACCGCTGTAAAGTAGTGCGGTAAGATTTCAATATTAACGTATTCACATAGAGGTCGCTAAGGTGTAAAACCTTTCAAATAAACAATGCAAAGATCGACACACAAAGCATAAGGAAAAATTCGAAAGGTTGGTTGGAGTTCGGGTAGCGAAGTGGTTAACGCGCTGGACCGGCAATCCAGAGGTACCGGGTTCGATTCCCGGTCTCGTCCCCCAGGTAACTCATTTCAATTTTTCTTTGAGCTTTGATATCTTTGTATCAATAGTTAAATATTTATCACACTAGTATTTGCCCCGGCCGGGATTTGAACCCAGGACCGCCGGCTCAGTAGGCAGTTTCTCTACAAACTGCGCCAACCGCGTCGTCAAAGTCTCGTCGTCAAATCGGTCGTTAAACGATGCTCTTCAAGTAATTTCATTTTATTTTTTATCTACACCCATCTTGTTAAATTCCTATAACAAGTTCAGATATTATACAAAATAAATAAAAATAAAAATCATTTATTTTCAGACAGAGAAGTCCATAGTTTGTTAGTATTTACAACTATATTCTATGTAACAAGACAGTACCTTCGTGTCATTTTAGCCAACATATCAAACTGCACATTTTCTAACGTGCAGTTCGATATATCGGCCAAAAATGACCGAGTCAAACCGGTCAGCTATCATCTTCAGGATACTGTTGGCGCTCCCCCGTATACGATGTACTACAGACGCAGTTTTTTTGCGTATTATGGCATAAAAATCGTCTATGCTAGCATCCGCAAACATGCCAGAAGCACTACAGTATCGAGGGAGCCTACAGGGCAGAACAGGGCCCTGAAGACATTATTATATTGGACTCGCAGGGCGTCGTAGGATCTACGCTTAAAACTAGCCCACAGGCCGCACGTATAAAAACTCTGGCAGTATGCCTAAACAAAGTGATCTTAACTTCAGCACTGCAGCGAGCAAACCTGTGCGCTATCATACCGCCTCGAACCGCCAACGCCCTGCGTTCTCTTTCAATGTCCATGTTGTCTTTTAAATTCTCAGTTACAATGGTGACCAAGGTATTTGAAGTGGTTAACACGTTTTAAAGGAGTATAAGTAAGGACCTAGTACATTACTTGGCAGCGACCAAAATCGGAGATGTAATAACATAACATAACAGTACCGCAGCCACCGCGAGGTGACCTCCCCCCGCCGCGAGAGTCACCTCATGTGTTCCTCAGCTCCGCGGAGTGACTGGCAGGACTGAGTGTTTCATATTTTCATACAAGAAAATCTACGATAATGTTTATGAATATGTGTGTAGATGAAGTAGTGTATGCTGTACATAGGTCTTAAAACACTCGTGTGATCGTATTATGATATAAAAACACACTCGTATTTTAAGACCTCTCATTCAAACTAACAAACAAACTAACAAATACAAATTCTCAGCAGTTGCATAAAATACTCTAGACATATTTCTTCTTCTGGCAACACTAAGTAGCCAAATCATAAAATTACTATGTAAATGAATCACTGCCAAAGTTGATATTCAAAAGCAGCGGATATAAAAAAAAAAAAAGTATGTTAACTAATTTAGTTTAAGCATAGAGTAATGGTTTAAGTATAGAAGAGTAGTGTAGTTAGCAAGTATGTACTTAATAGTTAAATATATGGAGCCTCAACTGCTAATAAACCGCCTTGTGGTTTGGCAGAGGCTGAACATTAGCGATAAGGTTTTGTATTGAATAAACGTTATTATTATTATTATCCTGTATGTCGCACCCGCTCACGGGATAATAGTGTCCCGGACCTTTGGGAGGCGTGCGCGGAGCCGAAGCCAACGCGTAGAGGCCCTTTCGACAATTTAATGAAATGTAAGGTGTACATCGAGCGGATGCTGTCACTATTCGTGTCATGGGACGCACACAGAGACAGCGCCCACTAGGTGCAAGAACTATTGATGGAGACATGGAATCTAAATACAAATTGGGCTATGGGGATGAAATGGAGGACTGGCTAATTGGGCTATGGGTTGAGACTATCGGGCGTCTACTTACCAGCAAAAGTGTCTCATAGCAAAAATGCGACTGGTAGACGATGACTCGCCTCCCGCTAGATGGGCCCCCATAAATAGCGACACATAGAGTGGCCTAAGGGCAGCAACGGTGCGGAAGGCCAAGGGCGGAGAGGTGTAATACTGGGCTTTAAACCAGAGCCACCTAGCGTTTCCACATCCGCCCCCGAGTTGCATCTCTCGCGGCTCCACTCTGGCCGGCCGGTTAAGGCAAGACAGAGGCGGAGGCCCCAACCCATCACCCTCCGTCAAGATCCCCCAGGAGCACTCAGGTACGTGGGGTCGCTACCCCCCAACAGCTCGCCATAAGCTGCCCTGCATGACTGATTGCGCTGGTAAAACCAGCGGGCGATGGGGTCGTCACATCCCTACGCCATTTTTATTATTATAATTTTTCTGTATTTCAATTCGTATTTATGTGGGATTAGGTACATAAAGTAATAATTAAAATTAGATAAGATTAGGGATTAGATAAAGTATAGGTACTTACAAGGCTTATTTAAAACAGAAAAAACATTAGTACACTTTTCCTTATTATTGGTTGAATGGTTTTGACGTTGAAAACGATTCAATAGTATTTGAGGATTTTTATGGGGTGAGTAGGCGTGTATTGAAGGGTGAATTGGGACAATGACAGGGACAGTTGGGTCATGAATGGGGTGTACCGGGATGATAGAGGGGGGAGTTGATATTTGAACACCAGGGTTGAATAAACAAAAATGTCTTACATAATGAAGGATATCTTTTATTTTGCATATGCGTGCATTACTTGAAATTGAATTATACCACAGATTATATTAGTAATGAAAAATTAAACGGTATAGGTATTGTTTTAAAAAATATTGAAATATCGAAGGAGTTAAAGACATTGCAAATTAAATAAACATATACGTTTCATTAAATTGTGCCTTTTGATTTGAAACCTAATATGACATTTGGTCAAATTACGAACGTATACGAGATTACTTTGGTCTATATGGAATAAGTAAGGAAAATTTAAATTAGGTCTCCGTATCCAAAGGGTAAAAAACGAGACCCTATTACTAACACTCCGCTGTCTGTCTGTCCGTCTGTCACCAGGCTGTATCTCATGATCATGAACCGTGATAGCTTTGATAGCATCATCTGTGAAATTCTGTCTAGCTATAACGGTTCATGAGATACGGCCTGTTGACAGACGGACGGACAGCGGAGGCTGAGCAATATGGTTCCGATTTTACCCTTTGGGTACGGAACCCTTAAAACATGAGCAAACTAGCGCTTGTGAGCTGATACAGTCAGCAGTAAATTGAATTATTTTTCTATTACGTTTTAATATCCGTTGTTTTTTTTTTCACTTCTTTTGATTATTACTATTTCGTTTCTTAAAGTACGCTGAACGCATTTTCGCCTTGACCTCTTCTTCCTTTTCCTCCATGGACTCTCCACCGGGGCGGGAGGTGAGGGGGCCTTGCCGAGCTGTGAACAAATGTACGGCTCTACTGTAGGTATTGGAGCGAGTACACATTTTGAGAACCAGGATGTTGTTGTTGATGTGTACACATGCAAGCGCGCGCTTCTGGTCAAGCGTGCGTCAAACGCGGCCGCCAAAAAAAAACATGCGCCGCCATTTTGTCGCACATTTGATCGCGCGCTTTCGTGTAGAGTAGCTCCCGCTCTGATAACGCTCGCTGAACGCCGTGCTGAACGCGGTGTGTGTACGCTATCAACGCGCGCTCAACACAGCGCCGAGCGCCCAATGTGTACCCGCTCTTACAATTGTATTACTGCATAGTGGGTCGTTCTGTCGTTTCGTCCTGATTTGGCTTTTTTTCGATCTTGTTTTTTTTTAGGAGCTATTTTGTTGATATAAATTATGGAGATACTCATATTCTATATCATTCAATGAAAGGCACGTCTATATTTATGATATTTAGAGAAAAAAGGGGTGGAATGTAATGAACCGAAAATATATGGGAATGAAACGTGTACAAAATGTATTGAATCCAGACTGGAATTAATTTGATTCATAGCAATTTATGGAGGCCTAGGAATAAAATAAAGTATATACTCCTAAGTATTTACTTTTTCACTCAACATTCAAAAACTTATCTGTTACATTATGATACGAAATCTTAAAATTTCCTAATTATTTTTTTTTTTAATTTAAATTGTGCATATTACATTTAAATAAAAAAAACCTTCTTAGACTTAATGACCAAAAGTCCAAAATATTGTATTGCAAAAATTATTCTGTTCAAGTGCACTACAATACACTGCACTCTTGTCTTTTAAATTGTTGAATGAAAAGTAACAAACGAGCCTAATATATGTATAAATCACAAATCCACTACAAAAATCCACTGCTGGACATAGAGGACTCTCCCATGGAGGAGAGCTCAGTGGCGTGAGCTCGGTTTTCAGCTCTCCTCCTCCAGTTACCCGCTGTCCTACGCATGTCGTCGCTCCACTTTGTTACAGGGCGTCCTACACTACGTTTACCGATTCGTGGCCTCCACTCTAGAACTCGTCGCTCCAGTGGACATTGGCTCAACGACAGAGATATGACCAGCCTACTGCCACTTCAGCTTGCTTATTCGTTGTGCTATGCCGGTAACTTTGGTTGTCTGTCGAAATACTTAGTTTCGGATTTGATCCCTAAGACACACCGAGCAGCATAGCTCTTTCTATGGCTCGCTGAGTGGTTTTGAATTGGTGGACTAGTCGTATGGTGCGTGGCCACGTGTCAGCTCCGTAGGTCATGACAGGTAGGATGCACTGATTAAAAACTTTCGTTTTAAGGCTTTGAGGTATGGGCGACGTGAAGACTCGTTTCCATTTTCGGCCACCAGTCCCGGATCAATATGTTCATTGAACATTACTTTGTTTTTATCTAAATTCATCCGGAGACAGACGAACTTTCCAGGCTATCTAGCATGAGTTTCAGGTCCTGCAGAGTCTCAGCCATGATGACGATGTCGTCTGCGAATCGTAGGAGAAAGAGTTGTTGACCATTTATATTAATGCCACTATTTTTCCAGCCCAGCGTCTTGAACATATCCTTCAATGCGTTAGTGAACAGTTACGATGATATAACGTCACCTTGTCGCACTCCTCGACGCAGGTCCATATATGTTCTTCCTGCTGGTTCTGTACTTGCAAAATCATCGTGGCAGCTGAATATTAAGCATCTCCTCCAGTCGGCTTGACATCGCTGCAAGGACTCCAGAACAGACCAAGTTTCGGACGATCGAAACTTGGTTATTTTCAGAGCGTTATTTTAAAACTATAAATGAATGTTTTCTTAGTTTAGATTTAGGTAGACTTATTTTTATTGGGTTATAGTTAATTTGTTGTGTTACTAATTTACTTAATCACATCGAGACAATAAATATCCATAAGTACTTTATTTCAGACTTGTTGACTTTGTCTCCAAAATTTTGATCATCACTTTGACAACTAATTATCACTCATTCAATCTAATTGAACCAGAACACAATATGTTCGCAGGGTATAAAGCTGCCTCGACACGCAAAACAGCTAAATAGATCTGAATGCAACTGAGTGCGGCAAATCTTTTCTCTAAATTGCCTGATGTACTTTTGTTGTACGTTTAAATCTGGGGATGTGAGCCAAAAACCTTTTTTTTAAACCTCCTCCTCGGGTATTATCATCAATTCCACTATCTGAACATTTTGTTTAACTGCTTGTGCAAAATCTTGAAAAGACCCAACGTCTCCATATTTTACATAGTGACCACTATCAGCCGTCCTCTTTACGACTTCACCAACAAGGAATAGATTTCATCTTTCAATTTTGTCAACATGTCATGATTGAGGGTATTGGCTCATGGTACAGAATTTGGTTCTTACACATTTATGATCATCGACGTAATACAGAACGCCAGTATCGACGTCACATGTAACAACGAAATATATTTAATAATTCCCATCCAAATCCATTCATTTCCTTCCTCGAAAAAATGGAAGGAACGGATGGAAATGAATTCGAAAAAAATGAACTATCAGCACTTAAATCCAAATTATTTCACTTTCTTTCGTGCTTCAAGGTCACCAAGGAAACTAAATGATGGTCCACTCAAATGTTAATAAATAACGTGCTAGAGAAATAATTTGCATTAGAGAATTTCTAAATATACCAAGGATAGTAATTAAAGCTTACCCGTGACAAAATCAAAAACCAACGGAGAGAATTCAAATATTTCTCAAACCACGTGCGTGTGGTCTCCTTCGTTGAGATGATTTGGTAGTCTGAGGTAGGGAGTACGAACGGCGATTACGGTCGTCGTGGATAAGGATGCGTATATAAACTTAAAATATATTTCAATTTTCGCGGAGGGAAATGAAGTTATTCGTTTGACAAAGTGAAAAAGTGCGTTCTCGGCATGATATATCTACTCTAGTTAAGTTTTCAATGCACTCACATAATATTAAATACGTATTTTACGCATAAACTACAAAAACACGATGGGTTTCTATGAAAAAAAATTAGGTATTTTGGTTATAAAGTTAATGGAACGTATTTTGACACAGGAGTGGAATGAAATTTTGATATGTTTTTCAAGAATATTTTTTAGATTTTCAGGTTTAGCCTAATTATTTAAATTATTCCCTATGAGTAACTTGTTAACGAAACTTTATGAAGTAGCCATGTTCGGAAATTATTATTTCTTACACTCGATTCGGGCCCCGACACCAAATCGGGACGAAACGAGAGAACGACCCTAGTATTAAACAAAGTCGCTTCCGCTGTCTGTCCACCTGTCGGCTGAATTCGACTGTCGAATAGTGCCATCCTTCTCGATCTCCTGTCAAAGTATATTTGAGTGAATGGAATAGCACTATACGACAGTAAAATTTCGCACATGGGAGTCAGGTAGGTATCACGTTCCGATACGCACATCATCTCAAAATAGTACGAGCTTTGATTGCGTACACCCGCTTGGTAACTGAATATAAATAAAGTAGTAAATAACTGAGTATGCAAAGATAGGATAATCAACATTATATAAATAATCCTAATAATATTATAAACGTGAAAGTATTTACGTTCGTTGCTCTTAATTTTAAACAATGATTGATGGACGGTCGCCGTGTTCGGAAATCGTCGTAAACAGCGAATTTTTGAATTGTCTCTTTCTAAAGACCGATGGGCAATATTTTATCGCCGAGTACAGTATTAGTGCATAAAGTTTTTGTATTACTCTTATCTTAGACTCGGATACTCGACAATACCCGAATTGTTAACCAATTATACTACTACATAATCGACGCGCTTAAGTCAAGGGCCTAACACGCTTTGATAGAGAAGGATAGCCTTATTGCGATACTTATAAGAGCACCCAAATTTTGCAACGGCGCTAGATTGAGAATCATCTAATTAGGGAAGTAGGTAGGTACATTGTGAAGGGCATAGCTTATTGAATCGAATGGGACTTCGCCTCAGATAACTTATTGAATCGAATGGGACTGAAAAAGTTTCAAAAAGGATGTTTCGCATTTTGTCCATCACTTTCGTGCAATAGCCCAGAGCTAAACTACTAACTAGATTCCATTCGAGTATTGAATACCTAAAAGTCTAATTGTTTTTTTTTTATTGTCATTATCAATTAACGAGTTCTATGCGTACGAAGTCGCGGGTAAAAGCTAGTATGTATAATACATGCATAATATAGCCTTGCACAATTGTCAGGTTATATTTGAATCATCTTTTGAAGTCGCTGCCAAACCACTTGATTATTACAATGAAAACAGTGCCGGATTAGCCACGAAGCAAGAGTAGCAAATGCTACGGGCCCCGCGCATTTTGGGGCCCCTCGCACTAATGTTTTCTGACCATAAAAAAAGTGAACAATCTTTCTCAAGATTAAAACGTGTTAAAAATGGCGCCCCTGGCCGATTGCATTTTGTTTCGGTATTGGCGCCATTCAACCAACTATATTACTTCTCACCTTTTTTTTTGTCAATCCACAATTTAAAATTTACATGAAAAATAACAAGAACTTGTCGAAAACACGCTTGTAAGTTCGTCAATATCTGTGGGCCATACCTACATTGTATCAGCGTTGCCAGATCGGATTTTTTTACACTATATCGGTCAATTTTGTTACTACGCACCCCCGCGCCGAAAAATTTCGCGCTCGGGTTTTCATCTGATTGCGTTACTAAGCACCCCCGCGCCGAAAAATTTCGCTCTCGCTGCGCTCGCGTTTTCATCTGATTTTATTACTACGGACCCTCGCGCCAAAAAATTTCGGGCTCGCTACGCTCGCGTTAACATCTATTTCTGTTACTACGTAGTCTACGTACCCCCGCGCCGAAAAATTTCGCGCTCGCTACGCTCGCGTTTTTTAGCGTTTCGTACCCAAAGGGTAAAAACGGGACCCTATTACTGAGACTTCGCTGTCCGTCCGTCCGTCCGTCTGTCACCAGGCTGTATCTCAAGAACAGTGATAGCTAGACAGTTGAAATTTTCGCAGATGATGTATTTCTATTGCCGCTATAACAACAAATACTAAAAATAAAATAAAATAAATATTTAAGGGGGGCTCCCATACTACAAACTTGTTATAGATTATGGTACAGAACCCTTCATGCGCGAGTCGGACTCGCACATGCCCAATTTTTTATTTTCCTATGACCCAACCCGTAAGGGTAGTGTAAACTTGCTATATCTAAGTGCTTGATAGACACAACTACCATTATCCATTTTTTTTTATTAATAAAACGCATTTATTTTCACCACCACAAAGTACATGAACACAAACAATTACAAAATAACATTATATAGGTCTCTGTAAACAGATTTGCTTGGCGGAGACTGGTGCCTGAACTAGGGGAAACCTGTGTGTCAGGTCACATTATCTACCAATTATAAATTAATAACGTTAAATATTTCCTTGACTTCTGGGGCGGCGAAACTTATAGGCCCGGGGCGCCAAATTTCAAAATATGTCCCTTTTGTTTTATTTAATACCATAAACTCGATAAATAGGTACCTAACCTAAAACAGTCTAAGGGCCCCTTGACAGAATTAGCTACAGGCCCCGCGCTGGCTTAATCCGGCACTGAATGAAAACAGGACGCATGGAGCCTTTATTTATTACTATTTTCAGCCTCAGCTTATTACAGTTCCGCCTGTCAAAGGAAACTTTTTGGTCACCAAATGCTGTGTATATTTAACCCTAAAATTGACAAAAAAACGAAGGTCGATAGTTCGTCTCGTTAAGGTTGAATAGAGCAATCAATTCTCGTTAAAAAAAATAGAAAAAGATGGTCAAAGAGTTTTGTTACCCTGGTGCAAATTGCCAAATTAAGGGTTTCTTCTTAATTCCAATGATCATAGTCACTAACTTGTAAATACCAAATGCATTGTGGTCCACTACGCTAACGATGCACCCTTACACGGTGCTCTGTCGTGTTCAAACTTACCTCAAGTTCTGCATTTAGTGACTTATGTAGTCATGAGTGCTTAAGGCACTGTGGGATGCAATGTGCTATGCTATGCATACCTAGGGCGCCATCCGTCCTGGTTTTCCCGGATTTGGCCTAGTTTTGAGGCCACCCGGGGGCCGGCCGTTTTCAAACCCTGCCGTTTTCAAAAAGTGTGAAAAATAAGCCAAATGTCCGGGTTTTCATAAGACTTGTCCGAATTCGGTGAATTTAGGGATGGCAGCCCTAAGCATTGTAAATGCACTAAGTACACGATATTCTGTCCCGTTCGGACTTATCCCATGTTTGAAATTTACCTCCTACGCGAAACTTCGGGCGCGCCGTGGCGTACCCATTCCACACAACAGCGGGTGCCTGACTGGCTGGCAGCATCTCGGGTCTAAACCTGGCTACTTCTTCTTCTCCCGTATACCAGTTCGTCAACTGAAATATACCCAAGTATTTTTAGTTTTGTGACAATTGACCGAGCGTGCTATGCATCTCCGTTTCAACTCGGACTATAAACACTTATAAATAAATAAATATCGGACAAGCTCACACAAATCTATCTAGTCCCAATCCCAAATTAAGCTCAAGAAGGCTTGTGTTATGGGTACTAGACGACGATATACGTACTTATATAGATAAATATATACTTAAATACATAGAACAACCATGACCCTAGCAAAAATATTCTTGTTCATCACACAAATATTTGCCCTGGCCGGGATTTACCACTTTAATACATTATTATTGAATATTTTATTTAAAAAATATGCAATTTGATTGATTATTATTACAAAATTATTTGATTATCAAATTAGTGAATAAAATAAAGGCTTGTGTTTAAACGCCTACCAAATATGATTAAACGCCTACCAAAGATAGAAAGAAAGAAAGAAAGAAAGAAAGAAAGAAATACATTTATTCGTGACTTGCAACAAAACATGATTACATAAAAGGTGTGACAGAAATAAGAAAATAAAATAAAACAATAAGTAACTATATTTTTATGGCTGTGCCACGAAAAGGTCCCACCTCAGCAAGATGCTAGCTCGAGACCCAGCGCTGATCTTCCGGTGGGACCACAGGTGGCGCCACGGAGAGCTGCACGCACGAGCGGTAATCGCACTTAGGATGCGTGAACCTGAACGCTCACAAGCGCTGTCAGTGTCACGTCAGTGCAAGAGGCAGCATACCTAACCTAAACCAAAAATGCGAAGTTTGCGTCGTGAGCGCAGCCCTAAAATAAGACATAAATAATAACATTATATAGGGTAAATCGCCAATAATTGGCCACCGTTTAATAACTGGCCACCTCATACTAAAAATTAACTTTGTTCGCCTACAAACAGAATTGATTTTAGTATAACGTGGCCAGTAATTAACACCTTATACTAAAATGAATTATATTTATAGGTGAACAGAGTTCATTTTTAGTTTGAGGTGGCCAGTTATTGGACGGTGGCCAATTATTGGCGATTTACCCTACACGGACAAGAAATAAGAAAGACTATAAAATACCAGAATGACAATGACAATTCAAGAACAAAATACAATTAAACATAGGGGAAGATTGGCACCATTCGTACACGGGGCAGCTTCATACAGTCACTATTACAGCTTATCAGGACAATATATTTGTTACGGGTTTGTGTGTGTGGGTAGGCGCTGACGGCGACCGGTGGACCACGAAGTTAGCTGTCAGTGCGGCTACCAAGAGCGACACGAGAGGGCATTATTTGTTTTCGCACCCTTTAAGTACATTTTTCGTCGATGTTCTCGGATGTATCGTGCTTAAGAGGAGCGGTAAATCTGAAAACTTTGTTGATCAACGGTAAGTAAATACCTACTATCATTTCCATGATAAAGTACATATTTTGTGTATTTCTCTTCATGAATTTTGTGTAGTTACCAATATTTTATTTTTGACGTTCGGGGCAGGTTCGTACGCCTACACCTGGGGCACATTCATATACGTCATGCATGTACCCCCTATTAACATGTTTCTTTTTATTCCAGAAAATTAGCAAAAATAGTGCAAAATTATACGAAAACAGAGTTTTCTAAAGAAATAGAGTTACAATTGAAAATGCATTGCGGGCTCAAAAGTCAGAAAGCTGTCATATGATTATGCCAAAGAATTGAAACGAAAATATCCGCCAATCGGATTGACGCGTATTGACTTGTTTTTAAAGACCATTAAAACTATTTTTGATATTATTATTGCTGTTTTATTTAACATGTACGAAGTTATCTCATACTGTCTGAATGTTCCCCGACCCATGTACGAATGTGCCCCTTCTGTGGGGTAGATTCGGACATTTGACAGCTTCTACTAAAAGTCGATGTACTCGTTTGTTGTAAAAGTAGGCGACTTCAAACTTTTTAATTAGGAAGCTAAATGTATCTGCTATATTATAGCGGCCGATGGACGAATCTATCTTTAAAAATAAAAATTACAAAAACCGTAATGTAAAAAGTGTACGAATGGTGCCAATCTTCCCCTACTGAATGAAGTGAAACTCAACTATACTTAAGTACTACACTACGGTTATTAACAAACGGAATATGGATAAAAACAAAAAAAAATATGTTGATAAATTACTTCCAATAAATTCTTAATGCTTGCCAAAACGGATGAATGCTCACCAAATAGTGTATCACAAACTATTCTATAAATAAAACTAATAATTCTTTTTCTTACATGCTATAAAAATATATGAACACCGTTAAAGTTAATTTCAGACCAAATAATCTATATTATTGTTAAATTCATGTCACCAATATTTTATATTATTACTTCCATTTTAGTCATTTTTGCTGAGGCAAAAAACTAAATGCTCACCAAAATGGCTTTTATACCCTAAAATTAATAAATAAATATTGAGGTTTCAATAACGGGTAGTATTTAAACGCACATCAAAAAAAAAAACCTTTTTCTATGCAAAAATAATCAAAATTTATATCAAAATTCCTGATTACACATCAAATATTGCACTCAAAATGTTACTAAATATACTACAATTTATATTTGTGGCGTGCATCTATTTATTTAAAAGTAAAGCATATTTAAGTATAGTATAATAAATAAAATAAAAATAAAAAATAAAAAAGCCTTATATTTCTTACTAAAACAATACAAAAAAATAAACTTATTTCAAATTTTCTTATACTTAAAAAAACTTATATTTAATAAAACTTATATTTCAATTTTCTATTTATGTAAGAACCCCTCGCTCGAAGGTGAAGGCCTCCTCTAGAGATTTCCAGGTGTCTCTGTCCTTTGCTGTCTCTATCCATTGTTCGCCAGCCGTTTGTTTGATATCGTCAATCCACCGGGCAGCTGGTCTACCTCTCTTTCTGGTGCCTGATGGGCCCTTCCAGGATGTTGTCCTGGCGGTCCATCGGTTGTCTGTCAGTCTGGCTATGTGTCCAGCCCAGCGCCACTTAAGCTTTTTGGAATGGATCAAAGCGTCAGTAGTTTTTGTTTTCTTTCGAATTACTCTATGGGGTATTTTTTGAATTCTTTTGATGTTTAACATACTTCTTTCCATTCCTCTTTGACACGTCCTGATTTTTGCTTTAGCTTGATGTGTGAACTTCCACGTTTGGCTAGCGTAGGTTAAAGATGGCAATATGCAGGTATCCATGACTTTTTGTTTTATTTTGATCGACATGTCACTTTTCATAATTTCTTTTAAGCTCCAGTATTTCTTCCAAGCATTCGAAACTCTCCTTTCTATTTCTTGTTCATTTCTTTGCTTTTCAAACGATAATTGTTTACCCAAGTATATGTAGGTGTCACCGTACTCCAGCGCTTCATTGTTTAAGTACACAGGGGATTTCAGGTAGTTTGTCATAATATTGGTTTTACTGCGGTTAATTTCTAGTCCTACCTGTAGACTTGCGGCGTCAAGATCGTTTAACATCGACTGCAGCTCCATTTTACTTTCAGACATCAACACTATGTCGTCGGCAAACCTCAAATGACTAATATATTTATTGTTTATATTTAGACCGACTCTTTCCCATTGTAGTTGTCCAATGACTCTTTGTAACACTGCTATAAATATAGTTGGGGAGATGGGATCGCCCTGTCTTACACCTCTTCTTATGGGTATTGAGGGTCCAGTCGTCTCCAGTCTAATTCTACTGCTACAGTTTCCATATAGATATTTTAGTACCTTCAAATATCCTTTTTCAACATTTTGCGATTCTAGACACTCCCAAATTGACTGATGATGCAAAGTATCAAATGCTTTTCGATAATCGACAAATGCAATGTAGAGCGGCCTTTGAAACTCTTGGTATTTGTCTATTATCATTTCAATAGAGTGGATATGATCCACAGTAGAGAATCCTCTTCTAAATCCTGCCTGCTCTACGGGCTGTTGGTTTTCTATTGTGCCTCTGATTCTCTTTTCTAGGATTGATGAGAATAGTTTGTATATTGAAGAAAGTAGGCTTATTGGTCGGTAGTTGTTTATATCATTCGGGTCTCCTTTTTTATACAATAAAATGATGTCCGACTCGGTCCACTGTTTTGGTGTAGTCGCTGTTTTCAGCACCAGGTTAAAGAGCAGTGTTAGAGGGCTCACTAGATAGGGAGCTCCCAGCTTTAGGGCTTCGTTAGATATTTTATCAGGTCCTGGGCTTTTTTCAGATTTCAATCTATTTATTCCCTTCACTACTTCAGCCTCCTCTATGTCTACAATATTGGACGCTATTTCATTTTGAGTTGAGTCCAAAGCTGGCTCTCCACTATACTCACACGTATACAGAGTTTTATAGAATTGTGTTGCAACTTGAAGTATTTCATTTCTATTACCTGTAGTGTTATTTGAAGCTTTAAGTCCTTCTATCCAAGTTTTATGCAGTCTAAGTTCTTTATTAGCTCTCTTTAGACTTCCAGACTGTAGTACATGTTTTTCAATGGTCTTCTTACGATGGATGTTGTAGTCATGCCGGATATATTTGCTTATGAGTTTATAGAGAGCTTTAAGCTCATTTTTCATACTTCTAGTTTTTCGTTTTGTTTTTCGGAGAAGTTGTCGCCTTGACATTAATTTCTTTGTCTTATCTGATAAAACCGAAGGCATGTTTTTGTGTTTTGAAGAGTTATGTGCTTTTTTAAGAGAATTTTCTATTGCCACAACGATTTTATCGTGAAGTTCTTGTGGTGTGCGGCTTTTTTCCCAAAAAGTACTGTGTTCTAAATTTTTGTGAACTGACTCTTTGTATATTTTTACTTCTTCTTCGTTTTTTAAGGTACTTTTCGTGTTATTTCCGTAAGATTTTCTATTCTTCTTCAAATGTTGCAGCTTAAAAGTCGCTCTTACTAGTCGATGGTCGCTGGGATATTGAACGTTGATCACTTCTATGTTGTGAGCATATTTTTGGAGATTTGTTAGTATGTAGTCTACTTCATTTTTTACCTTGCCATCTGGTGATTTCCAGGTCCATCTTTTACTGTTTTTCTTTTTAAAAAATGTGTTTATAATTGAAAACTTATTTTCACGTGCAAACTGTATAAGCCTACTGCCTCTATTGTTTCTGTTTCCATAACCATGACTTTTCATTATAAAATTGTCTTCTAATTTTGGTTGGCCAATTTTGGCGTTGAAGTCGCCGATGACAATTATATTTTTTCTACACATTTTTATTGCGGTATTTACAGTGGTATAGAAAAGTTCAATTTCTTCATCGCTTGCTGTTGTTGTTGGAGCGTAACATTGTATTATGGTTATTTCGGTGTAACCGATATTTAGCTCTAGTAGAGCCACTCGTTCTGATAATCCTTTGAAAGATATAATGCTCTCCTTGTGGCGCTTATTCACAATGAATCCTACTCCATATAGGCCCGGTGTTTGTCCCATATAATATAGAATGAAGTTTTCATGCTCTTCTATAGAGTTTCCAAGTCGTCTAGTTTCAGCTAAGCCTATGACGTCGTATTTGACGTTTTTCAGGGCTTCATTTAGTTCCAACAGGTGAGAGTAAGATGATAGCGTTTTAACATTATAAGTTGCCACATAAAGGTGATTTTTCTCAAAATTACTGCCTGTATTTATTTTCTCTAGAGGGTTTCGGTCTACGTCTCCCACGGGGACCGAGGACCGTGTTGGGAGAGGTGGAGAGAGAGGGGTGCAGCTTAGTTTTTTAGAGTTTCTTCATAATCTTGACTTGTAGAGGCTTTAGACGTGGGAGTCAGCTGTGAGGGACGCAAGAAGCTTGTTATATTTTGTGATTTATTTCTCTTGGGTACTTGCTTCGCCTGTTCTACGTTATATGCCGGTTTATCATCACTTTTGGCTTCGGGGGACTCCGATAGAAATCTTTTACTAGACGTGGTCTCTCTAGGTACGTCGGGTTGATGATCTTTATTTGACGGTTTGTCGTTGTTTATAGCGTAGAAACGTTAAAATCAGACATGGAAGTTATTAAACAGCTCCTAAAGAAAACGCACCACATTGATAAATCGGGTCAATGTCAGACCAACACTAATAACACGGCGTTGCAAAATAATGCATCAGATAACGGAATGCATCTCGCTAAACAGCGCCCTGTTGTTCCTCCGGTAACTGTAACTGATAAGGCTCCCGCTCGGCGCGCAAGTACCCCGTGCACCGATGCCCCGCTCGCCTCCGCGCCGTCAGCGACGCCGCCACCGAAAGCGCTAACGTGTACCCCCGGCCGTAGCCGCACTGACTCTGTCTGCGAAGTGACTCACGCGCCGAGTTATCGAGAAATAGCCTGTAGGCAGCGCGAAAACGATAAGAACTCTACTACGAAAGCAATAAAGGTGAAATCTTCTCAGCCCGATGACGACAGTTTTACTGTAGTGAGATCCAAGAAACGCAGCTTGCGTAATAACAATATGAGTGGCTCGGCTCCGTTGTCAACTAAGTTGTTAGTAGCCGAATTACCTGCAACTATTTATGTATCGCGGCTTGACAAAAAAATGGATGTTCAGCAGATTAAAGAATATATTCAGGAACAAGGAGAGGAATGCCTAGATGTACAACTGCTTAATCAAAAACACGTGACGGACTTCCGGTCATTCAAAGTAAATGTAAATTAAATACATTCCTATGTAGTGATTTTTGGGCCGAGGGAATTAAGTACCGTATTTTCCGCGATCGTTTTGCGAAGCCACAAAGGGCCACGGATCAATTAAAGAAATCTTCCAATAATAACTATGGCCAGTACACCGAATGAAAATGAGATTACGATAATATCTTACAACTGTAAGTCTATTAAAAGATCCGTGTCCTATGTAAGTGACTTATGCAAGGACGCCGATATTGTACTATTGCAGGAAACTTGGCTGTTGGACTTTGATCTTGACTTTATTAACGGTGTCGATCCCAAGTTTGCGTACTCGGCATCTTCGTCAGTTGACACGTCGACAGGCGTGTTAAAAGGCAGGCCATATGGTGGCTTGGCGATTCTCTGGAGGAAGTCTAGATTTCCAGATGTCTCTGTGATCAAGTGTGCTAGTACCCGAGTAAATGCCATTCGTATTGCACTGGATGGCCGGTCGATACTTATCTTGAATGTTTATATGCCGACTGACCATCCAGATAATCTTGCGGAATTCACTAGCTGTCTGGCGGCTACCAGCGCAATTATAGAACAAAGCGATGCCCAGGCAGCTTACATTCTAGGAGACTTCAACGCACATCCAAGCGCGAGATTCGGTCAGGAATTATTCAATTTCTGTAAGGATGAAGAATGGATATGCGCTGATGTACAGATATTGGGCCTAGGTTCGGAAGCTTTTACTTTTATCAGTGAAGCAAACAATGCGCACCGATGGTTAGACCACTGTATCACAACTAAAGCTGCGTGGGACACTGTAGTGTCAGTAAATGTGATAAGAGATGTATCGTGGTCGGACCATCTTCCTCTGCGCGTTGTCTGCGATCTGGGCAAGACCGTCAGCCACTACACCTCCGAATGCAATGTCAAGAGTGAAGGTGTGCGCTGGGGAGTGCGAGATGATAGACAAATTAGCGAGTACATCTCTTTTTGCGATGACTCATTATCTAACGTAAGCGCTATTTTAAATTGTAATATATGTAATGACGCAAATGACTGTGATACACTAAGTACCTGTAATTTTTTAAATGACCATTTTAATTTTATTAATCATGTATATACAAACATTGTCACGATTTTAACATTAGGCGCTAAAAAAACGAAGCGTTCCCGTCCGGTAAATAACAAAATGGTGAGAACTGTTCCGGGGTGGAATTTCCATGTGAAGCAGAGCATATTTAGAATGCACTTCAACTGCTGGCTAGTTGCTGGTAAACCGTCCACAGGTCCAGTAGTCGAAAACATGCGCGCAAGTAGAAGACAATTTAAGAACAAACTACGTTGGTGTCAAAAAAACGAAGAAAAAATTAAATTAGATATTTTAGCGGCATCGAGAAAAAATAAAAATTTTGTAAAGTTTTGGAAGGATATAAAGAAGTTAAATTATAAGCAAACATTACCTGTGAGCGTGGACGGTGTCCAGCAACCGACGCAGATAGCCGGTATCTTTAGGGACAAGTTTCAGGTCTCCCCGCAATCTATACCGCAGTGCGTGCTCAATGACTTAAAACCAAAGCAGAATCTAGCCGCGCCACCTCAAAGAATTATTCGTTTCTCTCCTAAAGAAGTCGCGAAAGTGGTGAAAAGTATGAAACATGGTAAATCGCCAGGCCATGACGATCTTAGTATTGAGCACATACTTTGTGCGGGAGATAAGATTTACGATAAACTGTGTAGTCTGTTCAATCTTTGTATACAGTTCGCTTATCTACCTCCAGATATGATTAAAACGGTTGTCGTCCCGATTGTCAAAAACAAAACTGGAGACTTGTCATCGTCATCGAATTACCGACCAATTTCTTTAGGTACGATCATTGGGAAGATATTTGAGCGGCTGCTGCAACCAGAACTGCTCAGTGCAATTTGCATTGATGATGCGCAGTTTGGTTTCCGTCCCGGTCTCTCGACTGACTCAGCTATCATTAGTCTAAAACATGCTGTTAATCACTACGTGAGTAACGGTACGTCGGTCTACGCATGCTTTCTTGACCTGAGCCGCGCATTTGACCTTGTGAATTATGACATTCTTTGGGACAAGATGCGTGGCTCAGGTGTACCCGAGAAGCTAGTACGAGTCTTTGAATACTGGTACGGAAACCAAACGAACTTTGTAAAATGGGGCGACACGACATCTAATAGTTATTTATTAGAATGCGGGGTACGCCAAGGGGGTCTTACATCTCCGGACCTCTTCAACCTGTATATTAACGACTTGATGGGGAGGCTAAGGAGCACTGAAATAGGTTGTCACATAGGAGATATCTGTGTAAACAGTCTCAGTTATGCTGATGACATGGTGCTGCTTAGCCCCTCCATCAAGGGCTTGCGGAAGCTTTTATTAGTTTGTGAAGAGTATGTTAACTCACATGGGCTGAAATATAATGTAGCCAAAACAGAACTGCTGGTGTTCAAGGCAGGAAGAGGTCCGGATAACGTGCCCGAAGTGCAACTTAATGGGGAGAGGGTTCGTGTTGTGCAGCAGTTTAAATATCTTGGCCATATACTTTCCGGGGATTTGAGGGACGACAAAGATATAGAGCGTGAAAGGAGGGCATTAGCCGTGCGTGGAAATATGATAGCCCGGAAATTT
The DNA here is from genome assembly GCA_905147355.2 of Apotomis turbidana. Taxonomy (NCBI): domain Eukaryota; kingdom Metazoa; phylum Arthropoda; class Insecta; order Lepidoptera; family Tortricidae; genus Apotomis; species Apotomis turbidana. The sequence continues at coordinate 9,017,874 of LR990305.1, read as the reverse complement.
GCCAGGTGTAGCAAGGGAGTCAAGTATACGTTATTTAACGCTTATTGCCTCTCTTTCTACACTTGTCAATTGTGGGTGAGGCACAGCAGGAAAGCGTATAGCGCCATCAGAGTGCAGTATAATAACATATTCAGGATTCTGATGGGGCTACCGAGGTACTGCAGTGCCTCAACTATGTTCGCCGAGGCCGGCGTCCCTGATTTCTTCGCCGTGATGCGCAATCGTATCGCCTCCTTTTGGGACGGACTACGCCGCTCCAAAAACAACATCTTGAGGGCCGTGTACAATGATATGAACAGTCCTATTTTTAGGTACTGGCTATCTGTGCAACAGGACGGGAACAAGAAGTAATAATTGTATTACTCGCATTATGTTTATATTTTATTTTTATTCTACTTTTTACATTTACATTTGCTTTTGCTTTTAATTTTTAATTTGTATATGGGTGTACTGACTTGCCTGAAATAAACATTTATTATTATTCCTGTATGTCGCACCCGCTCACGGGACAATAGTGTCCCGGACCTTTGGGAGGCATGCACGGAGCCGAAGCCAACGCGTAGAGGCCCTTTCGACAATTTAATGAAATGCAAGTTGTACATCGAGCGGATGCTGTCCCTATCCGTGTCATGGGACGCACACAGAGACAGCGCCCGCTAGGTGTAAGAACTATTGATGGAGACATGGAATCTAAATACAAATTGGGCTATGGGGATGAAATGGATCTCTGGCTAATTGGGCTATGGGGTGAGACTATCGGGCGTCTACCAGCAAAAGTGTCTCATAGCAAAAATGGGACTGGTAGACGATGACTCGCCTCCCGCTAGATGGGCCCCCACAAAATAGCGACACATAAAGTGGCCTAAGGGCAACACCGGTGCGGAAGGCTAAGGGCGGAGAGGTGTAATACTGGGCTTTAAACCGAAGCCAACTAACCCCTTACGTTTCCACATCCACCCCCGAGCCGAAACTCTCACGACTCCACTCTGCCCGGCCGGTTAAGGCAAGACAGAGGCGGAGGCCCCGACCCATCACCCCCCGTCAGGATCCCCCAGGAGCGCTCAGGTACGTGGGGTCGCTACCCCCCAACAGCTCGCCATAAGCTGCCCTGCGTGACTGATTGCGCTGGTAAAACCAGCGGGCGATGGGGTCGTCACATCCCTACGATTATTATTATTATTATTATTATAGCTTCGGGAGTCTCCAATAGAAATATTTTATTAGATGAGGTTTCTTTGGGTAATTCGTTTTGTTGTTCTCTAGATTTTATTTTGACTATTTTATCATAGCGAAGCATTACCTTTTCTCCAGATGAACGTTTTCTTTGGAGTTCTTCCTGGAGCTCTTTGCGTTTTTGTAGAACCGCCGGTGTAAAGTCCTCTTTTATATAAATGCCAGTATTTTCTAGAGCTTTCTTCTTTTTTAAAAGTTGTAGTTTTCTACTTATCGTCGTGGTTGTAACTACGACTGGTCTTATTTTATCTTTATTCTTCCCTAGCCTGGCCACCGCTTCTATTTCCCATTTTGGACAAACTATATTCATTTTCTTGTTTATGATATCTAAAATACAGCTAAGTAGGTCTTCGTAATTATTTTCAGATTCTGGAACACCAAAAAAGACTATATTTTTTCTTCTCATTTGCTTATCCAAATAATCAATAGATTTTTGTTGTTTTTCAATTTTTTCCTCTAGCTGTTTTGTTTTTGTCTCAATACGATTAAACTTTTCGTCGATATTTTTATTTATGGCCTCCTTAATATTCTCCTCCATATCTTTCATATCTTGCTTCTGTTGTACTAAATCTTTTTGTATATTGTGTAGTGCTTTCAATACCTCTTCCATCGTTATTTGCTATTTAACGCCCTCTAGTGGTAAATAGCTGCACTAGCAGTAAGATGTAATAACGAGGTTAAATTTGATTAGGATCGCGAAGTTCAACTACTCGTCCACAGATGGCGCTATTATCCGTTTGTGCGCTGTTATGATTTAGCAGTTTTTGGTTTGAGTTAGGTTATGTTTATGCCAAATTCACAAATAATAGTTTTTACTGATTATTGCACTTGTTGTAAACTTGGACTGACCTTCGACACTTCACTATTGTATGATTTATCTCCACACGATGTATGCAATTCGGTTATTTTGTGTCGATCGTTCGGTGCTCCTTTTTCAATTTTTCGTTTTAAGTTCGTAGATTTCGAGTTCAATAACAATCCTTTTGATGTTTTGCACTTTACTTGACAGCCTACACAACTTTAGATGTATAACAAACGATATTTATATTTTTATTTACAAATTTATACGGAGTCGATGTCAACAGTGGCACACCAGCGCCCTCTCCTCATAGTATATAGCATAGCTAATAATGACTACCGCACATTATGGAGCGTTTTTTAGGGATATAAAAAAAAAACTAACCTAACCTAACCCGGCCGAGTCGGATCTGCTCTGCAATTTTTGGTAATAATTTTGATGTTTTATGAAAACAATATTCGGTGAGCAAAAAATCCACTTTGGGAAGCATAAAGATATACGGACTCAACGTAAAATTATTCTGGTGTAATGTATATCGATTTTGGAATACAAAATGATTTAATTTGGGGAGCACTGTATAGAGTGGGTTTAATTTATATGGAGGCAATTCATTTTATTTGGAACTAGCTGTGCCCCGCGGTGTTACCCGCTCATCCCACGGGAACACTAAATTTATTCGGGATGAAAAGTATCCTATGTCCTTCCCCGGGACTTAAACTATCTATATACCAAATTTCATCTAAATCGGTTCAGCGGTTTTAGCGTGAAGAGGTAACAGACAGACAGACAGACAGACAGACAGACACACTTTCGCATTTATAATATTTGGGGTATGGGGTATAAAAGCCATTTTGGTGAGCGTTTTCATTGTTCCCTAAAATAAATATTGAATGAAATAAATTGAAATTATGTTTGTTGAGTAGAAAAAGGGTCAAAAATTATAAATTTTTTAAACGTTTCGGAACAATCACATTACATTTTTCTTTCATAATTTAGCTGTGTCAATATTTGTAGGTTATTATAGTTAAGTTTTGACACAAAACAGATAAGTACAGAAATGAATCTACATACAAGCGCGCTCGAGCAAACGCACACATAGACATTGCTCACGGACACGTCAAGCGGATGGCACTCGCGCTCGCACTGGTCCGAACTGGTCCGAGATATCGTGTCCGTGAGCAATGTCTATGTGTGCGTTTGCTCGAGCGCGCTTGTATGTAGATTGAATTCTGTAAGTACCTATCTGTTTTGTGGTTTTGATTGAATACCTTGACAAGCTGTTCTATTTCAGTCTCTCTTTTCACTATGTAGTTCAACGCGAGTGTGTACATCTGCGGCTTCAGGTCCACGTAGGTGGACCCGTTGGAGGTGGTGATCAGCTGTGCGAGGTTCACCTTCACCCAGTTGAATTTGTTGTCCACCCGCCTTTTCATGCGACGGTACATGTCTACCTGTTGCCGGTGTATCTCGAATATGCGCCCTGAAAGGGATTTTTTACCCGCCATAATAATTACGCAGAAAATCGTCCTTAATAAATTCACTCTAAATAAGGTTCGCTGGGGAGAAAGAGATGATAAACAAATTAGTGAGTATCAGCAATTATGTGAAAGTGAATTAAAATGTATAGATTTTCTTTTAGAGCTTGTTCATTGTTGTGGTCATAATTGCAATGATGTTAGTTATAAGGAAATTATTGATGAAATGTACATACATATACAAACTATTTTGTGTCAAGCTGCGAGTCACACTCACGGGTCCTCAAAATTAAGAGACCGTAAAAAGCATTTAATTGGCTGGAACAGACACGTGAGTGAGGCTCACGCGAGTGCCAGGTTGCATTTTAAGACGTGGATATGATTGAGTCACGGATTTTTTTAAGGGAAAGTTAAAGTGGTGTCATAACCACCAAGAACAAATAAAAATTGACGTGTTGGCGACTCATCACTCTAAATCAGATTTTAAGAAGTTCTGGAAGTGCACCGGTAGGTTGTATGGTAAGCCTGGCACTCCCGTGAGTGTTGCTGGTGTCTCTAACCCGAGCGAGATAGCGAACATGTTTCTGAATCACTTTAAAGTTACGTCACCATTGGGACCGCCAAGTAGGCTGCTCGATACTGAGGACATAGGCAAAACAACTGTCCTGATCCTTACGAAGGATGTCAAATTAGCCATCAAGAAGATGTCAAAGGGCAAATCCCCAGGAGACGATGGCCTTAGTATCGAGCACCTGCGATACGCGGGTACTCATATGCCAAGAGTACTTGCTCTGTTCTATAACCTGTGCATGAACCATTCGTACCTTCCGCAGGACATGCTCAAGACTCTGGTGGTACCTATTGTGAAGAGCAAGACAGGGGATGGGTCGGATAAGTCAAACTATCGACCCATATCTCTGGCTACGATACTAGCGAAGGTGCTTGACAGTGTGCTTAATTCGTACTTGAGAAGGCATGTTAAGTTAGGTACACGACGCTCAGTTTGGGTTTGTTCCCGGAATATCTACCGAGTCTGCCATACTCACTGTAAAGCACACTGTCAAGTATTATACTGACAGAGATACGCCGGTTTATGCATGCTTCATGGATCTGTCGAAAGCATTTGACACCGTATGCTATGATATTCTTTGGCGTAAACTGAAAAATATTGGGCTACCCCCCGATTTGATCTCGCTTTTAAATATTGGTATTTAAATCAGGAGAATCGGGTGAAATGGGCGGGTGTGATGTCAGATCCATGCAGGCCGGACTGCGGCGTTAGGCAAGGAGGGTTGAGCTCGCCCTTGCTATTTAGTTTGTATGTGAATGCACTGATCGAGGAGCTCAGTAGCATGCATGTCGGGTGCTTTGTGGACGGGATCTGCATCAATAATGTCAGCTACGCGGACGACATGGTGTTGTTGGCCCCCTCGGTCAGTGCGTTGCGTCAGCTGATCGCTACCTGTGAAGCGTATGCGGCATCGCATTGCTTGACTTATAATGTAAATAAGACTGAGTACATGATCTTTAAGGCGGGAAGCAAGTGTCCTTTCTATTTTCCCCCTATTAAGTTGAATGGTGTTCCCCTTAGGTGAGTGAACCAATTTAAATACTTAGAACATTTGTTGACTGATGACCTGAAGGATGATGTAGACATGGAGAGGGAGCGGAGGGCGTTGTCAGTTCGTGCTAACATGCTGGCCCGCAGATTTGGTCGATGTACTGAAGCAGTTAAGGTTACATTGTTTAAGGCTTACTGCACATCGTTGTACTCATCAAGTCTGTGGACCAGTTTTACGCAACGGGCTTACAATGTTCTCCGGGTCCAATATAATAATAATAACGCATTTAGGGTGTTGTTGCGAAGACCGAGGTTTTGTAGTGCATCGAAAATGTTCGTGGAAGGGCGCACAGACAGTTTCGATGCTGTCTGGCGCAAGAAAACTGCCTCGCTACTGGAAAGGGTACGGAGAAGTAGTAACAGCATCCTAAATATGATAGCGACAAGGTTAACTGTCCTATAATGTGGAATCTCAGCCAGAGGACTAAATCCTTGTTAATTATTAATTATTAAGTACTAACATAGTTTTACTAAGTTTACTAACACAAAATGGACCGTTATAGTTATCTGATTTAAATAAATAAATAAATAAATACATTTTTCACCTCACTAGCTCGGAAAGCCCAGTTTGTTTGTTTGATATCTATTGAGAAAATAGCTTTTTATCCACATGTGGAGAAAGAGTTTTGACGTTTCAACGCAGCTTAAGTAAAAATTTGACATGAGCTTATTTTCTGAAAAATCCCGTTTAAAATACCTACATGAAAGCTTATTAGACCTTAGTTTTAATAAATGTCAAATTGGTTGACTATTGCAGATATTTTTAAAGATATAGTACAAACCCTTATTCTTTTTTCCTCGCTGTAGTGAGGTGAAAAGTTTTGTGTTATACACGGGCGAAAAGTTATTTTACGTCTCGTGTATTGAAACACTCGCTACACTCAGGATTCTATAATGATAATCATAGTATCCTTTCGCTAGCTCGTGTTTCAAATAAACACTCGCGGGTAAAATACAACTTTCCCCCCTTGTATTACAAATAACTATTTTTTATGTTTGTTACCTCAGAACTTTCGATTGAGTGAACCGGATTTGAAATCTGATGCTTTTGGTCCTATTTAAATTTGGTCCAGTTCTGACAAAAATATCCATGAGAAAATCTTGTCATAAGTGTTATTGTATGTTCCATTTCGCTCATTGAAGTCGGTTATTTTTTTGTTAAAAAGTGATTATGTTAGAATCACAAAAAGAAAAAAAAATAGCAAAAAAAAGAATCGACATCAAAAAAACTGAAAAGTCAAATAGGTGATTCAAATACATGATCGGGTCATTTTTGACTGAAAAGTCAAAAATAACCTTAGGTTCTTCTTTTTGTTAAAAAATATTTTTTATTCAATCTGTTGGTAAATTTTATAGAGACAAAAACAAGTCAACAGCTCTCCGTGATTTGATTACGTATTTGCGGCGTTTACCGTGGAGGCCCTAGGGCCGTGGGGACCGGAAGCAACTAAGCTTTTCAAAAAGCTGAGTTATTTGCTTAGCCGGTCCGCCGGTGGTGGTAGGGCTGGCTCGGTTCTCGCCCAACTAATCTTAGACTAAAATAAACTGTTATAACAAATGTATAACTAAACCATTGATACACATTGACAAAACACGCACCTACATTAATCCGAGGGTTTCGTAACACTTTCAAATTAACTGAGGAGCCAGAAATAACCCGTTCATGTACAGATTACATTTGAATAAACTTTAGAAGTCGGTGCCAAAACTCATGTAAACTTTTTTATCGAACAAAAATACTCGTAAATAGCAAATGACATCTTTTGTATAATTGACTGGTTTGGCACCAACTTCAAAAGGTGGTTCGAAGTAATCTGTACATGAACGGGTTACTTTTGGCTATTCAGTTTATTTTGAAGTCGACTCTTTTTTTGTTAAGAAAAAGAAAACACTAAAACTTTTGATTTCTTTCCTTACATTCGAAATGAAAAGTAGTACGTTCTACTCGGAATAGAAGGCACCAATTTCACTCTCGAACTGTTGGCAAATGGGTCCTTCATACCTTGTTTACCAACACCCTTATCTGCGACATTTTGAAAAATTATTAAATACAATTTTTAAATTATCGAACTCGCTCACAAAATTTCATGAAAATCTGTTGAAAAAGGTGATCCTTAGGCGAGAAAAGCCAGAAATCTGGGCATACGGAATCAATTTGGACCAAACTTAAACGCGCCGCACCTCCACCAAGTCCCAACCACCAAAAATGTCGTATAAGCCAGCCTTATATACCTAGATCTATTTAGTCGGAAAAAAGTCATGATACAGTAGTCGTCGCGACAACATGTCGTATAGAAGCTGATTATATTACAATATATGGCTTATACAGCAATTTAGTCAAATAGTGTTATAATGTTAACATAAATAGAATTGAAAAAGTCCAGAAAAGATTTATATCAAGTTTAACATACAGTTATAAGAAAAATAAGGAACTTAAAAGTTATCACGCACGTCTCAAATATTTTAAAATAGGATCGCTGTCGGCAAGAAGGCGTATGATGGATTTAATTTTCCTAAAAAGAATTGTCACCGGTAGTCTAAACTGTCCTGATTTACTGCTAAAAACAAATTTTCATGTTCCGTCTAAAATGCCTAGGCCAGGTAACTTAAGACTCTTTGGCTCAACTAATTGTCGCACCAATCTCAAACGACACTGTCCGATCTCGCGCATGTTTTCTATATATAGGGAGTTCCAGCACTGTATTGATCAACAACTTCTCATCAATCTCTTGCATAAAGGCTGCTCTCGTTAAGGAAATGTAGGCAAAATACAGTAGATTGTCTATACAATTTTAATTTAAGCGTATTTTATAATATAAGTTTAGTTCAAGGTACAATAAAGAGCAAGTAACAATTTATCTTAATTATAAGTTAGTTATAATTATTACTGCTAATTAGTGCATGCGGTGTCCTTCTGTAAGTAATAAGATACTTAGTTTTAAATCTGTAATTGTATAAAAAAGTGTAAAAGTGTACTTATTGTTGAAGGTCCAATAAATAAAATAAAAAATAAATAATAGTCATGTCAAATAAACGTTTACATGACCTCGTAATGCGATAATTATCATACAGCACTGTAGCAATCACGAGATTACTTTTATACAGCTAATTGATGCTGTAGCTGTTTATTATATGTCTCCTTCGCAACTAGAAGTAGTTTGATAGTGCCATTATACGACTAGTCGTGTTATCAGCGCAATTGCAACTTTTATACAAAATACCTTGGTATAAAAGGGATTTAAACGACTTTTACACTACAAAAAGTTGTGTAACTGCACTCTATCTTACGATTATTAGACTATCGAGTAATGAATTTTATAATGATCTCTATCGAACAAATAATGATGTAGAAGTTGCTTATACGACATCTTTTGCACGCAAAACAGTAAATATTCAGCGAAGCCTGTTTTAGCGATAACTATGCGACTCATTATTAATTATTTCGTGTAAAAGTAGTTGTATAGCTCTTGTATTAAACTATATATATAGTATAGTGAACGTATACCTTAAGGTAGTTAATATTTTTTGACAGGTGGACGTCAATAAAATAAAAGTTTATCAGATTATTATTTTTTTATTGGTTCCGAGCGGGAACATGTAATTATTTTCTTTGTTGTTTATTTGCATTTTATTTAGTAAATGTCGAGTCGTAGAAAAAGTATTGTAATATGCAACGTTGTATAAGTAGGTCAAAAAACGCTCGTGGCATCTTTCTTACGATGTTCGCTACGCTCACATCGGCATATCACGTAGCCCATGCCACTCGCATTTTTTGCCCCCTCTTATACAACTGTTGCATAAAATACTATTATAATATAAAATCTATATGCCAGCTCTGCTGTGAGTTACCAAAGAGTTCCTTACAGTATCCTCTTCGTTTATTGAAAAACTGCACCGAATGCTTCATTACCTAGACTAATTTTCCGTCGGAAGTTATATATTTTTCAGAAATCTTGAAAATATCAACCTATGTGTAATACTCGAAGTCTGGCTAGCCAAATAATGTTGACAGATATTTCCTCGTGGCATCACCAATTGTCTATGATTTTAAAAAAAGTCTAAAAATCTGTTGTCAATTTATGTCATACGTTCAAATTGTTCGCGGTTTATGAGGCATTTATTTGAAATAAATGGCAAAATATTAACAATGACGATATCAAGTGAGGTCCGCAAACTATTATTTAAGCTTTTAAATAATTATGACAATGTGCGAAGCCGACATGAAGCGTTGTATAGCGAAAAAATGCAATGTTTACATGTCGTAAACAATTTTGTAGGTGGGTCTTCTATAAATATTTTGATACTTTATGTACTAGTTCTAACATTTACCTTTAACTTTATTAAGTACCTTCATGAATTTATTAATAAGTACTTGAATTCCGTACACAGGACAAGTGTGTAAAGAAACGGATAAATTAAAAATTCTAGAAAATATCAATAAAATCAAAATATTGGAACGTAAACAGTTACTTACTGAAAACCAATATATAGAAGAAATTTGTGGAGTGACTGGTCAGTACTAATTTGATATAAAAATATAAAATGTATGCAAATATCTTGCTCGGCCGAAAATGAGCGACGAGCGTGTCGGTGGAATCTTGCACTTGGCCCATCGTGCCGGTGGAACTTTACTCTAACCAACAACCTAGCCTAAAGTAACTTATAACCCAATGGTCTCGTAGTTAGACGTTTTTAACTCACAGAATGACCATTGATTGGCCAATTTTGTAATTCTACCACTATTGTTAAATTGTATGAATATTTTTTTCGTACAGGTTATTCAACTTAAAAAAAAATACAAAACGAAGGCAAACAAAACAATGGTGAATTTAGTACTCCGGGAAAAAAGCGGCCTCATTAAGCGACCGTATTAAGCTTGGATACCTTCGATGTTCAGGCCATCAGGAATAAAATTAATGAATATTATGTCGTCAGAAAACAAGTGCCTACTCTCAGAACCCTTTTGGCCGATTTAAAAGAATCGATAAACTTTACAGGATGCAAAGAAACTCTACGTCAAATATTATTGGCTAACGGGTTTGAATTTAAATAGAACGAGAGTGAACGTTCAGTGCTTATTGAGCGGTACGATATTGCAGCTTGGCGGCATCGTTTCTTGGAAACCATTGCTTTAAAACGTGCTGAAGGCAAACCAATAATATATCTGGACGAAACTTATGTTCATCATTACAAACCAAAAAAGTCTTGGCAGGGCCCGTCCACAAAAGATTTGATCGAAAATATTTCTCAAGGAAAAAGATACATTATTGTACATGCTGGATCCGAAAATGGCTTTGTGCCTAATGCAATGTTAGTATTTAGCACTAAATCAACCGCAGCAGATTATCATCACGATATGAATGCGGAAAATTTCAATAAGTGGCTACGGGAAAAATTGGTGCCGAATTTGCACAAACCGTGTAGTCGAGTGTAGTCGTTTTAGACAATGCTAGTTACCACACTGTGTAAATGAATAAGCCACCAAATCGACAATCCCGCAAAGCAGATTTGCAAAACTGGCTTATTGAGAAAACGATCCCGTTTGGTGAACGATTTACCAAAGAACAACTCTTGTTTTTGGTTGGACAGCATAAAGAAGAGCCTATCTATGAAGCAGATGAGATTCTCAAGACTCATGGGCACGAGGTGCTAAGACTGCCACCATAACACTGTTTCTTGAACCCCATAGAGCTGATTTGGAGTATCGCTAAGCGAAAAGTGGCCAGCAACAATATTGCTCAATCTGCCCAGGAGTTGGAAAGAACCATTAAAAATTGCTTTGAAAGTGTGACACCTAACGATTGGAAAAAAATTACTGATCATGTTCTCCACATAGAGAATCAGTATATGCAACGGGAGAACATAACTGCTCATATGAAGAGATTTGTCATAAGCGTCGGTGATGAAGAGTCTTGTAGCAGTTCAGACCAATGTACAGGAGTGGGCTCGGAGGCCGAGTATTTGCTGACTGATTTTTCAAACAGCTCAAACTATTCCAACAACTTGGAAGCCGAATATTTAGAGTCTGATTTTGACTATAACGAGTAGGTCATGGTAAGTAACATTGTGTGTGTAAATATTCATCTTAGTCCAGATTATTAATTGTAGCTTACAGTTTTACCTGGTTTTACGTATTACGGTGTCTGTCTTGTCTGTAAGCAAACAATTAGCAAGTAACGCAAATGTAGTAAGTTAAACTTGACTCACTTCGCGGTGTCCGATTGAGTTGAAAGTAGGCTTAGTACTCATGTAAATATTTTGGTGTTCGATTAATATTATGATATTATTGAGCTAGGTCTTATTTAATTTTTCCCCTTGTATATGGTTAAAAAGTGTGAACATATGTGTTTGTCGTAGACTGTACTGTACATAGTGATAGAAATTATGTGAGCTGACTATGAGTGCACGTCAACATATATTTAACTTATTTCCTTGGGTACCTTTCGTGTGCATAGAAAATCGCATATAATTTCTAGTATCAAAACTATAATTCCTACTACACCAAGTGTGACCAGCCACAGATTTTATTAATTTCCCGCCAAAACTTCAAGTAATATTTCATTAGCCAGACTATATCCTAGGTAAGGTTAGGTTAGGTTTGTGTTATAACCCCCCCGAGGGTGTCCACCTTGTCGTGGTGGGAGGGCTCAGTACCTCGGTTGGGCGCCGCGGGGAAGCCAAGAGACAATAGGGAGGGGGCCCACGGGCCAAGACGGGTGAGGAGACCGAGAAAGAGACCGGCGGAGCTAGACTCGGGTGGGCACTTCGGTGTTTGTGATGGAGTTCACCTCCGCCGGTGGGGGAGACCGAGGAGGAGGCTGGCGGGGCATGACTCGGGTGGGCACTTCAGTGTTTGTGCTGAATTCCTACCCTGTCGGCGTTCGGGGCTTCTGGCCTCCCGTGGCGGGCCCAGGGGTAGGGGCGTTTGTCCTCCCATGGCTGGCTGAGGGGTAGGGGCGTTTGTTCTCCCTCAGCAAGGAGAGTGGGTCCGAAGCACCGTGTGTCGAGGCGGTCCCCGCTTCCTGGGGGCTTGGGGAAGATGGTGAGGGTAAGGCACACTGCTATGCTACACTGTGTCTTTCGGTGAGGGTTCGCCCTAGGGCGAAAGTGCCGGTGGTGTCGTGTTGACATGTTCGCGATCCCATGGCATCACCACGACGGCTCGGGTTGGCAGCATCCCAGAGTTTTGGTGGGTAGGCTAGTCCTTCGCGGACTAGAGAGCCCCACATCACCAATGCGTAATATTTGACTCTACCCCCGAGGGGATGGTACGTAGTGGCATGCAATTCAAGCATTTCTCTGGGTAAAAAAAAAGGTTTGTGTTATAACATTCTAAAATATTTTATGGTTTCAGAAAAAAATGCTTTCTATGAAATGAAATTTCTATGAAACGTTTGTAAATCTAGGGTAAACCCTTTAGAACACACCAACCCATTGTAAGACCCAGTCGATACCGCAAGTCAGAGTCCAATTCGGCGATTATCGAATCCATTTGGGTCATCTGCAAACATAGAAATATGATGTAGGTACTTACTGCAGGCCTGTTTAAGTTTGCAAATAAAAAAAACACTAATTATGTACTAATTATGTATTATATATAATAATTATCCTTATCCGTTATAAAATGAAGATTGTTTTAGAGATTTTTCTGTATGATCAAACATGTTTCTTAACATATTATTATGGGGTAGGGCTATTGAGATTTATTGGTATATATTTGAAACCTAGGTACAGCTTGAATTTTTCATTGATAATTTTTGTTTCAAAAACTATTCGAAATTCACAAAATTCTCGCAAAAAACTTGTTTTTTGACTGTACTCGTACTGTACTGTACTCGCAAAAAACTTGTTTTTGGTTGAAATTATCAATATAATTGACATAATATGAAAAAAAAACAAAATTAAAAGGAATAAGACCTCTTAAAGCTATTGCTATCAATGAAGAGCTTAATTTCATCTTAATAAAACAGGGGCCAGCTTCTTATGAAAAAACTTGTTATACTAGCACCAGGCGTCCCTGAGAAAAGTGGGTTGACAGACTGACAACAAAGTAATACTTAAGAATTCTGCTTTTGACGATTGTCATACGGAACCCTAAAATATCAATCTCGTTTTTGAAGTCGACTGATAAGAAAGAAGAACTAGGCGGACCTTTTTTTTGTAAAAATGGTGTAATCCCGTGAACAAATGGGTTTCACCTTACATACGGTCCGGTAGTTTTGAATTTTTGATATGTTGTCTAGGATGGTTAGTGAGTGTTTAAAATGCAACATGCACAATTCCCCCTCCTCCGCGCCCGCCGCCATATTGAAAAACCGGCAATTTCTGCAGATTTTTGCTTATAACTTCGTTTTTTTTTCGCATTTTAGCTAGAAAAGAGCTTAGACAATGTTGTAGACAATTAAATTTGCTATAATTTACATTAAATTTTGTTTCAAGGACAGATAGTTAAGGAGATATTTCCAGAAATGAATCAAACTACCTACTAGCTTATATTTTCGTTTAGGAACATTTTAGCTAGAAAAAAGCTTAGGCAATATCGTAAAGAAATTTACTATAATTTATTAATTACATTTCAAATTATGTTTCTAGGACAGATAGTTACGGAGATATGTAAAAAATAAAGTCACATTTTCCGGAAATGTAGGTATGTGAACAATGTATATGCGTTTTATAAGCAATTAAATTTTCTACAAGTTTTATTTTGATACTTGTCTTCCTAGACTAGTCCGTAACTGAATTACACCGTTCTAAAACCAGAGCTTTGACAAATTTCCGGAAAATGCCACTTTACAGTTTTCTAAATGTGGATATCTCCGTAATTGACTGTACTTGAAACCAAATTTGAAATGTAAATTATAGTATATTTAATTATCTACAACATTATCCAAGCTAATTTCTAGCTAAAATACTTCTAAATGAAGATATTAGCCAGAAGTTTGATACATGTCTGGTAATTGCGATATTTTAAGTTTTTTCAAATGTGCATATCTCCGTAATTATCTGTCCTAGAGACAAATTTCAATATGTAAAATATAGTAAATTCAACTCTCTACAACATTGTCTAACCTTTTTTCTACCTAAAATGCTTCTATAAATGAAGATATAAGTAAAAATCTGAAGAATGTGCCGGTTTGTAAGGTCACCCCTAGTACTTTAGTCTCTATTCACCGAGTAGGCCCGAGTCTTAAGTCTGTGCGAGGCGACCTTAGAAAGCGGGTGTTGTCACGGGACGGTGACCATGACCTGGGGGGACTATAATGGTTGCGTTTATCACGCGAAAAATAAGTGACAAAGCATTTGTCACTCACACTCGCATCTTGTCAAAACGTGGCCCCCAGCTATGTGTAACGTGTGTGCGATTTGAGAGCAAGAGTTCTGTAATTGAGACGAATGGATGACTGATGGATAATGGAAGAATGTAGTTATGGGATCGGATTGGTGACGTACCTTATAAGTGATCTCATTAATGCACTCCTTAGCCCAGAAGATGATCTCCTTCTGCCACTCTGGCTCGTACTGCATGTAGTAGTTTCCCAATCGATCAGCGGGCGTGTACGAATCACCGTCCACTTGTATCACCCCTATTAACAAATCGTTGTTTTTATTAAAGCAATAAAACCCGCTCCAGGCCTTCCGATCCGATCCGATTTATCGGAAGCAATCGGATAGTGTGTAGTGCAATTGTCCGATTTATCGGACGAAATCGGATAGTATGTAGTGCAATTGTTAGGACATTTCTTCCGATAGATCGGATCGGATCGGAAGGTCTGGAGCGGGTTTAACGTCTGCCAACGTAAACCAAATATTTACAATGAAGGTTCAGGCATCAGGTTCGGTGGTCCAGTTGGTAGGACGCCCGTGTTGGCCCGGAAAGCCGTTGGAGACGTTCCGTAGTCAACTAGGAACCCTTAAGGTCTTCTCACATTATAACAACTCAACCGCGACTCGATTCTATGCCAAATATTGAAATTTAAGCCCTATGTCATATTTACTAGGGTTAATTTCAATTTGGCATGGAATCAAGTCGCCGTTGAGTTGTTATAATGTGCGAAGACCTTTATAGTTTCGCCATGTTCGTCTGTCCGTCTGTCCGTCCGCGGCTTAGCTCCGTGATCATGAAAACCTACTAGAAAGTTGAAATTTGCTCGTATGTGTATGTATCACGCCGACAAAACGGTGAAATAATAAAACCGGCCAAGTGCGAGTCAGACTCGCGCACCGAGGGTTCCGTACAAACACTTTCCATCCCTATGTGGTTAAGTTAAGTTTGCACCTGGTATGTATAGCGCCCCATATAAATTAGGTGCAAAGTAAGGTAGGTATTCAAAAAAAACTACTTACTAGATCTCGTTCAAAACAATTTTCGTTGGTAGTTTTTATAGTAATGTACATCATATGTTTTTTTTAGATTTTTCATTTTCTTATTTTAGAAGTTAGAGGGGGGGGGGGGGGGCAACTTTTTTCCACTTTGGAAGCGTCTGTCACGCAAACTATTCGGTTTAGAAAAAAAATATTTTAGAAACCTCGATATCATTTTTGAAGACCTATCCATAGATATCCCACACGTATGTGTTTGATGAAAAAAAAATTTTTGAGTTTCAGTTCTAAGTATGGAGAGCCCCCAATATTTATTATTATTTTTTTTATTTTTGCATCAAAATCTTAATGCGGTTCATAGAATACATCTACCTACCAAGTTTCAACAGTATAGCTCTTATAGTTTCGGAAAAAAATGCCTGTGACATACGGACGGACAGACAGACGGACAGACAGACATTCACATGACGAATCTATAAGGGTTCCGTTTTTTGCCATTTGGCTACGGAACCCTAAAAACTAAAAAAAAACTTTTTTTTCGGGTACCTCTCGAACACCTAAAGTGGGGGTAAATTTTTTTTTTCGTTTCGAAACTGGTGTGTGGGGTGTCGTTGAATAGGTTTTTTTTTTAAATAATAGGGGTCTTCAAACATTATTTTGGATCAAGTCAGCAGTTTTGTAAATATTCCATTTATTAACCACGGGTTAAAAAATTATGGAAAAATTCATGAAAATGAGTCATCATCATATGTACTTTCAATGAAAACTATATTGAATGAAATCGGTCGAGCCATTTTTGAGTTATCGCAAACTTTCGTAATTTTTTTTAAATGAAGTAAGTGCCGCGCGGTGTCCTTATACTTCGAAAAGTGTCATAGTAATACACTCTAATCTATGGCCATACTGCATTAAAACATTCCGCTCAATCTGGCGCGTATAATCGATAAGTTCCAGGAGGTAATAAGTAATTACAGTTACTTTAGCGTTTACGACCTATTTTATAGAACTTGAAATCTTTCTCGTAATTTAAACCTCGAAGCCCGTCTATTGTGAAGGATGGGCAACTACGGAACCCTACACTGAGTGTGGCCCGACATGCTCTTGGCCGGTTTTATTTTCACTTTCTTTTCGGGTTAGGTACTCAAAAGGTTTAGCAGAAATGCTTTCTCGTTATCGTTTTAGTTTCGTGTCATCTTGATCACCATATCTACAGGTAACTTAAGCGTTTCAACCGATTTACTTTAATTTTTAAATTTTAGTATGTAATGTTTTTAAGAGCGGGGGGCTCTGCCCCCCGAGCCCCCCGTCTTTTTCAATACGATCTCTTCGTGCTACTTCAAAGTTTCATTAGTCGTGCTTTCTTCTTTTCGTTGTGCAATATTGTTTTTTCTTCGTGCCTCCCGTCTGATTTGGTCACCAAGTTTGATCAGACTTGCTTTCTTGATTCCGTTGTAAGGTTTGTTTTTTTAATGCGAGCACTATGCCATTTTAGTTCACTATCTTTTCAGGTTACGTAAAAGTTTGATCAGACTTGCTTTCTTGTTAGCCTTTTAGGGTTTTGTTTTTTCTTGATCACCATATATCTACAGGTAACTTAGCCTTTCATCTTTACTTGAATTTTTCAGTTTGAGCATGTAGTATTTTCTAAGTGCTCTGCTCCCCGAGCCCCCCGTTTTTTAGGGTTCCGTACCCAAAGGGTGAAAACGGGACCCTATTACTGAGACTTCGCTGTCCGTCCGTCTGTCACCAGGCTGTAACTCAAAAACGGTGATAGTTAGACAGTTGAAATTTTTACAGATGATGTATTTCTATTGAATACTAAAAATAAAATAAAATAAATATTTAATGTATAAGTCGGGATCCCATACAACAAACGGGTTAGTTGCGTTAACTTTGCACCTCATTTGTATGGGGCGCTATACATACCAGGTACAAACTTAACTTAACCACTTAAGGATGAAGTGTTTGTACGGAACCCTCGGTGCGCGAGCCCAACTCGCACTTGACCGGTTTTTTTTTATTTCGATACCGTCTCTTCGTATTGCTTAAGTTTCATCAGTCTTGCTTTTATCTTTCAGTGTTGCGATATAATTTTTTCTTAATGTCTTCCGTCTCTGTTAGTCCATCTCTTTAGAATACCTAAAAGTTTGATCAAACCTGCTTTCTTGTTTACGTTTTCTTAATGCGAGTACTATGCCATTATCGTTCACTATCTTTCGGGTTACTCAAAAGGTTGTGCAGACTTGCTTTCTCGTTAGCGTTTTAAGGTTTTGTGTTTTCTTGATCACCATATCTACACTTACTTAGCCTTTCGTCAGATATACTTGAAATTTTCAGTTTTGGCATGTTGAATTTTCTAAGTGCGGGGCATCTCTTTAGAATCCTTTAATGTTTGATCACACTTGATTTCTTGATTCCGTTTTAAGGTTTTGTGTTTTCTTAATGAGAGCACTATGCCATTTTAGTTCACTATCTTTTCAGGTTACTTAAAAGTTTGATCAGACTTGCTTTCTTGTTGGCCTTTTAGGGTTTTGTTTTTTCTTGATCACCATATATCTACAGGTAACTTAGCCTTTCATCTTTACTTCATTTTTTTTTAAGTTTTAGCATGTAGTATTTTTTTAGGGTTTCGTACCTAAAGGGTAAAAACGGGACCCTATTACTGAGACTTCACTGTCCGTCCGTCCGTCCGTCCGTCTGTCACCAGGCTGTATCTCAAGAACGGTGATAGCTAGACAGTTGAAATTTTCACAGATGATGTATTTCTTTTGCCGCTATTACAACAAATACTAAAAATAAAATAAAATAAATATTTAAGGGGTGCTCCCATACAACAAACTTAAAGATAATGGTACGGAACCCTTCGTGCGCGAGTCCCTTGTAAACTTAAATATTCTTATGACAAATTTACCGAACACTTCCGAAGGTCTTGGTGATAGTCATTTTACTTCATTATAGTTTTACGGTGAAAATACTTCATGTTTTGTTTATTTTGTTTTAGACCAAG
This sequence comes from Apotomis turbidana, assembly GCA_905147355.2. Lineage (NCBI taxonomy): Eukaryota > Metazoa > Arthropoda > Insecta > Lepidoptera > Tortricidae > Apotomis > Apotomis turbidana. Next base: position 8,999,419 of record LR990305.1, on the reverse strand, counting down.
AAATCAATTATGTTTGTATTTGAGCTATGGATAGATGCTACCACAGACCATAAGAATACCAGATGCTACCAAAGATAATAATGCTGAAAAATGCAAATACGTCATTGCCCCAAAAATGAAGGGATCACTACCGAAAGACTGTGACTCTCTAATTTTCTATCTATCATATTTTTATTGCAACTTGTTTATTTTCGTCCGCTGTTGTATGAACGCGGGACCACTGTGCCTCCCAAGTCCCAAGTAATGCAAAGTCACAAATCGCATTACTTGGGCAAACAGTCTCGCATAGATAAGAGAGTGTATTACTGGTAATAAATAGATAGCCAACTTCACGTGGTTTTTGGTCCAAAATATAAGTATTGCGATACTACGGTAAAAAGGTCGTATCTTTGAATGGATTTCATAGTAAGATACGGTTTTTTTCCGTAGCACTGCAGACTGTAGTAACTAAACTAGCCGCTCGAGGGCGCTTTACATCACGCTTCCTTATTTAGTTACTAGGTACTCATAATCTCTACAATTTGTTAAAAATGAATCGGAAGTAAATTTTCCTTGTAAAATATTTAAGTTCCTAAACCACAATATGGTTTTTAATAGATTGTCATTGTTGCCAGTAACGTATTAAATATTTTACTTATTTCGTGTCAACATCTTTATCATTAAAACCATGAATACAAAGATCAAAGCTTAAAGAAAAATTGAAACAGGAGCTACCTGGTGGAAGGGACCGGGAATCGAACCCGGTACCTCTGGATTACCGGTCCAGCGCGTTAGCCACTACGCTACCCTCGCTCCACAGTGCTCCACAGAGCTCCACAGTGGAGCGAGGGTAGCGAAGTGGCCACCTAGGTAACACGAAAGAGAACGGTGTTGTAACGAATATGTTAATAAAAGTATGTGTGGGTTGGCGTTAAAATCAAGGCACTCGCGCTTTGTTCGGAGAAATCATAGCATTATAACATTCCTTTCTTTTATATTTATCTGTAGTTTTTAGTATTGTAAATATTATATTGTATGTGTTTATTTTAAAATAAACTTTTTCCCCCTCCGCGTGCAGTCTCGTTTAGACCGTGACACGTGACGGGTCTCAAAAGTGACTAAATGTTCAGTGAAAAATTGCAGAAATAACAGTTATAAAATAAAGAAAAAGGACGGGATATTCTTTTTTACTTAACTTGTAACTAATTGATTAATTAACGAATCCTATGTAAAATCATAGCATATTTTAGATTAGAATTATTAAGTTTGTCCCTACAAAATGCTCCTCATCACAGATCAAAAATCTATATTTTATTAATAAATAAAGGAGTGCAATAAATAATCATCCTATTTTTTTTATTCCCACGCAATCCTCGACATCGTGAAAAAAGGGAGGTCACGTTTAGCAAGAGACAAACGTGAAGAATATTTAAGCCAAATAATTCGTCTCTCGTGTGTTCGGCATAGTCATATATTTATGTTTTTTTTTTATGTTAATCAAAAGATGCGTAAAATGGTGACATTAACAAATTAATAAAAAAATTGCTCTGTTGTTATTGTTTTATTTTGTCACAGAGTCTAGACACTGTCAGTTTAGACCTTTTGAACGCTAAGAACACCTGAAGGCGATAGCGACGTGTGCTGCCGTGCATACCACGCCGCCGACAAATAAAATCAAACTTTAAAGAGTTAATAATGTCAGTATTTTGCACTTGTCTAACTCTCATTTCACATACTGGAACAAGGAGAAATAATGTCATTATTACTCATTCCTTCTATGCAGTGTCGGGACCCTTTTATGCAGTTGTTAAATAAAAACGTTACTAAATTTGTTATTAACAATTTACGAGTTTATTTAGTTCAAACAAAAAAATATTTTAATACCTAAATAAAATAAAAAATAGTTCGTGGAGGCCCTCCGCGCGGAAGAAGTGAAACTTCGTAATGTGGAAATGAAAATAGGAAGGGGTAGAAATTGATTTTTAGTGAACTCATATTGATTCTTTAAGACAAACTTTATTAACATTGCTTATAATTCACAGTTGATCGCATCTTTTAATTATCATTTTCGAGTGGAGAAATATCCAAATCTATAACATTTACAATGGGATTATGATAACTAAAGTAAGATACGAAATGTTTGAGTTCTATTTTTCGTTATTGAAATGTGCGTACGTAATTAACATAGTAGACAATAATTAATGTATGTGAATGCATCATAATGTAATTTCAAAAGAGAAAACCTAACAATCAATTGATATTCTAATTCTAATTCTAATTTTAAAATATGGCTTCCATCAGGTTAATGATGATTTCGCCAATTTCAAGTTTGCTCGTAGAGCATGCCGTTGTTCGGTGAGGTTTTGCTTTTTGTAAAGTGATAGCGATTTACAAAAAACCACGCGGACTATCGGGCCTTGACCACAGATTATATACAAGTTACTACGTAACAGATACACCACTTGTTTGGACGGCAGGCGTTGCCACCGCTATCGATGCCCCCTCCCGCGGGTGAGGCAACGTCATTGGAATGTGCGGTAGGGTTGCCTCCGTTATGTAAACGCTAGCTTTTTCTCGTGCCTTCGCTCGTTTGGTCAACCAGTCTAGTCAGCAGAGGCGTGGCGTCCACTGGGTTGCCCACTTCAGGACGATTAAACACCATTCTCTACACGGTTTGAACAGGGTCTCTTTCTTTAAAAAGACCCTGTTCAAACCGTTTGGTTACCTTTGCATCCGACCGTTCCCTCTTTCCGCTTCTCTGCTTTCCGTTCTCCGCACGCCGCTCTCCGCACGCCACTTTCCGCACGCCGCTCTCCGCTCTCCGCACGCCGCACTCCGCTCACCGCACGCCGCACTCCGCTCTCCGCACGCCACTCTCCGCTCTCCGCAAACCGCTTTCCGCACGCCTCTCTCCGCTCTCCGCACGCTGCACTACAATCTCCGCACGCCACTCCGCTTTCCGCACGCCACTCTCCGCTCTCGCACGCCTTTCTCCGTTTTCCGCACGCCGCACTACGCTCTCCGCACGCCGCTCTCCGCTCTCCGCACGCCGCTCTCCGCTCTCCGATCGCCGCTCTCCGCTCTTCCCTCTCCGCTCTTCCCTCTTCCCTCTTGTTACAGTAATACAAGATGGTTTTTATAGTGCGGTACTCTAAGATGTTCTAGGCAGGGACTTAGACTTACAAAAAGTCTTATCTTATTTTTCCTAATATTAATCGAGAGAAAGTTAATCGAATTAATTAATCGATTAAAAATTTAATCGCTAAAAATTAATCGACAATTTACTTAATCTTTCGAGATTAAATCAATCGGAACTCGGACGATTAGATTAACTAATCGTCACTTTTAATCGTTAATCGAGATTAAAAAGTTAATCTTAATCGTTAATCGATTAACTTTTGCCCATCTCTGCTGGGAGCGCGGAAATCATGTTTTTTCGGTTTAATTATTAAAATAATACAGATTTTGAAAATGTAAGACGTATACATTATAGTTAACATCTCCTTATGTTATTATTAATTTATTGAGGTAACTTTAAATAAAAAACTATCGAGGAAACTACAAGGAATCGTGTTTCTAAAACATAACGAATAATAGAGTGAATCTTTAAATATTTTACTTATTGATTGTATAACTAAACATTCAGTAATAACAACACAGCATGGAATCAAACCAACACAATTAATTCGAAAAAAAGCTAGGCGCCCCCATAAAGATTTTTAGAGAAATACCCAGACTTTAATAGTTACGCGTCAATAGTGCCCCAGTAAAAGTTAATTCTTAAACAAAATCTTTTATTCCGGAGAGTTTAATGTGTTCTGGAACAAATGAAATCATTTTCAATCGTCTTTGTTGCCACAAAAACAATATGCCCGACTTTTATTTTTCGACATCGTACAGCACAGGTTGCGCGGGAAACGTTAACTGTACGCCGTCCACTCGCCGCGAGGCGTGGCAGCCCACTGGCATTTTGTCCCGCCGGGTAGCCACTTACAGATTGGAATGTTTCGCGCGGCCGAAACGCGTGGGGATAGCCTGCCTTGACCCAGGAAGGGCTATGAACGCTTCAAGTTGAATTCTTCATTAGCTATTCACTCATACGTTAGATCACTGCACAATACGCTATCAATACTACACATTGAACAACAAAAATGAATAAATAATGAACAACGCAACTTAAACGCATGCGGCCATCTTAAGTCACAAACCGGAAGTCCAATTGATATTCACAAGAGACGTACCTTGACATAAACTTAAATCCGTCGCATTGTCCGTGGGATTGTTGCGTTGAACGTTTAACGCAACAGTGCTTTCCTATCCCCTCCATGGTAGCGTTAAACGTTTAACGCAACCTTGTTGGAAGGTGCATTAGATGTTTCACTTCAATAATAAAAAATATTTTTAGTATGTAAAACTATTTAAATCTGCTCCATTCGTGCCATGTTCCAAGTTTGACAAGAGACATGAATCAGAATACGTTAAAAAAGTTAATTTACACGAAAAATATTTGTGGTCTAAGACCAATTTGTGGTAATAAGTACGTAAGTCAATTTGACACTTTTAAGTGTGAGCAATGAGTTCTTTTGTACGAAGTAGGTACCTAATTATGTTGTTATAAATTATACATAAGCGTTATTGGCATCTACTTGAACATGACAACGGTGCCACTTATTTTGTCATTTTTGTTCGGGTCTGTGGCTCTATTATAATAAATAATACCTAATACCTCAATGTTTTGTTTCGGGTTTTTCATTACGAAGCTTAACTACTGTGTGTTCCGAATATAATACTGTATAACAGCGTAATTTATACAATAGCCTGACCAGAAATATATGAGGATGCGCCATATTGCGGAATTTCGCTGGAACTAATTTCTTACACTGGCAACGATTTTATGATCATAGGAACTGACAGATATTTAAACTAATGTCATTAGAGTGCGGATTGCGATTGGTTGCAAAATTGTTGCCATATAAATCTTATAAATAACGCCCTATTGACAATCCTCATATATTTCTGGTCAGGCTTTACATGAGTTATTATCATTGAAGAGACTGCGCAGCGAAATACAATGTTCGTAGTTTCGTTCTGTTTTAACCCCCGAAGAAAAAGGGGGGTGTTAGAAGTTTAATATGTGTATCTGTGTATCTGTTTGTGTCATCTTAGCTCCAAAACAAATGGAACTATTTGAGTGTGGTTTTTAGAGTTCCGTACCTCAATCGGAAAAAACGGAACCCTTATAGGATCACTTTGTTGTCCGTCCGTCTGTCTGTCTGTCAAGACCGTTTATCTCGAGAACGCTTGGAGGTATCGAGTTGAAATGATGAAAACCATATACTCAGGTCTACGATCCCTTGAAGCTGTGAAAAAAAAACAAATTTCTACGTTAACGTGACAAAAAGATACGGCCGTTTATGTCGCAAAAAAACGTAGGTACATTTCGACACTCGCAGGGGAATCAAAATGATAGGGTACTTCCCGATGAGCTAGAACTATGAAATTTGGCAAGTAATATCGTCACATACTATGTACAAATACTTATAAAAATCTGAAATCTATACATTTGTAATAAAATCATAAAAATAGTCCTTTTCAAACATCAAGTTTGGAGAACTCAGTTGCGTAAAATTTGCACCTCGTTTGTATGCGGCGCGATACATTTCAGATGCAAACTTAACTCAACCAGGCCAATTAAGATGGGATAAGTAAAAGTTTGTACGGAACCCTCGGTGTGCGAGTCAGACTCTCACTTCGCCAGTATTTTTTTAAATCGAAAGACTTGTCCGTCGGAATGGTTCTTAGCTGTTTGGTGGAAATAGAACTAATAGTTTCCAAGATAAACAGCTTTCATTGGAACAAGTGACAAGGTTTCCCCAATATTGAAGCTATTCCAAATTTTGTAGTTACGAGTATAATAATATTTTCTTCGGTTTCCGCGACTGTCACACATGATATTTATGACAACGGTATCTGTAAAGGTACTGAAACGTCCGGGAGGCTCAAATAATTAATATACGCGATATAATCCGTTTAAATTGTTCTATTTAAATGAGTTACGAGTATGTTCAGTTTTATGGTTTTAGTAGCATTTTCTATATCAATCATTGAATGAGGGTCTCATGATGACTAGCTACTTGTGTCGGGGGGCTTAATTTTTTTAATTTAGGTTATATTCTGTGCTGTTTTTATTATTATTACAAAGAAGGTTAACTTACCTATTAGGATGACTATTGCAACAGAAATCATTTTAACGAAAAAAAGTGATGTCATAATACTCGTAGACTTGGTCGTTACAAACTGTAAGGCAGCTTCACTGCAAATTTAAATTAGTATTTCAATACCACTGTTAATTAAAATTACTATAATAATTAAAATTAGTAGTACCTACCACTGTTTAATACGATACTAAGGCTCCTTACCCGTACAAAAATGCCGATTGTTTAAAAATTCACAGATCTCGTGCCTTTCACGACCTTCTGGTACATTGGAAATGCACTTAGATAGGGCAAACTATAATGGAAACAACTCTTTGCGCAAGAGAAACACAAGGGTTAGTAGCAGGTACCGGCGAGTACCGTTATTTTTTATAAACGGACTACGCCCTTTAACAAAGCTCAGCCTTTTTTTCGCCTTTTGCACACACGCTTTCGTCCGCCAGATGTGGAATCATCAGCATTACCCAAGCCACGCTATTCCTACGTTTGAGAAGACGAAGTATAGAAAGAATAATCATAATTTTTTAGTTGAAGGAACTTTCTACTTCATGTGTCAAACAATTTATCTTGTAACAAATGAAAAAAACAGTCTCGTTCTCTACGTATGAAATAAGATAAAGGATAGTGGAGTCATAAAGCAATAGTAGTTAAAATAAGTTGAGACCATGAAAAAAATAGGACTTCATTGTTTATATAGCCACTCAATTGCTTTTGGTAACTATGGCTACCTGTCAACGCTTTTATTTTATTATATAAATAGAGTTCAACTCAAAATTCGAAGAAAGTGAGTAGATAGGGCCGCTTACGAGCAATAATACAAAAAATTGACTATGAAAAGGGTGGTACAGAGCCTGTCGCACGTGTCACAGTCACGCCATCGCCACGTAGTAGGCAGAGTAAATTTTGTTTTCTCAAACATGCAATGAAATGAAATATTGTCTTTACGTTCCTTACAATAGGCTCGTAAGTATCGCTTTTTGGGCGCAACAACTCGAGGGGACTGTAAAGGGATTTCATACTGCTTTTCAGGCCTAGGCCTGCAAAGTAACCTTTTTTTGGTTTCAACAACAAGGTCATTCACACAGCTGGCTGGTTTGACAAAAAGCAGGTTTTGTTTTTAAAGGTTGCAGTTGGTTGTTAGACTAAAATGTCCTATTTGTCAATTAATAAAATGTTGTTCTTTGAAGTATATTTTTTTATTTCATTGTATGTTTGAGAAAAGCACTATACATGCCTCGTCGTGAAAACGGATTCCCGGCCTCGTATCACTATCCGGCCTCGCTGGCACGCTCGCTCGGCCGTATATACCTACTCATTTTCCCGGCCTCTGATGTAATGTACTATTTGTTTAATTTATACGATTCATTTTCAAAGTACTAGAAGGGCACGACATTGTATGATACATAGGTAGTAGATTGTAGGTATAGCAAATAGAGAACCAAAGAAATAATTTTTTTTTACATAAAAGTATTTTATTGTATACATTATATATTTTTTTACTTACTTTGTTACAAACATCTAAAAACATCAAGGTTTACAACTTAACTAAAAAAATATTAAACTTACTAGTACACGAAACTCACTAATATACGCGCGCGCCGCACGCCGCGAAAACTCCGCCACATAAAGGTAAAGCTTTCTCCAACTCCATTACAGATAGTAAAGTTCCGTTTTTTGCAAACTGTAGCCCAACTCAATACCCCGAGTGCTTTTTTTAATTTTTTCGATATCGCTTTTCGTTTTTGAGATATCGTCGATTTAAGTTGAGAAGTCGCAAAATAATCACGTAATTTTTCGAAATTTTTGCACTTTTTCGAAAAAGTTTTTGACTTTTTCAATTTTTTTTTACACCATCTTGTAGATCTCGTCAAGACACGTCTTTTGATACCCCATTGATCCGCGTAGCCCCAAAATTGACAACGCCAGAGCGATGTCGCTTTTTCGCTGAAAACGGTCCCCTACCAACGCGATCGAAAAAACATTTCCAATGTTAAAAAATCTCTATGATCAAACTTGTTTCTTAACATATTATCAATGTTACTACTTAGAACAGGGCTATTGCGATTTATTGGTAGGTATAATAAGACGTTTAAATATGGGTTTTCTAAAATCAAATTACCATTAAGCAAGACAAACGGGACAAAGGAGGAGGGATCCATCAAATAGATGCACATAATTCATGAAAGGCATTATAAACGTGATGGTGTCATACTAAAGAAAACAAAAAGACGCATTAGGGAGCCCGAAAATCGACTTCCCTGCAAGAGGGGTCGAACACTATCGCGTCCCAAGGGACGACGTTTATAATGCCTTCCATGAATTTATATTATATTGGCACATTAAGATCGGTCTGTATGGGAAAGTCTGAAACTATAAGATCTGTTTTTAGGAACCATGTCGTCGATTTTAATAACAAGAAAAACTGCATTCATACATTTCAAAAAGTTAACCTATATCTCAAACACTAAAAACGTTAATCCGATTTTCGTTTCGACAAAAACTATTCGACAAATATCATTTAAACTTTTTTTCATTTGTCCGAAAGTTAATTTCGATATTTTATAATTAGGCATTAATTGTTTAGGTTTTTTTAAGTTTTAAGCTTTTTTTGAAGTCGGTTCTTTTTTTTTTTTTTTTTTTTAACTTATTTTCGACTGCACGTAATAAAAGCATGCTATGTTACTTTCTAGAACTCAGGAAAAAGTATTATTCACTTCAAAAAGTTGTTTGAAATGACCAATATATTTGTCTAATATGAAAAAAAAACGAATTACTTACAAGGAATAAGGCCTCTTAAGTCTTTAAATACCACTGTTAAATAAACTATTAACAATATAAGTATCAGTTATATAATAAGCATGCAACTAGGAGGCTAGCGCGTGGCTTCGTTCGTTCGCGAAGCAGAGTTGTGCTAGACGCGCTGGTGTAAAGTTAACTGAACCCGACCAGTTAAGATGGGAAGTGTTTGTACGAAACCCTCGGTGCGCGACTCGCACTTGGCCGGTTTTTTAAACACCCATATCTCCAACATTTAAAAAAACGGAAATTGATTTGGCAAATATTACTTGTCGATCCTGCTGAGGTATATTTTTTGCTTAAACTTGTATGAACTCGTATTATCGAAGGCGGGTCGGCAAATTTGTTCGTTCATCTATTGCCTACTTTGCAGCCTCTACAACAATATACTATTTTTTCGTCTAGGGTTAATAAAGCCCACACTACATTTAATGGGATTTCATATTTCTAAGAGACATCTCGTACCTACTTAAATCATAACACCTTTTTTCACCCATTTCGAGTAAAATACATTCAACATTCAGACATACCTACATTACTTACAACTCTAATAGTATGGATATACCCATAATTTCGCGGTATTTTACATTAAAATGTAGCTATAATTGGATTTAAATAATGATTGTGGTTTTTATGATGATGGTTTTAATTTATGTTTTAATAACCATTTATACCCAGACCGGGTTTCATCTCATAGCGAGGGCTGAATGAGATACAATTTGAGCCGACATGAAAAATCTACTCATCGTGGCATGTAAGTGTTTAAGGGGCCAAACTACTTATGTATAATAAACAATAATAATAATACATAGATATCGGACAACCTCACACAAACAAATCAATTTAGTCCCACAGTAAGCTCTAGTAGGCTTGTGTTATTAACACTAGACGACGATAAACATTATATAATACTAGCTGTGCCCCGCGGTGTTACCCGCTCATCCCACGGGAACACTAAATTTATTCGGGATGAAAAGTATCCTATGTCCTTCCCCGGGACTGAAACTATCTATATACCAAATTTCATCTAAATCGGTTCAGCGGTTTAAGCGTGAAGAGGTAACAGACAGACAGACAGACAGACAGACAGACACACTTTCGCATTTATAATATTAGTATGGATGTATTTTATTTAAATCACTGACAAGCAAAAAAATAATTAACAAAATACCGGCCAAATGCGCACCGAGGATTCCGTACAAGCACTTCCCATCTTAACCTAAGTTGCACCTGGCATGTATGGCGCCGAATACAAATGAGGCGCAAAGTTAACGCAACCGATCACGTTTGGTGTATGGGAGCCCCCTTCAATATTTATTTTATTCTGCTTTTTTTTTAGTATTTGTTGTTACAGCGGCAACAGACATACATCATCTGTGAAAAATTAAACTGTCTAGTTATCACGGTTCTGGAGATACAGCCTGCTGACAGACGGACAGACAGACAGACGACAGCGTAGTCTTAGTATATAATAGGGTCCCGTTTTTTACTTAGTATTCTTAGTAATAATTGAGTGGTTTGCACCGACTACTTCAAAAGGTGATTTAAATGTAATCTGTCTGTACATCATCCTCCTAGCCTTTGTCCCATTTTTTGAGAATGAATTCTCAATCGGGGTCGGCTACCTAAATCCCAAGATGTGGCGTAGACACTAGTTTTTACGAAAGCGACTGCCATCTGACCTTCCAACCCAGAGGGGAAACTAGGCCTTATTGGGCTTAGGTGGTTTCCTCACGATGTTTTTCCTTCACCGAAAAGCGAGTGGTAAATATCAAATGACATTCCGTACATAATGTTTCGAAAAACTCATTGGTACGGGCCGGGTTCGAACCCGCGACCTCCGGATTGAAAGTCGCATGCCCTAACCACTAGGCTACCACACCGCTTCTTGTCGCAAAAGACAGCTCCGAATCATAACGGGGGTGTTTACCTACTGGTCACTTCGGGGTCAAAGGACTATTGGCCAAGTTGGGCCTGTCTGACAGATTACAGAATACAGATTGTAGAATGTGTGGCGAGGAGGCAGATACAATGAAGCACATACTGTGTGGATGTCATGCCCTCGCCAGACTTATAATGAAGAAATTCGGTATTGGTTACCCAGAACCGAAGGAATTCCAGGCACTACCAACTGGTTCCATCATCCGATACATGGAGGTGGTGGAACAATCCCTTGAGTAGGTGCAACAAGGGGTAACTACACAAAAGATCCCATTAGGTCGAAGTGTATCCGTAAGGAACCCCATAATAAGATAAGAAGATAAGATAATCTGTACTTGAACGAGTTATTTTTGTTTAAGTCGGTTCTTTTGATGTTAATTTTATTTGAGAAAAGCACTATACATACCTCGGCGTGACCAATACTTGCCTGCCTCGTATCCCTAGTCGCTATAACTACTAGAAGGCTATAATGGCAATATCTACTCGACAGGCATGAGGCAGACCAGGCAGTCCCAATTTTCGCGGCCTCTGTAGCAATATACTGTTGTGTAAGAAAATACAGTCAGTAATAAAAACATTGAAAAAATAGTTAAATACTTATACTTAAAAATGTACTCAACAAAGTAAAAAAGAATAACAAAACAAGAACCGATTTCAAAAAAAAATTAAAACCCAAAAATAACCCGTTCGTGTACAGATTACATTTGAATCACTTTCCCCAGAGGTATGTGTACCTTCTTAACCAGCTTTGGTAACACTATACCGGCTCCTGCCAGTTTCGTAGATTCCCGCCGAAAACCACCCGTAAAACAGATAGTCACGGGGTGTTCTATCTCTATTTTCCAGTTGTCCCTGTCTCCTATATGTATCCTATATTTCTTATCGAACATTTGTTGTCTCTTTATGAGGTCGTTGTTTTGGGTGAGCATCCCCACCTTCGGGACTGCTTTCCTCTGAATGAGTGCGTGTCCCTTGTCCACGCAGCTTCCTCTCCATTCCTTACATGCTTTCATTCTGTACCATTGTTCCATGGCCCTCTTCTCCGCTTCTATTTCAAGTGACTTGAGTCCGAGCATGATTTCCATTGCTTGCGTGGGCGTTGTCCTCATTGCCCCCGTGATCATAAGACATGCCAGTCTTTGTACTTTTGATAGTTCTTTGTGGTATTCTTCGATGTTGGCCTTATGCCACCATACTATGGCACCGTATAGTATCCTGGGTAGTATCACTGCTTGTAAATGGCCTTGGCCGATTGGTCTCTTATATGTGTTTTAAATCTTAGAGTACTGTCTAGCGTTATTCCCAGATATTTTAGCTCTTTGACTACTTCTAGTTATTTTCCTTAAATGCTGATAGGCTTCATTTTCTCTATTTTCCTCTTATTGGTAAATAATATTAGTTTTGTCTTATCGGGCCCTACGCCATGCTAATATTTCCATCACTCCTCTTCTCATTATGTCTCTGTCGAACATACAACCTCCTCCTTTTTTGGAAGTCGGTTAATAATCCCATAGAAAATTACTCGCACGCCGTTGTAACACAGTAGTAAATATAAGTTTGTAACAAAATAGAAACAAGATAGTTTGTCTTCTTCAAAGTCAAATTCAAAGAGCATATAATCACTACGTCAAATGAGTAGAATAGCTTACAACAAAAAAGCTCTTCATGTGAACTACGGAACCCTACATTGCGCGTGGCTCGACACGTACTTGCCGGTTTTTTAAAGTGGCTTGTTGTTTATCTAAATAGCAGGGTGAAAGTGAATCATTTGAACCTTAGGGTGGAAAACAAAACAATTCGCAAAATTGCGAAATTAAAGGGGGATTGCTGCTCACTAAGAAAAAGTTAGGATACCGGTACAGATTGTCCGTATAAGGATGGTTTAAGGCTCATTTATCCGTTAAAAATGCCGATTGTTTTAGACATTTTTTTCTATGATCAAACATGTTTCTTAACATATTAATCAATGTTACTACCTAGCACGGGGGCATTGCAATTTTTTGGTACATATTTGAAACCTAGACTTTGATTATTACTACTCGAAAATGGCAAAATTCACGCTGAAAACTGGTTGTTTCAGCTTATTTTCGACTGCACGCTATGAAAGCATGAAAATAGCTGTTACTATCTCGAACTCAGGGAAAAGTATTATTCACTTCAAAAAGTTGGTTGAAATTAACACAAATTGACACAGGTTGAAATTATGAAAAAAAAATGTATAAGGAGTAAGGCCTTATAACATGTGTTTTTAACAATCGAAATGGCCCCGTGCTAAGTAGTAACATTGATAATATGTTAAGAAACATGTTTGATCATAGAAAAAAAAATACTATAAAAATTAGCATTTTTGATCGGATAAGGAGTCTTAAGAGGCCTTATTCCTTTTAAAGTGCGTTTTTTTCATATTATGACATAGTGATAATTTCAACCAACTTTTTGATGTGAATAATACTTTTTCCCGAGTTCTAGGTAGTACATAGCTATTTCATGCTTTTATTGCGTGCAGTCGAATATAAGTTGAAAAAACCGGCCAAGTGCGAGTCGGACTCGCGCACCGAGGGTTCCATACAAACACTTTCCATCCCTAAGTGGTTAAGTTAAGTTTGCATCTGGTATGTATAGCGCCCCATATAAATTAGGTGCAGTTAGGTATAAAAAAAAAACTACTTACTAGATCTCGTTCAAAACAATTTTCGTTGGTAGGCTTTATAGTAATGTACATCATATGTTTTTTTAAGATTTTTCATTTTCTTATTTTAGAAGTTAGAGGGGGGGGGACCAACTTTTTTCCACTTTGGAAGCGTCTGTCACGCAAACTATTCGGTTTAGAAAAAAAATATTTTAGAAACCTCGATATCATTTTTGAAGACCTATCCATAGATACCCCACACGTATGTGTTTGATGAAAAAAAAAATGTTTGAGTTTCAGTTCTAAGTATGGGGAGCCCCCAATATTTATTATATTTTTTTTTATTTTTGCATCAAAATCTTAATGCGGTTCACAGAATACATCTACCTACCAAGTTTCAACTGTATAGCTCTTATAGTTTCCGAAAAAAATGGCTGTGACATACGGACGGACAGACGGACAGACAGACAGTCAGACAGACAGACAGACATGACGAATCTTATAGGGTTCCGTTTTTTGCCATTTGGCTACGGAACCCTAAAAACTAATTTGCCGCGTGAATTTTGACAATTTCGAGTAGTTTTTGAAACAAAACTTAACAATGAAAAATTCAAATTGTAGGTTTCAAATATCCATACTAATATTATAAATGCGAAAGTGTGTCTGTCTGTCTGTTACCTCTTCACGCTTAAACCGCTGAACCGACTTAGATGAAATTTGGTATGGAGATAGTTTGAGACCCGGGAAAGGACATAGGATACTTTTCATCCCGAATAAATTTAGTGTTCCCGTGGAATGAGCGGGTAACACCGTGGGGCACAGCTAGTATGCCAATAAATCCCAATAGCCCTGTTCTAGGTAGTAACATCAATAATATGTTAAGAAACATGATTGATCATAGAGAAAAATGTCTAAAGCAATCAGCATTTTAAAAGGAATAAGGCCTCTTAAGGCGTGATTGAAATGCTTTCTCAGTGTTAATGGTGCTGGGCCGCGCGGCGGGTCAGACGAAGCGTATGTCGGTCACGAGCATGGTTATCGACCAGCCGGACGACAACGTCTACATCAACCAACTGATCACCGTCATGGCGGGTGAGCACACTGAAAATAATCACATTTCCACAAAAAAAAAACCGACTTAAAAAAAACTGAAAAGACGAAAATAACCCGATCATGTACGGTTTACATTTGAATCACCTTTTCAAGTCGGTGCCAAACCACTCAATTATTACTATGAAAACAGATGCCGCGCAAGTTTACGAGAGGCTTGCCACCGACTTCGAAAGGTGATTAAAATTTAATTTGTACATGATAGGGTTATTTTTGGCTTTTCAGTTTTTTAAAGTCGGTTTTTCTTTTTGTAATTTTTTTTTTGCTTTTTAGTGATTCAAATATGAACACTTTTTCACAAAAAAATTACCGACTTCTATGAGCGAAATGGAACATACAATAACACTTATATGATTTTCTCATGGATGTCTTTGTCAGAACTGGACCAAATTGAAATGGGACCGCACGGGAAGCACCAGCTTTCAATTAAAAAAGAATCATCAAATACCGGTTCACCCAGTCAAAAGTTCTGAGGTAACAAACATAAAAAAAATACAGTCGAATTGAGAAACCTGGTCCTTTTTTTGAAGTCGGTTAAAAATAGCCCGTGAATCCTACTGACAATAAAAGTTAGGCCTACTGACATTTCAGTAAGCCTATCTGCAATAACAGTTAGGCTTACTGTCATTTCAGTAAGCCTAACTGCAATAACAGTTATAAAAAGTTTTTTCATGTCCAGATGGTTAGAAATCTAGGATTGTTTAAGCATAATATAACCAATCTTGAATAAATTGTTTAAGCAACAGTCCAAAAATATTTTGTATAGCACAATTATTTCTGCAGATAGGGCCATTGAAAAATGGAGTGATCCAGTGTTGACCAACTTACCCTAGATTTTATTTTGCGATTTTTTTTGGATATCGATTTGATTTGGATTTGGATTTCAACTCAGGATTCTAACCCGGAATCACTCCATACGCTCGTGATTCAAACATAGAATCCTTCGTTTGCTCGGGACTCAAAATAAACTTTGCTCTCATGTTGCACAAATAACTGCCGTGGCTTCATTCGAAATGCTTGGCATTCAAAAGGTTAAAACTGGAGTTGTTTTTTTTTAAACACATATTTGACACTTGTCTGTTAATATTTGTCGTGATGTAGCAAAGACATATTGTATGCCAAATCTTACGATTATGAATGGTTGATCGAATCGATTTTACTGACCTTTTTTTTTTTTTGAACCTGCATATATTTTTTCACCTCACCCGCTCGGAAAACCTCCATTTATAGGAAGAAATCTGCGTGCAAAAGTCTATTTTATCCGCTAGCGTGCAAAATTCATTTGAATTTCGAACACGACGATTTTGATTCTCTGTGGTGCATGAATTTTTTTTTATATTTTAGACTCCTTCAACGCGTGACTGATTTCGTCAGTCGATAAATCTTCGAATAACCAATCATCGCACGCTAATAAAACGCGATCTGGTCAGGCCGGCTAAAATGATATGTACCTACGTTTGAATACTTCTTTAAAAAAAATACACCTACAATATCACGTCCAGAAACCTGGTTTGTGGTTACAGTAGATTTTTAAGTTTTTATTTCTTCTACACTTTATTTTAAGAAAGTAAGTAAACACTTTATTGTACACAAAAACAGTTAAAAATACATCTATTACAAATAACATATAGGTACAAAGGCGAACTTATCCCTATAAGGGATCTCTTCCAGTTAACCTTTGAGCAATTGAGTGAGTACGAGAAGAATATTAATAGTAAGTATTTCAGTTTCATTTACATATTTTTACTAGTAAATATATTCAATACAACACAAATTTTAATATTTATTTGTTATAAAAGTTGGAACATAAGAGTGTAATTTCTGAACGCACCCGAGAAAAAAAAAAATTAAAAAGTTGGAAGTTTTCATAATTTACGTAAACAACATAAATTTGTTCTGTGGAGAATACATATAGTAGAGTTGTTAGTCCGCTGTTTTCTAACATAATTGTGCGCATTGGGTTACAAGCATGAAATTTCTACCACAGATAGAGTGTTCCACGGTGATTATTTTCAGATGTGGAGGGAAGTCAGATTCGTCCCCTGTCAGGCGGGAGAGCGGAGTGAATACGGCCAAGGATCCCTCTTTTCTTTCTTTATTGCTGGTCAGTTAAGTCTACCAGGACGTGGACGTGTTTCGTATCGTTTCCGTGTAAAACAAATATCAGAAATTCATTTTTTATGTTATTTTTGTATAGTTCTATATAAAAATATGGGTGTAATGGCCGAAAAGGTAAAAATCACATATTTTTTTTTATTCAATGAGGTAAATTAGTTCAATTTCGTGAACATTTTCAAATTATTATTATTATTTCAAAAAGTCCATTTAATCTGGTTTCTAAAAATATATGCATGTTGGGCACTTCTCATACAAACAGTAGCTTAAAATATATCTTTACGTCGGCGTAACCAACGTAAATCTCCGAACGCATCCTATTTCGCTTCATTAAATACATTAAATAATGTTTATTAACATGCTTTTACATATAATATTTACTATATACGTCCTAAAAAAACAAATTAATGTAATTAAAACAAAATATTTTTTTGCTAATGTATCACGAGCACGCGGGCTAATTTCAACATCAACAATTTATTTAAGTTACTGTTTGTATGAAGAGTTCCCAATATTTATATATTTTTAGAAACTAGATGAAATTTTCTATTTTGTAATATTTTTGTTAGTTGTAAATATTCAGGAAATATAACTAATTTATCTCCATGAATAAAAAAAACTTGTTGTGATTTTTACAATTTCGGAAATACAACCATATTTTTATATAGCACTATAAATAAATAAGACGAAAAATGAATTTTTGATATCTGTTTTACACGAAAACGATACGACACAAGTCCTACTAGCGTTACCTGATCAGTAATATAAAAAGAAAAAGAGGACTCCTTTGTCCTCTTCACCCCACTTTCCCGCCGCACAGGGGATGAATCTGACTTCCCTCTACATCTGAAAATAATCACCACAAAATACTCTATCTGTGGTAGAAATTTCGTGGTTGTATCCCGATGTACACAATTTCGCGACTTAGCAAAATGTACTAGAACACGCAAGCTAAGCTTAACATCAACATTTTTTTCAAGGTACTTTTTGTATCAGATGTGCCCAATATGTAAGTATACATTTTTAAAAACAAGATTAAATTGGCTGTTTAGTAATATTTTTTTTAAATTGTAAATATTCAGGATAGATAACTAATTTATCGTTCTGAATAAAAAAAACTTGTTGTGATTTTAACCTTTTCGGCAATAAACCCAAATTTTTATATGAAACTATTCTTAAATAACATGAATAATTAATAGCTGATATCTATTTTACACGAAAACGATGTCGCGCAAGCCCTAATAGCCTTAACTGATCTGTAATAAAAAAAATGGTTGCCTGTAAAGTCGGTTTTACGGGCGAAGGAAGATTTTACTTGTCAACGTCTTTTTCTCGGTAGAATATTTATTTGTATCATATCCATTCACAATTTCCCTAACAACATTTTAAGTGTTACTTTCTGAACGCACCCATCACATGTGTCATTAATGTCATTATAGTGTCATTATTTTACATGTTTTAAATCGAAATATGCGATAATCAGACTATTATGCCTGTATGTTGTCGATTCCAAACCCTTATTTACAAACATGTAATTATTCTAAAAATACCGAACCGACGGAACAAACATCATATGTTTGACAGGTAAGTACGAACAGTTTGTATTTGTATGGGAATATAAAATTATCTTTTTTATAATTTTCCACTCATTTATTCAATAGTTTCTCACCGTTTAAACCTTCCCTTGACTTCCACGAATATTTCAATACTAAAATTAGCCAAATCGGTTCAGCCGTTCTCGAGTTTTAGCGGGACAACCGGCCCTCCTAACAGACGTAAGCGGGCGTTACACTTTTTCATGAGTGACTTCGAGCGCAACCTAATTTAAGACGTTGTCACGTCAAAAAAAGAAAAAGAACAGTACTTGGTCCTCTTCACCCCGCTCTCCCACCACACAGGGGACGAATCTGACTTCCCTCCACATCTGAAAATAATCACCGTGGAACGCTCTATGTGTGGTAGAAATTTCATGCTTGTAACCCGATGCGCACAATTTCGCGGCTTAGCAACTCTACTTATACTGTTGTCTTACTTTATACGAGTACAAATATCGAAAACAAGATAGTTAAGCCCAATTTGGAGTATTTATTCAATGCTAAAAGCCTGCATTAAAACGAAAAAGGATTTGGTATAAATATTTGGAGACGATAAATAATTTACCGAAACTATTGGCGTTTTTAAAGAAGATAAAGCCGAAATAATCTTGTTCGGATCCCATCGTCCAATAACTTCCAAAGCAAGTGTTATGGCCGAGTGGCCAACTAATCCTTCCCAGAATGCCATTCTACCACATTCACAACGAATGTATGTCAAGTAGTTTCAAATACAAATATAATATAGCAGTGCTTAAGAAAAACTCAACGATAAAATATACACGACGATACTACAAATTACGTCCATATTACTTTTAATTTTTAATATGTGTGCTTCTCTCGTATTTTTTTGCTTTGGATTTGAGTGTGTTATGTGTTATGTTTTAAATTTGATGTGTTAAATAGAAGGCAAAATTAAATATGATTATTTTTATGTTTTAATTGTTTTTCTGGAATCTTGCATTTTCCTCGCTGTAGTGAGGTGAAAACTTGTGTGTTCCGCATGGCTGCAATTTTTTTTAGCTTCTCGTGTCTTGAAAGCCTCGCTACGCTCAGCTTTCAATTTCAACATTCGCGCCAAATAACAACTTTGCAGCCTTGCATAACAAATAACTATTATTTATTTTGTGTAAATCAATTTTATTTTTATCTACAAGTCGTCGGACTGAGCTCTCTGGAGTAGTATGTAAAATAGTGATTTGTTTTATTGTTCTTTCTTCAGGTTATAAATTTATCGATTTAATCGATTTCTACAAATTTACATCGAAACGCATATTTGGTCACAACACAGAAAAAAACCCGTAGTACGTAACTGTGTATGTCATGATTTATTATCGTTTAAATACTTCAACACCGTGATAAGAAAAAATATAACATGAACTCAAGCGTAAGTATCAAATAGAAAATAAAAAAACGTTTATAGATACTTGAAAAATGTCGTTGCTTGATTTTTTATGAAATTCAATAGTCGTGCAGATTTAGTTTATATGGCTCTGTCATGTTCATGTTTCAAAAATGGTTTTAAAAAAACCAACTATTGTAAGCAACAATAAAATAAGTACAATACAAAATACAAACCTCCGAAATAATAACGCAGGATCTTTCCTTCAATGTATATTTTTATACCAATTGCTTTAACAGTATAAACTGTACAAATACTAGCATAATCAGCTCCAAATCGAATCAAATCTCCAAATCCAATATTCCATGTCCCAACCAAGTGTCAGGTTCACCGCCCGCTTCCCGCCATTGTGTGTTGCCAATGAATGAATGAGAGAATGAGAATGAGAATGCTGTGGCTAGGTTTTCGTTTAAGTCTCATAAACAGGTTCCGACTGTCGTTCAAATTAAGGAACTCTTATTACAATGTTCTCAAAAGAGTAGTGGCACATATACGTATTTTAGAAAATGAAAAAGCTGACCAGCTGGCAAATGAGGCCATACAAAGCGGAGATGTCTTTCCATATACAAACTATTGTCATGATCCGGTTAACTTATCAAAATTAGAATTGTATGAAAAATGGAATGAACTATGGACTTCCACAACAAGTAAAGGAAAACATTACCGATCTATACAGTTACAGGCGTCGATCCCGAGCAAGCCTTGGTTTGGGTGAAATCGGATAGCGGGTAAAACCAGATAGCAGTTTATTTCACATTTTAGCTATACCCGTCTCGCTTTGAAACTTTCCGTAGATAGCGCTCAGTCCGCGTGCAAATGGCGTCCAGTGTTGTGTAGCGTCGGCGTTGAAAAAAATAAAAACAAAGGTAATTGATATAATATTTTGGCATATTTTAACACGAATCAAACCAGTAACTGTTTAAGAATTTGTTTGCTATTGATTTGTATCGGAGCTATGTGTATTTGAGCCACTATTTTAGTTTTTATTTCCCGTGTTGATCGATAAATCAATACGAAATTTTGTGATTTGTAAAAACATGGCCGTAGGGTGCTGCCAGATGGGGTGAAATCGGATATTATTTTGTCTTAGGTTAACTATTGATTCATATTTTCTTTTAACAGATATGTTCAAAAATGCCGCGAAATTATATGAAACATTGTAATAGACTGCAATGGTCCGATTCCTTTTAGCAATTAATGCCGTTATAGCAGGAAGAATGGGATATTTGCGAGCCGCAGATACATATATAGCACATGTTCTACAGATAGCTGGATACAATGCACGGTTTGTTTAAAATGGGCCCACGAAGGCTGCACCGGGTGTATTCCACAAGAATTGTTATTTTATATTTGTAATGGATGCAAATAATTGGTACCCGCTTTGACCCCACCTTTGAAAATGCGGTATCCGGTTTTACCCACATACAAGGGGTGAAATCGGATTCTACAATTTATAATAATTGTTGATTTATTTCATAAGTAATAACTTGATCTCTTTAATTACGTGCCAAAACTTAACAAATATGTTGTTGATTTTGATGTTAATTTGTTTTTAAATATATCCTTGCTCAATAATTAACAATGACTTTTTTTCCTTAACTATCCGGAATCACCCCCCTTCCCCTAGTAATAAACTTAACTTTCAGCACTGTGGATGGTTTTGGCTTTATTATGCAAAAATTACTTGAAATTTGTGGAATATTTAGTCCTTTTTAGGGTTCCGTAGTCAACTAGGAATCCTTATAGTTTCGCCATGTCCGTCTGTCCGTCCGTCCGTCCGTCCGTCCGCGGCTTAGCTCCATGATCATTAGTACTAGAAAGCTGAAAAATTATGTGTATAACGCCGACACCCCGGTAAAATAAAATTAAAAAAAAATATTGTTTTCGGGTACCTCTCGAACACCAAAAGTGGGGGTGTTTTTTTTTTCTTTATGCACTGGTGTGTGGGGTGTCGTTGAATAGTTCTTGTAAAAATAATAGGAGTCTTCTAACATTATTTTTCGATAGTCAGCAGTTTTGTAAATATTCGCTCCAAAAACAAAAAAAAATTGTGTCCCCCCCGCCCCCTCTAACATTTCAACCACGGGTCAAAAAAAAACGGAAAAATTCATGTTAATGAGGCCTTATAAGTACTTTCAATGAAAACTATATTGAACAAAATCGGTCGAGCCGTTTTTGAGTTATCGCCAAATTTCATATTTTTTCTTTAAAAGGTCGTAAGTTGACTTCCAGAGGGTAATAAGTGATTACAGTTTCTAGGGCGTTTACGACCTTTTTATAGAGCTTAAAATCTTTCTTAACGTTAACCTCGGGCTTAAAACAGCAGTTTATTGTGAAGGATGAGCAACTACGGAACCCTACACTGAGCGTGGCCCGACATGCTCTTGTTTCCTCTTTGTTTACATCAGTAACATTCACTGACGTTCAACGTCAGTTAAATTACCAACGTTACCAAAAATTTGCCGTTGCCAGTAAAGTAATTTAGTGTGACTGAAAATTCGCAATATGGCGTGGGTTGTATAGTTCGAAGCCCATTTCTTAAGCGAATCCCATTAGCTTTGTACCCGATGAACAATACTCATTATCTGTACCTATTGTTAACTGTGGCCACAGCTGCCACTTCGAAATGTAAGGCGTTATAAGTGCAAATTACTTTTACTAGATAATGAGTATTGTTCAATGTTCATCGGGTACAAAGCTAAGTGGATTCGCTCAAGCAAAAGGATTATTTCTATAAAACCCCTTGCAGTGCTATACTTTTGTTTCTGCCGAGTGTAATAAACCTTACACAATAGACTGCCGTGTCGTCAGGGAACGTGAGGCGATCCAACGCGCGGTTCAGGGAGATGATGGGACTCAAGGGACAGCTCGAAGCTGAGTCCACGGACGAGAAGGCTGCGTTCGAAAAGGGCTTCCTTATGGGGGAGATTGTTGAGACGTGAGTATAGCCTAGCAAGTGCCAAGGATAGACGCTAAAAAAAAAGTATTGACAACCTCCTCCTTTATAAGTCGGTTAAAAACAGATTTCATATGGCAATAGAGCATACGTCATTGGCAATTCGTCAAACACTTCCCGCCTTAACCGGGTTGTTTCTTAAAAAAAAAAATAGATTGTCCCTTAATATTTATTTATGTTATTTATTAAGTTTTTTGGGCAGTGGGATGACCTATTGCAATTTTGCAGTTACAGGAAAGCCGTGGCATTCACCGAAAAGCTGTTGATAAAGAAAAGATACCTGGAGTCAGAAAGGCTCAGGTACCTCATGTACGTGCAAAATGCGTACATCAAAGTGTACCATCTCGTACATATGATGCATGAGATCAATGCGAAATATTTTGCTGACAATTCAGGTATTTATATTTGTTTGTTTGTTTCAAGATGAATTGATGTTTTCACTGGGTACATAAATCTACACATACGGAAGTAGGCAGACCAAGGACTGGTTTCCGATTCAATATTCAGTATTCGATGCAGCATTCGCCAATAAACGTATGTTTGGCGAAAGTAAGATCAATGTACCAAATGTAAGCATTGCATGAATAAATAAATAAAAATAAAAAAAATGGTTGCCTGTAAAGTCGGTTTTACGGGCGAAGGAAGATTTTACGTGACAACGTCTTGTCGATTCCAAACCCTTATTTAGTCTAGATCTACATGTAATTATTCTAAAAATACCGAACCGACGGAACAAACATCATATGTTTGACAGGTAAGTACGAACAGTTTTGTATTTGTATATGTATGGGAATATAAAATTATCCTTTTTATTATTTTCCACTCATTTATTCAATATTTTCTCACCGTTTAAACCTTCCCTTGACTTCCATGAATATTTCAATACTAAAATTAGCCAAATCGGTTCAGCCGTTCTCGAGTTTTAGCGGGACAACCGGCCCTCGTAACAGACGTGAGCGGGCGTTACACTTTTTCATGAGTGACTCCGAGCGCAACCTCATTTAAGACGTTGTCACGTCAAAATATGGATGGGATATGGACTTGGTTACGGCAGTAAGGAATTATATAATGTACTTATAATGTTTGATCTATGGTTACGGGGATCAACCACAATGCTTGCTCTTCGTATCACCTGGGACAACCAATATGTATGTAGTATATTATAATTATTGTATCTGTGTAAGTTAAAGTATGACTTATATATGTTTACTAAATTGTTTTTTAAAATCGTCTCCGAACGTTATACTCGTACACCCTGCACCAAATCAGTTTTTGTTTAGCCCTGTGTTTGACTGGTAGTGAATGCATTCTGGCATTAAATCCGCCTGTACTAGTTTGATCTGTGCAAGAAAGTTGAAATAAATAAATAAAATAAATATACGATTATCCATAAATGACCGAGCGAGCGAAACGTTCCCATTTCAGCTTGGCCTAAAATTATTCCGTAGTAATTTATAAATTACATGTTTCATTTTTTTAATGTGGGCACACCATATTTTTTATATTAAACCATTGATACAAAGATCAAAGCTAAAAGAAAATTTTAAAGGCGTTACCTGGTGGAAGGGACCGGGAATCGAACCCGAAACCTCTGTATTGCCCGTCCAGAGCGTTAACCTCCCCGCCACAGCATCCCAAGCCTCCCATCGAATGTTTCCTTCTGCTTTGTGTGTCGATGTTTGCATTGCTTATTTGAAACTAGCTGATGCCCGCGCCTTCGTCTGCGCAGGATTAGTATTTCGAGTAGCTTATATTAGCGTGGGGTAGAAAAGAACTAACATTATGTGTTGGATTTCGTTTTATATTTTTGTATGTGGGGTAGTTTGAATTCTCTCCCAAACCTGTCAAATCCCATTCCTCTGACATATGTACTTCATCGACGCCCGCCGCGAGCGACAGTCGCAAGTCGCCATTTTACCTTGCTGTCTGTGCGGCCCCGTTTGGCCGCCTGGTGTTGGAATTATGTGCTACGAACTGGTGTGATGTGCCACAAATCTATTTTATAAACTATTATACATACCCGTGAACGTGCAGATGACTTGCCGGCAAGAGGAGACAGCACGCAGCGTATAAAAGGTTAGTGCATATGTCTTTCCCTTTGTCCTAGGCTTCCTTGGTCCTATCTGCATAGTTTCGGGTTAACCTCAACTATACAGTCCACTTACCTTTATATTTTCCCAATTTTGGTCCCCTCCCACTGGTGCCGTGGGCTACTCTTATTTCGCCACACTTTTATCAAAATTATGGATTAGGTATTAAATAAGGCACCTCCATTATGACATGACAATATCTTTATAAATTGTAGCGTACTATGTGTTATTCTGATGTATAAGCTATATTATTGTAAAGTTTCATTAAAATACATTCAGTAGTTTTTACGTGAAAGAGTAACAAACCTCCATCCATACTTATAAACTTTCGCGTTTATAATATTAGTAGGATTTGGTTTCTTCCACCAGGTATAACTCAGTACCTGGGCGACCGAGCTTTGCTCGGTTATTACTATTTATTGTAATATGGTGGTGTTTAGGTGATAATCTACACATAGTTAGTTTTTATGGCATTATTCGAGAGACGGCGTCACAAAAAATACCCGAGAAACTGTGTTTAAAATTTGTATCGGTAAATTTTTCGTTTTGCACTATTGCTTCTAAGTATCAATAAAATAAAAACTCGAAAGCATAAATCTTTTTCACGTAATCAGTATAGGTAGGTAAATGTTAGACATATTTATGAGAAATATATATTGTTATCTCAAACATTAACTACATTTTTTTAAACTTGTCTAAAAACAATAAAAATTTAAAACAAAAATAAGTCACCGAACGGGATTTGAACCCGTAACACTCGTTTCTTGCCCTCCGCGTCTTAACCTGCTGGACCAGACGGACAGTGGCCGATAGGACGAAATTGGCGACCATATTCTGCTTGGTAATAAAAGCGCATGAAAACTCAAAAAACACGCGTTTTCCCAAACATAAGACTAATCTAGATCGATTGTTTACCTCCGAAAACCACCATATACCAAATTTCAGCGAAATCGTTAGAGCCGTTTCCGAGATCACAGAAATAAATTTATATACTTACATATAAATAAATATACAATAATTGCTCGTTTAAAGGTATAAGATTTATTTTTTTCTTTAAGCTTTGATCTTTGTATCAATGGTTACATAATTTCGTATGTTCAGAAAAATAATCACTTTTTACAATAGGTAAATGACCGACATAATGAGCGAAATGGAACATACAAAAACACTTATATGATTCTCTCATGGATGTCTTTGTCAGAACTGGACCAAATTTAAATGGGACCACACGGGAAGTACCAGCTTCCAAATAAAAAAAGAATCATCAAAATCGGTTCACCCAGTATGAGGCAACCAATAAAAAAAATACAATCGAATTGAGTACCCTCCTCCTATTTTTTTGAAGTCGGTTAAATAAATACTACATACGTATCGAAATGGGACACAAAATGTCACGAGAATCGGTTGAGAAACGCGACCATTAGACGAGAAAAGCTGGTAATCCGGACATACGAAAGAATTTTTTAGCCAAGCTGAACGGAAACGCTCTGCTCGCTCGGTCAGTAAAATTGTAAAAACGAAACGTGTACTCTCCAAATAGCTTATTTAACTAATTTATTTTTTAAATATCTCCAATTGTAGGTACCTATATAGAATTGATGGTATTAAAAAAAAATGTTCAATAGGCTATGGAAATCACACGTAGCTACACGGTTGGCGCAGTTTGCACCTGCCTACTGAGCTGACGGCTGACGGTCCTGGGTTTGAATCCCGGCCATGGCAAATATTTGTGTCATGACCTCGAATAGGTATTTGTTCCTGGGTCATGGATGTTATCTATATATCGATATCTTAGTTCACACTCGTACCTTACCTACTAAGTAATTACAATTATTTTTCCAATGAAATTTAAACCACATATCAAATTATCCGAAAAGTTAGTATGATTGTGCTCTATCGCGGTGCGGTATCGATATACACCGTGACCGTTAATAACCCGAAAGATTTAAGCTAACGATACTAGAGCCTAATTAGAGTATATAAACTTATGTAACATATAGTCCAAAAACTCATAATTAAGGAGATATAAATTATTTAAAACAAATGTAAAGTAAAAAAATCTCCCGTCTAACACACCCTAATTCATGTCATGTCATTATGCCAATGTTCAAATTTGAACTCGTCAAAAGTGAAACATAGAACCCTGTAATATTGAGACAGCGATAAGTTGTCATTTCTTGTCATAGAACAGAAGTCACAACATTCGCCGTCCGTCGTATGATTTCGGAGCGATTCGTGAAGTGTCATGCTCGCTCACTCTTCTTCAACTAAAGACTTGTTCACAAAGAAGTGGGCAATTAATATGATTTAATTTGTACTGAAATAGTAATTTCATTAAGGCACATAATTAGACCCATGTTGATATAACATTATTTACTCGTTTTGTCGTCAAAAATACGTGGTTTAAATCTTTCGGGTTATTAACGGCCACGGTGTATATTTACATATTATGTATATCGTCGTCTAGTACACAGTACAAGCTTTGCTTAGTTTGGAACTAGGTCTATAAGATCCCTGAATATCATGCTGAATATGTATTTATTTAATTTATTGCACCACAGGACAATACCCGTATGCGAATTTGGCTTTACAAACGTATCGGAACAGTGCGACGTACTATAATACAACTGGTTTCAATTATGCGAAGGAATTGGACGCAATCCGCGATAAACTGGTCAAAGCGAGGCAAGAGAAAGTAAACAGAGAGAGGCTGATTAGGGACCAAGAGTTTGCATCTGGGAACCTCGCGCTGACACCCCGGACGAGTAGGCAGACCAAGGACTATTTTCCGATTCAATATGGATGGGACATGGACTATTACTGGTAACGGGGACTACAATGCTTTAAGCAGAGATGGGCAAAAGTTAATCGATTAACGATTAAGATTAACCTACTTTGTCGCGATTAACGATTAAAAATGACGATTAGTTAATCTAATCGTACACGTTCCGATAAATTTAATGCCGATTAAGTTAATCGTAGATTAATATCCAGCGATTAAATTTTTAATCGATTAATTTTCACTCGATTAATATTAGGAATAAATAAGAGATTTTTTGTAAGTCTAAGTCCCTACCTAGGAGATTTTAGAGTACTGCACTATAAAAACCACCTTGTATTACTGTAACAAGTTTATTTCACACAGCACACTAGAATGGTTTTCTAGTTTAAACATGACAAATATTATGTATTTTTGTGAAATTCACAAATGAGCGAGTTCCAACTTTTAATCGAGAATTAATCGTGAAATTTAATCGATTAAAATGACGATTGGTTAATCGGTAATCGTAATCGAAGACTCTGTCTATTAATTTTGATGATTATTTTTTTAATCGATTAATGCCCATCTCTGGCTCTACGTATCGCCTGGTGACAACAAAAACTTACTAAAATTTCTGTCAATATTCAGAACCGTGTATCTAGTTTGTAGATTGATACTGAGAAAAGCTTTAAGTATTTGTTACTTAGTTAGTTTTGGTTGTCAACAGACGGATATAGTTTAGCATAAAAAAAAACGATTCTCCTGAGCTACTAGGAGACCCTCATTTAATGAATGGCAGAAGATACTACGAAAACTCAACAAACCGTTTTTTTTATTCTTAACTTCAATATTTGCCGAGATCATGTACCTAATTAGTTCCAATTAAAGCTGAATATCTTGAAGACGGTTGCTTTTATTCCCACTACACATGCTGCCGTGCTAAGGTAAAAGTCGCCCTTTTTGTATGGAGCTCCATACTTAAAGGTTGCCTTTTACGGCAGCATAGCTAAGAACCATCTCGACAGAAAAGAGCTTCGATTTAGAAAGACCACACCTAAGAGGCCTTATTCCTTTTAAAAAATAGTTTTTTCATATTATGACAAATATATTGATAATTTCAACCAACTTTTTGAAGTGAATAATACTTTCCCCCCGAGTTCTAGGTGGTAACTTTTTCATGCTTTCATTGCGTTCAGTCGAAAATAAGTTGAAAAAACAAATTTTCCGCGTGAATTTCGAGTACGTTTTGAAACAAAAATTATCAATGAAAAATTCAAACTGTAGTTTTCAAATATATACGAGGGCTGCCTTTTAAGTTCTGTCGTTTGCAAACCTCCCGTGATTGCATAAAAAAAAACTAGTGTCATCTTAAAATATTTAAATTTAGAATTCGAAAACAAAAGAATGACTCGAAATCGGCCCAACCGTTTTAGTACAGCGTTCATTCAAAGTTGACAAGTCAGTTGTGAAAATGGAAATTTCGAAGGAAAATTTACTTGCGATAATTTTTTACAACTTCAAAAGGGGCTTAACGCGACTTCAGTGCTTCGAAGAGTTGACTACGGTTTTCAATGATAAAGCACCATGCCTCCGGACTGTGGAACGCTGGTATGTAGAATTACCACGTGGTTGCTCTAGTCTTGGTGATAGACATCGTGAAGGTCGACCAAAAACAGCCGTAACCCAGGAGAACATTGATGCTGTACGGCAACTGATCGTCGAAGATCGCCATGCGACATAGCGTGAGATAGAAGCTTCCTTAAGTATTTCAGGGACCAGTGTTCACAGTATTTTGCATGATCACTTAGGCGTAAAAAAGTTGATCTCACGCTGGATACCACATTTACTCAGTGAAGACTAAAAAACGGCTCGCGTTCGATTGTGTCGCAAAACTCTGCGGCAATTCAACCGAGGAAACTCGAAACATGTTTACGACATTAGGGGTCATCCATAAATTACGTCACACGTTAAGGGGGAGGGGGGGGGGGGTCATACCAAACGTGACAGTACATGTTAAAGGTATAGCAAAAAAGCGTGACATGGGGGGGGGGGAGGGGTTCAAAAAGTCGACATTTTGCGTGACGTAATATGTGGATGACCCCTTATCAGTGGTGACGAATCTTGGATATATGCCTACGATCCCGATTCTAAACAGCAGTCGACTGTTTGGGTGTTCCAAGATGAGCCAAAACTGACCAAAGTAATACGCTCACGGAGCACTTTGAAAAAAATGGTCGCCACGTTTGTGGCGAAAAGTGGCCACGTTGCCACCATCGTGCTCGAGGATCGTAAAACGGTTAGTGCTGACTGGTATACCACTGTCTGTTTACCAGAAGTCATCGGCGAGTTTCGAAAAAATAACCCAAGACGTAGTCCAAGACTGCACCACGATAATGCGAGCTCGCACACCGCCCGGCAAACAATTGCGTTTTTCAAAGAGCAAAACGTCGAAATTCTGGAACACCCGCCGTACAGTCCAGACTTAAGCCCTAACGATTTTTTTACTTTTCCAAAAATCAAGCAACGACTTCATGGTCAACGGTATAGTCTAAGATCCCTTTAAGAACGACCTTCACCGAGATGTTTATTTGATGAAATGTATTTTATATTTAACTTAATATGTCAATAAATATATTGCATATGGGTTGCCTAACAAATTTTAGTCCAGGGTATGTTTAATTAATGATTAAATTTTTTTTTTTTTTTAACATTTGATTATTAGATAAATTCTATACCAATCGAAAGTATGAAGCCCATAGAATATGCAAACGTTAGGTTGCCTATTCTTTTCCCGTCACAACTATCGGGTAGCCAGGTTTAAACTGGTAAATCTATACTAGCATTTTGCAACGGTCTGATTATTGAATTGAAATTAAATAACATTAAAGATTATTTTATTATGAACACGGTGGTATAGGGTTGCCTGCGAAAAATCAGTCCAGAATTCCGGTTGTCGAATTTTGAAAAGTAAAATATTTCTGCGAGTGAATGTGTGCGACTGAGAGGTCCCAACCAAAACCATCCCATACGATAGAAGAGGACACAGCATAGCAGCTGTTTGAAGTCCGCCCATTTAAAAAAAGAGAGTGCGCATGCTATTTGTGCTTGAAAATGAAAAGGATAGCGATAGACTCGTATATGCTGTACATTATTTTGGAGTAGTTTATTATTAAAATAGAGAAATAGTTATTTAACTTTTTTTTTATCAATTAATTAATGAAATAATGAACTTTATTCTGCAAGTAGGCCACAAGGGCACTTTTACATGTCTGAGTCTATCGACATTTCACAAGAGGTGACCACTGTTGAGAAGAAACTACGAAAGATTAGATATATTAGATTTGTTTTATTCTACTACCTGTGTTTCTACTTGAATCACTTAAAATTAATGCCGTTTAAATACTTTTCACCATTGGTTAAAATTCTCCAACATTTAAAAGTATGAGAATCTCTGAACACCATGATGACGTAGGCTTGTGTCAGTCACGTGGTTCGCGAGTCTCGGAAGAGAGTACCAGGCGGAGTATATTATTATACCATGAATTTTATTGTATCTATAGCGACAATCTACTCCAAAATAATGCACATCATATACGAGTCTATCGCTATCCTTTTCATTTTCAAGCACAAATAGCATGCGCACTCTCTTTTTTTAAA
This sequence comes from Apotomis turbidana, assembly GCA_905147355.2. Lineage (NCBI taxonomy): Eukaryota > Metazoa > Arthropoda > Insecta > Lepidoptera > Tortricidae > Apotomis > Apotomis turbidana. The sequence goes on along the minus strand of LR990305.1, from coordinate 8,968,176 downwards.
TGGGCGGACTTCAAACAGCTGCTATGCTGTGTCCTCTTCTATCGTATGGGATGGTTTTGGTTGGGACCTCTCAGTCGCACACATTCACTCGCAGCAATATTTTACTTTTCAAAATTCGACAACCGGAATTCTGGACTGATTTTTCGCAGGCAACCCTATACCACCGTGTTCATAATAAAATAATCTTTAATGTTATTTAATTTCAATTCAATAATCAGACCGTTGCAAAATGCTAGTATAGATTTACCAGTTTAAACCTGGCTACCCGATAGTTGTGACGGGAAAAGAATAGGCAACCTAACGTTTGCATATTCTATGGGCTTCATACTCTCGATTGGTATAGAATTTATCTAATAATCAAATGATTAAAAAAAAAATTTTTTTAATCATTAATTAAACATACCCTGGACTAAAATTTGTTAGGCAACCCATATGTAATATATTTATTGACATATTAAATTAAATATAAAATACATTTCATCAAATAAACATCTCGGTGAAGGTCGTTCTTAAAGGGATCCTCTACTAGTACCAGACGCCTGAAGAAGCGGTTGTGGCATACAAAACTGCCATTTTGGACACCCCGACTTCGGACCGGAATAAGTGTTTCGAAAACTGGTTCAATCGAATGAAAAAGTGTATTACATATCACGGTGATTACTTTGAAAAACAATAAATACCATTTAACACTTAAATTGTCTTTCGTTTTTCCAAACGACACAACTTAAAAGGCAGCCCTCGTACCAATAAATCCCAATAGCCCTGTTCTGGGTAGTAACATCAATAATATGTTAAAAAAACATGTTTGATAATAGAGAAAAATGTCTGAAACAATCAGCATTTTAAAAGGGATAAGGCCTCTTAAATCGATCCATCTGCTGGAGCGCTACAATGCCACAGACAGATACAGATACCTACACAGTCATGTCAAACTTATAGCACCCCTCTTTTCAGGTCGGGGGTTAACAACTAAATTGAAATTAACCTCTTGTCCCCCAACTCGTCGTCGGAAAACTGTGTCCAGATAGTATGGCATTGTATAGCGGCAAATGAAGTCGTGGCGCCTCGGGCACAGCTTTCTGTCGACGTGAGTTGCCGTCGTGGGCGCTCAAAAGGTTAATGTTTGATTGTCGTGCCTCCGACGTTGCCTAATACCGTGGATAGGGAGTTACATTGACTTCTATCTGTAGGTGACCGAGCCTGCAAACTTAAAGCCAGGGAAAGATGCATCTCAAAAAACACAATACCAACTAAGCCACAGCGTTCGAAAATTTCTTTATTAATGTTCCTTTTTTAACGACCGAATCCTTAAACTCATCTCCCACAGCCGCTGAAGATCTATTAAAACAATACCATGACAGACGACATAAATAAAACAATACCATAATACTTTCATAATTTATTTGACACACATCTCTTTTTAAACATCAGGCGCAAGTAGCGACATAACACTCAAGTACCATCGATATACCCACATAATAAGATCAACCGAGTCATAAGCGCCACCTACCATAGTATAACATTTACCCTTACCATGAGTAGACTCCGGATTTTCGTCGCAGTCACGTGACAATAGGGTAGTTTGGGGAGTAAATGGACCTGTGTTACTAAATAAGGAAAATCTAATAGTTTTGAAACCCAATAAATTTTAACAATTTTTTTTTCAAAAATTATAATCACTATTTTATAGTGTTTTTTATTAAGCAATACAATCTACTTGTTATTAAATTATAAACAATAAAAATTTAAACTTTATAATATTTTAGATGCTTTGTCTTTCTACATATAGGTATGTTTATAAATAAATTAAAATAATTTACGACCAAAATTACATAATTAATTGAATTAATTGATCAATATTATTTTTTGGTATATTAATGCAAACCAAACATTTGATTTGTTACGGAGAGTCAGTTAACGAAATAACAACGAAGATAAATCAATTGACATTTGACCTATAGGTAATATTGACTAAAGAATATTAATTTACTTACTTACTTACTTAAAGAATATTAATTTCTTGACGACGCGTTTGGCTCGGTTTGTAGACACCTGCCTACTGAGCCGGCGGTCCCGGGTTCGAATCCCGGCCAGGGCAAGTATTTGTGTGATGAACTCGAATATTTGTGCTTGGGTCATGGTTGTTCTATGTATTTAAGTATATATTATCAATATATACTTAAATACATAGGCCGCTCCAGGAGACCATCGCGTGTGCTGATTTCTGGCCGAAAGGTGTCGTGTTTCGTCGGTTCCGGGGCAACCTACCAAATCCAACACCCGAGATGTCGCAACAACGGGGCCACACCGTTTCGCCGTCAAAATTGTTGTAGATAGTAACCTTAGTTGTGTCTAGACTTTTTAATAATTAAGTTTTTTATAGTTATGTCATATTTTAAATTTACTGTTACATTTTTCGAATATACATTTTAACCGTCAACATCTTTTTCTAATTTATATTTACCAAAATCTTTAAATATACTCTTCAAGGCTCTATACCCCGCGTATTACAACACGTTATCAGCACGAAGACGTAGAAGAGTAAAAGGTTTGTGTAAAAATTGTGAAAAAGTTGTGGTTTTCATTGTGACTGAAAATAGTAGTAATCGAAATGTCACATGAAACTGGAGACTCCTCGAGTGTCAATAAGTCGAATTCCCCTATGAGTTCATCTTCGATTCCATTTTTTTGTATAAGAAATAAGGATGGATATCCTACCTGGAAATTCAAGATGAGGAATTATCTTTTACATGAAGACCTGTGGGTAACAATATGTGGTTATCCGGAAGATGACACGACCCCTGCTTCGACAAAGGTACGAAACGATGCAAAAGCGCTAGCAAAAATTTGCTTAACAGTTGACGGTGCAGCTATCACGCACGTCAGATGTGCCAAAACTGCAGCCGAAGCATGGAATTCTTTGCAGAAAGCTTTTGAGGATAAGGGAATAGGTAGAAGACTAGCTTTAGAACGAAAATTGTACAGATTAAGCTTGTCGGACTTTGAAAATATCGAACTGTACATTAATGCAGTAATGTCAACCGCACAGGATCTTGCGAATATAGACAAGATTATAGAGGACTCATCGCTTGCAGCCATACTTTTAGGAGGACTCACCCCAAAATATGATCCTCTCATTATGGCACTAGAAAATTGTAATGTCGACGTGACCACTGACTTGGTGAAGACAAAACTGCTGAACGAAATGTCTAAGGACGCAGCTGTACCTGGAGATTCGGTTTTACTTACTAAGAAGATGCCTAAGTCAAAGAAGAAGGAAGTTATATGTTACGAATGTAAAGTGCCTGGCCATAAGAGACCAGACTGTCCGTTAAGGAAGAATAAAGAGAAGGTTAATGTAGTAAAAGTAAACGACGCCATATTTACCGCTCTTAACACTTCTGGAAGGTCAAACAAGGACCAATGGTACGTAGATTCAGGTTGTACAAAACATATGACGTCACGACGTGATTGGTTCCAAGATATTACGGCTCTCAATAATGGTAGCGTTACAGTGGCTAATGGTGAACGAATTAAATGCTGCGGAATTGGAGACATTTCACTAAACACACCCAAAAATGTTATCAACAAGATAAGTGATGTTGCTTTTGTACCAGATTTAAAAGCGAACTTGATTTCTGTAAAGAAAGCTGTTGATAAGGGTTTTATTTGTGTTTTTGATACTACTGGTTGTAACTTTTATAAATCTAATACTTTTCGTTTTACAGGTGATTCCGTTTTACATGCCTCGCCCTGTGGTGGATTGTACGTTTTAGACGGTACTGTTTATGTTCCCGAGAATGTGGCGAACAATAATTTGACACAAGATGTGCACTCTGGCTGTCAGGACAATAGTTATAAGCTCTGGCACAAGAGGTTAGGACATTTGTGTCGTATAGGCATGAATCAACTGAAGAATCACGAGGTAGGCGTAAAGTTTAGTAAAATAGACAAAAGTAGTTGCATCGCTTGCGTGGAAGGTAAACAAGCAAGGAAACCTTTCAAGAAAGTAGCGCATAATAGAGCTACTTCTCCTCTAGAGTTGATCCACATGGATTTGCTAGGACCGGTCTCTACAACCTCTTTTCAAGGAAATAGGTATATGTTGACTATTGTAGACGATTTTACGAGAAAGGTGTTTGCTTATTTTGTCCCTTCCAAAACTGAAGTTAAAAATAAATTCTGTCTGTTTCAAACATTTGTTGAAAATCAATTAGACAAGAAAATTAAAGCGGTTAGGACTGACGGCGGAAAAGAGTTCGTGAATAAAGAGTTTGTTGATTATCTTGCTTCAAAAGGTATCGAACATCAAACGACGACGCCGTACAGCCCTCAACAAGTTGGAGTCGCAGAACGTACTCACCGTTCCATTACTGAGAAGGCGAGGACGTTGTTGGCTGAAAGCTCACTGCCAAAAGCTTTCTGGGAAGATGCTTTCCAAACTGCCGTATACCTAAAGAACAGGTCACCTCATCGAGCTTTAGGTGGACAGATTCCATATGACAGATGGTGTGGTCGTAGAAGTGATCTTGAACATCTGAGAGTGTTCGGATGTAGAGCACTTGTCCATGTGCCTTCGTGTCACCGGAAGAAATTGGATGTCAAGGCAAAGGAAGCGATTTTCGTCGGTTATTCTGAGAATCCAAATACATACATGTTTAGGGATCCAGCTAATCCTCGAAAAGTTATTACTTCCAGAGATGCAACCTTTTTTGAAAATAGTTTTACAACGTTGAAGCAGAGGCAGAGTGAGCCTGTGGCACAGTCCGACTCCGTACTGATCTTTGAAGAAAACGAGCTCCGTACTGAGCACGAAGATCCACAATTCTTCGACTGTATTGGGAATACCGAACCTGAGGCTGGACCATCTTCAAGAGTAAATCTAGAGAGTGCTGTAGAGTCAGCAGATATGGACGAGCGTGAGTCAATTCATGAGCTTCCTAGTTTCGATGAAGAGCCAGAACATTTGGAAGAGGAACAATGTCTTCCTGAGCCAAGGTTCCCCTCAAGAAAAAGGAAACCACCTGATTTCCTGTCTTATAATGTATCGTCGGTTGGTGACAGTGAACCTGTGACACATTATGGAGGACATACAAGAAGTCGAAACAAAAGTTTTTATGGAGCAACCCCTTGGCTTTACAGAAAAAAGCAAGAAAAGCAAGGTTTGTTTGCTGAAGAAATCCCTTTATGAGCTTAAACAGGCGCCCCGTGCTTGGTATAAAAAGTTGAACGAAACGCTTTTAGAAATTGGTTTTACAGGAACTCCTTCCGAGCCTTGCGTTTATACGAAACTTTTTAGAAATGAACTTATTATTTTGGGTATTTTTGTCGATGACATAATTGTCTTTTATAAATCAGATTTGACTTTTGACAATGTCAAGAAAGATTTGTCTACATATTTTTCTCTGAAAGATCTCGGACTATTAAAATGCTATTTAGGTTTAGAAGTGGAAAGCAATTCCGAGTATATAAAAAATTTTTAACAAAAAAAAGAACCGACTTCAGTAAAACTAAAAAGCCGAAAATAACCCGTTCAAGTACAGATTACATTTGACTCACCCTTTGAAATCGATCCCAAACCACTCAGTTATTATATTTATATATTAAAGTTTACGTGAGGTTTGGCACCGACTTCAAAGGGTGAGTCAAATGTAATCTGTACTTGAACGGGTTATTTTCGGCTTTTTAGTTTTACTGAAGTCGGTTCTTTTTTTTGTTAAAAATTTTTTTTTTTTCGCTTTTTAGTGATTCATATAAAATACTTATGGCGGGGTGATCAGGGAGGTCTTGAAGGCATGCATCTCGTTTGAAATATCTCCTAACTCCTAACTGTTAAGGAGTTGTACCTTCCATCATCAGTTCAGCATGAGAAGATGATGACTACCATATGCAAATACTTAAATAGTTTTAGAAAAAACATTAAAAATATTATGAGTGCCTATAAAATTTCAGGAATTCCTTCGATTCCTCATGGATCTCGTCATCCGATCTTCACCAAAATTTTATGGGACCAACCTTGAGATGTCTATTCATGAACCTAAAAAGAATTTTCCAAATCGACTCATAAATGACGGAGTTATGAGGTAACAAACATTAAAAAAAAAAAAAAAAAAAAAAAAAAAAAAAACATACAACCGAACTGAGAACCCCCTCCTTTTTTTGAAGTCGGTTAAAAATAAATCAGAAGAATTATATTCTATCTTTGCTCGAAAAGTTTAATATGAAGGATTGCAAGACTGTGGACACTCCTTTAGTAAAAAAGACTATGGAACGACGAACTGATTGTCAAGTTGGTGAGTCTTATCCTTATCAGAACTTAATAGGATGCCTCATGTATTTGACGGTAAACTCACGACCCGATATTGCATACGCAACAAGTTATTTAAGTCAGTTTAATACGTGTTTTACAAAGGAACACTGGAATGCTGCAAAGCGAGTCCTGCAGTACCTGAAAGGTACTTTAAACTATTCTTTGGTTTATAGGAGAACAGGAGAACCTTTACGAGGTTACTGTGATGCAGATTGGGCGAACTGTGTAATTGACAGAAGGTCATACACTGGTTACACTTTCAAGTTAAGTGGCGGTCCAGTATCCTGGGAGTCAAAGAAGCAACCGACAGTTGCGTTGTCGTCCGCGGAAGCCGAATACATGGCACTAGCGTCTGCTACAAAGGAAGCTTGTTACTTACGTCGCTTTATTTATGAAATAACGGGTAAGTTTTCTTCAATTAACTTAGCTTCTGATAGCCAGAGTGCCATGAATCTCGTTCGAAATCCTGTACACCACAACAGGACGAAACATATAGATACGAGATTTCATTTTATTAGGGAAAAAGTATCTAGTAATATTGTTAATTTAGAATATGTGCAAAGCAGTGATATGCCTGCAGATGTCTTAACAAAGCCACTTGGGCCAATTGTACATAAGCGATGTATAGTTAAGTTAGGACTAGGAACTTAATTTTGTTTTAGTCTTTTTGGCACAACTTCGATTAAGGGCGGCTGTTGTAGATAGTAACCTTAGTTGTGTCTAGACTTTTTAATAATTAAGTTTTTTATAGTTATGTCATATTTTAAATTTACTGTTACATTTTTCGAATATACATTTTAACCGTCAACATCTTTTTCTAATTTATATTTACCAAAATCTTTAAATATACTCTTCAAGGCTCTATACCCCGCGTATTACAACAAAAATAAACATTGTTCGGTTCATGACGCATTGGTGAAAACTGTAATGTTATGTAACCTGCTTTTCAATAAATAAATATGTATCTATATAAGTGCGTATATCGTCGTCTAGTACCCATAACACAAGCCTTCTTAGCTTAATTTGGGACTAGATCGATTCGTGTGAGGTTGTCCGATATTTATTTATTATTTATTTACTTATGTCATTTATTGTATTAATTAACACCTCCCCAAACTACCCTATTGTGACGTCACCGCGACAAATGTCCGGGGTCTAACCATGAGTTGACGTGACCGCACTCGCTAGCGACAGCGTAAACGATTTGTACGGAAAACAACACAACGCCCACAAGCGGTTACTTTGTACAACTACAATTCTCCATACAAATCGTTCACGCTGTCGCTAGCGAGTACTGTCACTGTAAACTCATGGTAAGAATGCTGTACAATGCGATATTTCGATATGGTAGGCACGCTTAGCCCGCGGGTTTAATTGAACCGACTGATCTTACTGTAATCTCAACATAAACGGACTTATGACGTATACATAATTGAATTACGTCGGTAATATTCCGACGTTTTGACCGCTCCCGTCACGGTCATGTTATCGGTAACTATAATACGCAATATGTACCGTTTTTGTTGCAAAAATCATGTTAGTTTAGATCAATATGTATGGACAGCAATAGTGTAAGAAATATAAATTTGCTGTTAGGGTGCCGTTATCTTTTCGCTTCTTTAGACGCGTAATACATTTATATAATTTATATATATTATTACCGGCTAAATGACACAATTCATCATATTTCACTATAAACAGTTTTATGGAGACATATTTCGGAAATACTACATGGCGTGCAGTAAAGGCGACCTTTTGCTATGGAGCTCCATAAAGGGTCATCTTTTAGCTTAGCACGGCAGATTTACATAACTTCAAAGTTAGGATTCTGTAAGGTGTGAGATTGTGGCGCCATCTACTTTTAGCTTTGCGTTTTCTGTACTACTAAAAATTGGAAACTTCTACTATTACATTCCACATTTCATGTCGGCTCGATGTATACTGAGTGCCCCGCCGATACATATGAAACCTACTGCAGCACACTTTGCTACAAACTTGACAAAGTATTATACAGTCCGTGATCTCTCAAATTGCGATTCAGGTTGGGATGAACACTGAGATGTTCTTATCTGGATCGCGTAAGAGCGATAGAGACGGGTATAAAACTCGAATCTCAGTCTGACGGCTCACGCACTGTACTTCGCACCGCAAAAGCATTAGACCACATAATAAAACTATGCAGTATTAGGTCTTAAAGTATGCAATTGCCGATTACTACGAAACATTTCAATTTAAGCGAAGCTAACTTTATTCAAATATTTTGCGAATCTAAATCTAAATTATAAGATTTTTACAAAATTATAGGATAATATTATTTTAGTAGTATATAAAAAAATGCACAAAAAGTGCAAGTTTTTCATTCCGAGCTCGCATTTCACTCATAGCGCGTGGCCAGTATAAAGAGCGCCCGAAATACATAACCACCAAAAGCAGAATATAACAAAGTGTGCCACATAACGTTAAATACATGATTAGGTACTTCATATATTTCATAATAAACTTTTGAGAAGAAATGTCAATATATCAATTTGATATATTGAACACTATTATAAACACGAGACCCGCACACTATTGTTTAACAAGAATCTTTTGTCCCTTTCACACTTACACGAGACAGGCGATGTCCCGTTAAAAACTAGTGTCGGAGTCATATAATCTTGAACTACCGTCTGTACATATATTTTATGCGAACGCATATAAGAATGAATATTATTTTTTTATATAAAATTTTAAACGCTCTGTACATAATATGAATACACTAGCTGCTTCAGGAGATCTCTGGGGAATCTGCGGGCATGACGGCCACGTTTATCACGCTATAGATAAATGATAAAATATCTGTCACTTTCCGTGCTGCCGTGCTAAGGTAAAAGGCGACCTTTTGCTACGGAGCTCCATACAAAAAGGTCACATTTTAGCTTAGGACGGCAATGCCAGTAGGGATACTAAGGTCGAAATTCGAAGTTGCGTGTCCCTCTCGATCTCGTGTCAAACAGTATTTGATTGAGCGGGACGGCACGATACGATGCTCGAATATTGAACATCGGAGTAAACCTCCAGAATGACGGCTTTCTTATTTATTTATCGCGTGATACCCAGGACCGACGATACAATCATAGACATAGACACAGACGGTATTGTTGACAACCAAAACTCAAGCAACAAATACATACTTAAAACAAAGCTCGTATTTCAGTATTACTCTACATAATAGATACGAGGTTTTGTAAGGTAATGACAGAAATTTGAGTGAGTTTTGATTTTCACCAGGCGATACGCTGGTCAGGGTCACATATCACAAATGGTGACACCACCAGTTCACGTACTTACGAGGCAAAAGTAATGTCCAGATATGTACGAAACTTATGAAGATCGTCGTGGAAATGTCTCCTGACAATTTGTTAGTGAGTTTAGTTCTAAACATAATAAACTAATTAAAGTGTACTCGGGTAATTCCGAATGTCGGGTAATTCCGAAAATTACTGATATCTTATAAACGGGGTAACATTTTTTGCGCTAGCAACACTTCCTCAGATACTATACACTTCTACAGTTAGAAGAAGTGTTGCTAGCGCAAAAAGTGTTTAGATATTAGTAATTTTCGGAATTACCCGACATTCGGAATTGCCCGAGTAAACTTTATAACAATTGTAAATAAGCTATAGCTGATTCGCTGCAAAAAAAATGTAGCCAGGAAAAAAAACGACAAGCTTAAACAACTATTGCAGAATCCCAAAGACCTCCATTAGAAGTACCAAATTACCTCCCAGAGTGACCGGGCTTGTCACAATCGTCTCCGCACCTGCAATCTTCATTTATAGAATCTAAAGACATGAGACTTTCTTGAGATGTTCTCAAACAAGATCTGCATCTAGAATCAACAGATGTTCCGCTTTGCGAATTGGCGTCTTCCGATACAGACTCTAAGGACCGCAGGCTCTCTACAGAAGTAAGTTTGTATGATCTCCTGAACTCCGCAATTTCTTCCTCACTCATATTCAATGCTAGCAGAGAATCTCTTGCTATTTTACCTAAGGATGACACCTTTTTCTTCTTTTTAGACAATATAGAGTCCATTTTAGTTAAGGGCGATGGCTTATTTAAACATTCTGGCAAAGATTTCGGACTTGAACCGCTTCTAGAGCGTAGTTTAGTCCTCCTCTCTGGGATGTCTCGAGGTGTTGAAACTACCTCAGGTACTTTAAACGCTATAGTTTTCTTTTGGCTCTCCTCAGATTGAGAAATATCTTCCATCGAATTAGACTTCTTAAGTTTTGCCCGCTCGGGAATCACTGGAGACGTTTTTATACCTGTGACCTCTTTAGTGAAAACCTCTGGTACTTCCTCTGCCTCGTCTATGATCAATTCTGGCGATAAGTCCAATAGTTGTTCTTTGATTTCAGCGTCTCTCAATTCTTGAGCTAAAGAATCGGGTTCCAAATGAGTCTTAACTGTACTATCTACATTTTGCGGAAAACCCTGACTGTCATATATAAGGTAAGACAATGCATCTTTGCCCAAGTCAACCACATTTTCCAATTCCCTAGTAATTTTAACTTCAGAATTGCCTTCTAACGTAACGCCACTGTCGCTTGAAGTGTTTTTTTCGTCAATAAATTTGATATCGTCAATGTAATCTAACTGCGCGCTTTCGAGCGTTTCATCACAAGTCTCTTCAATAGTGGCTATTGGTGCCAATTCGTTTTGCTTAATATCTTCCTTTTTAGGTTCATTATCTAACGTTACTTCCCAAACCGTGTTAACTATTGGCTGGTTCTTCACCTGTTTCTCCGTTAGCTCAAAAGCTAGTGCTTTAGTCATAGTTGAGGTCAATGTGTTTTCAGGGCTTATATTTTCTTTAATCCCTCTGATAACTTTACTGGGTAATTTATCTACTGGCTGTCCTGTTTCCGGACTCTGTTTATCTAGAGAATTCTCTGAACCTGAGGCTTTTAACACCGCGGCGAAAGATCTTGGCCTGACAGGTTCTACTTTTTCCTCTTTCCCGTCTTTAGACTCGGTCTCAAGTCCAGGATTCTTGTTGTTGTCAGCTGGCTTACTCGTATCATAGTTTTTATTTAAGTCGTTGGGTTTACTGAGATCTACTTTATCACACGCTTTCGCCACGTCCTTATTTCCGTTGGCGCTAGCGTCACACTTTAAGCTTAAACCTAAACATTTTTGTACTAAATTGTCATCGGTGGTTTTTTCGGTAACTTTATCCGTTTCTGCCTCGCTTGCCTCTGAGTTACCTTGTTGGAAGGATTGAAACTCGCTTAGCGTATTATCTGTATCTGTGGATGGCGTTTTGCTATCAAGTTTTTTAGAAAATGACTCGTCAACGAAAGAAATTTGAACTCTTTCTGAAAGAGTAGAATCTGTCGCTTCAGATAAGCTATCTATATCTTCTCTTTCCTCGGGCTTCTCAGTCGCGCTGCCCCAAGACCAAAAAGAGCTCGTAAGTGAAGAATCTTTTCTAGGAGGAGTATTTGAAGCACATTTCTTGTCATCTTCTGAACTTCTCGAAAATATACTAGTAGGGTGCTGAAAGAGGCTTAGTAATTTTTCTAAATGGCCCGGAATTTTGGATTCCTTCTCAGGTTCTGGCCGTGGTATATGGAAGCTAGCTGAAGGCGCGACCCAAGATATTTTTCGCATTCGATCCAAACCTTTAGTTTTCAATGCAGGAACGTCAAGTAAACTTGAAGTTCTTTTAGGAGAGCAAGTAAGTGTCTCCTGCAATGGAAATCCGTCTTTCTTAACAGTTTCTTTTAAACTTGAATTGTTTGTTAAAGTTCCCTCATTGGATGAATTATCTTCTTTATTCTCTGATGGGTTTTGTAAGGAAAATTCTATACCTGAATCGGCTGAAGTTACCATTACTCTTTCTTGTCTCGATTCCAATGAACTCACACTTGCCTCTAAACTGGAGAGTGATCCATGAATTTTTTTGTGTTTACCAAATATAATCGGAGACACGCTTTCATTGGAACTTACTGACATATTTAAGAAATTGCCGCTATTAACCGGAGTCACTTCACTAGTGGATTCAATACTACTCTCTGTCGACAATACCACATCAGATTTTCTCCTATCCAGTTCAGAGTCAGATTCTACAGATTTCTGTATCATGATAGGTTTGACCGTTTGGTTGTCTAACGCGTTCAGGCTCTCCATGGAGCTTCCAGATATTTCCAAAGACGAACTGCTATCGCAGAAGGGGCTGCCAGTCATCTTTTTGTTCATAAGCCTAGATACTTCCAGATCCGGACTGTCCAGGCTGGATTCACTTTTATTTTTCTTAAGAACTACATTATCTCGATTTATAACAGGTACATCGTCGAAGGTATCTAATTTACTATCTATATTTATATCCGTTTGCGTGCAATCACTCTTCACTTTGACAGGTTTGACAGTTTTGGATCTGTCGCGCATCTCCTGTATAAGATTGCCCAGGTCTTCCGTGATGGCCTCAATCTGTTTCATAGCTACATCATCACGTTTCTCCACAACTTCATCTGCGTTCCCGTGGTCTTCGATTCGGTCGAAGCGCGCGTCGTTCGAATCCACGGTTTCTTTCTTCACAGTAACGGACACTTGCACATCTATCATCTCATTCTCACTCACCACTTTGCTATTTTTAACTAATTTCGTCTCGGTTTTAGTTATTTTATTATCACCTATTACACTAACGGCCTCGTCGTGAGACAGGGTTTCATATTTATCGTGGAAATTGTTTTCCACGTTTAAGTCTCTATCACTAACCGCAACGGTCACACTATTTACATCATTTTTAACAACAGTTTCATCACTTAATTTATCACGTTTTTCACTCGTCTTTTCTAGTTCGTCTTTAGCTTCCGCTACTCCCACAACTGGAGCAACTTTAGCAACATCGTCCGCCAGTTTGCGGGCTTCTTTGTTAACATGATCGGGGTCATGTTTATGGTGTTTACGGTCACAATTGGTCCCAGTACAGTGCGCGGGGACAGTCTCCGGTCGCTCGGGCGGCGCGGCGCTGGGCCTGCTCTTGGTGGGCATGGGCGTGGGCGGCGGCGAGGGCACGAAGCTGGGGTCCATGTTGCGGGTGACGGAGAAGCGCGACGTTGAACGCCGCGGCTGGTCCGGCGTGGCCGACTGTACTTGGATCTGAGGCGGCTCCGCTACCTGCGATAACAATGTCCTTTATTTAAACAATGGTTAACTATTTATTTAGGTGAATTATTTAGGTTTCGTAACTCATATCTTTCGCTTGAAAAAGTTGTAATATGTCCTAAATACATTGATATACTGCCTTTCGCATGTTTTTTTTTATTCCTATTTTTTACGTTTACATCATATGTGTAGGTATACCTGTACGACTTTGAACCTAGAGGGAGCAGCGTAGGGCGCGCGGAGTGAACTCGACTCTGCCGATGTGCGTTCGGGAGTCACGCGCGTAACCTGCACAGAATACAATGTTAATGAACAAAACACAGCGCGGAACAGATGTAGTGAATAATGCTTTACCATCGTATTTTCGGATAAGATTTATATAAATATTGTCTCGCTCCACCACTTTGAAAAAGTATATACATTTTACCTTTACCCTGTTTATACCGGGTGTTGCCTGTAGTATGAGAAATAAATTAAAACTAATACTCTACGCTTCAAACTGAACAACATTTGCTAAGCGATTTCTGAAATTAAAGTGTATTAAATGATAATACTGTAAAACTCGGATTTCTAATTCAAGACCAAAAAACTACGAAAGATACGTCACTGTCAACCAAAAATCTCCGATGTTTAAGTTTTTATTATCTCCTCTCGTAATTATGTAATAATAAATATTTCTAGTTATTTTGTTAAAACATAGAGTTAAAGTTACCAATAAATAAATTATCTTAGCGTGATTAAAAAATAAAAAGAAATTTACTATTGTAAAAATATTTTATTGTAGTGGCAACCTTGTGGTAGTTTTTTTGGTCTTGAATAAGAAATCGTAGTATAGAATAATGTTTAGACATAAAAACAATGTATTGTGAAATGTGCGATAATGGAGTGACAGCTATATCAATGCTCAGGGAATGAACGACGTACATTGAAAATACTATTTAATTTGTTTGAAATAATGATATTCTGAAAACTGATTTCTTTTAAGTTGCTGTACAAATGTTGTTCAATTTGAAGAGTAGAATCTATGTTTTAATTTATTGCTCTTATTACAGGCAGCATCCTATATATTTTAGAAAGGGTAGTTTTTAAACGCACATAAAAAAAAACCTTTTTCTTTGCAAAAATAATCAAAATTTATATCAAGATTACTGATTGCACAGCAAATATTGCACCCAAAATGTCACTAAATATACTACAATTTATATTTGTGGCGTGCATCTATTTATTTAAAAGTAAAGCATATTTAAGTAATGCATAGCCAAGCATAGCTAATAATGACTACCGCACATTATGGAGCGTTTTTTAGGGATATAAAAAAAACTAACCTAACCTAACCCGGCCGAGTCGGATCTGCTCTGAAAGGTAATCAGGATTACATGGTTACCTATCTGAAACACTAATTTTCGTTTCCGATCTGTAACGTTTCGCAAAATTTTCATTTGTCCGAAAGCCAATTTTTCAAAAACTGTTTATTTTTCAGAATAATTACGAAACAAACCTAACCTACTGGGTTCTTTAAAAAGATGAAGTGCTGATGTGTATTTTTTTACTATCTGCAGTATAATTTTTGCTAGGCATTTATTTTATTTGCTGTGCAATAATTAATTTGATGTAAAAAGTATATAATTGATGAAAATAAATTGATAGGCGATTATTTTTTTGCTGTGCCATTAATAATATCCCTTTTAGAAATGTGCATGTTTGTAAAGAGGCACATGTATTTATTTAAAGCAGCTGCGAACAATCCCACTAGAAACAAATGGAATCCTGGACGATTGGTTCACAATTACGTTCTTAGGACAGCATTATACCCGAATCACTGTTTTGTCATGAAGCATGAAAGAGTTTGACAGATTGAGAAAAAGTATAGAAGAGCTTCCTTTAAATAGAATTATAAATAAAGTAACGCAACTATTAAATGAAAAAAATTATTATAGTGAGAAGGATTTCCTCTCTCGTGAGGTGTAATGTCCAAAATATTTGCATGCTGGTATTTAAGTACAGATAGCAGAATAGGCCACCGATTGTCAGATATCATACTACGACACATTTGTACCTACTTATTCTAAGCAAATAAATACCTATTCTAATCTGTTCTGTTCTCCGAGTAGGTAATGTCCAATATTCTCGAAGAAATACAGTATAGGTTTTAAAAAGTCGGCGCTCGGCAATGGCAACTGGTAACCATCACACTCGTTTAACACCAACGTAGTATTTTTAATGTGTAAATTATGTGACTTTTTAAGAAAAAGCTATGGATCGTTTCCGACCCAATCATACCAGCAGACCGTGAATTCTTTTCTAGATCGCGTAACAATAACAGTGAGCGATACAGGTATAAAACTCGAATCACTGTCAGCTCACGCACTGTAAGTCCTCGGAAGTGTCGGAATAAGTTTTTCTCAAACACGCAATGAAATGTCGTCATAACGTGCGATATAACAGGCTGCGAAGTATCACGTTTCGGACGGAACAACTCGAGATAACTATAAAGGAATTTCATACAAAATTGAAGACATAGGCTGGGAAATATTTTTTTAAACAAGCCGTATGTGTTCTTTAACAGGCTAAACATCTGAATTATATTCTTTTGAGTGGTGTATTTTTTTTTATTTCATTGCACGTTTCAGATGAGCACTATACATGTCTTAAACGTGAAGAGCTTGCCTGCTTCGTATCACTATCCGTCTATACCTACTCACCCGGCAAACTACTACTAATCACACTTGCTCGTAAATCAAGGGTTTACATGCTCTAAAACCGGGCGGTAAGTCGTAAATTATGCCCTAGGGCGGTAAGTAATTTTTATCACACTAGATCGTAAATAAAGGGTTTACATGCCTGAAAACCGGGCGGTAGGACGTATAATACGCCCTAGGGCGGTAAGTAATTTTGGTATTGACTACTATTTATTACTTTTGTTTTATTTTCTCCAAAGTGTGATGTAAAACATCGTACGTGACTCTGGCGGTAAGGGAATTCCAAACTCGTGTCATTTAAACCCTCGCCTTCGGCTTCGGGCTTCTACAGACACTCGTTTGTAATTCCTCGTTTACCACCCTTGTTATGTTATGTGTCAACGCGCGAGTTTCATAGGCCCGCTGAACCCTAAAATCCCCGCCGCCGTGCTACATGCTGCTGTCGCCGCCCCCCTGCCCCGCCGCCGGCTCCAAACTCCAGCGCAGTGTTGCCAGATGACATTTATGAAAATCCGTAGGGTGAGACAATAAAGTCTGTAGAATTCCGTAGATAGTCGCTTGAAAAATCCGTAGTTCTACAGATTTTTTTCCAATGCTTCATTTGACTATACTGAAGCTTAAAATGTCATTAAAAGTTAGTATGTTTTGCGAAAACGTAGGTGGAAAAACAAATATCCAATATTTTTGAACACCTTGCCCATCTTTTTGGGCTGGCAAGGAAATTAAATTTAAATACAAACCACTGAGTGAAAGTGCATGATTAGTCCGCGAGTATTTCAGCCAGGATTACAATTCATTTTTCGTAGAAAACGTACATTCCGTTTCGTTTATGTAATGTTTTGGTGATAAATAAAAGTTGTCTGAAATTCCGTAGGTTCCCCAATAATTTCCGTAGGTCTGGGCACAAAGCCTAAATTTCGTAGATACGGATTTTTCCGTAGATCTGGCAACGCTGCTCCAGCGCAACGCATTCCTCCGAGGACACCGTGGCGCGCGCCCGCCGGCACTGACTTCCTATTCTAACGCAAACGAACTACTACTATTGCATTGGGAACGTTAGTAAGTGGTGCGACTGACCGAGAAGCGCGAGGGGTGCTGCGCCGGCACGGGGCTGCCGGCGGGCGAGGGCGCGGGCGAGCGCAGCCGGCCGCGCGGCCCCTCCTCCACCTGCATGCCCTGCAACAAACAAACACACAACACACGTCTCATAACTAACATTCAGTTACAAATGTCGTTTCATTCATTTTTTAAGCTTTTATCTATCCACATATCATAAACCTTCCATGATGCGTTCAAGAACCACACATTATGAATGATAAATGACCACCATAAAAAAAGACTGTTTTGTTAGAACAATTTTCCTATCTGTAAAAATCTTATTATTGCTAAATAATAACATCGATTTCGATAGTATTATTTATTCAAATTTCTAACATCTCTGATTGAAATTTGATTTAACCTCTATTCTAATAACAGTCGAGATGACGTTTAGTTAATTTGCAAATCAAATCTGACAAATGTCGCACGTAAGTAAGATATCGACCGATATGATAGTTAGGGCCGACTCTTGTTTGTCTCTGAATTAAAAAAAAAAACACTATGACAACTGCCAGAAAACTTTATTACCGCCATTACCGAGTAATATTTGTCATAATGTGCGACTCCTGAATGCATCATAGAGGCTTATGATATGTGGCTAGATAAGTAGTGTATGTAACTGTACATAATTGGGCATTAAAACACTCGTGTGATGTTATTATGAAACTTGTCTTCGGCTCGTTTCATAAACCCACACTCGTGTTTTATACCCTTCATTATCTACAGTCACATTAAATACTATTATACCCATCGAGACAAGTCTTTAAAGCCCAAGGTAGACACCGGGACAGGTAAAGGTAAATAAAGCCTACTATATTGCACTCGCTATCCTCACTAACACCACTTGTTTTACTGTACCCTGTACACACGTGTTGTGTATGAGGCTCGGCCAATAGCGGCGAGTCCTTACAATAATAAAAAAAACGGTTGGAATTCAAATACTTAGATCGAACTAACTTTATTTTAGGACATCGCTAAGAACGCTATCCGCCTTTTTTTTTTTTTTTGACAGTGTATGGTACGATCATTCGTAAACGAATATAAACCTTATTGCAACATGTTAAGGTCTATGAGTGTATAGTTAGAATAGAATAGAATATGTTTATTTGCAAGAATACTTATGACTAGTTACAGGGTGTAGTTAAGGTTATATCGACATATTTGTAATTTGTATCGACCTAAACCAATTACTATTTTTTTTCTGACATCTCTTTCAGCTGTCAAGTTAGTTCGCCTAATTAAAAACTCGACATTAGTTTCAGTCGTACAGCAAGTCGTGCAGCATATCAACCACGACTTCGCTCGTCCCGCAACTTAGCATTGCCTTTAAATAAAACAAGGTTGGTTGTCGTTGTCAACCTTTGACAACGGTATCTGTAAAGGTACTGAAACGTCAGGGAGGCTCAAATAATTAATATACGCGATATAATCCGTTTAAATTGTTTTATTTAAATGTGTGACAGTCGCGGAAACCGAAGAAAATATTAGCATTGCCTGTTTGCCCTCACGATATTGCAGGAAAAGTGCCAGGTAGTAGGACTCACTCTGTGCAGACATAATAATCTATCTTGCTCTCACGGTATTGCAGGAAAAGTGACAGGTAGTAGGACTCACCCTGTGCAGACATAACAATCTATCTTGCTCTCACGGTATTGCAGGAAAAGTGCCAGGTAGTAGGACTCACCCTGTGCAGACATAACAATCTATCTTGCTCTCACGGTATTGCAGGAAAAGTGCCAGGTAGTGGGACTCACCCTGTGCAGACATAACAATCTATCTTGCTCTCACGGTATTGCAGGAAAAGTGCCAGGTAGTAGGACTCACCCTGTGCAGACATAATAATCTATCTTGCTCTCACGGTATTGCAGGAAAAGTGCCAGGTAGTGGGACTCACCCTGTGCAGACACAACAATCTATCTTGCTCTCACGGTATTGCAGGAAAAGTGCCAGGTAGTGGGACTCACCCTGTGCAGACATAATAATCTATCTTGCTCTCACGGTATTGCAGGAAAAGTGCCAGGTAGTGGGACTCACCCTGTGCAGACATAATAATCTATCTTGCTCTCACGGTATTGCAGGAAAAGTGCCAGGTAGTGGGACTCACCCTGTGCAGACATAATAATCTATCTTGCTCTCACGGTATTGCAGGAAAAGTGCCAGGTAGTAGGACTCACCCTGTGCAGACATAACAATCTATCTTGCTCTCACGGTATTGCAGGAAAAGTGCCAGGTAGTGGGACTCACCCTGTGCAGACATAATAATCTATCTTGCTCTCACGGTATTGCAGGAAAAGTGCCAGGTAGTGGGACTCACCCTGTGCAGACATAATAATCTATCTTGCTCTCACGGTATTGCAGGAAAAGTGCCAGGTAGTGGGACTCACCCTGTGCAGACATAATAATCTATCTTGCTCTCACGGTATTGCAGGAAAAGTGCCAGGTAGTGGGACTCACCCTGTGCAGACATAACAATCTATCTTGCTCTCACGGTATTGCAGGAAAAGTGCCAGGTAGTGGGACTCACTCTGTGCAGACATAACAATCTATCTTGCTCTCACGGTATTGCAGGAAAAGTGCCAGGTAGTGGGACTCACCCTGTGCAGACATAACAATCTATCTTGCTCTCACGGTATTGCAGGAAAAGTGCCAGGTAGTGGGACTCACCCTGTGCAGACATAACAATCTATCTTGCTCTCACGGTATTGCAGGAAAAGTGCCAGGTAGTGGGACTCACCCTGTGCAGACATAATAATCTATCTTGCTCTCATGGTATTGCAGGAAAAGTGCCAGGTAGTGGGACTCACCCTGTGCAGACATAACAATCTATCTTGCTCTCACGGTATTGCAGGAAAAGTGCCAGGTAGTGGGACTCACCCTGTGCAGACATAATAATCTATCTTGCTCTCACGGTATTGCAGGAAAAGTGCCAGGTAGTGGGACTCACCCTGTGCAGACATAATAATCTATCTTGCTCTCACGGTATTGCAGGAAAAGTGCCAGGTAGTGGGACTCACCCTGTGCAGACATAACAATCTATCTTGCTCTCACGGTATTGCAGGAAAAGTGCCAGGTAGTGGGACTCACCCTGTGCAGACACGCGGTGTGGCAGGTGAGGCTGATCTTCCTGTGCACGCGCCGCTCCGGGCTGGCGGCGGCGGGCTCGTTGCGGCGGCACGCCGCGCGGACCTCGCGCGTCAGCCGCGCGACCGTCGCGCTCGAGCTGTCCTCGCCCAGTAGCGGCGACTCCTGACCAGAATAGAATAGAATACTCTTTATTGCACACCTCAAGAAGAAAGAAATACAAATACAAATGACACTTAACATTACAATAGAGGCAAACAATAGGCGATCTTATCGCTAAAAAGCGATCTCTTCCAGACAACCTTTGGGTAGCGGATTAATATAAATGAAATGAGATGAGTAGGCGATGCAAAAAGTAATCAAGAAAACTACTGAAAAATTATTAAAATCTACTAAAACCTATACTAATATATATTGAAACATAAACATACATAAAAATATACATAAATGAACATAAGACTAAATATATACTCATATATAAACTTACTTAAACCTTATATTTAAAATAATATTTTGTGTAACGAACCACAGATTATGTCAGTCACAGTGACAGAGTATTAAAGGAGAGACAAGTAATGTTCTTTGAGGTGTGTTTTGAAAGTAGCAACGGATTGACTACGTTTCAATTCAACAGGGAGAGAGTTCCACAATAGAGTAGCCTGAAAGGTAAATGAGCTGTTATAGAATTTGGAAGAAATTTTGAGAGGACCTAATAGAACGAAGGTAACTGAAACGCTCCTTGAACAGATTATATAACACGTTTTAAAATCGTATATGTATCACTACATAGAAGCGGTGGTAGCCTAGTGGTTAGGGCATGCGACTTTCAATCCGGAGGTCGCGGGTTCGAACCCGGCCCGTACCAATGAGTTTTTCGGAACTTATGTACGGAATGTCATTTGATATTTACCACTCGCTTTTCGGTGAAGGAAAACATCGTGAGGAAACCACGTAAGCGCCCAATAAGGCCTAGTTTCCCCTCTGGGTTGGAAGGTCAGATGGCACTCGCTTTCGTAAAAACTAGTGCCTACGCCACATCTTGGGATTTAGGTAGCCGACCCCGATTGAGAATTCATTTTCAAAAATTGGGACAAAGGCTAGGAGGATGATGATGTATCACTACATCGTACAAAACAAAGTCGGTTCCTGCTGTCTATCCCTATGTATGATTAGATCTTAAAAACTACGAAACGGATTTTGATGCGGATGCAAAAAGTGTCCGGACACTTTATAGGAATAAGAAATAAAATTATTTACGCCGGGTTTTTTAAGTCTTTGTACGGGTTCGGCGAATTTATATAAATTAGGTACGCCGATTTATATAAATTAGGTGGTTCTCTGCCTTTTCGCCGAATTACGTTTCGTCAAACGTTTCATTTCGCCAAAAGCATTTTTCACTGAAACTGTAAACTATTTCGAATTGTTATAAAACAAACCTAACCTAACCTAACCTAATCTAAAGGATGATATTTACAACAATCTGAAATAGTTTCAGTGAAAAATGCTTTTGGCGAAATGAAACCTTTGCGAAATGAAACGTTTGCGAAACATAATTCGACGAAAAGGAAGTACACCAAATTAGGTACATTGTAACTGATGAAATGATTGTGATATGACATGTAATATAATGATTATGAATAAATGAATATTAATAAACATGGCAGCCCAAGGTACGCGAGTGTCGTGTCCACTCACCGAGGGGTCGTCCAGGTCGACCTGCGTCAGCGTAGTGTTCGTCTCCATCGCGTTGAGGATCGCCTGCAGCCCCTCCGCGCCGAGCCGATTGTCTCGGAGGTCTA
Source organism: Apotomis turbidana (assembly GCA_905147355.2). NCBI lineage: Eukaryota > Metazoa > Arthropoda > Insecta > Lepidoptera > Tortricidae > Apotomis > Apotomis turbidana. Next base: position 8,946,034 of record LR990305.1, on the reverse strand, counting down.
TCCTCTGTGAACAAAGAGTTCCATTTCAAATAAAAAAAAAAAAAAGTTTCGCCTAAAAAGTGTCGGTCTGGCCCATGGATAGTGGCGCTACGAACAGATTTATACGGCAATAATGTGCATACGTCATATATTTGCATTATTAAACGTCAATATCGATTTGTCATTGGCCAAATTTGAAACATTGTTTACCGGAATGCTGCTCAATCATTCGTTCTTTTTGCGTAATAAATACTGAATCCTATTGAAACAGACCTAGAGACACTCGAAGACATGAGCCTGTGTACCTGGAGATGCGTGTCGGCCGCTAGCGCGGCTTGTGGCTGACTGTGTGAAATGCCTTTTTAAGGTCGATAAATATCCCTAATGCAATATTTTTTGAGTCTATATTATTCTTTAGTTTACTAACAACGTCTATAGTAGCTGAAAGCAGGCGCGCGCCCTGCAGCCCGAGCGACAGCAGGCCGCCCGCGCCGACCACGTTGTAATATAAACACGTGTGAGACAGAGCTAGAGACACTCGGAGACATGAGCCTGTGTACCTGGAGATGCGTGTCGGCCGCTAGCGCGGCTTGCAGTAAGGCCGCCGCGTCCGGCAGCAGGCGCGCGCCCTGCAGCCCGAGCGACAGCAGGCCGCCCGCGCCGACCACGTTGTAATATAAACACGTGTGAGACAGAGCTAGAGACACTCGGAGACATGAGCCCGTGTACCTGGAGATGCGTGTCGGCCGCTAGCGCGGCTTGCAGTAAGGCCGCCGCGTCCGGCAGCAGGCGCGCGCCCTGCAGCCCGAGCGACAGCAGGCCGCCCGCGCCGACCACGTTGTAATATAAACACGTGTGAGACAGAGCTAGAGACACTCGGAGACATGAGCCTGTGTACCTGGAGATGCGTGTCGGCCGCTAGCGCGGCTTGCAGTAAGGCCGCCGCGTCCGGCAGCAGGCGCGCGCCCTGCAGCCCGAGCGACAGCAGGCCGCCCGCGCCGACCACGTTGTGATATAAACACGTGTGACACAGAGCTAGAGACACTCGGAGACATGAGCCTGTGTACCTGGAGATGCGTGTCGGCCGCTAGCGCGGCTTGCAGTAAGGCCGCCGCGTCCGGCAGCAGGCGCGCGCCCTGCAGCCCGAGCGACAGCAGGCCGCCCGCGCCGACCACGTTGTGATATAAACACGTGTGAGACAGAGCTAGAGACACTCGGAGACATGAGCCTGTGTACCTGGAGATGCGTGTCGGCCGCTAGCGCGGCTTGCAGTAAGGCCGCCGCGTCCGGCAGCAGGCGCGCGCCCTGCAGCCCGAGCGACAGCAGGCCGCCCGCGCCGACCACGTTGTAATATAAACACGTGTGAGACAGAGCTAGAGACACTCGGAGACATGAGCCTGTGTACCTGGAGATGCGTGTCGGCCGCTAGCGCGGCTTGCAGTAAGGCCGCCGCGTCCGGCAGCAGGCGCGCGCCCTGCAGCCCGAGCGACAGCAGGCCGCCCGCGCCGACCACGTTGTAATATAAACACGTGTGAGACAGAGCTAGAGACACTCGGAGACATGAGCCTGTGTACCTGGAGATGCGTGTCGGCCGCTAGCGCGGCTTGCAGTAAGGCCGCCGCGTCCGGCAGCAGGCGCGCGCCCTGCAGCCCGAGCGACAGCAGGCCGCCCGCGCCGACCACGTTGTAATATAAACACGTGTGAGACAGAGCTAGAGACACTCGGAGACATGAGCCTGTGTACCTGGAGATGCGTGTCGGCCGCTAGCGCGGCTTGCAGTAAGGCCGCCGCGTCCGGCAG